>CAWUFW010003162.1:1200000-1912537 GCA_963921515.1 Calotriton arnoldi | reverse complement strand
GTCACCTACGGACAAACAAGTGCACATTAGCTGACTTGGAAAAGTGGGCGGAATACTACAGATCAGATCACACACAATGGCACAAAGTCAGTACACACCGACAAGCCAGGCACGCTGGTTCTGCATCTGTGCCATCATCCTGGGGATGCGACTACTCCTCATCACAAAGGCATCGTGTGCTGAACCAGGGAAACGGGCACACACGTGTGTGATGGTCATGTCTGCAAGACACACCACCAGTGCATTGACCGAGTGGTAGTGCTTGCGGTTCCTGTAGGCCTGCTCCTGGGCCTGTGGTGGTACCAAAGCCACATGTGTCTCATCAATGGAGCCAATGACATGCGGCATCCTCCCCAGGGCATAAAAGTCACTCTTCACGTCAGTGAGTCGTCGCAGTCTAGGGAAATAGATGTACCGGTTCAGGAATAGCAACATTGCCGCCAAAACATCGCGGAGCACACGGCTCAACATGGTCTGTGACATCCCACCAGCAGTCGCCACAGTATGTTGGAAGGTACCGGTGGCAAAGAAGTGTAGGGCTGCCATCACCTTCACCTTGGGGGTCAGCGCTGTAGGATACGGCCGGCCAGGCTGCAAATGTGGGGACAACTGCACTGCCAAATCCTCAATCAGCTGCCTGGTGAAGCGGTACCGTCGGATGCTGTCCCGTTCCACCATCGTTGCCAGGTCTGGGAATGGTCGATGGACAGCAGGAGCCCTGCAGTGCAGAGGAGAAGTAAGCAAGATTGTCAGTCACCCCACATATGCGGCATTGAACACACTCAATATCCCAACATACATCATTATGAGGCACAACTACATGAAGTGTGCAGTTCCGAAAGGACATGTATGGTACATACATGGCCAACATCTGTCAACACGGTCCAACAAGTGGCATCAATTAGTCCCAGGTTGGCCCATTGGATATCATGAGGCCGTGTCACAGTTCCCATCTCCTGCTGCCGTGTCACAATCACCCCCCACAGTGACATGTGAGGACAGATGTGCCCCAGGCACCACAGCTCAACGACAGGTACATTCCCAGGGACCCTGTATTGCCACATGGACACTGGCATTACATGGAGTATCATGTATACACCACAGCAAAACAACCATGACCCCCACAGGTAGTGGTCCCACTTGCCATGGCAGGACAGACATGGACGTCTGTGACACACACACGCACAACATCAAAGTCCATGCACACACAACGTGGATGTGGAGACTGTCTCCCATTGTGCACATGAAATCAGAGACATTGTAAACACTACATGCACACAGACTGTGGAGGACCATCACTATTGTGCCACTGGGACACCCTGGCTCAAACATACCGTCCCACATGGGACTCACGGGGTATGTGACATGACATACACATACACCACCGTGAAATGTGACCATGGCACATGCACAGATATGAACAGTTGCACATCACAGTGGTCATGTACACGTAACACCCAGGATCCTGTCCCCATGAACACGTGCACAGCCTGGGGGTGGCTGCCCACAGGTGACACCCACAGGACAACATGTACACCAACATACACACAATAGGAAATGCAGCCTTACATGCCTTATGATAAAGTTTGGACAGGCTGTCGTGATGTAGGTGTGCCCCTCACTCGCTGGGAGCTATCTGTGGCTGGCATATGTCCATCTGAGACAGGCATGGTGACATACGCCAGTCACTTGTACAGTGATGCGTTGAACAGCAATGGACCGATCGGTGCCCCCGGCCGGCCCATTGCATTCAATGTGTGCGGGTACGCGTTGTACCCCTGTACGCGTTGATCAGCAATGGACCGATCGGTGCCCCGGCCGGCCCATTGCATTCAATGTGTGCGTGGCACGCGTTGTACCCTGTACGCGTTGAACTGCAATGGACCGATCGGTGCCCCCGGCCGGCCCATTGCATTCAATGTGTGCGTGGTACGCGTTGTACCCCTGTACGCGTTGTACTGCAATGGACCGATCGGTGCCCCCGGCCGGCCCATTGCATTCAATGTGTGCGGGTACGCGTTGTACCCCTGTACGCTGTTGATCACGCAATGGACCGATCGGTGCCCCCGGCCGGCCCATTGCATTCAATGTGTCGCGGTGCAGCGTTGTACCCCTGTACGCGTTGATCAGCAATGGACCGATCGGTGCCCCGGCCGGCCCATTGCATTCAATGTGTGCGGGTACGCGTTGTACCCTGTACGCGTTGTACTGCAATGGACCGATCGGTGCCCCAGGCCGGCCCATTGCATTCAATGTGTGCGGGTACGCGTTGTACCCCTGTATCGCGTTGATCAGCAATGGACCGATCGGTGCCCCGGCCGGCCCATTGCATTCAATGTGTGCGGTGCACGCGTTGTACCCTGTACGCGTTGTACTGCAATGGACCGATCGGTGTCCCCGGCCGGCCCATTGCATTCAATGTGTGCGGGTACGCGTTGTACCCCTGTACGCGTTGTACTGCAATGGACCGATCGGTGCCCCCGGCCGGCCCATTGCATTCAATGTGTGCGGGTACGCGTTGTACCCCTGTACGCGTTGTACTGCAATGGACCGATCGGTGCCCCGGCCGGCCCATTGCATTCAATGTGTGCGGGCACGCGTTGTACCCCTGTACGCGTTGATACTGCAATGGACCGATCGGTGCCCCGGCCGGCCCATTGCATTCAATGTGTGCGAGTACGCGTTGTACCCCTGTACGCGTTGTACAGCAATGGACCGATCGGTGCCCCGGCCGGCCCATTGCATTCAATGTGTGCGAGTACGCGTTGTACCCCTGTACGCGTTGTACTGCAATGGACCGATCGGTGCCCCCGGCCGGCCCATTGCATTCAATGTGTGCGGGTACGCGTTGTACCCCTGTACTCGTTGTACTGCAATGGACCGATCGGTGCCCCCGGCCGGCCCATTGCATTCAATGTGTGCGGGTACGCGTTGTACCCCTGTACGCGTTGATCAGCAATGGACCGATCGGTGCCCCCGGCCGGCCCATTGCATTCAATGTGTGCGGGTACGCGTTGTACCCCTGTACGCGTTGTACCGCAATGGACCGATCGGTGCGCACCCATTGACAATGGCCTTGCCTGGCAACGGACACGTTTTCGAATTTCGAACGAGTCGGTTGCTGGAAATTCAGTTGGTCACCCACAACAATGTTGCAAAATCATGTATGTCATGAAGTTGAAGATTTGAAGGATGCTGTGGGCGTGTATTGGTGCTGCTATTCCATGGATTGGCCAGATTCAGAAGATGCAAACGACTTGGACCTATCACTTTGGACACAAGGGACAGTATCTGCCTCTCCAGCACATATATATTGCTGGCTGTTCCCCTGAGAGCTCACTTGCCTGCACTACATGCTCCAGGATGACATCTGCCACTGCACTGCTGCTGTCTCTGCCCCTCTGGACCCTGCAATGGCACGTACTGTGGAGAGAGCCCCAGCCTTCAGCCTTGAGGAGAACCAGGCCCTGCTGGACAGCCTACTTCCACAGTACAGCAAGCTGTATGGGACACCAGGGGAGCAGGTGAGTGTTCTGTGCACTGCCTTTCTGAATGTGCATATTGTCTGACTAGCAAGGCTGAAAGTCTGCACGCCACTGGCTAGCAGGCTCACTGAGTAGTTGTCACCCCCCATAGTGTGTAGTGACATGCACTGGACAGGTATGGTGCAGTGACAGTGCATTTGAACAAGGTTTTACTTCCCATGCAATGATACCATGTAGTGACGTCTGGCAAACTGTCCATGGGCAGCTTTGCACTGCCTGTGTACATCATGTGCCCCTGTGATTGAGACATGTATATACAACTGTGTCATGCACGGATATGTTGCATGTGTAGTAATGGCCTTTTCACTTTGTCATCCTGACAGGTTAATGCCCATCGGAAGCAGGAGATCTGGAAGGACATCGTCCGGGCTGTCCGGTCCGTGGGGGTCTACAAGCGCCGGATCCGCAACTGCCAGAAGAGGTGGCAGGACCTTCGGGGCTGGACCCGGAGGATTGCACGGGTCCAGCTGAAGCTGTCACCTCCTCGCAGGAGGGGCAGAACACGGACCCTGACCCCCACATGCTCCAGATCCTGGCGGTGGTGTTTCCAGACCTGGATGGGCAGCTGAAGGCCAGACAGCAGCAAGGAGGGGGTGAGTCAAAGACTGCACTGTGAACTCTGTATTACATGCTTTGTGCCCTCCTCTGGCCTGGTTCAACTGCCACAGTGCAGCAGTCATGTTGTCCAGGAGCCATGTCCCTCTATTGTGCACTGCCCACTCCTCATCTGATACCCAGGTGTGGCCCTTACATTCAGGGAATTGTGTCACTTGGGACTGTGTCCTTGCAGTTTGCTTCACTAAAGGTGGGGGACAGCATCTGTTTCCCTAACTCTGTTGTGGGCATCATGGGTGGGTCCATTGTTCACACAACGCCTGTGTTCGGACATGTAATCTGCGTGTTGCTTTGATATGCGGTCCACTTGCTGAGCTGAGCCACCACATGTGCCTGGGGTATGTGGCACATGCCCATGCAGCGGGTGGGAACAATGTTTGGGCCCCAGGAGTGTGCAGATTACGTGTGTCACACATACATAGCCAGCTATCCACTGTCCAGGGCTCATCCCTCATTCATGTGGGGCAGGACAGTCATGCCTACTCCAGGCCATGCAATGCACTCTGTACTCCCACTCCCGTGTATCAGCTGACACATTGTGCGCAGTGATTTGACCCCTCAGGTGTCTGCCTCTGTGTCAGTGTGCTGTGGATTAGTTGCCAGGACTGCTGGGGTGTTTCTTGGTAGGGGCTCAGCATGCCACTGGAGATGTGACCATAGGAGACGATACTTGTGTGTCACATAGGTGTTTGATCAGCTGCCCGTGCAGACTGGGGTATGCGAATGTGAAGTTCAGGCAGCTGTTCCCCATTCACAGCAGATTGTGAGGGGCTCAGGTTCAGAGGGTAGTGTCACAGGTCTCCCATATGTCCAATAGGTATGACCTGGACAGATGAGGGTTAAGATGATGTGTTGTGGGGGCGATGTACATGTGCACTTGTGCAGCTCCAGGACTTGCATTCCCCATGACCTACTATTGTGACACAGTGCAGAGTGTTGTTGTCTGGCTGCCAAGTCATACATCACTGAGACAGTGATGTATGACTTAGCAGTCATGCCTCCGCCATGGCATGTGTCTACTTATTGGTGATCCTGTAGGGGAGTGACATGTGCTACATGCACACCATTGTGGCGAAGGCTATCAGGACATGGGTGCATCATGGTGTCTGTCGCTGGTATGCATCACATGCATTTCCTATTTGACTCTGGGCATCCCTATCATCCGGAAACCTGTACTGACTCAGTGGCAAGAGCTGTGATGTGTGCATGTCCACATGCCACACCGTGTCCTCTGCACTGTCCAACTACTGTGTAGTTGGTGCATGTGTCCACACTGGGGTGTTGCAATCCAACAGACACCAGACAGATGGGTGCAAGGCCATGTGGGATGTGAGTGCCATGGTTGGCATCAGACTGACAATTGGCTGCTCCTGTTCAGTTAGGGCACTTTTAGCAATGTACAACTAATGATGCCAGGGCTTGCTCTGTAATGTGCTGTGCTCACAGTGGTGTGTGCGTTTGGTGCAGGTGACTGATGTCTGTCTGTTTCCCCATTGTTTGCAGATACATCCACGGCCACGGAAGGGGACAGCTCCACGGACCAGGAGGAGCCGGAGAGCCAGACTGGGTCAGCAGCCGAGGAGTGGTCGGAGGGACCCAGTGGCACGGAGGGCGAGGGGAGCCACACCAGAGGAGTCCTCAGCACCATCCACCTCAGCTGAGGACCAGAGCAACTCGGAGGATGACTCCCTTATGGAGGCGGGTGTCAGCAGCCACCACACCCCAGCTAGTGTTGCTGTCCCCGCCACCACCAGCACCACCACCGCCCTCCCATCGGCTCCCATTCCCCAGGTCCGTGGAGGCTCCCATGTTCGGGAGCGTGTCTCCTTTGGGCCAGGCACCGCACCCCCTGCCCCTGTCTCCCCTGCTGCCCTGAGTGAGGAGTCTGTGTACCTCCTTCGCCAGCTCCATGTAGGGCAGACAGCCATGCTGAGTGTCCTCCATGCGCACACCGCTCTGTTGACTCAGCTAGTGTCGTTCATGGAGGGCATCTCATCGGGCATGTCTGACCTACAGAGGGGCAATAGGTCCATGGATTCCTCCCTGATGGCAGCAGTGACCCTCCTCAGACAGTCCCTCACCCCTCCTGCCTCTGCTCCATCCACACTCCCCAGCACCTTACCCGTCCCAAGCACACACACACCGGCACAGGCACACACCAGCACACACACGTCCAGCACACAGACACACACGCCACAAACAAAACGCACACGCACGCACAGTCAGGGGACTGAAACCAGACTCACAGGGGATGGGGCCCTGGTACACACACACGCATCCATGAGCACTGCGCAGTCCTCAGTTGCCTCTCCCTCCAAAACACCCTCCCTTGCCTCACCTGCAACCCCAAAGACCCAGCGACTCTTCCTCAGTGACCTCGGCCTCTTCCCCTCCGATCCAGCTGCTCCAGCATCCAGGGGGAAGAGGAAGCCCACCCACACGGAGCAGAGTGCCCCTCGCCCCCGGACACCCTCCCCCAGGCGCAGACAGACTGAGGCCCCCACCCGCAAGTCCCCCCGGAGTCGTAAGAGCAAGACCCCGCCGCCGCCCTGCAGCTCAGGCACCAGGTCTCCTTCCTCCATCCCTCAGGCCCCCACTCCACAGGTGCCCCCACCACACCCTGCCCCAGGTTCCCCCACCCACAGATATACCATCCCCAAGAGGATCCGGCCTTCTCCCCTGCCACTTGCTCTCCCAGCACCAGACCCCCGCTGCGCTTGTCTGTGCCACTGATGTGGTGAGGGTGTCCTCCCCTCTGTCCAGCCCACCTTGCCTGTTCCCCATTCTCCTCCCCTGGTGGTAGGCACTGCAGTGGAGTCCACTACCACCCTGTCTGACTTGGGCACTGCAGTCGCGGACCTGTCCACTCCATCTGCAGGGTCCACTGCGGTCGTGCCGGCACCCACAACATCTGAGTCATGCCCCCAGTTGTGCCAGCACACACCATGTCAGACACCTCCACTGCAGTTGTCAGTGGCTCTCCAGCACCCACCACCCCTTCCCTGCTTCCTCCTGGTGAGCCCTGATCCTGTCCCTGCGGTGCCTGGCCTGCCCCCCGGTTGCCCCTCCTAGTGGATTGTCCCTGGTTTTGTGCAGGCATGCGTAGGGTGACATCTGCCACTGTCACCAAGTTTGGACTTTGACAATGGACTGGCCATTGGCCTTTGTGTTTTTCTGGACTTTGTTTTCATTCCACACATATGCTGAATAAAGCAACTTTCTGTTCTCTAGTGCTTATGCTTCTGATGTACATGTTGTTGATGATGCTAACCATGCCCTTGCTGCAGTGATGGTGATATTTGGTCTCATGATAATGAAGTGTTACTGTGCAGGAACTCATGTGGTCCAGGGGGAATGTGTCCTATCCTGTGGTGTATCCATGTCATCCATAGCAGCATCTGAGGGTGTCATGTGTTCAGTATTTGGCAATGGGATTTCCTACTTACATTAGCTATTTCACATCTGTGGCTTCCACCCCTGCACATCTGTTGTGCCTGCCATTGTTCAATTCGTCTACTTCCCTGACCGTGTGGCCATCTCCACTGGACATGCAGGTTTGGGCATCAATGGGGAAGGACTCATCCGTGTAGTCAGTGCAACATTGCTATACAAGTGTGTTGGATCTGTGCTGATGATTTCGTTGGCACTTCCATGACCAGGCTGATGTGACGGGAGCCCTCATTTGGTGCTAATTGTTGATTGTGTGACCAAGTGCTCAGCTGACATGATGGGGCCCTACTGAGGCAACACATGGCACAGCTTTCCTCACACAGGAGTGGAGTCCCCTCATGGCAGTGTGTACACCTGTGACATTGCCTGCGCCCAAGGTGTGTGTTGTATGTGCATGTCTGTGTGTTCACTTCCGTTTAGCTGTGCATGCTGTGATCCCTAGTGTTGTACCTGTTTGTGATGCTTGCTGAGTTGACCTATGTTCCCCCAAAGTCTTCTCCCTGGGTTCTCTGTGATGTGGGTGCATGGCACATTACTGGTCATCAGGGTGTCACCCATAGGTGTGTTTGCTGTCAGGGCTGAGTTTGTGTGCAGACGCAGATGGGTCACAGTCAGGTTTCCCCTTGGCACTTGTTGTTTGCCCCTGTCATGTGATTTCCAGTTTGTGTTATCTTTCAGTGATTGTGACACGTTGTGTGTGTGACTGCTGGCACTCCTCAGGGTCCGGGCTGCAATGTTGGTTGTTGTCTATGTGTGTTCTTTGTGGGTGACCTTGGCTTCTTCATTGGTGTGTGACTGTGGCTGGGATCCCATTGGTGGGTGTGGTATTGCCGTCATGTCCATGTACAGAGTAGTGTGCAGTGTGTCAGACTTTCAGGAGTCTTGTTGAGTGGCCATGTGTCATGTGTTTCTGCACCTTGGTTCCCACCCACCACCCTGGAATAGACATGGGTGCATGTGCAATGTCACCAGTGCATGTGTACTTCACTGCTGCACATTGTTGGAGGTCGAGGGGTGTGGTGTTGAGTGTGTGCAGATGAGAGTTGTTGCCCGGCTAGGCCCCTGCCTCCATGTTGGCCTTGGCTTACTGGCCATGCTGATTGATTTGTGCTTGTGTAGGTGTGATGGTAGTTTGTTGCTCAGGACACATGACTGTGGTTCACAGTGTGAACCACATTTAGCTTTGTCATCACAGTGGGATTGTAATGCAGCCCAGGGTCACCACATTGTGGGGGCCCTGGGGGTGGTGCTGTGGTGTGTCTGTGTCTTGCTGTGTCAGTTGCTGTTCCTACGTGCCTGTGGGACATGTGTGATTTGTGCTCCCTCTCATCTGACAATGCCTGCTTGCCCACATAGGGGATTTGGATCCATGAGTTACCTTTGTGTGGCACTGTATGCACATCTGTATGATTGGTATTCAGGTCTCCTCATGTGTTGTGTGGTTGCCTGGGGACACTGGCACCCCCCTCACCTGTTGTGTATGATGTGCAGTGTGGGTCTGCCTGTTTGTGTTTGTGCATCTGCACCACTGCATTGGCATATCTTGGGTGTGCCATTGGCTGTATGTAGTTTGGTGGGTTTCCCCTGCTGTCCCTGGGACTCCTAGGTCATCGGTCAGCACAATGATCATGGTTTGTGTGTCCCATTGCTGCCATGGTATGGTATCTGTTCACCTCACATCTACAGTCTCCACAGGGTATCTGCATTTGTGTGCCCATTGGTGCAAATATGTGGGTCTGCATTCTGATGGTCACTTCTGTCATTGTGTCATTGATGAATGTTGACAGTGTCAGCCCCCATGGGTGTTGTTTGTCTGCACATGGCCAAAGGTATGTCTTATTTGCACTGCAGTATTTGGCTCACCAAATTTATGTTGCAATGGGACACATGCACTACTTTGCCACTGATGTGTTTTTTGTTCTGTGACCAGGAATCATCCATGCAGTTTGGCAGTTGCAGCTCTTTCTTTGTCAACACTTACCTTTTGGTCACTGTGATGATGGGGGTTTAGACCCCATTGCCACAATGTTCAAAATGTGCTTCAGCTATGGACCCCACACTTACCTTTTGGTCACTGTGGTGATGGGGCGTTTAGACCCCATTGCCACAATGTTCAATATGTGCTTCAGCTATGGACCCCACACTTACATTTTGGTCACTGTGGTGATGGGGCGTTAGACCCCATTGCCACAATGTTCAGAATGTGCTTCAGCTATGGACCCCACACTTACCTTTTGGTCACTGTGATGATGGGGGTTTGGACCCCATTGCCACAATGGTCATGGCCTGCTTGCATTGTGGGTGCCACACACATATATGTGTGGCACATGTGCTAGGGGGTCACATTGTATGTCCAAAGTCATGTTCAGTGTTGTAGGCATTTGACACAGTCTACACACGCTTGTCATGGTGTTGGGGGATGTCTTTTTCTTGCATTCCCTAGGTTGTGGTGTGCTGGTTGTGTCATGCATTGTCCATCCTATGAGTGGGGGTGGTAGTGGTGGTAGGCATCCAGCCCCCCTGGGTGAGGGTGGTAGTAGTGGTAGGCATCCAGCCCCCTGGGTCAGGGTGGTAGCAGTGGTAGGCATCTGGCACCCCCCTGGCTAAGGGTGGTAGTAGTGGTAGGCATCCAGCCCCCCCTGGGTGAGGGTGGTAGCAGTGGTAGGCATCTGGCACCCCCTGGCTAAGGGTGGTAGTAGTGGTAGGCATCCAGCCCCCCCTGGGTGAGGGTGGTAGTAGTGGTAGGCATCCAGCCCCCCCTGGGTGAGGGTGGTAGTAGTGGTAGGCATCTGGCACCCCCCTGGCTAAGGGTGGTAGTAGTGGTAGGCATCCAGCCCCCCCTGGCTAAGGGTGGTAGTAGTGGTAGGCATCCAGCCCCCATGGCTAAGGGTGGTAGTGGTGGTGGGCATCTGGCACCACCCTGGCTAAGGGTGGTAGTAGTGGTAGGCATCCAGCCCCCCTGGCTGAGGGTGGTAGTAGTGGTAGGCATCCAGCCCCCTGGCTGAGGGTGGTAGTAGTGGTAGGCATCCAGCCCCCCTGGCTAAGGGTGGTAGTAGTGGTAGGCATCCAGCCCCCATGGCTAAGGGTGGTAGTGGTAGTGGGCATCTGGCACCACCCTGGCTAAGGGTGGTAGTAGTGGTAGGCATCCAGCCCCCCCTGGGTGAGGGTGGTAGTAGTGGTAGGCATCCAGCCCCCTGGGTGAGGGTGGTAGTAGTGGTAGGCATCCAGCCCCCCTGGCTGAGGGTGGTAGTAGTGGTAGGCATCCAGCCCCCCTGGCTAAGGGTGGTAGTAGTGGTAGGCATCCAGCCCCCTGGCTAAGGGTGGTAGTAGTGGTAGGCATCCAGCCCCCATGGCTAAGGGTGGTAGTGGTGGTGGGCATCTGGCACCACCCTGGCTAAGGGTGGTAGTAGTGGTAGGCATCCAGCCCCCCTGGGTGAGGGTGGTAGTAGTGGTAGGCATCCAGCCCCCCTGGGTGAGGGTGGTAGTAGTGGTAGGCATCTGGCAACCCCTGGCTAAGGGTGGTAGTAGTGGTAGGCATCCAGCCCCCTGGGTGAGGGTGGTAGTAGTGGTAGGCATCTGGCACCCCCTGGTTAAGGGTGGTAGTAGTGGTAGGCATCTGGCACCCCCTGGCTAAGGGTGGTAGTAGTGGTAGGCATCCAGCCCCCCTGGGTGAGGGTGGTAGTAGTGGTAGGCATCCAGCCCCCCTGGGTGAGGGTGGTAGTAGTGGTAGGCATCTGGCACCCCCTGGCTAAGGGTGGTAGTAGTGGTAGGCATCTGGCACCCCCTGGCTAAGGGTGGTAGTAGTGGTAGGCATCCAGCCCCCCTGGGTGAGGGTGGTAGTAGTGGTAGGCATCCAGCCCCCCTGGGTGAGGGTGGTAGTAGTGGTAGGCATCTGGCACCCCCTGGCTAAGGGTGGTAGTAGTGGTAGGCATCCAGCCCCCCTGGCTAAGGGTGGTAGTAGTGGTAGGCATCCAGCCCCCATGGCTAAGGGTGGTAGTGGTGGTGGGCATCTGGCACCACCCTGGCTAAGGGTGGTAGTAGTGGTAGGCATCCAGCCCCCCTGGCTGAGGGTGGTAGTAGTGGTAGGCATCCAGCCCCCTGGGTGAGGGTGGTAGTAGTGGTAGGCATCTGGCACCCCCTGGCTAAGGGTGGTAGTAGTGGTAGGCATCCAGCCCCCCTGGGTCAGGGTGGTAGTAGTGGTAGGCATCCAGCCCCCCTGGGTAAGGGTGGTAGTAGTGGTAGGCATCCTGCCCCCCTGGGTAGGGGTGGTGGTGCGCATTCAGGCCCCTGTGTGCATATGTGGCATTGGTGATGGGCATCCCGACCCTATGGTGCTGCTGTTGCTGGTGTAAGTATATTCTGCATCCCTCTGTGTGTGTGTGTGATGTGTCGTGTACGTGTTGTATGTGTTTTGTGGTTGGTGTCTGACTTACCTTCTGCGCCGTACGCGTCCGTGCCTGTTCCGGTAGTAAATGTAGAATATTGGTATGATCGGGACGAAGGGATTCATGGTTGGTTCGTGTCGTTCGTCCTTCTCGTTGCTTCGTCGTCCTCGTCGCTCGCGTCGTCCTCGTCGCTGGCGTGTTCGTCTCGTAGCCGTGGATCGTGTTGTAGCGCGAATCGGAGCTTATGTGCGCCTCTCCCGGATGCTTTGACGTGCCGTGCGTAGCGACGGGTTCGGCGCGTACGGGAAGCGCATCGTACTTGTTCGGCCGGACGGAGCTGCATTTTCCCTTCCGTGCGACTCGATTCAGCGTTTCCGGATTCGCCTCGGTCGGAGAACAGGACCTGGATTGGGTGAGTACGGCTCGGCCGGATTCTGTGCTGTTGTGCGCATCGTACTTACTCGTTCGGTGTGCTGTACGGATCGGTCGGGAAACAGGCATTCGCATGGCTTTTTTCCCGACCGAATGGTATTGGGTGCGCCTCCGACCGAGATCGGAATCGGCCCCAGAGTGTTTGTGAACAGTCTGCCAGGCCAACTGGAAATTTGGCCTGTTCTCGAAAAGGCCTGGGACTGTTTGCGAACAATCTGCCAGGCCAACTGGAAATTTGGTCTACTCTTGAAAAGGTCTGGGCTAGAGCCTGTCTTCTTGAACTTGGTACAGTCTACGGACTGTAGGAAGCGGTCCTCAGACCGTTTTGGTTTGGTCTTTGAACAATATTTGTACTCTTTATTTTTTTCCTTTTATTATTTTGTTTGTTGGTGTTCTATTTGTCCATTGGGGACTGCGCATGTGTCTTATATTAAGATGCCTTGTCTAAGTAAACTGGGGTGTTTTGGATGTCGGTGTTGTTCTACTGAGGCTCGATTGGAAGAGAGCCAGCCCGCGCCTCCGGAGGGTACCCCAAATTTTGATGTATGCGTCAAGCACGGTATTGGCCCTATTATGTTTAGCACATTGTGGAATAAATATACGAGGGATAATGCTGAGTTACAATGGTCACTTACTGGCTCGTTTGATGAGCAAAAACTGAATTTCTTGCAGGACAAATTGTTCGCCAAAAAGAGCAGGCAGTCGATGTTTGATTCTCTAAGAGTATGGCAGAAGGAAGCAAAGCAGCGGCGTATGAGAGCAGAGAAAGAGGCCCGGAAGAGGCAGACGCAAACTATAACGCAGAAAGCAGTGGCCTATGAAAGGGCAAAGATAGAGAAAGGCATAGAATGTGCAGATAGAAAGTTTCGATTGCAGACAGATAAATGCTATGTTACTAGAGAGGAAGGTGATGTTTTCGTTGAAGAGCTATTGGATTCTCGCCCTCCTCCACCTTATGCTCCTGAGCGGATATACCCAAGGGTTCCCACATCTCAGTCCCCGGCCTCTGGTGCCGCTCTTCCTAGTATTTCTGCCTCTAGTCAAACTGCTTCGGCCCCAGCCCCGCCTGCTCCCTCCCTGCTCACGCTAGGAACAGGGGTGGGAGCCGTTAGCTCTTCTGTTCCGTCTACTGACTCTGTATCTACTGCTACACCCCCTTTCACTCCTACAACACTGTCTCCTTTCATGATGATACATGTCTCCTCATCTGCTCTTTCTCCCTCAAGTATGACACCCCTAGCACTGCCGAATGGCGAGACCCCTGTACGTGGGATACATGAAGGGAACTGGGCGGCAGCACAAGACCGTATGGACAAAGTGTTGGTGCGTTCTGCTGTGGGTGATGAGGAGAAGCAAATGGTGGTGAATCAGGCGGCTCAGTGGGCTCGGAACCCGATCTATAGTGTGCAAGATGTGTGGAGTGTGATGAAAGATTATGAGCCCTTCATACAGCAGCATGCCCTTAAGCACATGTCGGCCACGCTAATAGGACTGTGGGAGCAGTGTTTTCGGGGTGTTGCACCGCAGATCATCTATGACATACGGGACAGGGTATATGCTGCAGATATGGCTCCTAATGAGGTTTTTAGCAATGTAACAACATTGGTGGGTTATCGGGGCAGATTGCTCCAAAAGGTTCCAACGATGGTGACCCAGTGCCCCATGAGGGAGGTCCATCCCATTTATCATCCTGAAATACCAGAACTGCGTGACTCCACGAATGCTGTAATTAGGCCGCGAGTCGACCCTCGGTTCCAGGAACAGTGGATCTATACTCCTTGGAAGAGTAGTGAGGTAATATCCCTTAAAAGTCAGTTGCCAGACCCTCGGAAAAACCCGACTGCGTATTACAAAGAGTTGACAGAAGCGGCCTCCTCCACAGTGATGACGTTAGCAGATATTGAGTTGTTCTTTGGCTTGTTGGTACCGGTGGATATATGGAGGCAAGTGCATACACAGGATCATGTGGTGGAATTGGGAGGAACATGGGATCAGATCAGGGCGTGGGATAAGGACCGCAAGCCCGGTGACAAGCCGAAGGCGGAGATCTTGGCTTTACCGGGTCGCATTATCACCGATATGCATTCCCTTATCCCACCGAGACGGGTGGATTGGGACAAGTTGACTGCATGTCGTCAGAAGAAGGACGAGAGTGTGTCTGATTTCTTTACTAGGTTTGAAGGGGTGTTTCTCGACTTTAGTGGCCAGGATCTGTCATTGGAAGGTGGTGTCCGGTTGTTTGTCAGCAGGTTCGTTACCAATTTGCTTCCTGAGATTGCGACTAGGTTGCAGGCTTCAGAAAGCACTTGGAGCACCTCTTCCCCATCGGTAATATTGAGCATGGCACAGTACTACGAGCATAGAGAGAATGAAGAGAAGGAGAAAGTGGAGAAAAAGTCGAAAGACTTGAAGACGAGGGTGTTGATGCAGCAAGTTGCGAGGGGTAACGGAAGAGGAAGAGGTTCGGCCCAGCGGCTACCCAGGTCTAACAAGGGTGGTTCCTCGAGCGCACCTATTGGGCTCAATCAATGTGCTTATTGCAAGCAGGAGGGACATTGGTGGAATGAGTGTCCAGAGTTAGTCCACAAAGACGAGGCCCTGAGAGGTAGGGGTTTTAGAGGACGTGGAAGAGGAGGAGGAGGCCGGGGGGAGACGAGATCGGAGAATACATCGTTTAATAGACAGAGCGGGAACTATTTTGACGACCCCCGAGGGAGGCAGTACTATCATGATGACTATGACATGGACGAAGTGACGGGGATGTCTCACAGCTAGGATAGCCAGGGACAGGGCAAGGGACCAGTTCCGGTGCCTGTAGATCAGCGCGGACCCTATGTCACTGCAGATTTACACGGTACGACCGAGAAATTCTTAGTTGATACAGGGGCTATGAATAGCTCTGTTTCCCGTTCACTGGTCCCGGGGGCGGCTCTGTCCGGCCAAAACAACGTTTCGGTGGGTTTCTCAGGCGTGCCGGTTGTCAGCCCCATTTCCAAACCTCTTGCTTTGACTATTGGCCCCTTCACGGTTGATTCACCATTTCTATTAACATCAAATTGTGGGGAGAATTTGTTAGGGTTGGAATTGTTAAAAAGGTTTCATGCGACAATTTTTTGTTCTCCAGACGGTGTTTACATGACTATTGTACCACAGGTGGCCCGTGCCACACAATGCCTCGCAAAGGATGCCTCTTCCCCGCTGAGTTTAAAGATGTGCCACGCACACTGTGAGCTACAGGAGACACGGATGTGGGGTTACTCCAGATCCCACCGGTCTCTATACAGATTAAGGACAACGCTGTATGGCCACGTATTCCCCAGTACAAGATATCCCAGGCAGGAGAAAAGGCCTTATTGCAGATAATACAGGATTTGATTAAGTCTAGTGTGGTTGAGGAGACAGCGGCGAATGTGTGTAACAGCCCTATTCTTCCTATTCTTAAAAAGGCACCCTTGGATTCTTCTGATACTCACCCTGACGTTTACCGCTTCGTAATTGACCTTAGAGAGGTGAACAAAATAGTGGTTCCCCAGTATCCTGTAGTCCCAGACATTACCACAATCTTGACAATGATTCCCCTGTCTGCAAAATTCTTCTCTGTGATAGATTTTAAGAATGCTTTCTTCAGCATTCCAATCCATACAGATAGCAGATATCTGTTTGGATTTGCAATAGCCGGAAGGAGCTTTAGGTTCTGTCGTGCTCCACAAGGCTATACGGAGAGTCCTAGTATCTATAGCCAAGCTTTGAAAGCTCAATTGGATTCCTTGGAACTTCCCCCTGGTAATGTGCTGTTGCAGTACGTTGACGACCTCCTTGTGGCTGCAGACACTGAAGATGGTTGTAAAGAGGCCACAGTTAAATTGCTGTTACATTTGGCGCACCATGGTCACAAGGTGTCACTTTCGAAATTTCAATATTGTCGACAGGAGGTCACCTATTTAGGTCACCTACTGTCGAAGGAGGGTCGTAGACTAACACCTGAACGCATAGCTGCTATTACTAATATGCCTGTTCCTAAGACCCAACGCGAGGTACGCGCTTTCATTGGTATAACTTCGTATTGTCGTCACTGGATCCCTAACTATTCCTTACTAACGAAACCCCTCCTTTACCTGACCACCAAAGAAGTGCATGAACCCCTGCCTTGGACATCTGCATGCCAGCAAGCTTTTGAGCAATTAAAGGTTGCGCTTTGCTCTGCTCCTGTGCTTGGTACTCCTGATTACCAGAAGCCTTTTGTGCTCTATGTACATGAGGCGGACGGTTGCGCGCTTTCTGTTCTAACACAGGGTTTCGGTGGTAAGCAGAGACCCTGCGCGTATTTCTCTGCTATTCTTGATAACGTCGCCAGAGCTCTCCCGAGCTGCCTGAGGGCTGCCGCGGCGGTGGCAGTTTCTATCAGGCAATCGGCAGGGCTCGTCCTTGATACGGATCTCACAGTCATGGTACCTCATGCTGTGGACACACTGTTGAATAAGACAAAGACACAGCACCTTACTAGTGCGCGTCTGACTGGATATGAATTAACTTTGTTTGCTCCGCACATTACCATCAAACGCTGTGCTACTCTGAACCCAGCCACGTTACTACCCCTCCCTTCGGAAGAAAAGGACAATGATGTCCATGATTGTTTATTTCGGACTGAGGAAGAAACGAAGGGACGGGTAGACCTGACTGATGTTCCCTTATCTGACCCCCAAGGGGAACTATATGTCGATGGCTCTTGTTTCAAACTACCAGATGGCACTACCACTGCAGCTTATGCAATCACAACGTTACACACTGTAGTTGAGACATCCCGTATCCCATACCAATCGGCCCAGGCTGCAGAGTTGGTTGCCCTCCTTAGGGCTTGCGAGTTGAGTGAGGGACTGACTGTCAATGTCTACACCGACAGCCAGTACGCCTTTGGGGTGGCCCATAATTTTGGGCGCCTCTGGGCGGAGAGAGGGTTCTTGACCTCGCATGGGTTGCGAATACAGCATGGTCCATTGATACATAGACTGTTGTCAGCACTGACACTTCCTGATAAGTTGGCAATAATAAAATGTAGCGTTCACAAAGCAGTAACAGACGATGTGGGAAGGGGAAATGCTTTCGCAGATCAGACAGCTAAGGAGACAGCTAGATCGAAGATGAAAAAGATGTTCGTGGCAGGCCCCGCTAGGTGGGTTCCAGACAATGGAATGTTCGAGGACACATTAGAAAATGTCAGGGAAATACAGAGCGAGGCGACAGTAGATGAACTGGCAGTATGGGAGGAGAGGACAGGGCGTTTGGACGAGGATGGGTGTTGGACTGACTTGTCTGGGAAACAGAGATGGTTGCTGCCTAATGCCTATGTGCTCCCTGTTGTTACTATGGCCCACGGCCCAGCACACATTAGTGCCAAAGGAATATGTAAGCTACTGGACCCAGTATGGCGAAACGATAATATCCCTAAGTTAGCCACACACCTAGTGAAACACTGCATCATTTGTCTGAAACATAATCCTGGGAAAGGAACTCCTACACCTGCAGGTAATTTTGCACCGCCTTCCTTCCCTTTCGAGGTTCTCCAGATGGATTTCATCAAAATGGAACGAGTTAACAATCTGAAGTATGTGCTGGTAGTGATTTGCGCATTCAGTAAATGGATTGAGGCTTACCCCACTAAGGAGAATACGGCTATGGCAACGGCGAAGGCTCTCTTAAAAGAGTTCTTCCCGCGCTATGGATTACCACGTGTGATCTGGAGTGACAACGGAAGTCACTTCAATTCAAAGGTCATTGAATTGGTGTGTAAAGGCTTGCATATTAGACAGAAGTTTCATGCAGCGAACCACCCCCAGTCAGCAGGCTTGGTTGAGAAGTACAATGGTACTCTCAAATTGAAGTTAGCGAAGATTCAAGAAAGCACAGGATTGCGATGGCCCGATGCTCTACCTTTGGCTTTGTTGTCTACCAGAGCGACAGCGCATTCTAGAACAGGGTTGTCCCCGTACGAGGTGGTCTTCGGGCGCCCCGCCAACGTCTGGGGCGTCCCAAGACCCAAGCGCTTTTCCGAGATAGAGTACCCCCTACTTGTGGACTATCTGTATGAGTTAACTAAAGATCTTCGTTCTGTCCACCAACAGATTCACGCCACACTGCAACCAGTACCAGAGGGGCCCGGGCATCAGCTACAGCCCGGGGACTTCGTGTTCGTGAAGAATTTTCAGCGAAAGAACTGCCTGGAGCCTCGGTGGAAAGGGCCACTCTTGGTCCTGCTCGCCACCCGCACCGCAGTAAAGCTTGAAGGCCGGAAGCACTGGGTACACGGATCGCATGTCAAGAGGATCCCTCTCCCACTTCCGTATGACCAGTGGGTCCTCGACGGCATTGCTGACCAGGAAGGGGAGCGAGTGCCCCGTTTCGTTCCCTTCTCTGACGCCCGACTGAGGTGGGCGCAGACAGACGAGTAGAGCGACGAGGTCTTACTTGAAGCGGTCCCCCCAGAGATAAGGGCCGCCCCGGATGCTCCCGCTTCTGGTGCACAGACACCTGAGTCTCAATGCCCTGCTGAGCCTGAATTTCTCCCCCTTTTTGTTGATGAAGAAGTGCCTGGGGTTGCCAGGTACAACCTGCGGCCCCGACGGAAGGACAGTGCGCCAGTAGGGCAGACCAGGAGTTAGGGAAGGACTCGAGCTTAGGGCGTAGGTGCTATGCCTAAGGTGCCTGCTTTAGATTAGAGTGAGTTACGCTGGTGCACTGCCCTGGACACTGGACAGGATTAGCTGAGGGTGTCTTCCCAGGAGGGAGGGTGCCCTATCCTGAAAGAAGAGGATTTGTTTTCCAGCAAGGGCTGCGATCGCGCAGCTCCCCCGTGGGAGTGCTTCATAGCACCGTCGTTGATGAACAATAGGAGTCTACCAGTGAGGCTCTGAAGGACACTGGGTGATTTGTACCCCTCTGGTCGGTTGTATTTTCGTGGCTCCAATTCCTAAAGTTTCTTTCTATGTACCCATTTGGCTGCGCAATTATGAAGGAGGAACAGCCTCTGGTGGCCCCACCATTACAGCAGAATGGTCCTGTGTGGTCTAGTTGGTCTATTGGGAGTAGGGTGGTAGTGGTAGTGGTCCTTCTCATTGTAACAATAACACTATTCGGGGTGGTGTGGTATTTAGAAGAACAGCATCCTGTGCACACATTGATAGGGACTACCCCGGCTCCACCAGAGCATTCGTTTGTTACACTGGCCCCGCATAAAGGAAGACATAGACAGACCTATGTCGAAAATGCGTTCCTGCAGATGCTTCATCAGGTACACAGTACAACTAATGCCACAAATTGTTGGGTGTGTGGGTTACTTCCCTCGGTTATGCACAGGAATGATCTACTGGTGTCATTGCCCCTGTCATACTTGGGTAGCTGTGAGGCATGGTTCCAATTGCTTTCTATGGTGTACATGCACTATCATGCTGACGCGATGAATATGGTACAGTCTGATTACAAAGCAGTGTTGGAGTATATAGTGGTACACCAAGGATATACACCTGGGGCAGATGGAAAGGAGGGTACCCTACATCCAGAAGCTTGTATGAATATTTTTGAGGATAATAAGAATGTCACTTGGTTACAAAACGAAATGCTGGATTTTCAAGGATTTAATGTTACTGAATATTTTAAATGTTTCCAGGAACGAAATATAACTGAAGACAAAGCCATGCCCGTCCCTGTGATCAATACAACAGCTAGTTTCTGTGTTGAAGGTACAGGGAACATTCCAGTAGGTCGGAGCAGTTGTAACTATACATATCAATTGAACGCTACTAGTAGCCCACCTTTGCTCACACCTCCCAATGTATACTTTGTTTGTGGGGAACAGGCTTATACATGGCTTCCCAGGGGATGGTCTGGCCATTGTTATGTCTCTTTTCTTTTGCCCTCTGTTTATATTGCACCATCTAATTATCACAAGGATCATAGGCTACAGCGTAGGGATCTACATTTGCATCGAGCCAAGACAGTTGTCAATCCAGAAGATATAGATCAAACAGATACTTCCCTACAACAATTTACTGACATCATGAAGGGCATTCTGCCGTTCTGGGGTCCCCTGTTCAATAGCCGTGATATCCGTGGCCTTGCTAGAGTAGTTGAGTGAGTTATTAACACTACTGCAGGTATAATGACTAATATTACAGTTGAGCTTCAGGCCACGAGACTTGTTGCTCTTCAAACCCGGATTGTTTTAGATGTCATCCTTGCTGATAGGGGTGGAGCCTGTCGTGTCATCGGCAGCAGTTGCTGTGTTTACATTCCTGATAACGCCCCTAATGTATACTCCGCCATACAGAAATTACACAGGCTTGCTTCAGATATCCATCAGGATAATGGATCATGGTCCCTCACAGGGTGGTTCTGGGGTCTGCTGACATCATGGGGTTGGAAGATACTACTTGCCCTCATAGTTATCGCAGGTGTCATCTTCACATGTTGCCTATGTATTAATTGCCTTCCAGCATGTTGCACCTATTGTGTGAGCAAGCTCACCCCTACCCCTAAATTGCCAGGACATGATACTAAGGTGTCCACTATGATGATGCAGGATATCCAGGATATGATGCTTATTGATGAAGGTATTTTTGAATACTAAGTAGATTTGACACTAGTGTGCTGCTTTATTTTCCCTTGCAATTTGACTGACTATGCATTTTTTTCCTTCCCACTTAGAATTGTAAAGACCCTACCGGATGGCCTCAATAAAGCATTTAGCCACCCATGCTAAAAGGAGGGTCTGTTAGGTTTGAAAATCCCATTCCTGCTATGCACTCGTATCATGCTACATTAGGTTAGCAGTGTGTGGCTAAATAGATGCCATTTGTATTCACGTTATGCAACCCACTGAGTTATCCCTGCAACGTGCAAGCTTTAGTTAGCAAGTGTGACTCCATTTTGTATTTCGTAATCCCTATTAGGCTGTGTCTGAACTAGGCCTCATTATTCGTATTGCCTGCCTCAGCAGAACACTGTATTTAGTTATTATTTTTCTTTCCTGTTGAAGGCTGCTTCCCGACTTTACTAATGAATAGGCCATTCTGCCCTTGCATGCCTATCCGAGTGTGTATTTCTGCTCCCACATTAGGAGACGCTGAGACTCAGCGTGGTAACCTTGAGTTGCTGATAGCATGTACCCATCTGGCAGGTGGTAGCCCATCCTTCTGTGCCTTCTTTGTTCATGTTCGGCCCAGGCCGGTAACTTTCCACTGTGGGCGTGGTTGGGGGGTTCTTGGAGGAATGATCATGCATTGCAGGCCGTTGGGGAGCCAGTCCCTCGGCAGACATCTTAGGGTGCAGGTCAAATTGGACTCCTCTGCAGAGTATTACTAATAAATGCTTGTTTGTATTCTCTACTGTCTGACCGACTCTTCATTTCTTGGGAAGGCATAGCAGGTGGTTGTAAGTAACCCGAGTGGTCCCTAAGGGCCACTTCCTTCAACGGCACTGCTTTACACAAACTCGTTTTCCAATGAGATGGTTGGAGCGTAGTTTGGAAGTAATGCTGTGTTCTTGGTTTTCTGAAGTGCTTAAATCTGATGCACTGTGATTGATGTGAGAGAGAGGCTCTTGAAATTATAAAGAGTGTTGGTTACAGTTCATCAATAGCACAAGCCAAGGGTCTCAATTCTGCGAAAAATAGGGAGATTTCCTACGTAAGAAAATATCACTATTGTGACACAGGGCCGCTTGCTGATTTAGCTCACAGAGGCATTATGTGGGCATCTTACCACTGATTTATTTCTATTTTGATGAAGAAACAACAACAACAGGGAGGGTTAGGTGACAGCTTGTAAAATTTTCATTTATTGCCTAAAGACCCTGATTATGAGCCAGCCGAAGAGGAATTATGGTATGGAATTCTGCTCCATCTGAGTTAGAGTGGACGGGTCACACCGGGTTTTCTTGGGTGTTGGAACACCAGACCTGATTTTGCCGCCTCCTAAAATCATCTGAGGCTTTGGCTGCAGCAGCCGCTTCTGCTTCAATGCTGCCCCTGCCAGACCTTATTTGTCCCTTCCCTCCCCATCTTATCACCCTCTTCCATCCTACCCTACCTTGAGACACACACATACATTTACCCACACTCAGAGAAGATGGTGTTTGAATACATTAAACCCCATTTAAGTGGGAATAACGTATGGTTTAATGACTAGCAAATCTAGTCCCAACAGTAATTGCCCATGCCATGAAGATTAACTTGAAATTGCACGGTACTTCTGCGGATTTTATTCACGGTAATGGTAAAATCACATGCAAATTTACCGTCCCACTAGTGCTGTGCAAAGTGGAATCAGGGCCAAAGTTGGGTGTGCTACAGAGTGTGCTCAATACAAAAAAAAAAAGCACTCAGTGACCCAGTAAAACAACATCTATGGGTCACAACACGACAATACGTATGAACTAAAGTAGCAACCTGAAGGACTGAGACCCACACAAACAGCTGGAAAAATAAGTCAGGCAGCATCTCTACTATCATGGCAAATATCTGCATTGCAAGCATTCCAAAATCATGAACTGTGAAGCTGATTATCAGGAAACTAAGGAAAGGACATCATATGTCTTTTATATGAGTGACAGGCAGAAGTTGAGCAGTTTATGACTCTGCTATACTCTTTACCGTATGTGATGCCTCAGGAATCGCTTCCCTCATCAAGGTAATTTATTTTCCCTGCAGTTTTATAGAGCGCAAACTTGACCCAAAAGTATTGGAGTGCTTTACATGAGGACCAGTTACATTACACGATGTCCCATTCCTTTTTCATTTTTGTATGCATAGGGAGATTATGTGATTTGCCCAGAATCACAGGATGTTTATTCGACGCCGAGACCCAACCTGGTTCCCTAGTTCTAACATCTGCAGCTCGGATCATAACGCCACATCCTCTCCAGATCATGGCTATCCTTCGCTTACATAGCATTAAATCTAAAGATGCAAGCATTCTGAATGACCGTAGTATGATCTTGACACACAACCCGGATTGAAAGCAGTGGTGTGAGAGTCAACAGAATCTACACACACAACAGAGGATCCCAAGGGCAGTCTCTTTTGAGACTGTCATAGTACATGTTTCCTTTGTGCCACAGGGCTCTTCTCTGCCCAAATCATGAGTGCTTAGATTAGGCAAAATACCAGTGTTAAGTCCTATATAACTAACAGGACCATATGGGGGATGGCTTTGTCCTGGTAGGTGAAGGGGAAGGGGGTGAACAACTTTAGCATGGTGGTGGGTCTACTTCTCTTGCTGATGTCCTATTTTACCTTAGTGGCTCCGGAGGCCCACATGGTGGAATGCAGACTGATGGCCACCTTGCAGGGCACCTCTGGACATGGGGAACTCCTGGGATTCTTCTTGCACTGCAGCGGAGGGACAGTCACAGGGTTCAACCACATTCACAGTATCTAGGTAATGTCTTATGTTTCCTTTCTTGGGCTGCAGAAGCTCCTCTGGCCATTAATATAGCCTGGGCTGCTGACACATACTGCTTGAAGTACTGCTAGGCTCCTAGCAGAGCATGGTTCTCCTCTCAGGCATCAAGTGATGCGGGGTGGGCATCTTTGAGGCTCCCAGCAGTGTGTTGAGGGAGAATCATGGAGCTGAAGTGATCCACTGCCATCCAGTCTCAAAAATCAGGCAGCAAGTGCCAGCAACTGATTTAAGTTTAGCGGGTTCTTGGTGGACCAATTAACGGTGGTAGAATTTTTCAGGAAAATGGTACACCTTGGCCTCCACCCCTGCCTTGTGATCAACAGCAACCGGTAAAAGCAACTTTGGCTGACACAAAATCTAAATCTACGCTGTTGTGATTTGTTGATGGAGAACTATTTTTTTCCCTCAGTCCTACTGTCATTTGCAGCATGTAATCAGGCAATGTCTGCACCTATAAGCAAACAGATTATAATCTTGAGCATAAAGCCTGATTTAGCCAGGAGTATGCTCAAAGACCAAATGTGCAGATACATTGCACATTAGAGTTTCCTAGAGCATCGGTTCCTAAACTGTGATCCGGGGACCCTTGGAGGTCCGCAAAGCCTATTCATGGGGTCTGTGACTGCCTAGAAAATGTAATAATATCAACAGAATAATAAAGTGTACATGAATAAACAAGGAAAATGTAAAACTGAACATCTTTACTTGTTCTGTAAAAATGAAAAAATATCAATATGGAGGCTAAAAATTAAATTAGTATCCTCAGATTGATTCGTGAGAGCAGTGCAAGTGCATCAAACAGAATATAGGAAAGCTCCAACCTTGCTATTAAAATCTTTTATTTTTATTGTTATTTTCAAATTAAATAAAATGTTTCATCATTGGGGTAT
This sequence comes from Calotriton arnoldi, assembly GCA_963921515.1. Classification (NCBI taxonomy): domain Eukaryota; kingdom Metazoa; phylum Chordata; class Amphibia; order Caudata; family Salamandridae; genus Calotriton; species Calotriton arnoldi. The sequence continues at coordinate 1,887,767 of CAWUFW010003162.1, read as the reverse complement.
TTTCTTTGATGAATGCTTATTTCTGTATTTTTTGTGAATTGTTTTGTGGTTCAGCTCATCGAAAATGTTCAGGCCGGGGTCCCCGGTTTCCAATAATGATTTAGTGGGGTTCCCGGGCTCAAATTATGATTAATTGTTAAAATGACATTGGTCTTGGTTCCTAGTGCTATCAAAGAAGGGCTTGTTTTCAATCTACTTGTGAAAATAATTTTTAAAGGTGTATCATGAATCAAACTGTTTTATGTTGCTATATGGATTTTATTGCTGACATTTTTAAATGTATTGTATGTGTTTGGCTGTGCTTGCTTTTATGGCTCCAGCCGAATTAAGATTTTTTGACTGACTGACTAATTAAGTGGGGGTCCACAGAAGTGAAAAGGTTAAAAACCACTGGGGCATATTTACAAGCCCCTAACGCCACCGGAGCGTCACTTTTTCTGACTCTCCAGTGACATTGCTCCATACCCCATATTTACAAGGTGGCCTTAAGCCACTTAACGTGGTTTAACGCCACCTTGTAACCTGCTGCTTTCAGCAGTCGTCCGCTGTGGAAAAGGGACAGGCAGTGGGTGTTGCAATGGGTGTTCCACCGCAACACCCATTGCTTTTTGATGCTGCTCCATATTTACAAAGATGGGGCAACGCCAAAAACTAAGGCCAGGTAAAGCCTGGTCTCAGTTTGGTGATACAAGGAGAAATTATTAATTTCTCCTCATATTTTGTTCTTTCTATGTGTGCTGCATTTTGCAGCACACATAGAAACTGCAAATCGCCTTTAAAGATTGTTTATGTGCAGGAAGGTGTCCCTTACTGCACATAAGCAATCGCCCCTGCAGCGCAGGGACCCTTGCAACATGGCGCATGGGTGCCTGCGCTGGCACTAGGCAGCTTTGTTAGCGAACGCGCTAGGGGAAACGCAGGGGTGCGCCGTATTTTTATAAATAAGGCGCATCCCTGCATTTCGAAAATGTCAGAGTGCGGCGTTGCCAAATTTGACGTTACACTGCACTCCGAAATTTTCTTGTGCATATCCCCCACTGTTCTGGAGTTTTGGCGTAGCCCACCTATTTGAGGAGGATAATACTGTGACCCAACGCTTCAGTTTAAGAGACCTGTCTGTAGTACATGTCACAGAGTGGAATAGCAGGAGAGTCATAGACCATTCATCTTTATCAGGTTGATAAAATTAATAATTTCATTTTTTATCAGCACTTGAGATGATTTAGTTAATAAAAATGTGCTATATGGAATCATACCCGTTATTTATCTTGGCTTGCGGTAAGCACTGCTTGATGTAAGCATTTTTCCATAACTTAACGACTCCGCAGCGACTTTATCGAACCCAGGAGATATATTTCGTAGACATTATCATTCCTTTGAACCCCCTAATCATTTTATAACTATTAAACGGCAGTAATTTGACAGAAGAAAATTGAAAACTTCTCACTATCTGCAAATGGCATTAAGTAATTTGGAACCTGCAGCAAAGGACGGGGAAATTCAGTTTAAAATCTGATGAATATTTAACACACTCAACATTACATTTAGGAACCATTGAGATGACAGTTAAGGAGGATGCTCTGGGACCACCCACTCCGCACGGCCACATATAAGACATTTCTAAAGAAAGAAGAATCCCTGGGGCATATGTGCAAGGGGATTACGCCACCGAACGTCACTTTTTTAGCCGTTCCGGTGGTGCAATGCCCTGCACTATACTAACAAAGTGGCGTTAAGAAACTTTTCATGGTTTAACGCTGCTTTGTAAATATGATACCCTTTCATGCAGGTTTCTGAGTGCAATGGGTGTTGCTGTGGGCGTTGCACCGCAACAACCGTTGCTCTTAAATGCTGCCTCAGATTTACAAGGATGTGTAAATATGAGTCAGCGCCAAAAACTAACGCCACACAAAAGCTGGCATTAGATTAGCGCAACGAAGAGAAATACTTTTATTTCTCCTCGCTTTTGCTTTTTCCATGTGTGATGCATTCTGCAGCAAACAAAGAAAGAGCAAAATGCCATTAATTATTGGATTTTTGCAGGGAGGTATCCCTTCCTGCACAAAAGCAATCATTAAAAAATGGCAATTTGCTACTTCTATGTGTGCTGTAGAATGCAGCTCAAATAGAAGAGGCAAATCGCCATTATTGATTGTTATCTTCCTGCACATAAACAATCATCCCCTGCAACACAGGCACCCTTGCACTATGGCGCAAGGGTGTCTGTGTTGGTGCTAGACAGCTATTTTTAGCACCAGCGCAAGGGAAATCACAGGGGTGCGCCAAAACTTGCCGCAGCACCAACCTGTGCCATGTCCCCCCTGCTGTGTAATCAAATGAATATTACAGAATTGGACAACATCCGGGTTCCTTGAAGCAGCTTGATCGTGGGTCTGGTTCGGTACGGATAGTGGGGCACTTGCCGCTACCAAAGATCCCTTCCCCAAAAAGTCCCTTCTGTAACTTAAAATAGCAATCGATCAAGGTAATCCATATAGGTCATTATGGGCAATCCCTTTATCTGTAAAGGCAGCTACAGTGGGATTAGAGAACGACAGGCCCATAGCAGATGGATACTCCCCGGCTGGTTTGCAGTGCCGCTGCTTTTTCTAGCTGAGTGCTTCAATCACAAAGTCATTTTCACCCATAAATGTGAGTTTACGGCCAAAATGGCTCCATTTACACCTGTGAGAAATTCAAAGGATGTCTGTCAAGTGTAGATAATTTCACTGCTGCGGAATTCTCCAACTCAGCTGTGTAGAAATCTGCCGCATTAAGCCTCATGCAAGGGGTGCAGAGTGGGTGGATTAAGTCAGGGCTTGCCTTGAAAGTTTGTGAAAGTGCACAAACTTATAAGTGTGCAAGTTTCGCAAACTCCTATCTGACCCAATACAGTACAATACAAAACTTTATTGTTTAAGTTAATAAAAACCATAACAATATTCCAAAAGACAATTAATTTCCAAACAATTAAATTATTAAAATTGAATTTCGCATCTTTAAAAATGACCAAAGCAGAGCATATTACTTTATCTTAAAAAAATAGTCTACAATATTGCTATCACTTCCGATCTCCATATAAAGTGCATTAGTACCGTTTAAAAACCAGTCTGTGAATAAATGGACTTAATCATCCAGGACATATTACTGTATCAAAATAAAACAGTCTTCTATACTGCTATCCCTTTCAATCCCAATATAAAGTGCATTAATACAGTTAAAAACCAGTCTGTGAATTACTTTTGTAACTGGGGGAAAGGATGCTAGATCGACTTAGTCCTCCAAGGAATGGGTCATAGCATTCAAGGGTGTGCATAGTTACTATTTCATCATCTTACAGTTCAGCTGGGGATCTATTGGGTCCAGGCCTTTAATAATTGCCAATCTACAAGATCGAATGCCCCTATCATTAAAAGCTTTTTTCAATAACAGACCCTGAATACTTTTTAAAGAGGGGCAAAAACAAATCAAATGAATACAATCTTGCGTCGCTGCACCACACAGGTTACATGTCATGGGACCATTATACTTCCATAATGGCTGATCAGCTGAACTTGGTAATACCCCAAACCTGGTGGTCATGAGCTTTTGTTTCAAATGGAATGTGTACGTTGTGTGTAGATATTCTGCCAGACGAACTGTTGTGTAGGACTGCAGGACCATCCAGGCATGGGACCACTTGGCTAATTTACTTTTGTCTTCTAGTAGTGAGTGGAATTTGGCCATTTTGATTATCACCCTACGAAAGACAGGAAAAGAGGAATTCCTATCCGACCCTTCCCCAATCTGAAAAGGGTTGAGTTTTACTCCACCAAATGGTTGGGTAAGTTATCGACCGGAGTGGAAAGTGGAATGGATCACCACCAAACTTGAAATGGGTGTAGGGGAAGAGGTTTCTCTGTGTGAATTTTTTTCCCATGGATAAAAAAGGGGGAAAAATGTAATGTTCACTTGCAAATAGGCCGACATTTATTTGACGCAAAATTGTTCACTATGTGCAATTCTGAATCGTTGACAAATCATACGTTGGCGTTGAGGAAGCTGTAAGCAGCGTACTCTTGCGCTGTGCATGGTGCCGTTCCCGCTGATCTTCCAGCGCGGGACAAACACATGGTGCTAAAAATCAGCACGAAGAGAGCGGCCTAACTCACTCTGTCACTTGCAGAGCTCCACATAGCGCGGTGGAGTTTTTGGGTCACTTTGCGGAGTTCCGAGTAGCGGAACTCCGCAAACTCTGGCCAGCCTACTAGGAATATTGCAATAAAATGCTCATGTTGAGTACATCGGGTTGCTAGGGTAGATTTTAATACATGTGATATTTCTGTGTTTGTCACTGTTGCTGGAATCCCATGAGCAAAATTTGCATACGCTACACAGTGTGTCCCCACACAGTATGATTACAAGTAAAAGAAATAGACTGTCAAATGGGGAATTTGGCACAGGACGCTTTCTCCACCCAAAAGGAACATTGCTATAAATGCAGCCTGCACTAAAATATCAGAAGGAAACGACAGTGCAAACATTTCCAAGTGAACAGCACAATCCCTGGGTGTAGGTTATGAACATCTCAGGCATAATGTCGAAGGAACAGAATATCATGACAAGACTATCAAGGGACAAAATATCGAAAGATACGTCTGGATGGATTTTCTATACGTAAGTCCAGGTATATCAACCTTAGCGATATGCATGTATCTTCAAAGTCCGTAGATGTGGAGTTAAGAATAGTAAATCCTCACCTCTCTCTATGCACTTGCCTCTTTCATATTTTGTCCCTCAATATTCTTGTAATGATATTCTGCCTTTAATATTCTGTAGTACAATCCGCTCACTGTGGTTTATGAGTCAGTAAAAAGTACTGCAACCGTAGATGTTTTCAACGATAGGACTATTATTGCTCACTTCCGTCTGTAAAAAAGTTGCTGTGTTTCGAATAACGCCTCTTTAAAGGAGATGCTGGTCACATTTATATGTGCATGCTTGCAGACCAGTACCAGTACCAGGGCCAGGATTGTTCTTTGATTCTCCTGAACCAAACTGAACTTCTCGCATGGTTGCACACATACTGAATTATAGATGGGGAAGCAGGGCTGGACTGAGAATGCAAACCAGCCCTGGCAATTAAGCCGGACGGACCGGCCCTGCCGGGGGGTGGAGGGAGGTGCTGGTGGGAAACACTCCTGCTGCTTTTGTTACATGGGGCCCACAGTAACAAACACAGCCCCCACTGCTCCAAAACCGTCCCATCCCTTCCGGACCACTGGGAAAACACCTGGTGCCCACAACGGCCAGTCCGGCCCTGAGGGAAAGTGTGAATAATAGAAGTGGGCTAGCCACTGATTGCTCGACTAAGATCCCTGGCTCAGCTCCTGGCCATTTCGGACCCTGGATCCAAAAACTACCTACTCCTATATGTGGCTTCTGACACCCACACTCTTACCTTAACTCTAGTTGCATCGCCCGCCAAGCCCCTCCTGTGGCATAGTAGGTGCTATTCAGTATTCTGGTCATTTTGGAGCTGGGCTGATAGTTAAGTCCTTGCTGAGTGCTGTGACAGTGCTAAGGGAGGAATTGTATGCTAATAATTTTCCAAACAGTCTGTTGCCATTGGAAGCAGGGGACATCAGCACTAGAATACAGTAGCGGCCCGTGGTGGGAGTGCTGCCGGGCGGTGACCCGGGGCGGGGGAGGGGCAGGGTGGGGGGTAGTAAACTACGGAATACGGCCGCACAGAGGTAAGTAAACAATTAAATAAATAAAACAAATTTCGTTGCGCGCGCTGCATTGCATTTTGCGATGCAACTCGCGCAACGAAATTCGTTTTATTCATTTGTTTGTTTACTTACCTCTGTGCGGCCGTATTCCGTAGTTTACTACCCCTCACCCTGCCCCTCCCCTGCCCCGCGTCACCGCCGGGCAGCACTCCCACCACGGGCCGCTACTGCTAGAATAGAGTACCCTGCGCTCCATTATCTTTGTATTTTTTTCTAGAAAGACTGATTTTCCGGCTTCATTATCATGTAATAATAAATACTTATTTAACACAGTGTGCTGATGCAACTCCTCAAAGAATTAAACACAAATATTAACCTTTGATGATAAACAGATGAATGAATAACACCACATGAATCCAAGTAACCTGGGATCAAATCAAGGCACTCCTATGACCAACCTGTGTGGCATTTTACTGTACCCCCTTGTCCATTATCATTCATCTATACCAACACCTAGACCGCTTATAGGCAGGGCCCTTTGGGATCATGTGGCAAGGAAATCCAAATTATTATAAGGCAGGGTTGACTAAATTATGCAGGAAGAGAAGCTAAATTATGCTGCATAGTGCAGCGCATTTTGTGATGGCATTACCTCATTATTTTTACATTTTTACACATGTCAGCACTGTCTGGACAAGTATTTCACCATATTACTAGCAATTTAAGACCTAAATACAGCAATAAGCAGTTGAAAGATGACCAGCCAACATTTGGCAAGGGACACGTGTAGCTAAACTTTTAGGGGCAGATTTACAAGAAACTGACCCATCTGTAGAGATGCGTCAATTTCCCTGCGCCAGCCTGCGATACCCTTACGCCACCATGGATGCGCCGTATTTACAATACGGCGCACCATGGCGCAAGGATTGACAGATGCGTCAGAAATTCTGACGCATCTGTTGGCCCAATAGTCTTGCATTGCTGGAGTCCTGTCGCAAGCATGACGCAACTCCAGGAATGCATGTTGAGGCCTATACTTATAATACTGCGACACTCCTTAAGCCTGCTTGAAGCAGGTGTCAAGTTTTGAAGCAGTGGCGTCGTAGAAGTGGCGCAGTGAAATCTTGTAGACTTCACTGCGTCACTTTTACGAGGATTTCCTGCGTGAGAACACCCACCCTGCATACATTATACCTGCCGCAGGTGTAATGTGACGCAGGGCTTTACAACGTGAATCATCTCCCTAGATGTGTCATGTTGTAAATTGGCCGCATTGTTTACGCCACCGCTGCATCACAAAAGTGACACAACAGCGGCGCAAAAGTGTTGCAAGGGGCTTGTAAATCTGCCCCTTAGTAACTATTGATCCGATTAAGCTAGAAACAATTTTGTTTTCTTAAAATCTGCAGAATATGCACCAGATGATGGCTTATGTGGCAAATGCAGCAACTTCATAACTATAGGAAAAACCCTGTGACTGCTTAATCACATAATTCCAATTGACCTGTTATTAGGGTACACGTGATAGCTGTGTTGCCCCATGTTTCACTAATAACATTGTCGTCAAGATGGGAGGGAGTGAGGGGCTGTGAGGTGAGGTTTGACCATGAATGTTTCTATGTTCATCTTTAGAGCCCATGACTTTTAATAAATGCCACTCAATGCAAATATACAATGCAATATGCTAAATTGAAATTCTGCTTCATATTGAAGAAATAAACTGTGTGCAAATCTTAAAGTTTCTTTATCATATTTTTACATGGTATGGTATATGCATTTACATAGCGCTTATTGTCCTTGACGAGGTGCTGAAACGCTTTGCAGACGGATACCAGGCTACTCCAAAGGAGCCCAGAATTGGTTATTTAATCATGCATGAGTTACAGTTTGCTGTACTGTCAGCCTGCATTTTGGAATAGGCAGTTCATGCAAGTTTGCAAATTCTTTATGTAGCTTCTCATAAGTGGTGGTTAAAATGGCTGCGTGTTTTAGTTAAATGGGAGGTATCACTCCATTGACATTTGATATTGAATCTTAGTTACTTTGCATTTTTTCAACACGTTGTACGCCATGACGTTTGTGGCACATTTTGCTTGCCAAATATGTTGATGATTCGGCCGATGTTATGGCTGTTAGAGTCAAGCCAGACCCTTGGTATTTCTCTAGCTCCCCATGTCAATTTCCAGGGTGGCCTACCTCAGTTTTGTTATGAAACTTGCGTTGATGGATTGTAGGAGTGCTATTCTACTCATTTTCCACTAGATGGCACCAAAGACTGGACATTTGATTTTGGAATACACAGAGGCACTCGGCAAGCTTTCCGCTGTCCCGTTCTAGAGATTTGAGTGTTAGTAAATGCAATCGCAAGCAACCCATAAATATTTTACTTTTGCCCTGACCTACAGTGGTCGTGTCACTCATGGCCATTATTCTTTATAATGAAGCCTGAAATCGTTGGCACCTTTTCTGTTTTGCACCAGAGGAGTAGTCCTCGAACGGATAAAAAAAGCCATGTTCCTGTAAAAATGAAGTTGCATAAAGTGGCGTGGATCATACCGAAAATATCTGCAAATTCATCAAAACTCATATTGACTGCTTCGGTGTCCAGGAGGACAATCATTGTGCACACACTGCTTTAAAGTTTTACTACAAGCACCATCTCTACCGCCTTTTATAGCTCTGCACGCTGCCACGTAGACTTTCAGGGCTAATTTCCTCTCGTTTGTCCATTTGAAAACCCCTATGTATCAAAGTTCTGCACATTCTTACAATAACATCTATTGCTTATGTTTTTTTTACATTGCGCTGAACTTAAGGTCTCTGATGACGTCCTTAGAACAAGGGCACCACATTCTAGTCCATTGCTTCTTTTTACAAAACACTGTAATTTAAAAAATGAGTCCAATCTATTCAATAAAAGTGAACTTGGACTGTAGCTCCTAGAGTGCAATGGGTTTACTGAAGGACAAATCAGATCTGGTATGTGACGCCCCTGGTGACATAGTAATATCCTGTGACCGTCACTTAATTCTAGTGCTTAAATCGTTTCTATGTGCTGCACATTTTGGCATTTAACGCAATATAATGAAACTGCCACTAACAGGGTTTGCCCAAGATCACACAATTTGGTTACTTGGGAAAACAATGACTTGAACTTCGATCTTCTAGTTCTAAGATCAACGATTTAACCCCTCCAGACCAGGTCTTCTCCCTATACCAATTATCGTTTTCTGTTTCTCAGCTATAGGTTTTCCCCTCCACTCAGAGCCCCCAATCCGTTCAGAGCCTGCCAATATGCAGGGCACTTTTACTGAGTCGATGTTTGATGCATCACTAGTTATGAATGCAGGGAATGCAGCGCTGCACCCTGACACCTCCTGGCTGTCCCTCTGTCTGGCAGCCAGCCTTTGTTCTTCAAATTATCTCCAAGTTAATTTTAGTAGCAATGTGCATAGCAGGCAAAGCCAGGCAATCCCATTAATTCTCAGCCCGTCAACCGAGATTCTCTCAGAAGAGCGAGCCGAGATGGACACATTTTGATTAACAATAATTGATTGATGAAATGACAGCATTAATTGCAGGCCTGGCACGTGGCAGAGGAGCGCGCGCAGAATTCGTGAATGGAGTTGTTTACCGTGGTTGTGGCATAGCAAGGGTGTCGCGGTCCCCAACGCAAGCAAGCATGGGGCCTCTCTCTCCTCTGGACCCGGTGCCACTGCACCTTCTGCACCAATGATAGCCACAGCTGTGATTTTATGTGTGTGGACAAAATATGTTTGCCAAAGGGGCATGCGTCGTCATACATAAAGTGACCCCTTCTGCTTACTAAAGCGGCATATTTCTAGGAAATTAATTTTTGCGCCGTTTTAGAAGTCCCAAGGGGCATATGGGCATCGTATTAAGGAACGCGAGTGCCCTTTGTGATAGTTTCCCATTATTAGCTGCTCGGTTGCACCTGGTTGGTTCTTGCCTCTGCGTCCTCTGATTAATAGGTGCCCCACTTTACAAGCAGCGGTGTAGCTGTGTCGGCTCAGGGGGCTCTCGGGGGCTCCGTGGGGGATACGTGCCAGTGATTGCTCTAATCAGTCAGTTTGCCACCTTCATATGGGTCAGAGGTCAACCCTCTGAGGGACGCAGTCCTAGATTACTCTGATCACGCCGCCACATGCCGTGCAATGCGGTACTCTGATGCCCAAGCCCACTGTATTTCTTCTCGCCACCTCACCAGCAGCGTAACAAAACGTGAGGGGGCCCCCTGAAACCAAGGAAGGACTGGGAACAGCAACCAGCCCTTGCAGGCTGATGCTCGACCGGCCCTGGGAGTGGGGGGTGGGGGGTTGCTAGCAAAAAGCACCTCGCCGGCTTTTCTTACAGGGGGTCGATATTGCAGCACTGCTGCAAAACTGGCCCCAGTAAGAAAAGTGGCCCCCGCAGGCACAAAACCAACCCCCATCCCTCCGGCCCACCAGGGAAACGCCCGGTGCCCGCTACGGCCAGTCAGGCCCTGCCTGCAACATATGCGGAAGGGACTCCCACACCATGCCCTGCCCCTCCCTCCTCCAGAAAAAGCTGTAATGTGTTATTTGCAGTTGTATGGAGAGCTACATATAAACCGAGTTCGAGGCTGTGTTATGTTCTTTCTATATCTCTTCCTCTTTGTCTCCCCCTTAGCAGTCTCTATGTAATGCTTCCTTTTTTTGCTCTGCTTTTTGACTTTTTTCTAGTCGCCCCTCTCTTGACTCTTTCTTTCTGCACTCCAGTGCTCAGTTTCATATTGAGAGACAGTGGGGTGCCTTTCCTTACAGGCTTCTGTTCACCAGCAAGAAACAAAGGGGCATATTTACGAGAAAATGCCGGAGCGCAGAGCTGCGCCAAATTTGGCAGCGCTGCAACATTTTCAAAACGCAGGGATCCATCGTATTCACAAGAAACCGATGCACCCCTGTGTTTTTCCCTAGCGCTGGCCCTAAATTTAGCTGCCTAGCGCCAACGCAGGCACCCTTGCAACATAATGGTGCAGGCATGATTGTTTATATGCAGGAACGGGCACATTCCTGCACATAAACAATCAAGAATGGCGATTTGTTACTACCATGTGCGCTGCAGAATGCAGCACACATAGAGGTAGCGAATCACCATTATTTAATGTTAACATTAGAAGTTACACCTTACTGGACATAAACAATCATTAATGGCATTTTGCTATTTCTATGTGTGCAAAGAAATGCGTGTAAAGGGGTCTTTTTTACAAGGTGGTGTTAAGCCACAAAAAGTGGTTTAATGCCTCTTTGTAAATATGGAGAAGGGCATATTGCCACGAGAACGTCGCTAAAAGTGATGTTCTGGTGGCGATATCCCCTTGTCACTATGCCCCAATGTTCCAAATTGCAACTTTGCTACTTTTTTTCTGTCTGAAAAGAAAGGCTGTATCTAAACAGCACTTGCTGTTCATTGGTTGGGCCTGTTGGCCCTTGTGGCAGTTACACTGACATCAGTAGGGGCCTGCGGGGGGCCTCTGTTTTGCCCCTGCACCTCACCCTCACCCATGCCCTGCCAAAAGTATCCTTCTGCAGGACAGTTTCCACATGTCCTCATCCTAGAGATGGGCCAAATCTGTGTTTCTACGGGCAAACCCGTTTGTGCATGCAAAAACCAATAGGGGTATGTACCATTCCAAAATAGCGAGTCGCAATTTATTTGCGACTCGCTATTTTGGAATTGTGAGTAGCTATTAGGAAGGGGCGTTCCCTTCCTAATAGTGAGCGCAACCCCATGTACAAATGTTTTGCGACCGCAATTGCGGTCGCAAAACACTCGCAAATTACCACCCTCTTCAAGAGGGTGGTAATGGGGTCGCAAAAGGGAAGGGGTCCCCTGGGGACCCCTTCCCCTTTGCAAATGCAGGGGAAAATATTTTTTAAGGGCAGGCAGTGGTCACAGGGACCACTGCCTGCCCTTAAAAAATTAAACGAAAACGTTAAATTTTTTTTAAAATGCATCCCGTTTTCCTTTAACCCCTTTGCCGCGGCGCGAATTCTGCCGCGGTGCGGGGGGCTAGGGGGTGGGCGTGGTGCTGCGGTGCTCATGACGGCTCCCGGCCGTCATAAATCACAGTGGGCATGTGCTCATGACGGCCGGGAGCCATCCGAACTCCGCCCACTAATTAATTCTCCCGCACAGGCGGGGAATTAACACCGCGTGGGAGGAGCGGCAACGTTCGGACGGCTCCCGGCCGTCATGAGCACACGCCTACTGTGACTCATGACGGCCGGGAGCCGTCATGAGCACCGAAGAGGTTAAGGAAAATGGGCTGCATTTAAAAAAAAAAAGCTGCTTTATTAAAAAGCAGTCCCAGACATGGTGGTCTGCTGAGCCCAGCAGGCCACCATCCCTGGGAGGGCTGGCATTCCCAATGGGCTCGCAAATTGCGAGAGGCTCATTAATATTAATGAGCCTCGCAATTTTCGACCCCATTGGGAAACGCAAAACAGTGTAATAACACTGTTGTACATTACATTTAATTTAGCGCCACGCAATTTGCGACTCGCAATGAGTCGCAAATTGCGAGGCGCTAAATGAAGGGGTCGTACATCTGGCCCTACATGTTTAATATGGATTGTATGTCAGACTATCATAGTCAGAAATATAGCCTGACATAATTATTGCTGCTTAATATTGACTACAATAGCTTCCCCTTGGGTACAGAGTTTCTACTATTAACACCAATGGGACAATATTTTTGTTAATGATGTTCAGGACACAATATTTATAACAGATGATATTCTGACTAGGATGTTCTGGACCACACACACTACATATTGATCCTCAATACATGATGTTAGTAACAGAAGACTGCATGCAAGGACAACACTGACCTCCAATCAATATTTTAGGTTTGCCATGTAGTGGTGCTTCCTCCATACACTGCAAGTATATTGTAATCTATTTATCAAATAATCGATTAATTCGTAAAGGAGCACCAGGCCAGCCCCCTTCAGCCACTGGCTTGTTGACCTGTCATTCCCATTTCGATCACCCCAGATGATAGCAGAGATAGAATGGGAAAATGGCTCCCCGCCCTTCTGTCGTTAGTTTTGTAGAGAGGACTTTTGACACTGAGGGGCATATTCATCATACTTTCTTGCAGCGTAATGCAGCAAGCCCTCTTGTTGCACGGCGCTGTGTGAAAGGGCAGGAATGCACTGTATTTAACACCATTCTTGTCCTTTCCTTGCGCTGGAGCACTTTTGGCTTCCTAGTGCCAATGCAGGTATGATGATACCATGGTCCTAGGGTGCCTGCGTTGCAAGCAATATTTTTTTTCTACAGGAAGGGACACCTTCCTGCACAAAAACAATCCTGAGAGGCGTTTTCCTTTTTCTATGTGTGCTGCAGGACAGATATTTCTCCTCGTTATGCCTCCCCTGGGGAGGCGTAGCATTTTGACGCATTCCCAGGTCTACCACTAATGGGAAATCTGGGAATGCGCCAGAACCCATGGGTGGATGCGTGGGAACACCTACCCTTCACCCATGAAACGCCTCCGTAACGCAACGCAGAGATATGCGCTGGCTTCCATCACTCCAGATTTATCAAGCCATGCAGGGCCACGCAAGGTAGGTTGCATGTTTACTATCTGCGTCTGCAGCTGGAAGGATGAGTGCAGATTGGCAAACAAGTTCTTCTGTTAAATGTTCCCTGCATGTTCTCATCAGGTCATCAGATAGATGCTATTTACAGAGTATGATCACGGAAAAGGATCACAATAGCATCCAAAAAAGTGAGGGTGTGAAAAAGAAAACGTGCCTCCACCGACGCTAGATGGTGAACTCTTGTTTGACCTAACTTCCCCTCATTTTCATCTGCCATATAAGGTCCAGCTACTCTCCCGTCTTTCACCGACAACAACATAGGGCCTCAGTTAGAGTTTGGAGTGAACTGAAGAACTTACAATTTCTGGAGGAAACTCTAAATATGGAGTAGATTCTACTGGCTGACTTTTGAGGAGAAATAACGCAAACAAGGAGATGATGGACGGAGCGCTGAAACTTCTCAGACACTCATATCACCCCAGTCACAGACTTGGGTTGAATCCTCATCGTTCTTTAGCTCACTTCGCCACCCCAGTTCAGACCCAGCCATATGCAAATCAGTCTTGACCCTTTTCCTTATGGGAACAGTCCAGACCGAACTGCCAATCCAGGCTTTCCCTGGTCCAGAAACAAGCATCTTGAGACCGGTTTCGGGGTAACACCCCTCATCAGCCAGGCTAGCATGAATCCAGTGGCAAAGTGAGCAAGGGACCCACGTCTGGGCATATCCTGCCAACTTAGGGCGAACAAAGCAAACACATGGAGATGATGGACGGAGCATAGAAACTTTTCAGACACTCACCCCCAGTCACAGACCTGGGTTGAATCCTCATCGTTCTTTAGCTCACTTCGCCACCCCAGTTCAGACCCAGCCATATGCAAATCAGTCTTGACCCTTTTCCTTATAGGAACAGTCCAGCCCGAACTGCCAATCCAGGCTTTCCCTGGACCGGAAACAAGCATCCTGGGACCGGTTTCGGGGTAACACCCCTCATCAGCCAGGCTAGCTTGAATTCAGTGGCAAAGTGAGCCCGGGACCCATGTCTGGGCATACCCTGCCATCTTAGGGTGAACAAAGCAAACACAAGGAGATGATGGACGGAGCGCTGAAACTTTTCAGACACTCACCCCCAGTCACAGATCTGGGCCGAATCCATCATTGTTCTTTCTCTCAACTTCAGCTGGAGGACTGTCTTCTGTATTTAGGCCCATATTTATCATTTGTTTATGCAGCACAACGCAGCAAGCTACCTTGCTGCGCTGTGTGAAAGGGCAGGAATGCACCATATTTAAAATTATGCGGTACATTCCTGTCTGTTCCTAGCACTGGCACACTTTTGGCTGTCTAGGCCCAATGCAGGCACCCTAGTGTCATGGTTCAAGGGTGCCTGCATTGTAGGCAGGATTGTTTTTGTGCAGGAATGGATACCTTCTTGCACAAAAATAATCCTCAGAGGCACTTTCCTCTATCTGTGCTGCAGAATGCAGCACACGTAGAAAGAGGAAAAAATGAGGAGAAATAAAGATATTTCTCCTTGTTACGCCTCACCTGGGGAAGCGTAGTATTTTGATGCTTTCTCAGGTCTACCTCTAATGGTAAATCTGGGAATGCACCAAAATCCATGGGTGGATGCGTGGAAATACCCATGCTCCACCCGTGGACTGCCTCCCTGGGGCAGAGTAACACAAGGCAGCGATTTGGGCTGCCTTGCATTACTCCAGCTTTATCAAGCCATGCAGGGCTATTCAAGGTGGCCTTGCGTGGCTTGATAAATCTCACTTAGGTTTTGTGTCGCCCTTGCACCCCCTTGTGAAGCACAAAGGTAATGCAGAACCTTGATAAATCTGACCCTTAGTTTCCTACAAAAAATGAATGATTTTCAGTTCCCTCCAAACTCTAAACAAGGCCTAAGGAGTTCCCAATGTTTCAGTCTTTCTCTTTAAAAACACTGTTTAACTAAGTGACCAAATTGTGTGATCTTGGGCAAAACAAGCTCCAGTTTTACTATTTTCCGAAGTCTTTTAAACACATTTTGGAACACCTTCTCGCGCTCATGGTGCTGATGCTGCTGGTAATCTGGCCATGTTGTAGGCCAACAGATTGCAGGCGAGATGCACAGTGGTGGGAGCGCCAGTGGGGTGTGTGCAGGAGGAGTCAAGAACGAGAAACAGACAGGGTATCAGCACTGAGCAAACGCATGGCCCCCAGTGACTGACGTTTTACTCAATCACTTTTCAAGTGCTGCACAGCACATACACATACATCTATCATCAGTTTCAATCCAACAAAGAAACACCAGGGACACATACAGCTCACCTCACTCAACCAAAATGCAACAGCAAGCCCCTTCATGGTTGGTGGACTGGTCTTCAGGGCAATCAGGCAGTGGAGAAGAGCTGGTCTGACAGATGTGGGCCCATTTTTGGTTGTTTGTGGGCCAGTTTTTATTGTTGTTTTCCCGGATATTACCACAAACATTGCCTGCAGGAAGCACAAGTGCATTCAGTCTCCCATACCTTGCAAAACACCAGTACATCATGTCTTTATAAGTTAAAAACTGCCCTGATTTGCAAATGTGTGCTACTTTTTTAGCTATCTGATTCGTTAATGAAGTTAATTTTTATTTTGGTGACTGGGCCCATTTTCTGTCCCAGTCTTATGTTGGGACCAATCCCCATTCATGTGTTTTTATTGGGCTTTTTCAGGCAGAGACATAGATGTTTTGCTGTTCTTCTGTTTCCAAACAGGTGCCACAAAGGTTGCTTCATTATTTGTCAACACGTTTGTTTTCTTGCTATGGTTTGGGCCTGGACTTCCATTTTACCAAAAATCTGCAGTGGTGGGCAATCTAAAGCGACAGCCTACCTCCCAGATTTCTGCTCTGTGCTCGCTCATGACTAACTCTGCAAGAACAGAAAACATTTATGTTTCCTTACCCATGGCATCTGCTCTTCTACATCTCCACATCACTCCCACCACCATTTTCTCTCATCCTAGTCCCTTAGGGCCTCATTTACAAGGAAGTGACGCATCTGCATAGATGAGCCAGATTCCTTGCGCCAGCGCCAAATGTCCTTGCACCACCATGGATGCGCTGTATTTACAATACAGTGCTCCATGGCGCATGGATTAACAGATGTGACAAAAAGTCTGACGCATCTGTTGGCACAAAAGTGACGCATTGCTGGAGTTGCTCATTAAAGTGACGCACCTCCAGCACTGCGCCACAACAGATAGGTGAGTCCCATTCAAAAAGCCCTGCGTCATTCCTTATGCCTGGTCTTAGCAGGCGTAGGGATTTTGACGCAGTGAATCCGTACAGTGATGCAGTTAAATGATGTAAATTTCACTGCGTCAGTTCTACATGGCTTTTTGCGTGGAAACGCCCACCCTGCATTCATTATACCTGACGCAGGTATAATGTGGCGCATGGCTTTACAACGTGACGCATCTCCCTAGATGCATCACGTTGTAAATGGGTCGCAATGTGGTGTATTGTTTATGCCGCCGCTACATCACAAAAAGTGACACAACGGCGGTGCAAAAGTGTCTCAAGGGGCTAGTAAATCTGCCCCTAAGTTGGGTATCTCCATGTCGGAATGTTTCTGACAGCTTTCATCCCCTCCTCCCACTGAATTAGCTGACAGGTTTCAGTTTCTTACAGTCAGTGCTTAAAATGGGCTGGTGGATGGGGTTGGGGGTACCAGTACTCATTTTCGGGGAGCAGGAAATCCTCTTCATTAGCAAGCTTTGACCCAGAGCAAGAGAGAACAAGCATTTGCAATGCAATAGGTCTCGCATTTATGCGAGTTTGAGCTATTTACATTGCAAATAACAATGCCTTTTATTTTTGTTTTCGTTTTAAAAACATAAATAAAAAGGCATTGTTATTTACAATGCCAATAGCTTAAACTCGGGTAACTGCGAGACCTATTCCATTGCAAATGCTTGTTTTGCAAGGGCATTAAATGGAGGTGGACGGGGAGACAATTCTCTAATTCATGAATTCGTGGCTAAGTTAAGCATTCCACATTGATATGGGCCTGCCATAAAGATTTGTGACGTTCCACAGGGCGGTGTGAGACAGGCCTGGCTTGCTTTGAAGTTGGATCACTAACCGAGGGAAAAAAGTGTATCTAACACGAACACTAAAAATAACTGAAAACAAGCAAGCACTTGAATAGTTTTTTTAGATGGCACAACAAACACAAGTATTTGTTTACCTTGCAGTTCACTCCCACGCTTGACTTCCAAAAGGGGGCTGCTCCCTGGTAGAGACTGGGCACTGCTCTTCTAGTTACTGATTGTAACCTTTGCTCGGGTTTATGAAGAGTTAAACAGTCAGCATCCTGTGAACCTTCCATAAGTGCACGTGGTCACTGTGGGTGGACTGTCCGTGTCCCCAACAGTGTAGCGCTGGTGACACATAGCAACAGGGATGGGGGGCGGGTAGGCAATAAAATACAGGTAAAAGCTGAGGGAGCGAGCGTTCTCATATGTGAGGATCAACTGTTCAAAATAAAAAAACAAGCAGCGGGGAGTGGAGAGCTCTCTTGTGAGAGGGACATGGGGAATGCAGTAATAATGCGCACAAGGGGCGTCCAGCGGTCTCTTGTGAGAGGTACATGGCGAGTGCACTAGTAATGCGCATAATGGGCGTCCAGCGCTCTCTTGTGAGAGGTACATGGGGAGTGCACTAGTAATGCGCACAAGGGGCATCCAGCGCTCTTTTGTGAGAAGTACATCGAGGAGTGCACTATTAATGTGCTCTCGTGTCAAGCACATCTCGGGAGGGGAAACATCAAGAATGACAGCTGGGGGTGGAGTGGAGGGGCGAAGCACAGCTGGGGATGGGTAGAGGTACTCCTGTGGGAAACACAGCTGGAGTGGGTGGTGATACGCACAGCTGGATATGGGTGGAGGAACTCCCTACTCCGATGAGCAGTACATCAGAGGATGGAGGTGGGCGAGAAACACGCTGGGATTGATGGAGGCATAGCGGGTGAGAGGTGGTGATGCACCAGCAAGGATTGCCTTAGTGGAGCCCTCCGCTACCTACACAAACCACTTCATGCGCTGTGATGCCATAACTATGGCAGTAAGCGCTAAACAAATGCCAATAACTAACTGTAGAAAGCAGAAAGAAGGAGGAGACTCCAGTGCGAAGCCAAGCTGTATTACTCCGAGATGTGTTTGTAACCTGTGGGGTCAGTGGGAAAGACAGCACTATATAGCCTGGCAGAAGCTCTGTCCTGGAGGGCTGGCGGCAGAGCAACAACCCCAAGTACTGGCACCGACGAGAGAACACGGTTGGGACGGGTAGAGTAGAGAGGGTAGTGTACTGTTAGGGTGGGTGGGCTAGGAGCCAGGTGTCCAGAGGGAGGAAACGGGCTATGATTGGACGCAGCGGCAGAGCCCTGGGTGCGAAGGAAGGTAAGAGGCTGGAACAGCAAAGGCGAGTGGGTGGAGGGAGTAAGTGGTTCAAACTATGGGCGCAAAGCCTAGCGCGTGCGTGTGGTGGGGGGTTAAGGGTTTAGGACTGCAGACCATAGAATCGATTATGGACAGTGGATAAGGGGGTTCAGGGTTACAGGGATCAGAGCCGGGTATGCACAGACATATAGTGCAAGGCTACAGAGTACCGAGCCAGGTGTGCACAGGCAAGGGAGGGGTTAAGGCTACAGTGTGCGGAGCCGAAAGTGCACAGGGAGGGAATCAAAGGCTACAGACTGCGGAGCCGAGAGAGCACAAGCAGGGGAGGAGTCAAGGAGGAGTGTGGAGCCAGGAATGCACAAGCGGGAGAGGGGCTTAAACTATAGATTGCGGATCCGGGTTTGCACAGGGCGGTAAGAGGGTAGAACTAAGGGTGGCAGAACCGGGTGTGCATTGATTGCAAATCCGGGTGCGCACATATCGGTAAAGGTTAGGTGTGCACAAGGAGGTAAGGGGATAAGACTGTAGGCAGCAGGGCGTAGTGTCCACTGGGAGTGGAGGGATTAGGGCTTTAGACATCAGAGGGAAGGCACGATTTCAGGAATGCTCAGGGACTGGCAGTGAACGACGGGTGGCAAAGCAGGGCGGTAAGGGGTACAACTAAGGGGGGGCAGAGCTGGGTGTGCGCAGGGTTGTAAGGGGGTACAACCAAATGTGGCAGAGCCGAGGAGTGTGTGCAGGGTGGTACAACTAAGCGTGGCAAAGCTGGGTGTCCGCAGGCGGTAGGGGGTCACTGAAGGGCGGTTAGGTATGCAATGCACGAGGAGCCTCGTCGCTGGTGGTGGACCCAGAGGGGCTACTGACCCGGAGGTATGGGGGGTGGGGGTCTAATGGTCAGTTGGCGATGGAAGGAGAGGCGGAGACCCTGCAACTGCTCCTGGTACGGGCTGAAGATCTGCTGAGCCCCTGGAAGGGTCCACTGTGCGGCTGGGGCGGGACACTCGGCTCCTGGTGGGGGGGCCTGTGGTAGTGCCCTGCGGGTGAACAGGTGGGAATGTTCTCAGTTCTTAACCAGGGCTGGGGTGCGTGCAGTGAGCGGGCCAGGAGCTGTTAGGCTCCTGTAAGAAGGGCTGCGGAGGTGGGCTAGGCTCGTGGGGGGTGTCTGGTTAGATGACGGGGAAGGGCCGCTGAGCTCCCGGTGCCCACTGGGCCTTCTATGCCTCACCTTCGGCTTCTCCCGTCCATCCCTCCTATGCCCTCCTTACTCCCAGTTTCAGCGCCGTCGGACCTTGCTCTCGCGCCCCCGTGTTTCACTCGCAACGTTTCCTGTAGTTCTTCTCGCGCACCCTGTCTGTCGCCGTCCAGCTTTCTTACTTCCAGTCTCTCGTGCCTCACACGTTTGGATTGGGATGCAAATTAGGCCGGGGAACCCTAAAACAAGGGGAGGGGCGGCGTGGCCGCGAGAGGGTAAACAAGCGCGTAATAGACACCAAAAGGCATTGCTCCTCCCATGGCCTATTGGTGTCTATTACGCGCACCAAGCGCGTAATAGACGCCAATAGGCCATGGGCGGAGCAATGCGCCCGCCTTTGCTCAATTGCGTGCAGTCTTTTAAAAAAAGACGCATGAAAAGGCCAATGGGGTAGCACAAAAGGAATCGCACACGCACGAGCGTGTGCGATTCCTAGGTCAGTGCTGAATCCCCGTTTTTCACCCACTAAATGTCTCGCGCTGCACGAGCACTGCTACGCAGTGCAACGCTAGGCGCAAGACCTAAAAAGAGAGAAAAGGTAGGATTAAGTTAAAAAAAAAAAAAACAATGACAAGGGGAGAAAGCAGGACGAAAAAAACCCTGCAATCCTCAATAGTAGGATGAAGAGACAAGAAATGTCAGAAAGAGATAGGAACTGTCATAAAGAGACAAGTGTACAGTGGTGGGAAAAGGGGCATGAGGTGGAATCAAAACTAGGCAGCCTCAGTATCCGGCAATCCTGAAAGATGGCAGCGCAAAGGAAAGATCTAAGAAAGACTTTGGGCGTCTTTTTTAAATACTTTTTTTGTTTTTTACAAATCAAGCACTGCCCTTGTGCCATGGTTGTACTTCTGAGCATCTCTTCTCAGAGTCTCCAAGACTAATTTATTCTAAATATACCAAGCTGGATCCATTCTTTGCTTTGAACGTTCTTGCAAATGTCAGAGTTCACGGATGTGTGTGCAGGGCAGGAGAGAAGGCTGTCTTTCAAGTGTTTGCACGCACTTCTCGGAGCCTGGAGGAAGATGGTTTAGAACCGCTTCAGAGAGGACACGAACGTGTGATATGTGACCGCCTTTCAACATTCACGTGCTACTATACTCCAGCATTCCCTTTCCATGAGACAGCTTTAATTGCTTTCCTAATGCCCTTCTCGAACATGGATTGTTCTGTCACAATATTGCAGTCAAAAAATTGACCTCCAAAAATATTGCATATGTTATATGGACCTTATTACTACATCGCAAGGTTAGTCCACATATGTGGATATGGAGTGAAGGACAATAAATATATACTTAGCTTGACGAGACATCGGTAGATTAAGTAGCCGATGTAATCTTCCTGTAGGTCGATATTTCAACCATGATATAGTGGCATGAATCACACTGCAGCAACAGGTCACACTTCCGGAGATGGACTTGAGGGATTTACTTCCGGGTGCTACAGTCTCATTTAACGTTAAGGTCATGTTCTTAAACCTGCTGAAATGAGACTGTAGCACCCGGAAGAGTTTATGAAGAGGTCTGGCATGCATGAGGAATGGCACAGACTGCAGAAATGGGAGGGTGTCTTTCCACTGTGCCCATTTACATGGAGAACTGCCCTGTTCTGGAGGTCCCATCGCTTTTGGCCTGATCACCTCACGGATCCAATTAAGCTCCTCTCCCTCTGGCCTTTATTATTCTGCTGACAAACGTCAATTCTTGAATGAGACACACAATATGCCTGTGTTTGGGGGTCACCATCTTGAGCTTACATCAGAAGTCCTCATCCCAAGCACCTCCAGACATGAACTATCTGTTAGAAAACCCTAATGAATTACTGAAGCTGACTAAAACAAATTTGGCATTTTTTTCTTGAGCCTCTTCACTGGGGGAGTCTCTCCTTTTCTGATTGTATTTTGGGACTTTCAAGCTTTTAAAAAATAACAATAACAATTGTGGCCCCAGGATTGTCCAGAATTCACAGCTAGAGCATATCCCAGATTCTCTTCTGATGCACACCGGCTCCAGCCTTATGGTGATGCAGCGGCGCCCTACTAACTTCCTTGCCCCAGTTGAGGATAATATTTCTTGTGGGAAGCACACAAGCGATGAATGGAAATGCTTTAAAAAGGCCGTCAGTGTAGAGAATAAACACAGTTCTAGTTCCTCAATCCAGCATCTCTACCAACCACAAACAATAGGCATTCTAGAATGTTTGCTTGTTTGATGATGTCAGCTTGGATTTTGATTTCTAACTATTGTGACATCATTCATTGTGTTTACTTGTCTGATGATGTCAGCTTGGGGTTGAGTTCTATCTATTGTGACATCATTCATCGTGTTTGCTTGTCTGATGATGTCAGCTTGGGTTTTGAGTTCTATCTATTGTGACATCATTCATTGTGTTTACTTGTCTGATGATGTCAGCTTGGGTTTTGAGTTCTATCTATTGTGACATCATTCATCGTGTTTGCTTGTTAGATGATGTCAGCTTGCGTTTTTGATATCTATCTATTGCGACATCATTCATCGGATGGCCCCTTTTAGAAATCTGGAGCACTGATTATTGCTGTGTGTGCATTCCATTCCTTTGTTTGTTAGCTCGCTTATGTCGTTGTACAAATGGGCCAATCCATTCACAATTGCTAGACAGTTTTCACTCTCAATGCGAACACAAACAATTACAGATGTGTTTTTGGTCATTGGGGACTCATCATTGAGATGCAACTTGAGACCCATCAGAGAACTTTGCTTTGTTCTCCCTTACTTCAGCAATTGTGACAGTGCAGGACAATTCTCAGCTTACCAGTAACTTACCGGTAACGTGAAGGTGGTTAAGTGGCGAAAGAACTTTCCACTTTCACTTGAGGGTAGTGGACAGGTTAGTCACCAAATAAGTGCCAGTTATATTATGCTGTAGATAAGATTATACGAAATTTAACAAGGAGTAGTCTCTATTAGGCTTCATTGAATTAGACTGTTTACTAGGGAAACCCAACACATTAAACTTTGAAGCTTAGTATCGGCTTCAGCCTCAAAGTATGCATCTGTAACATATTCTCTGTATATTATTATTCACTTAATTACTATTTTGCACTAGATCTTTCTTTATATACCATTCTTTCGACTTCAGCCACCAGCATAAAGTTATACAATATTCTCAAGTGGGGAGACCAGGAGGTCAGGATTCAAACCCAAGTTCCCTAGCCAAGCACCACGAGATGGCATGTCCTTTATTTTGCTCTGGCAATACTGTACTTACTCCTATTCCTATACTTACACCTACTTCTGCTTAAACTTACTTCTACTTCTACTTATTCCTGCTTAGCATACTTTTATTCATATCTTTACTCTTACTCTTAAATTTTCTCACACTCGCACTACAATGCTTAGTCCCGTGAACTCTACACATAATTACCTCTACTTTTGCCCCTACCTGTGCCTACTCTTACTTCTGCTGTTACTCCTACTTACTGCTAATTGTTCCTAATTATGCCTCCTTTCGCCGAGCCTTGCTTCTACACTGACTTATGGTTACTACTCCTATTTACCTTTACTCCTACATTTTTATATTTGATGTTGCACCTGCTTACTCCTTCGTTTGCCTACCCCTCCTCACTCCTTATCTTACTTTAATGTTAAATTGCACACTTAATCTTATACCTGCTCCTATTTAAGCTTAATCCTACTCACCCCTACTCCTTCTGATTCCTACCCTTGTTCCTCCTTGTTCCTACTCTCACTGCCTCCAACCCTTAATTGCTCCTACTTTTACTCCTCCCCACTCCAACTTTTACTCCTAGATTTCTGTTAACTAATTCACTTATTTGTACACTTACTGTTACTCTCACCTCTACTCATGCCTACTCTAATACCTGTTCTTTTAATTACTCCTACTCTACTCCGTCGTATTCTTACTACACTTACTTTTACTCCCACGCTTATACACTTACTAGAACACTTACTGGCATATTCACGTCTACTCTCACTTACACTATTTCAATTACTACTGCTTACTCTTACATACTTCTACACTTACTTCTACTTACACTGCTACTTATTCCTACTCCTACTTGCTCATACACCCATTCTCATACATTCTCTTACTCCCTACTTCACATTAATTCTAATAACTCCTAATTAGTCAACTTACTCCCACTCCTAATCTGAGTCCTAATTCTGCCTGATCCTACCTCTGCCTCTTCTCATGCCTATGTCTACCTCTTCTCTTACTTCCAATCACGCTTATGTATTCCTTCCTGCTCCTACTCTTACTTCCACTTACTCCTACTATTTTTCCTATTTGCTCCTTTCCCATCTTACTCCTATTGGCACTCCCACACACTCCTAATCTTACTTCTAAATACTCTTAGCTTCTTCATCCTAATACTCCTTTTAATCCTGCTACACTTACTTTGTACACTCACCCCTACTCCCCATCTATCTTACATTTGTATTTGCTCTTACCTATTCCTAGTCTCAATCCTACTTATTACTACTCTTACTTCCACTTACTCCTTCTCCTCTTACTCTTACATTCATACGTACTTGCTTACTCTTACTTTTACTCTTATTTCTACTGACTACTGTAACTTCTACTTATTCTAAGACTTACTCTCATTTCTATCTATGCCTATCCCTACTCCTGTATCTTATGCATACTATGAGAAATGGGTTGTTGGTTGATAGGGGGTGTGAAGCCCTTCTCAGGCAACATCCACAATCACTGTCGGGGTGAACCACAAAAAGTCTCTAAATTGACCTGTTCTTAACCCTTTGGCAGTATGGCACAAAAGCGGTCAGGCTCATCTTATAGACAATGTGTACAGTTTTTATGCAGCACTCAAACAGTAATAAAGTTAAAACACAACACAAGAAAATTCCCAACCAATCTAGAAAAATAGAGAAACTTATAATCAATTATTTGACATCAGAATGCCAAATGTTCAATCAGTAGAACTGGTGATATGCAATTCCAAAGATTTAAGGTAAGTATAAGCCTAAAAGCCAAAGCACCATTTGCGGTTAGCTGGTCGTGCGAGACCGGGTGAAAGTTACAAGTTCAGGCCACGATGATTGGGAGTGAGCCAGATACAAGCACCAGGTTAGTCTGGCTGAAAATGTTACCTTTTAAAGTCCAGTGCGAAGAGTTCAGTTTGTGGTGGAGGAGGCCGCGAGCATCGGGTAGAGTGCCTTGGGTGGTCGTCGCTGTGGCTCGAAGAACAGGGCGGGAGTCGTGGGCAGTCGTTACTGTAGTGTGAAGATGCTGTTGGGCATCGCAGAGGGTTGTTGCTGGAGATTTGTGGTTGACAATCAACGCAGGCTGTCTATGCTGTAGCGCGAAGTGCAGATCTCGTGTTGCCAGTCATCACTGGCAGCCACTGTAGACCAGAGCTTCACCCTGAGGCTGAGACATACCTTTATTTGTATTCTTAAATTATATTCTTCCTACTCCTACTACTAATTGCTCCTAATATTACTACTGTTTACTCCTACATGTACTTAAGTCTAAAGTAACTCTAATTAGGCCTACTTTCACTACTAATTATGCCACTCTGACTTACTCCTACACATATTGAAGCCCATTCTTACTCTTAATTACCTTTATTACTCCACTCTTACATAACTCTACTTGCCTCTATTCACACTCCTTTTTGGATAGACCAGCATGTAGCCTTCTGCCCTCCACACAAACACAAACATCAAACCTGTTGGCTTTGCCAATGCTTGCATCAATTGAGAGTAGTTCCCAGAATGCATTGTGCTATTCACAGAATGCTTAGGACTGGAATGTGGTGTCCCTGTCACACAGAGTCATGCTGTAACTTTACAGTTATCAGTCTGGTAATTTGCAACTTCAGACATCTACCAAGTGTGGCGAATCTGGGTGATTGAGCCGGGGGAGGGGGGGAGGGGCGGGGGGGGGGGAGCTTTAGAAATTACACTTGATTCACTTTGGCCACCAATTGATTAGATCTGGCCACTTTTAGACAGAAAACAGTACATGATGTTTTTAAAAATTGATTTTAGTTGTTGTTCATTTCTTAGGTTCTACTTGCACCATATAGACTACCTCACGGTTTAATTAGGAGCTATCATAACACCTCTAAACATCACTCTGCAAAGGAGTGCTATGTATGTACAAAGCATTTCACTTTAGTTTGTAGGCTTCATAAACCCATGAAGGCTCACAGGTGGCATAAGACATCTGCATTGGGGCCTATGCAGTGGCAGGGCAGATGGTCCAGGGGGGAGATGTGCAATTCATCCAACTGGAAAGAATTGGCAGCAGTGCAGCAAATATGGCTTTATTTTTCCACTCTGCTACAGAATCAATTAATATATGTCAGAATAGAAACAAAAATATAAAATTTTTCCTATGCAAATCACAAGGAGGTTCTCAGAAGTGAAAGTTCTCAATTCTAGCACACAAAATCGGGAATTGGGTGGAAGTAATCTCCTGGACAGTTTAGTAATTTATCTTCCGGAGAAGGGTGAAGATGCTTATGGAGTGTCTGAGCAGGGTATTCCCTTTTTCTGAAACAATGACCCTGTATCTGTTCCATCTCTGAACAGTTCAGTATGGAACTCCATGGATAGACATGTTTGTCACAGAGTAGAGATGTCTGCTGAAAAACTTCTGTTCCCAAGTTTCATCTCAAGCAGCATAGTGGGGAATTCTCTTTCTTTGACGTGCCTGTTGGGCCTCTATAGGCTTTTACTCCTTATCTTCTTATTCTTTGGGTCTTGAGCAAATTTCAGCAAGACAAAGCAAAGGTTCTTGGTACTGTGTCGACCTCAAATGTGGTATCCACTGCTTCTTCATTTATCTGTTCCGCCTCACTGGACGTTTATTATAGTTCTACCTCCCCTTCAGAGATTGGTACTGCCAGTAACACCATTACAAAAGCGTTGATTATGAGTTTGGAAATTGAGAGTAAAATATTAGAGACCTCGGGTGTCCGGTGTTAGACCTGTCAACCTTAGGTTGATCTTCTCCAAACATTTTGCCTCACTCCTCCTGTTTTTTCTGAAACCATTTTGTTAGCTTTAGGGCTCTGCACACTTTACCACTGTTACGCAGTGCTTAAGTGCCTGAGCTCTCTCCTTTCAACACGGTGAAATTGGCTCACTGCCAATTGGCATCTTTAATTCATTTGTAAGTTCCTAGTAAAGTGGTACTACATGTTCCCAGAGTCCATAAATTAAATGCTACTAATGGGCCTGCAGCACTTGTGCCACCCACTTAAATAGCCCTTTAAACATGTCTCAGGGCTGCCACTGTTGCCTGTGTGTGCAGTTGTAAACTGTCATTTTGACCTGGCAAAATAAACCTTTTGCCAGGCCTAAACCTTCCTTTAATACATATAAGTCACCCTTAGGGTAGGTCTGATACAGCCCATAGGGCAGGGTGCAGTATATTTAAAACTAAACTCATTTATCACTATTGTGAGGCCTACCTCTTCGATACAATAACATTGGGTTACCTTATTAAATTCAATAAATGATAACTTTCAATTGGGAGCAGGTAGGAATTGCGAGTCTAGGTAAAGTTGGATGTTAGGTCACAATTCTGAAAAAGGCACCTTTAGAAAGTTGGCAGTCTTTTGGTGCCTGCAGCCTGTTTCCTGGGTCACATGACTAGGTGTAGCTGGCCGTTGGTCTTTGTGTATTGCTCCCAGTCAATAGACAAAGGAGGAATAGGTTTTGGCAGGTTGCGCCATTTCTATCTTGATGGGGGGCGGAGCTGTCACCTACCACACTTGCACATAACATAGACTCTGCCTCAGCACACTCACAGAGAGTTTAACAATAGTCTTCTGTGCCCCCAGACAAACTGGGGTCATGGCAGGAAGAAAGGGAATTCCAAACATCTTACGAGGTGGAAACCTCTAGAAACTCTACTTCAAATTTGGAACCAACTATAATTATGGGATCCTCAGACCCAACTATCCAGTACACATCTGGACCTGTGGAAGACTCAGAAGAAGGACTGCTGTGCTACTCTGCTGCAAGATGGACTGTTACTCTGCTGCCCTGCTATTCTGCTGCCGTGCTGCCTGAGTGAGAAGAACTGGACCTCCATCTTGAACCCAGGCCAAACAGAGTGACTCCAAGGCTAGTTGGCTGGCCTCCTGATCAATGCCTAAAGGCAAGAAAAGGCTCCAACCACCTTGAACCCTGCCCCTTGACTCTGCCTGCTGTAATTCCTGTCCCCAGTGTGGTGCCAGCCGAGTCCTGGACCCTTGGAAGTGGGCCTGAAAGTGCTCTGCCAACCCAACTGTGGTCCCTTGGGCAGACCCAATGCAGCGTGAGCCGTCTCCTCACTGCCCCGCATCGGAACTGCAGCTGCACAACGCATCCCCAATGCACGACCCAATACTCTTCAGAATAGCTGCTGTGTGATGCCTCTCGACACAAGACCTTGCATCGCAGCCCTTAGCTCCTCAGAACAGCTGTTGTGTGATGCATCCTCAACGCAGGACCTCACATTGCAGACCCGCAGCTCCCCAGAATTGCTGCAGCGCAATGCATCCTCAATGCATCCTTGAAACAGGACCTCGCATTCCAGCCTGAAGACCATCAAAACCACTGCTGTGCAAAGCATCCTCAATGCAGGATCTCGCAACGCTCCGCAACCCAGATTTAAGATAATTCTTTCACCAGGCATAATTTGGTCCTGGTATCTGGCCACGCTCCATCGCTGTCAGACTGAACTTGTGACTTTGTGACTTTGTGCCTGTCTGCCACGACCAGATACCCACAGTTGTCAATTTGTGCTTTGAAGCACTATTTTTACTTAAATCTTTAAAATTGTATATCTCCGGTTTTACTGATTGGATTTTTGTCATTTTAGTGTCAAATCATTTATTAAAGTTTACTCTATTTTTCTAAATTGTTGGGTTATTTTTCTTCTGTTGTGTTTTCACTTTATTACTGTTTGAAGTACTACATGAATGCTTTACACTTTGTTAAACCTGGCTGCTTTTGTACCAAGCTACCAGAGGGTTAAGAACAGGTTAATTTGGGGTTTGTTTGTGTTTCATCCTGATAAGAATTGTGTTTGCTGCTTGAGTAGGATTTCACCCCACTCAATCAGAAACCCAATTACCTAAATCTGGCTACTATATCAGTTCGCATTCAACTCTCCAGTCAGCCAGCAAAATTAAAGGTTTGTGCCAGTTTCCAAAATTGGTGTGATAAAAAAAAGAATTAAAGCTTCTTCTTGTGACCCATCTAAAATTCTGGATATTTTACATGATACTTATTCTTTAGGTCTGGCAGCCTCCATTTACCTAGTCAGTGGGCACTATACTGATGATTAGAGGGTCTGAGTTATTTCCAAATTAGTTGTCAGCCAAGGTTTTCTTCTTAGTGTTCCTTTGTTTGAGTAGGTGTATTGACAAGTTAGAGACCTTATTATTCTCCCCACAATTTTGTTTTTTTTCAGTGACAAAATTGTGCTTAAGCCTAGCCCTTCCCTTCTACCCAAAATTCCATCTAACTTTCCTGTTGATCAGGAATTGGTTTTACTAGTATTTATTCCATCACCTTTATCTGAGGAGGAAAACGTTTTCCACCAACTGTGTGAGGTCCTTTAAGTTTTGTCTATCTACATGAGTCGTCCACCTTAGTTTTGGAAGGCGGCTTCTTTGGTTCTGACTTTTGGAACTTTAAATCAGGGACTTTTGCCATCAAATTCAACTCTGGCAGGTGTTTGCGCTTGGCAGGAACGGATCAAGTACTTCCGGGTATAGGAAGGTTGACTAGAGGATTGGCAGCCTCCTCTGCATTATTTAAGGACGGTTCTTTACCTATTTCAGGACGCTTCCATAACAGAAAGTTGGCAGCCACATGGTCAACTCCACTGAGTCTCATTGTAGATTGTAAATTGGTAATGACTATTTAGAAAAATGTTGAATACATGTATTGTGAGCGGTAACAAATTCTGTTTAATGTTAAACTTCACTGTGCATAGCGAAATTCCGTCTCCAATATTTTATATAAGCACTGGTCAATTTGGGATTTGCTTGTGTTTCACCCTGACAAGAATTATGGTTGCTGCTTGAGTAGGTTTTCACCCCCCTCAACCAGCATCCCAATTTCCTACATCCACCTCTTCAGAAGCCCAGCATGTTAGGATACGGATGAGGAACACGAATGATGAGGTAATGACCCAGTTACCAGTGTTCTTCATTACTCTGAGTCCTGGCCTTCCTCTGCAGAGTCCTAAATTTCCACCTGTCCCAACTCAAAAATAATTCTGTGGCATCCACAAATATACAAAATTTGCTTCTAACTTCTAAGCAACAGGGAGTCTGAAGTTTGACTCCGCCTCTTAAGGAAATAGGGCATCTTGGTGCCATGAATAAAGTAAATACTTTTCCAACTGGGCAGGTGAGGAGGGGAATGCCTCAGTTTTTTAGGATTGTGATAAGGAGGACAAGGGCCTATATATAACCTGGTCAGTGTTTGCAGAAGCAATTTTCTCCACGTAGGACCCTTCGAAAATGCCCACGCAAAAACTGGAAGTGAGGGATATTTATGTACTGACTGAAAACCGTGCTCAAAAACATTTTTTTCTTTTTTCTCACAACTTGGAATAAAGCATGAGGCCACAAGAAGCAGAAATATCAGGCAACAGCCTGTTTTGTTTATTGTTATTTGTGCCTTCTATTTCTTCTTGACTGCTGTTCTGCAGCTTCCGAATGTGGTTTTTAAGTCACTGTAAGAAATACGTCCTTAATTGCAACATATCCTGCTTACGTACAAACGTCCTGTCATTGGGAGTAGAGTCATGTCGGCAGAAATTGACATTATCCCGGTGCTTGTTTATCAAAGAGCTGTTCTTCTTATGTCTGCGCCACGCGCTGGGATGTCTGGACGCGGAATGTAATCTCGCTCATTTGCATGTCTGCTTGGCAGTGGCTTTCAGCTGCTCTGGACTCGGCTGCTGCATCAGTCAGTTACACTGCTGCTGTGGGACTCCAGTAATGTGCTAGGAATACACAGTGGGTGCGTGATGTTGGCATGCACCTACAGCGCTCGGCTATGGTTTACATTAGGGGGCATATTTATCATTAAGTGACGCAGCGCGGCAAGCCACCGTGTTGCGCTGCGCTGTGTGACAGGGAAAGGGCAGCAATAAGCCATATTTAACATAATACGGAGCATTCCTGTCTTTTCCCACAGCTGGTGCACAATGTGCTGCCCAGCGCCAGCGCAGGCACTCTTGCCCCATGGTGCAAGGGTGCCTGCGCTGTAAGCAGGATTGTTTTTGTGCCGGAAGGGACACCATCCTGCACAAAAATATTCCTTGAGGCATTTTTCATTCTGCAGCACATATAGAAAGAGGAAAAAAACGAGTACACCTCCCATGGGGCTGCGTAGCATTTTGGTGCATTAGCAGGTCTAACACTAACTGTAAATCTAGGAATGCACCAAAAACAGTGGCGGCTTGCAGAGGGAGTGCTGCGGGCGGTGGGGGAGGGGCTGGGTGGGGGGGTAGTGGAGTCGGACATACGTTGGGCAGGAGTAAGGTAAGTAAATAAATAAATAAAACGATTTATCTTGCGCTCGCTGCATTGCTGAGTTGGCGATGCAGCGAGCGCAAGGTAAATAGTTTTATTTATTTATTTACTTACCTTACTCCTGCCCGTCGTATGTCCGACTCCACTACCCCCCGTAGCACTCCCTCTGAAAGGCCGCCACTGACTAAAAATAATGGGTGTCGCTTGGGTACACCCACGCACCACCCATGGAATGCCTACCTAGGGCGATTTGCGCAGTGCTGCGTTACTCCAAATTTATCAGGCCGCTCAAGGCCATGCAAGGTGGATTTGCATGGCTTGATAAATCGCACTTAAGGGTTGCGACACTTTTGCACCACGTTGCATGGCGCAAAAGCAATGCAACCCTATGATAAATATGCTCTTAGATGTTTAAGATGGGGGTACACCTTTGGTACCTCACGATTCATGTATAACGGTATGTAACAATGTCCTGATAAATCCTGGTGTAAAAAATGTGATTAGGTTCTATCACAATTAGTGATGCGTTATTACCCTTATATTTAGGATTCGTTTTGTGTAAATGTACAATACCTTGCAGCAATAATGTTACTACAAGTTTTCCTACTTCAGTATGCATGTAGCTGTCAACATCTGTTTGCTGGTGGCAGTCTGACACGCTAGTTTTGTAATACAATAAACTAGTCAACAAAATGGTAAAAATTAGGCCCGGGGGAAATTTAAATTATGCCAGTTTGATTGCATAATTTAGGGAATTTCACATTAAGCAAAATCTCTGAAACTACGCCACATCGCATAATTATGCTGCATCACAGAAAAATCAAAGCATGAGAGAGCAGCAACGCAATCAACCAAAACACAAGTGTGTGTTGTTTGCACCACTTGTGGTTTTCGTGCTGTGATTTTACCACAAACGAGGACTTCTTTTGCACTATAATATAGTGCTAAATGCTGGATTTGCATTTTGTGTAACTATGCGTAATTTCCCAGACACTTCACATAATTATGCAAAAGCAAATTACCCAAATTTCCCACGCTTCTACTAAGATTGTAGGGTAGTTCCATTACTGCATGTTTTGCTTTGTGCTAAAGTCTTATGCAGTGGC
This sequence comes from Calotriton arnoldi, assembly GCA_963921515.1. Lineage (NCBI taxonomy): Eukaryota > Metazoa > Chordata > Amphibia > Caudata > Salamandridae > Calotriton > Calotriton arnoldi. The sequence continues at coordinate 1,855,154 of CAWUFW010003162.1, read as the reverse complement.
TCATTTGTAAAAATATAGGTGCCGGGGCTCTCGTTAGGAGGCAGCTTCGACCAGCCCGTTTCTCCTATTGGCCCTGCCTAACACATAACCAACTACTAACAATGAACCCCTACAAGTGGGAAGAGGATGTGGTGTAATGGCAAGAGCTGCTGACTTTGGAGCTGGGGAGCCAGGTTCGAGTCTCGGCGACGGTTCAACATCCTGTGATTCTGGGCGAATGACTTAATCTCCCTGTGCCTACCAAAATTAATGTGTCCTTAACTGGTGCTCAAGCCCCGGTGTTGATGATTAAGTGCCATTGCTGAGCAACCAAAACCACTGGCTTAAATTAAGCACTGGTCTTATGGGGGCCTAATGCTACCAACCATGAAACACAATATTTTTTGTAATGACACTCAGAAAAAAGACTTCTACAACCCATGACTAACACACAAAACCATGTTTCATGGTTCTCCTCATGGCCATCCACTGCGCCTCAAGACCATTTGATTCATCTCTTTCCACAACCACCCATAGTTCCTGTGTAGCCTCATTCTGGCGACCCAGCAGTGTTTCAGCTGCATTGTGGTTTGCTGAAAAAGGGCAGGAATTTGGCGCATAGGGCAGAGGCTGCATCTGCACTAGCTTCCGGCGTTTTGTAGTACAAACTATAATGTTTGGTGTTCAACATGTAAAATGATAAATGGACGTCCCTCCAGACTGATGCACGGTCACTTTGCCATCCACAGCAACATGATCGGCAGTCTTTCCTAGTACCAATCTTTTTGGTCTGAATACGAGGATTGTGGTTTAAAATGCAGACACCTCGTTATGGACGAGCGCTGGCCGTGATCCCCGCCCGCGCCACCGGACGCCGCTGAAAGGGGGAAAGTGGTCCGTTGCGGAGAGATTGCCGGTGCTGCGGAGGTGCCTCTGGTGAAGCCCGTACTGCAGAGGTGAGCGGCAGAGCTGTATGTGAAGGCCCAGTCAAGAGTGACTGCATCGGCGAGCCGCGGGAGCCTCCGCGGCTGCTTACTGCTAAGGCGCGAGTGCTCTGGCGGCTGGGACTGCCTGCTGGATTCTCTCTGGAGACCGGGAGTCGCGATACTATTCACTGTTTTACCGCCTCAGACATGGCTCTGGTGCGGCTGCCACCTGAGGGACAGGGTTAGCCTGCTCAGTTTCTTGCTGGGTCTGTCTGTTCTATTACCGTCGCTGCTTCCTGGACTGGAGCCGCTGTTAGGTGGGTCACCAGGACGGTTAGCGCTAGCTGTATACATCGCAGGACTAAATGGACTGCTATTGTTGCTATGTCGTGCACTGCTTTACCAGAGAATAATGGAGACCGACTGAATTCGAACTTCAATGACCCATCCCCCTTGCCTGACTTCAAGATGGCCGCCTCCGTGGGACCCTCCTCGATGCTTTATCTCTCCTGGTCTAAAATCTTTGTTCATCGTCCCGATGTTGATCAGCCCTCACCCGACCCTGTTCCTGCTCACCTACTAGGATATTTACTATGAGAACTTTCCCCCGACAGCTGAGACATAGCCACTTTGTCTGATGCCCGGTGGAGCTACCTCGCTAGCTATAGGGGAGATGGGCCATGGATTCCCTCCTTGACCATCACCTACCCAGCCGATCTTTGGGCAAACTCTCCTATGTCTCTCTGGACCTAATCTCCCTCCTCCCTCCTCCCTTCACCCTACCCCTCTCCGCTCTACTCTTCTCCTCTTTGTAGCCATTGACCTTTGCCCTCACCCGTCCTTGCTCATAGTTCCCACCCTCTTTTATCCACCTGACTTTCTTTTGTGAACTTTTCCTTCGTCAGTTGAGACCTAGTGATTTTGACTTATGCCCGATGGAGCTACCTTGCTTAGCTATAGGGGAGACGGGCTGTGGATTCCCTCCTCGGACGTCACCTACCCAGTCGGTCTTTGGGCAAACTTCCTTTCGTCTCTCCTGCCGTCTCTTCCCCCATCCTCCCCTTCACATTTCCCCCTTCCCCCTCCGCTCTATCTGTCTCACCTTTCCTTCCTCTCTCAATCTGTTGCTTATTTTTGATGTAAAGTGTCATCTGTTATCATTGTCTGTAACATTGTGTAACCCAATGTAAAGCGCTCTGATACCTCCGGGTCCAGCCAGCCACTCTTTCTACCTCCCTTATTCCTTTCCTCTCTCCCCTGAATTTCTCTCCCCTTGCCTGCTTTTTTCCCTATGCCTGAGCCATGCTTCTGTAACTCATATTTATATATATATGTAAATATGTAATATATAATTGTCCAAGCCTAATCGCTGTTAAAATGTAATCCTGAGTGAACTTACTATTTGTATATATAGAACTCTAACCGCTAGTATATGTAGTAGACCTTTGTACTTACTACCATTCCTATGTGATTTTAGAGTTTTCCGTTTGTATCTCTTCCTTGAGTGACTTTACAACTTGTACATTTGCAATTTTTTCTTGTTTATATCTCCTCCTTGAGTGACTTTACAACTTGTACATTTGCAATTTTTTCTGTTTGTATCTCGTATGTAACTCATGTAATCCAAAGTCCTTATGTAACGCAACTGGTTCTTTTGTAAAGCGCTCTGACACCTTTGGGTAATGTTCGCGCTATATAAAATCGCAATAAATAAAAAAATAAAAAATATGTTGGGGTTTTATGGATATTTGCTTGATAGCACCTGGGTGGCCCCTGGTTTGGATCTGTTAGATGTTTGCCCTCTAGTTTTTTCATTATTCTTCCTCTATTGTACATTTAGTATCAACTGCATTGTCTGTAGTGTTTCTATGTATCTTCTCAAAACCTGCTAATTACCTGGAAACAAAGTAATATTTAGACCAGATGTTGGAAGTGAGATGGGTGACTAGTCCAACTGACCGTATTTTGTTCTGTCTCTTTGAAGTTAATCAGACCTTTTAACTCACATAGTACATGTTACATGATATCTGCTGCGCCCCAGAGAAGAGCCGATACCACGCAGTAGGACGCAAATTGATCTAGAAATTTCTGCAAAGAGTGGGCTTCCAGCTCATGTTTTGAAGACTCTGCATATCCAATGACCACCACAGGCTTTGACACCTCCGGTGGACATTATTGGCAGCCTTAGAAGCTTTTTTCTTCCGGTGGAGTAGTCGGGTATATGTTCCTCCCAGACTGTGGCTGGTGCAAAGCCTAGCCCCCTTGTCCCAACCACCCCCGCTCGCATGTTGAAAAGCTTTTATTCGTTGGCAGGTCTGGGAACTACAAGGTCATGTTACATTTGTAATCTAAGGACTCAGTCATCCCACCTGTATCAATAAAGAGACGAGACCCTTGCCTTTCATCTGCATTTGAATCTCTTGCCTTTTGTGACACAACTAGAGCATTCAGCAGTGGCAGCTCCTACATTTGAGCGGAGGAGCATCACCCCACAAGCCCCAGAGCTGAAACATAAAATGGTAATAAAGTTTATTTATTACTATTTTATTTTTCAGCAACCCGTCCTGAACTAAGTGTCAGGACGGGGAAGTGCCATTGCTGCTGAGTGGCAGCAGCAGGGAGCTGTGCACTTTAAAATGCGCTTCGCTCTTTGGCCGGCCGTCGCAGACATGCACATTTTAAAACTTCTCTAGCCTATCTGTCTTATACAGCTGAGTTAGAGAAAGTGCAGGCCTCCAGTGCTCTTAGGAGAGCTGAGAGAGGCTGCTCTATTCCATCCTGGCTCTGCTCTCATGCTGTGAGAGCAGTGACCGGATTGGGCAGTGCAGTTTCCTGCGTCCGGAGCTTCCAGAAGACACCAGAGGGAAGAGGACATCTCGTTGCAAGTCTGAAGGTAGGTCCATTTTTTTTTTTTGTGTGTATCTGCCCACCACCCTCGGTACATGCCAGCCACCACTGGCACTCAGCCGTGGTTTACTGAAGTGCGCATGATCTGGGCCTGGTGCTGAATGTCATGATTGTGGAATACCATGGCTTTGTGGTCGTCTTTCTACCACATGGCTCTTTCTTCCAACACCCCTCACTTCGAGTGTCTTTACCTTACTCTTGCAGTTTCTTTCTTTCTCAGTCAATGTCTAATGATGAAAAATAATTCAGGGTTCTAAAAACTATTGCCTGCACACAAAACATGAAGAGTGTTTTTTCTTCATGTTATTATTATTTGTTTTCTGGTTCTCATTAAATCTGGAGGTAAAGCCTGGTGGAATAGTATTTCGGCTACAGGTTTATGCATCAAAATTCAGGACACTCTAAATAACTGTGCTTAATGACCTTTTGGATTATAGTGTGAACATTTGTAGAAAATATAGTAATAAAAAGCTATTTCTGACATCTTAAATAACCAAAATGCCATTTAGGCCCTCATTCCAGGTCAGGTGGAGCAGAATTACAGCGCGGAGACTCGGTTTTCCTGAGTGTTGGGACACCAAGGGCCATATTATAGAATGTGCCCTAGGGGCGCAACAGGCATGTGCGCCTGCTTTGCGTGCCCCTGGGGCGCATTGGTATTACAGAAGGGGCCGCTGACGCTTGTGCAGTCCCTTCTGGAATATTGAAAGTCGCTTTCTCAAGAGGGAATTCCCTCATTTGCATGGGGGGTGGCCCCATGCAAATGAGGGAATCTCTTTGCCTCTGCGCCCACGCCGTATTATAGACACAGACGCAGAGGCAAAGAAGCTGTCAGGAGGCACACTGACAGTGCGTCCCCTGATGGCAGCCCTCTGGAGAGGGGAAAGAGGGTCCTAAGGACCTCCCCCCAGACATCCCCTTGCAGGCTGGTGCAGTCACTCACTGCAGCTGCTTGCAAGTGGATCTCTCTCCCCTCTTAAAAGTGCAGGCCGGTTGTCGCCTGCACAGTGAAACACGGAGCAGCTGCTTCAAAGCCGCTCTGTATTTCATTTGAATGCTCTGCCCTAGGGCCAGCGCGAGTTCACGGCTGCCCTGGGGGTAGCACATTCAATGTAATAGGGCACACTTTCGCTGTTTGTGCCCAGTGCACCTGTTTTAAGCTGCGCCGTGGCGCAAACAGGGAAAGTGCGCCCTATGTGTGATAGGGCCCCAGATTTGATTTTACCAGACGATTACTCAACCAGGCAAAATCAAATGAAGTCTTGGTTGCAGCAGTAGCCCAGCCTCATTCCCCATTCTTATTCTGACAGAAGGGAGCATAAAATGCTCCCTTTTGCAAGAACCTAATTTTTCTCCCGCCCCCCCCCCTACTCTCCAGTCTCTCTTCCCCCTCCCCAGCCTGAGGCAGAAGCAAATATTCACTACCTGCTTAGAGCAAGTAGTAAATGTGTGCATTGAACCCCATGGAATTGGGAATTGCCTAATGTTTTACAACTGCTATATCTAGTCCAACATGGTAATTCCCCATTTTATGGGGCTTAACTTGTAGTTACACTGTACTGATACAAATTTACCATACAGTAATGGTAAATTAGAATGTGAATTTACCATCCCACCAGTACCGTCAAATTCAGAATGAGGGCCTTGGTGAAAAATACAAATTATTAAAAAAATATAGCTTGTTTACAAATAATAGAAAACTAACTACAGAACAGTTAAAAATAATACTTACAACTTAAAAACCCCAAACTCTGTTTCTAAAAGAAAAATTATAGATCACGCTGCAAAGCAGGATCAGGTAATATGGGGCTATATTAACTAAAGCTTGCAAGGTCTCACAGTAAGTTTAGCACCTTTCGCATGGGCCATTTTAAAGCAGACTAAATAGACACTACATTTTGCTTTGCGTTGTACCACAGGAGCGTTCACTCAAAACTTTAGTAAATATATACGGGATTTTTAGTATTAGAGTGGATAAAAAAAGGTAAGAAAGCAAAAGTGGAGATATGTAGAGCAGAAAGAGTTAAAAGGAAGAATGAGTGTACAGAAGGAGGCCCCCAAAAAAGTGGAAGAGAGGCATAACACTGGTAAAGGGCAAAATAACCTAATTTAAAAATTGGAGATAAGTAGCTGCCCCGCCAAAAAAGGAAAGGGAGATTGAAAGAAGAAGGTGGAGGGGCTGAGAAGTAATGAGAAAGTACTAAACAGTAGAGAGTGGGGATACAGGCTCCTCGGTTAATACTCTGGAATAGAAATTTAAAGAGAGCAAAAAACAGTAGAGAGTGGGGATACAGGCCACTTGGTTAATACACTGGAAGCGAAATTAAAATAAATTAAAAAAAATTTGGTACAAGATGGGAAGAGAGGGGGTTAAACCCAAAGGGCTCTATTCAAATTTTAAAGAAAAACCAATGGGGAGCACCTAATTTCAAAATTAGTAGCATCTACACCTTACAAAAGCATGGCAAAGGCATTTAAAAAAAAGACAGTCTATGAATTGGTTTCTACTGCACAGTAAATTGGTTTTACTATAAAATCACTCACATACACAGGAGGCAGATGTTCATCTACTGTTATTTGATGGTTTACATTAGATGTAGTGAACAGCGTAATAATGTATGGCAATTTACATTGTCAATTCACTAAGGTTTGGAATTAATGGCCTGCAGGAGTTTGTGTCATATGACCAACACTACTCAAACATTCAGTACCCATGTGCCTGCTGCCAATCTATAACAGGTGACTTTAAACGGATGTGAAGGTGAGGGTCATTGAACCTGTCAATATCTTAGGGGCCGATTCACAGAACTAATCTGAGATAAAATCCTAAACCTACTACTTTTGGTATTCACAGAAGGCATTTAGTAGTAGTAAAGTTAGGACTCCTAACTTTACTACTACTAAACTGAGATAAAATCTTAACTTTACAACTTTCGGTATTCACAAAAGGCATTAGTAGTAGTAAAGTTAGGACTCCTAACTTTACTACTACTAAACTGAGATAAAATCCTAAACTTACTACTTTTGGTATTCACAGAAGGCATTTAGTAGTAGTAAAGTTAGGACTCCTAACTTTACTACTACTAAACTGAGATAAAATCCTAAACTTACTACTTTTGGTATTCACAGAAGGCATTTAGTAGTAGTAAAGTTAGGAGTCCTAACTTTACTACTACTAAACTGAGATAAAATCCTAAACTTACTACTTTTGGTATTCACAGAAGGCATTTAGTAGTAGTAAAGTTAGGACTCCTAACTTTACTACTACTAAACTGAGATAAAATCTTAACTTTACAACTTTCGGTATTCACAAAAGGCATTAGTAGTAGTAAAGTTAGGACTCCTAACTTTACTACTACTAAACTGAGATAAAATCCTAAACTTACTACTTTTGGTATTCACAGAAGGCATTTAGTAGTAGTAAAGTTAGGACTCCTAACTTTACTACTACTAAACTGAGATAAAATCCTAAACTTACTACTTTTGGTATTCACAGAAGGCATTTAGTAGTAGTAAAGTTAGGAGTCCTAACTTTACTACTACTAAACTGAGATAAAATCCTAAACTTACTACTTTTGGTATTCACAGAAGGCATTTAGTAGTAGTAAAGTTAGGACTCCTAACTTTACTACTACTAAACTGAGATAAAATCCTAAACTTACTACTTTTGGTATTCACAGAAGGCATTTAGTAGTAGTAAAGTTAGGAGTCCTAACTTTACTACTACTAAATGCCTTCTGTGAATACCAAAAGTAGTAGGTTTAGGATTTTATCTCAGATTAGTTCTGTGAATCGGCCCCTAAGTAAGTGGAGTGGATGAGTCAGTTTATGTGACGCGCACATTGCTTGCTCATGTTGGGTGCCAATTATTCCTGGATCTAAGGCCTTTGGTCCATAATAGGGAATCTTGCAGGTAAAATGTTGCAGTATGTTGTTTTCTCATCTTTGCGTGAGTACTATCACACATTTGTAGTTAATATGTTCTGTATGCTGGACACATTGCTCACTTAGGGCAGGTAATATGCATTGCTCAGATACGTGGTTGTGTAATTATCATACACAATCAGGGTTGGACTGGGACATAAAATAGGTCTGGGCACCAAAATATAAGTTGCCCCATTAATGAATTACATAGCTAAAAAAGTGGCTCATGTTTGCAAACTGGGGCAGTTTGGAACTTGTAAAGGCACGCTGTGTAAATATCTTGTAAGGTTTGGAAGAGTGCATTTGTGCTTACTGCAGGCAATGTTTCTGGTAATATCAGGGAACTCAACAGTAAAATCCAGCTCAGCACACAATAAAACAGGCCCACAAACAGCCACAACCGGGAACAGGTAGTAATGTCATATTTGGTCTCAAAAGAATTGTAATTTTAAATCCTCTTTAATGGCAATGATGGATTTTAAGTCACAATTCTGAAAAGGCCACTTTAAAAAAGTTGCCATTTTCTTGCCCTATCATCTGGTGCCTGCAGCCTGGGTTCTGGGTCACATGACTGTTAATAGATGACAGTTGGTCTTTGGGTATTGCTCCCAGATAGTGAGACAAAAGGTGACTAGTTGTTGGCAGGATAGGCCTTCCTGCCAGAATGGGAGGGGCGGAGCTGTTCCCTGCCCCACTTAAATTTCAAAGGACTCCCTCCAGCACTCTCAAAAAGGAACTTGATACCAGCCTTTTGTCAGCCTAGACCACTTGGAGCCTGGGAGGGGGAGAAAGGGGAAGGAAGGAACTTTCCACAACCAGATGTGGGGGTGAAGTAGAAGTTTCCCCCACTTCAATGGGTAGCACCAGATAAAAAAAAGTGGACCTCCTGTGCCACTCATCAATACACTCCTGCACTGGTGGAAGGATTTCAGAGGACTGCCCTGTACTTCAGAGGACTGCCCTGCTGCTTAAGGCCTGCTTTGTTCTTTAGAAGACTGCCCTGCTGCTTGCTGACTGACTTGCTGCTTGAAGGATAGAGGACCATCTCCTTGAATACAGGACTACCAGACTGACTTCAAGAGTCAGTTTGCTGACCTCCTGTCCTGAGCTACAGGGACACAACATGCTCCAGAGGCTCAACTGCCCAAGTGTCCTACTGCAACTGGCCGTGTCTGAACCTGCAACTGGACCTGCCTGTTCCTGCAACTGAAATTGCCTGAGCCCTACTGGCCTCTGCTGGAGTGAGTCCCTGATCCCCCAGTGCCGCCCCAGGTCCTGGACCCTTGGTTGGCATCAGATGAGCTCCTGCTGTGAAATCCTTAAGTTTTAAACTGTGTGCCGGACTTTGAGAAGGTAACATTTTCAGCTGGACTCACCTGGTCCCTGTATCTGGCCCACACTCCATTATGGTCAGCCTGAACTTGTGACTTTGTCCCGGTCAAACGTGACCAGATACCCACAGTTAGTGATTTCTGCTTCTTGGTGCTATTTTTCCTTAAAACTTTCAAATCCGGTTCTACTGATTGGATTTTTGTTGTTTTGTTTTCATTTTATTTATTACATTTTACTTTATGTTTCCAGTTGGTGTGGGATAGCTCTTGTCTCGTGTTTTCACTTTATTACTGTTTGGGTACTGCATAAATACTTAACATAGAGCCTCTAAGTTAAGCCTGACTGCTTTTGTGCCAAGCTAATTTAGTACTTTTCATGGTTTACTTGATAAGGATTGTGGTTGTTACTTCGAAGGGTCTCCATCCCCTCAATCAAAAACCCATTTTTTTACATTGGCGTTCCGTGGTAGGATCCAGTACTTGTGTTTGTGCAGTACCGCTCAGTGATTTTGTGTAACACAGTAATCGCATATAAATAGCATTATTCCCGATTCAACCTTTTTTAAACTCCCTTTGATAGACCTCTTTTACATTTTCTGAATTTAATTCCTGCCTCACATTTGTGCACCTATGACTCTTGCCTGCAAAGATGGAGTTGGATTTCGACAACCTTGACAGCTACAGTATGGCAAAGCTGACGAAGTTGTACAGGGAGAGGGGGCTGAAGACGGCCAAGGGCTCCCCTAAGTTTGAGCACGCAATGCCCGTTCGAGCCTTTATGGAGGTCAACGTGCTTTAAGCTGCAGCACAGTAGAAGGATGACGATGATGAGAAGGAGGATGAAATGTAGGAGGGGGAAGCTGAGGAGGATAACTTTGCAACAGCTCAACAGCTGGAGGGGAGAGGGAGACGCACAGGAGTGAGGTCTCCTGCTGGATCCAATGTGGGAAGCAATGTGTCCTCTCAAAACCTGTCTCCTGAAAAGTTGGAGGCGAGACAGGCTGAGAGGGATCTGAAGCTCCAGATACCAAACTGAAACTGGCCGCAGAGGAGAGAATGTCTGAAAGAGCCTTTGAGGAGAAAAATATGTTGCTGGCTCATGAAGTGAGTCTAGTCTGAAGGAGCTGGATCTGAAGCTCAAGCAGGTCGCAGAGTCCAGCAGAAATGGTGACAGGGATATCCCAGTGCTCAGTGGAGATTGCAGAGTCAACATCCCCAAGGACCTGGTGCCTAACTTTGGTTGTGGGGGATGACATAGACAAGTGGTTTGAGGTGTATGAGATTGCCTAGGAGATGCACAGGGCACTTGAGGAGGATTGGGGAACCAGTCTCTGGAGGCACAATCTCAATGATGGGAGGGAAGCATTACTTGGTCCTAGGAAAGGGGGGCAGGATGAGGTATGCTCTCATGAAGGACACCCTTGTCATTAAATATGGTCTCACCGCTGAAAAATATAGGCAGAAGTTTAGGCACAGCTGGAGGTTTCCCCGCCAGTCCTGGGTGGAGTATGTGGATTACTTTTTCAAGGCACTGGATCGTTGGGTAAAGGGCAGTGATGTGAATGATTACCTTGGGCTGTACAATCTGATTACCAGAAAGTTCATATTCAGCAATTGTTTTACAGAGTTGTGCCAACACCTAGTGGATAGTAAGCTCATTGTCCCCCGGGAGCTTGCCAAGGAGGTGGACCACTGGCTCAGCACCAGGGTCTATAGGAAGGTACCTGGGAGTGATCATGAGAAGGGTGGTTCAGGTCCCCCCCAACAGAATGAAGGAGAGGTCCACAGTGACCTTGACAATTCTAAGAATAGTGTGGGGGAGGTGAAAAGGTTCCCATTCCCCTTCTAGAAATGGGGGGGAAGTTCTAGTGGGCGGTTGCCCAGAACACCCCATTTCCAACCCCACTTCTTAGATTGCTCCCATTAGGGGTACAAGCAAGAGGGCCTGGTCTGTACCCTTAGGCCACCCTCTGGTGTGAGCTCTACAGGGGTAGGTAGCCCCCAGAAGCAAAGAGTAGAGCATGCCTTGGTGTTCTTTAGCTGGGAGGTGGATTCCAAAGGTAAACGTTTGATCCCTGAGGGTAGGAGCTGCCACTTCCACCACGTAACAGATTAATGGGATACCTGTCAATGCTCTGAGGGATACGGGTGCCAGACAGACCGTGGCGGTAGAATGGCTGGTTTCTTAAGATCTGTACACCAGAAAAGTATGTAGGGTGATTTTGTCCGCCTTATGGCCTGGTGTTCTTAGAATGGGGTAGGGAGGTAACCCAGAGGAGGGTCATTGTTAGTCCCCAGATACCCATTGACTGCATTCTGGGTAATGAATTACCACCAGTGTTAGCTGAGCTAGGAGTGGCAGCCGGCCAGGGCACACTGAAAGCTCAGGTTACTGGGTGCACTATTGCCACAGGGAGAGTATGGAGTCCCAGATGGATGGGCAGGAGGGGAAGAAAGTCCCCGTGGGAGGACCAGTGTATTAGGGGTTGCCAGCTCTGAGAATAGAGCTCCCCAAGACTGACGCTGATGAGGCCACTCCTCACCTGGAGGTGCTCCTTGTGCTGTCATAGAGACTGAGGACCGGAGACCTGCACTAGGCAGATCCCTGCATGACACAGAGTGTGTCACCCTTGAGGGGGTGGTGGTTTCCCCCGCTAGCCCTGGCTTGGCAGGCACCTCTTCAGCCTCAGGGTACAGACCTTCAGCTGAGAGGCCGGTCTGAGACTAACACTTCTGGACTGGTGGGAAGAAGAGTGAACGTAGGGTGCCTAACACCCGGGGGATGTTGCCCCCACTCTGAAAAACCTTAGAGATCTGGGAACCCTCAGGCGCAATTAGGGAACTCCTTTCCAGCCCCAAGGGTGGAGAAGTGAGCCCTACTTAATTTCTCCACTTGGAGCCTCCACCTGACCGTGGATGTCCTGGGGCCTGGCTCTTTACACTGACAGCTGTCAGTGGCCTCTGCTGATAGCTGTTCTTATGGGCAGAGTTTTGCTTGGGTTGGGGACAGAAGTATGATCCAAGGGGCAGAATAGGTCACATAATTTTGTTGGCCACAGTGGGAATGTTTGCCTACTAGGATGCATCTGTGAGTACGTTAAGGTTAGGAGCTTCACAGATGGGGTCCACGGGTGAGGAGAAGGGTTCTCCATGGGTCAGTTCAATGTCTCAGGAGAGTTTTGGCAGAGGGATCCAACTAGGTGCAGAGGTGTATAGAACTGACAAGTGCCAATGCAGAAGATGTCCATTTCCACATTCTATTGCCAAAGTAGGGAAGTCCATCAAGGTATTGATTAGTCTACCCTGGCTTTTAGCTGGAGGGGGTGTTGTGTTGAACTTGGCCCTCTCTGCAGGGTCACACCCCAAACTTTTTTCCTCTATGCCTCCTATGTTCTGAACTAGTTTTGTTGCCTTTTGGGACTCTGCACACTTTACCACTGTTAACCAGTGCTAAAGTGCGTGTGCTCACTCCTTTTAACATGATAAAATTGCCTTCCACCCAATTGGCACATTGAATCTACTTGTGAGTCTCTACATGTACCCAGGGCCTTTAAATTATGCTACTAGTGGACATGTGGCACCCATTGTGCCACCCACTAAAGTAGCCTTTTAAAATATGCCTGAGGCCTGCCATTGCAGTCTGTAGTGCATCTTTAAACTGCTATTTAGACTTGGTAAAATAAACCTTTTACCAGGCCTAAACCTTCCTTTTTAATACATATGTAACTCCTAAGGTAGGCCCTAAAATCCCATATAGCAGGTTGCATTGTATTTAAGAGGTAGGACATGTGTTTTCAAGTTTTACATGTTCCTGGTAGTTAAAAACTCCCATATTCGTTTTTTACTATTGTGAGGCCTATCTTTTCCATAGGATAAAACTGGGTTACCTTATTACATTTAATAAGTGCTACATTTTGATTGAGAATAGTTAGAAATGTAATGTTTAGTCTCAAAAGAATTGTAATTTCAAATCCTCTTTAATGGCACTGCTGGATTTTAAGTCGCAATTTGGATAATGCCACTTTTATAATCATTTGGTGCCTGCAGCCTTTGTCCTGGGTCACATGACTGTCAAAGTAAGTCAAAGTATGTTTATTTCAGTCAATCTAAACCATAAATATTTTTACAACACAGTGCAAAGATTGAACTTTTAAAATGAATGAAAGGACATGTTAAAAATAGACTTCATAAAAATAATGAGCGCGTTGTCCAGGGACATTTACAGGCCAATACTTTCGCATGAGGGCCAAGAGAGGTTAAAGGAGAGTGCATGGACTGGTCTTCTGCCACTTAACTGTTCTGTTTACATGACTTTAAATAGTTGGCAGTTGACCTTTGTCTATTCCTCCCAGACAGCGAGACAAAGGGTGACTCGATGTTGGCAGGATGGGCTATCGTGTTAGAATGGGAGGGGTGGAGCTGTTCCGTGCTCCACTTACATTTCAAAGGTTTGCCTCCAGCACACTCATAAAGGAACTTGACACCAGCCTTTTGTCACCCTAGACCTGTTGGAGCATGAGCAGGGGAAGGAAGGAACATTCCTGAGCCAGATGTGGGATTGGACTAGATGTTTCCCCCACTTCAAAGGGTGGCACCAGGTATAAATATTGGACCTCCTGAGCTGCCCATCAGTACACTCCTTGACCTGTAGAAGACTTCCGAAGGACTGCCTTGTACTTCAGAGGACTACCCTGCAGCTTGTGGCCTGCCTAGTTTTCAGAGGAATGCCCTGCTGCTACTAGAGAAACAGCTTGACTCCTGCTTTGTTATTCAGAGGACTGACTTGCTGCTTGAGGCCAGCCATGCTGCTTGAAAGAGAGAGGACCATCTCCTTGAACCCAGGACTATCCAAGGGTCAGTTAGCTGACCTCCTGTTCTGAGCTACAGGGACACAACAAGCTCTAGAGGCTGCCCTGTAATTGCCTAACTGACCTACTGCAACTGGCCCTGCAACTGGACCTGCCTGAGCCCTGCTGGTCTCTGCTGGAGGGATTTCCTGATCCCCAAAGGTTGCCTCCCCAGTCACTGGACTGTCGGTTGGCATCAGTTGAGTGCCTCTTGTGAAATCATGACGTTTTGAACTTTGCGCGCTGGTTTTTGAGAAAGTATCTTTTTCAGTGGGTCTGACCTGGTGCCTGTATCCAGCCTGCACTCCATCGCGGTCAGTCTGAACTTGTGACTTTGTGCCGGTCTAGAGTGACCAGATACCCTCAGTTAGCGCTTTCTACTCTTTGGTGCTTTTTTTAACTTAAACTTTTAAAATTGCATATCTCCAATTCTACTGATTAGATTATTGTTGCTTTCATCTCATTGTATTTACTACCAATCCAAAATACTTTATTTCGGTGACATGCCATAAAAGTTTTCCTCCATCATAACTCATCATCAATTGCCATAAAATTATTTTTCCTAATTGGTTGTTTAAAATACATCATCTATCTTTAAGAAGTTAAAACATTAAAATAAAACATGCCTCAACTTTTAAGAATTTACAATACAATATACAAAAAATACAATACATAATTATAACATCTTTGTAATAAAAATTAATTGATCAATCCCTGTAATATGCCAGTGCGACTTCATGACCTTCCGGCCAGGACTCTTCGCCTGATGCGCCACATATGGCCAAGAAATTTGGCAACGGCGCAGGCGAACAAAGGTCTGGCATCTGATTTGAGGATTCTCATGGCCGCCTAAAGATCTTGTGTGCCCATTTGCCTACAAATAGGTTTTAGCCACTTCAGTCTAGGCTGTGCGTAAGGCGGACACGCAAACATAACGTGGGGCATGGATTTTTTGTGGGATTCACACCCAGGGCAGTTTCTTAGCACTAATGTGTTGTTTTGCCACCCACTTTGAAAGTCAAGCAGAGGGAGTGAACCAAGCCTAAACTGGATATACAGTTTTCTTTCAAGCGGAATTAAGATTAGGTCTAAATAAGGCTCCAAATGGGTGGTTTGCTTGTGGAGTCTAAATTCCATCGTTAGCCTCCCCCAGGAGGATTTCTGACAGGCTTTCTGTGTAACCCAGTCCCAGTAATGTCGTTTTATCATACTCCTTTGTGGCGGGGGTGTACTAGGGTTGTCCCAAGTTTCCTGTAGCCCTATGTCTATTAGAAGCCTCCTTACATTTCGCAACCAGTTAATCCCTTTGTTTTTATCAAGGCAAGTTACTTCTATCATAGCATTTGCGTAAGAGGAAAGTTCCAGGACTGTTCTAATTCTAGCCCAGAATAGCAGCGGGCAGAGCTTGGCAATATCGTGTATCGGTCTCCTGCCCATATCCAACATTAAGGGGTGAAGTGGAGTGCTCTGGGGTAGCAATACCAGACTGCTCAGGAATTTGTGCTCGGATTTAGTGAGCTCCTCTAGATTCTCAAAACCCCATAGTTCTGACCTTTACAAGGCAGAATTAGCTGCCTTTGCATCACAGACTTGTAGGGCCGTGGCTACTGGTTTGCTTGATGACTGGTTATGTTCTTTCCCTAGTGCCCCAACAATCTGTTTGTGATTCAGGACCATCTTTTGGACATGGGGTCTCCACGACATTTTCTCAGACAGTTTAATGCCTAGATATTCAAACATATTTACTCTTTCTAGAGATACTCCTCCCAATGATGGACTGCCCCTGTAAGATTTATGAGGGTTGAAAGTCATACATTTGGTTTTGGTGATATTTATCACTAGGCCCTGCATGTCACAAAAGCATTGAAATCTATCAAGGAGGAACTGGAGCCCACTTCGAGTTTTGGACACCAACAAGGTATCGTCTGCAAAGAGGAGGGTCACAATCTTTTTCCCATCTAAGATTGGGGCATCGGCAGGTTTTAAGGAGAGGAATCGTACTATGTCATTCATGTAAAGTGAGAAGAGTGTGGGCGCTAGTATGCATCCCTGCCGGACTCCCCTACTGACAGAGATTGGTTTGGTAAGTTGCCCCTGTGTACCCCAGCTCACTCTAGCGAAGTTGTCTTTGTGTAGCCTTATGACTAGGTTTAGAATTTCGATTGGAATTCCCATATTGTTGAGTATCTGCCACAGCTTCTGTCTTGGGACTAAATCAAACGCTGTCTTCAAATCAATGAGGGCTATATACAGACTACTCTTGCCGATTACCACAGTTTTCCAATAAAGGCGGAGGAGTCAGAACACCTGGGCAACTGTCCCAGTTTTTTCCCTGAAACCGGCGTGGAAAGGGATTAATATGGCATTTTCATCGGCCCACGTCTGTATTTTCTGTAGAAGCGCTCGGCAAAATACTTTTTGTATTGCATCAATTAGGCTAATGGGCCTATAGTTACAGGGGAGTTCTCTGTCCCTTTTTTTGTATATGGGGACCACCTCAGCCCCTCACCAGGAGCTTGGAATCGGAGCACCTCTTGCTATGGCGTTTGAGGGGAATAAGATATAACGGGACCAGCTCGGGCTGTCAAAAAGAAAGAGGTCACCTGGTATACCATCTGGGCCTGGAGCTTTCGAATGGACTATTCTACCAATAGAGGCTTCGATGTCCTTTATTGAAAATAGGTCACTGCCTAGTAGCTCGGCCGGTGTGTTTAAAACATCCCTAGGCAGTGGGTGTGCGTCATTGTCTTGGTAAAGTTGTCGGAATTGGTCATACCAGGCAGATGCCAAGATATAGTTCGGTGGACATGGCGCTCCTGCTTTGTGCCCCATACTATTAGTGCCCAAAACTTCTTCGAATCTCTTGTTTCACAGGCTTTCTTGACTTGCTGCCAACGTAGTTCGTTCCACTCTCTGTTGGCTTTTTGCAGGGATGATTTATATTTCTTCCTTGCAATTTTTATGTCTCCTCTATCTTTAGATTTAATTGCCTTAGATAGGTGAATTCGGGAGGTTCTACACTCTTTGTTAAACCAGGTTGTGGGGTCCCTTTTGATGTCCCATGTGTCAGCCGATGCCTGGCTACGGTGAAATATGAGCCTAATTACTTGAAGAGGTCTGTGTGGACATTAGTTACCTCGGCTAGGCCTCCTGTTTTCTCATGTAGTGACTCTAGTTT
Source organism: Calotriton arnoldi (assembly GCA_963921515.1). NCBI lineage: Eukaryota > Metazoa > Chordata > Amphibia > Caudata > Salamandridae > Calotriton > Calotriton arnoldi. The sequence continues at coordinate 1,838,062 of CAWUFW010003162.1, read as the reverse complement.
AGTCACACCTTTCAGGAGATCAATGTGCAACCCGGATAGTTTGTCTTCATGCAAAATTATCTTGCGCCACTTTAGGCAGCGTTAGTCATGGGATGCCTGGACTACCTTGGTTATCTGGTGGTCTACGATCTGAATGATGAGTCCCGCCCAAGTCACCCTCATACTTAGGCTGAGTGGATTATGGTCACTATAGATAGTTTTCTCAACAGACATATCAATGACTTCGCTCCATAGCTGCAGATCTATCAAGATATAGTCGATTCGGCTCGGGCTGTTTGCCCTATTGAAAGTATAGGCACCCTTTCTTGTCTGAGCTTGTCCTTACGTTAGCTGCCCTTAGCCCATACTCTAGGGTTAGAGCTTTTACTTGGAGTGCTACCTGGGACCATTCTTGATCGAGGGGAGGTCTAGTGGGGGGACAGACCACTCAGTGTCTTCCTAACTTGACTCAGTCACATCGCTTCTATCTAAAGGCTCGAATGTGACATTCAGATCGCCTGCTATCAACAACGGATTTTGGGTAGTTCTTTTATCCAGCAGTTCTTCTAGCTGTTTGATGGTAGCAGATGTGCAACCCCCCCTTGTTCCTCTGGCATATATATTATAAATGTCTATGGATTTGCCTTCACAGCCCTTGAGGCAGATCCCCAACATATCTGGGCTATCTGAGTAGAGGAGTCTAATCTTACAGCCTAGGGCTATTCTGACCAAAATTAGCAACCGTCTGGCTGGACGGCCTTTCCCTGTTGAAACTGCGGGACAGTGGTAACTAACGTACCCAGGCTTGTGTATGGGAACTAAGCACCGCAGGCCCGATTCACAAAGGTAAAGTGAGACAAAAGTCTAACTTTACGACTTTTAGTATTCACAAAGGGCATTTACGAGTACTAAATGCCCTTTGTGAATACCGAAAGTCTAACTTTACGACTTTTAGTATTCACAAAGGGCATTTACGAGTACTAAATGCCCTTTGTGAATATCGAAAGTCGTAAAGTTAGACTTTCGTCTCACTTTACCTTTGTGAATCGGGCCCCACCCAAGTTTCTTGCAAAAGGCAGATGTCATAGCCCTCCATAAAGTTATTCCAATAAGCGAGGGACAATTTGTTGCTTACCCCTGCCACATTCCAAGAGACAAGCCTTAAGTTCTCCCCTTGGTCTGTGCTGGGGCGAGACACGTTATTCGGGTTTACATGGTTTCTAAAAATGATAGGACCCTCTGCCCGATCATGGGCTACTGCACTAGTGCCTATAGGGGTCCCCTTGTGCGTAATGTCTCTCTGCTGCTAATTTCCACTTGTCCCTCGCTAGGCTCACCCCTATTACCTAACAACAAGCTGCCCTCTACATGAGGACGACTTGTGGGTGAGAGAAGCTCGGTGGTATAAAGGCCAGCGGTTCCTGGAGTTGAATTTAGGAGTCAATCAATTGCTCCTGTAGTGGGATCTAGGCTGGGACAATCAGTTGTGTGTGGATAGAGTGCTTTTGCCTTGCCAGTAGGCATGCGTCGCTTAAATTGGATGATGGATGTGCCTGGTTGGCAGGTTCTAATGTCGAGGGATATCAGATTTTCAACCAGTTCTTCGTTTTTTAGCAATAGCTCTGTGCTATCAAAAGGAGAGTCGTGGGAATTATGATGCCTTACCCTTAGTATATCATCTCTTATGAGTGACCGGCACCCCCTCACATGTCTGATCCAGATTATTGCCTTATTTTTAAGTGATTCCTCACCCTCTTGCCCATTCTCGTTTTCTAATTTTGGTACATTTGCTATAAAGATGGTTTTGTGCAGCATGGTCTTAGGGCTTTCTTTCTGTGTGTCAAATTGGCTTCCTGTCTTACTTGGTACGGCCCCCTTCCACTGGCTATAACTGCTCACCCCAGGAGTGTTCCAACCTAGTCTTGGGTTCAATATGGGGTTTACTTTGGGACGTCTCATATCAGGTGCCCAATGAGTTCAGTCCTTATTTGCCTGAGAAAGTTCTAATCTAGAAGGTGTAGAAAGGGCCAGTCTGGTCTTAGGTGGTGGCTGGATGATCTACGTCCTATCAATCGATTTACTAACCAGGCTTAGACTGCTCACATTATTTTTGCAGGAACTACAACTGGCTTCCAAAAGCTGTTTCATTAGCCCTGTGAGTTTGACTATCATAGACCTCAGGGTCCCCACCTCCTCTCTGAACTCGCGAGTGGCCTGATTGTCATGCTTTCCGGGTGACTAGGGGGCTGTTATTAATGTTCCTGGGGCCGCCGTTATAGGACACGCAAGGGCATCTTGGGGGGTATTGGTCAAATCTGAAAGGGCGGAAAATCTATTACTGCAAGGGAAATCTATTACATGTATACTCAGGGAGTCTTGCTCTGACGTTACAGAAAACACCCTCTCTTTGGGATTTTCTGCCGTATAGGGGCATGATACAGGCCTCTTGGTAATGGGCTTTGTAAACATTTGGGGATGACTGGCATGGTACTGAGGCTTGTGTTTGCGTTTGACATAAGGTGGCTTTTGCTAGGGGGGAGGCAACTGCTTGGGGTTCTAAAATATCCTCGCATTCGACAAGGAGATTGTCGATGCGATCAAGCACGCAGTTGTTACCAGCGTGCATTAGGATTTTCTTTGCTTTTTTTCCCTTTCCTAGTTGCCCCTACCCCTCTGCCTTTAGTTCGCTTTTCGTTTGCCCATCTGGCAATTACTGGTGAGCGATATACTCAAGATAAGACAATGAACCCAAAAACTGTCTCTTTCTATAGGGCCCAAGTTTTAAGTCTCATCAATAAACTTAAGACAGTACCTTAGTGTCCATGCATGAAGGGCTTAGAGGGATGGCCCAGCCCAGCCTCTTCCGGGCTCTGACGGGCGCAGACCGGCCTGTTCTTGGCCCGGTCTTCACCCTGGCGCGCGCTGCGCGAGCCCCAGGCCGGTTATGTAGGCGCCTCCGGGTGCAGGATGGCTGGCGTAGCGGTGTCGGCATCAGTAGCCGCAAGTAATGCTGGAGCGTGAAGTCCTGCCCCCACCTCCAACTGGATACGGGTCTCCCGCACAGCAGAAGCCCCAGGCCGGTTATGTAGGCGCGTCCGGACGCAGGATGGCTGGCGTAGTGGCGGCGGCATCAGTGGCCGCAAGTAATACTGGGGCATGAAGTCCTGCCCCCACCTCCAACTCGATATGGGCGTCCCATGCATCGGGAGCCCCAGGCCAGTTATGTAGGCGCCTCCGGGCGCAGGATGGCTGGCGTAGCGGTGTCGGCATCAGTAGCCGCAAGTAATGCTGGAGCGTGAAGTCCTGCCCCCACCTCCAACTGGATACGGGTCTCCCGCACAGCAGAAGCCCCAGGCCGGTTATGTAGGCGCCTCCGGACGCAGGATGGCTGGCGTAGTGGCGGCGGCGTCAGTGGCCGCAAGTAATACTGGGGCATGAAGTCCTGCCCCCACCTCCAACTGGATAAGGGCGTACCGCACAGCGGGAGCCCCGGGCCGGTAATGTAGGTGCCTCCGGGCGCAGGATGGCTGGCATAGCGGCGGCTGCTTCACTAGCCGCAAGTAATGCTGGGGCGTGAAGTCCTGCCCCCACCTCGAACTAGATACAGGCGTTTTACTCTATTTTTCTGAATTGATGTGGGCTATCTCTTAGGTTATGTTTTCACTTTATTACTGTTTGTGTGCTGCATAAATACTTAACACAGTGCCTCAAAGTTTAGCCTGACTGTTTTTGTGCCAAGCAACCTGATGGTTAAGCACAATTTAATTTAGTGACTTTTGTGGTTTACCCTGACAAGGCATGTGCCTAAGAAGGGTCTTAACTCCCCCCCCCCCCTGCCACCAATCAAAAACCCAATCTCTTACAGCATCGCTTGCATTGATTGGAAGAAAATATGTGCAGTATTTTTTTACTCTTCTTTTAACAGTTTTTTTGTTTCAGGTGAAATTGTTTATGGTCTTATTAATTAAAGTCATCACACAACACTCAAAGAACTAACAAAAATTATCGATCACTGTTGCAGCTAATTTGCAGAAACTCAAAAGGTTATTAATCACTACAGGATCACCTATCTATACAGTAAATAGCAACCCAAGCCAGAAAATTCCTAAAATGTCATTTTTAAGGGCAGTTCACTGCATCAATTCCTCTAAAGTAATCTAAGTAATCTAATTTATGAATATATTAAATGTGGAATTTCACTACTAGAGTGTATTATGGAGATGCTTCATTACAGTGATTAAAATAAGTGTTAAAAACTTTTAATATTAAATATTAATAATTTAACTTATTAGCAAGCCTTGAAAATCTTACTATGCGCCTACTAGCTTCGCAACTTTACCTGCAAAACACAAAGCAGTACAGCGCCCTATTATCCTTACTCTCGCAAATAAAAAATATGGCTTAAATAAAGTTTTCGGTCCAAGCTAAAATGTTCGCATACCTACAAAATGTGAACGACTTTTTTTAAAGTACAAAATCAGCAACAAGGACACAAAAGTGCAAGATTTTTTTCCCCTCAAAACCTTCGGCGGAGCCTGAAGCAGGCTAAAGGGCAAAACACCCGTCTTAGACGCTCATTATGAGTGCCTCGTTTAAATTCTGGAATAAGCAGCAAGGGTACTGAAAAATTACTTTCACCTCAGTGTCAATTTTTCTTGGGTGCGGTAATTATCGCCTTCGAAACGGGGCATTCATAATGAGACCCATAGTACTTTCAACAAAGAGGCAGTAGGACAACTAACAGGCTATAAGGAACTGTAAGTGGATAACGCATACTCTGTGATTCTCTTTTGTGTTACATAAAGGCAGATTCCGATAAAAATAGATCTTATATCATCATTATATTAATTTTTTTAAACTTACATACTCTGCGTTCAAGGCTCAGCTGCAAGACCGTATTAAGGGGGAGATTTACGAAAAAGTCACGCAAAGCAGGGCAGCCCCCCCCCCCCCCCGAGGCTGCGCTGCGTTGCGCGACAGTGAGGGAGCAGGAGAGCGCCATATCTGCAAAGATATGGCTATCTCCTCCCCTTTCCCTTGCGCTGATTACAGCTGCCGTGCGCCATGCACACACCTTAGCGCCGCAGCGCTAGGGTGTGTGCATGAGTCCAGCATAGGTTTTGTATAGGAAGGGTACCCTTCCTGTACAAAATACTATGCTCGACACAAGGGAAAGTTTTTCCCACTTTGTATGCGTGCTGCACAGTGCAGCACCCATGCAAAGTCGGAAAAGGAAGGAGAAATGAAAGCATTACTCCTTCCTTTGAAAAGGGCGCAGTTTTCTCACGCTAAACCCAAACTACTGTTTTTAGTAAATTGGGTTTAGCGTGAGAAACCTTGGGTGGTTGCATGGGAACGCCCATGCACCACCCTTGGTACGACCCCATGGTGCAAAGTAACGCGAAGCAGCACATTACTTTTACGTTATTTCCAGCGCTAAACAAGTTTAGCGCTGGAAAGTAAATTACCAAAAAAAGATTTTGCGTCATTTTGCGTCACTTTTGTGACGCAAACACGGCGCAAAGGCTTAGTAATTGTCCCCCTAAGTGTTTTCATATAGAATTATTATTCTGAATAAGCTAATGACGCCATGGAAATAAACAAATTCCTGGTGGTCTCAAGGGCCAGAGATCATCCTAGCGTTGCCCTATTAGAAATTAACCTACATATTCCTGCACGTGTTATAGGCAGATTCAACTAAAGCTTTTGTTTTCTTCTGTGGTCAAGTCAAACAAACTACGCCTGTGATATGGGACATGTGTTAAGCTGGAGTAAAACACTCAGATATTCGGGGGTGGAGGGCTGCCCACTTTTAAGCTCCAATGAGCTTGTAAATACAGGACATGAGGCGGGGCCTCAGAAAAGGGTATGAGAACTTGAACCAAGTGAAATATATTTTTTGTGGTGTGACCATGGAAGGGCCCACAGGGGCATTATTACATAACACGTCCATGAAGCGCAATTGCCACTTGCGCCCACTTTTTGCACTGCCAGTTCAATTTGGTGCTCCCCAAGAGGCCAAGGATGCTTGTGCTGCCCCTTTTGTTATTTTGATTGTGCCGGTGTAAAATACGTGATGGTGAAATCCCAAATGGGTGCTTCCAAATTTTCATGGGGTCATGACACCATGCAAATGAGTGAATGCCTTTGCCACTGAGAATGTGCAATATTACAGACATGGGCGCAACGGCAAATGAGCAGTTGGCAGGTGCAATGATAGTGTCAAAAATTTGGTGGTACACTTTGAGTATGCCATCTAAGGGTGCTCTTTAGGAGAGGGGACTGGGGTCCCAGAGACCACCCAGGAATACCACCACAGCTGGGTGCAGCCACACACTGCACCCATCTGCGGGGAATCCCTGCTACCAAGTCCACTGGCGTTGAAAGCAGGAGCCGTGGTTTTAAATCACTGATCTGTCTTACACTGGCACATTCTTCCCGATACAGGCGCCAAATGTCAGAGATTATGCCTGTGCTGGGGAGAGTGCATCTTCTTTTGCAGTTGGGCTCTCTGTCCCTGCTTGCACTGGGCAATCCCATTTGAGGTTATGTGTAGACAGGAAGTGCGCCCAATCAGCAACATGGCCCCAAGCTGGTGAGTGCTCGCATCTGTAGTAGAGCCCAAGAAGGGGCACAGTGACTCAGAGACTTTCCAAAGAGCTGCTATGAAGCCTTCACCCCTGGAACTTACAAATGAAGCACACCAAGGTCATGAGCTGCAAGGAGAGAAATGGCCACACCCAATAGAGGGGCTCCAAAGAAGAGCGCAGTAGACAGCATTGAAAGGTCAATGAGAGACCTTCACAAACCTTAGTCTCTATTTCCTGACCTGTGCAAGTAGGCAGCAAACCACCGTTTCTGTGTTTGACTTTTGGTGGACCTGGCCGTCTCTGCAAGGTCACTCCCAAACGTTTTGCCTTCACCCCTCCTGCTCTGCTGAATTCGTTTTTTTTAATTTAGGACTCTGAGCACCTTATTACTTCCAACCAGTGTCAAAGTGCTTGTGCTCTCTCCCTAAAGTATGGTAAAATTGGCCTAAACCTGATTGGCACAATTAATGTAATTGTAAGTCCCTAGTATATGGTACTATATGTACCCAGGGTCTCTACATTAAATGCTACCAGTGGGCCTCCAACACTCATTGTGCCATCCACTAAAGTAGCACTTTAAACATGTTTCAGGCCTGCCAGTGCCACCTGTATTACAGTTTTAAACTGCCATTACCACCTGGCATAATAAACATTTTGCAAGGCATAAATGTTCATTTTTGATACTTATAAGTCACCTATAAGGTAGTATCAAAAAGCTCATAGGGCAGGGTGCATTGTATTTTAAAAAGTAGAACATGCAGATTTAAGTTTTACATGTCCTTGTAGTGAAAAGCTCCTAAAGTCGTTTTTCAAAATTGTAAGACTTATCTCTTCCACTGACTAACACTGGGTTACCTTATTACACTTACCCAACCCTCTTAAATGGTATAGTCAGAATTTTAGTCACCTTTGGGCTCTTCAGTTGGGTGTAGATTGGTTCCAGTGGCACATTGAGCAAGGGACCCACGTTTGGGCATATGATGGTTTATGAGCCATAATCAGGGCGAAACCGGTCCGGGGTTGCTTGTGTTCCGGTTCAGGGTTGACCTGGCCTGGCAGTTCGGGCTGGATTGCTCCCATGAGGAGCAGGGTCAAGACTGATTTGCATATGGCTGGGTCGAAACTGAGGTGGCGTGGTGAGCAAAAGAATGATGGGTTGGGATGCTACCCGAGTGATTGCCAGCGGTTAAACACATTGCAAGCATTCCTCCAATCACCTTTTGTGTGTTTGAAGTCCAAGTATTACACATATGCAGATCTGAAACCACCAAGCTTTGCACCACTTTCAATAGTCACCCTGACTGCCCCATTACAGAAATAATAGCAGCAGAAATTGTCGCACTCAATGTACCTTTATAAAAATCTTTCAACAGCAGTCTGAGAGAACGCATCATTTTCTCTCACTGATTCACTTAGCAGGTTTTAAAACAGTCTAATAGTTCATGCCCTGTTCGAATAGACCGCCCCCACAAACATTCAACCACTCTCACCAGGTATTTATATAACACTGCTTCCTGGGAAAAGGGAATCCACTTAGAGATCCTATACTTGCATCACAGGTAAAAATCATCAATCTATATACTCCTTTATTGAGTTGTAGCAAAGAATATCCCCTTCAACTGCAAAAGAGACCGCTTGATCTATCCTGAGGAAGCACAACCTGGATTTCTTTCTATGTTGGTGATCAGAGTAGGTTGCCTATCCGTTTTCAGTTTTGAGTCATTAATCCAGCATTGACCTTCTCACTTCCAGGGCAATCAGGTCAAGTTTGGTTGCACTGCACATTCTCAGTAGCTTAGGAGACCCAGCCCAGGGACTAGAGTTATGAACTGTTTCCGGTCCAGGGCAGCTTCCAATCCAAGCCACCTCTGAAAATGCCATTCAGTTGTAAAAACATTCCCAGCATGCATTTCGGCTGCCACAACCTCAAGCAGCCCCTTCAGGGCAAAGAAGGTTACGCCCTCTTTTAAGAAGTGGTGTTTACAAATCTTGTGCTGTGCCTGTTCAACCATATTCTCTTCGTGTTTTCTTCACATGGGCATCTACCTTTATTGTTACTAATACTTACATGATTTTATGATCGAGTGAAAGTGCTGGCTTACTGCGGTCGTTGTTCAGTGGTTTCATTCATCTGGTGAACACTACTTCTTGTGTTACTCAGTTCAACACACACGATTTATGTTATTTTATGGTTGTTTTTATAGCACTTGTACACTGAGGTTTTTTTGCGCTGAATGAACATAAATGAATAAAACGCATCCACAAGGAGACCATTTTTTCTATTTTCAAATCTCTTTATCAACACGTACAGAAAGCAAGATTCATAGAGGAAAAGGACTCTATAGGGGCCGGGCACTGTTCATATACAGTGTGGGAATACAAATCGTTATTGAACATTGATGTAACAATAAAAATGTCCTATCTTTGTGACTTTTTTTTTTATCTTGTGCTGTTTGTGGGTAATTAGCATATCTACAACAAGAACACCCAAATAATTTTTATCAACACTAAATCATTAGACATATTTGGTTATTTCTATTGTTTGTATTAATTTGCTTTTTCTGTATTTGAAAAACATTCCTCCTAGACAGCGTCGGATTGGTAACGCGGGCACTCGGGCAATGCCCGAGGGGCCGGTATCCGAATTCCAGCTGTGGGCTGCTTTTTTGAGCAGCCTGGGGGGCCGATTTGGCAGTTTTTGCATTGTTCGATGCCGCCAGCGGCCCAGTGGGTGCCTGAGTGACTTTTCTGGAGGCAGATGGGCGGCCATTACCTCCTCTTTATCAACGGCAGCGGTGTCACTCCCTTTCTCTCGCCGGGCCGGCCCATTAATATATGTATATTGAGCGGGGGCATGGGGCCTGAGCAAAAGTGGCCTCACTTCTTTTCAGGTGTTTCACCAGTGGGACTAATCCGTGCCTTTTTTTTTACCCCCCCCCCTTTTTTTAATAAAATTTCGCCGAAGCAGTGTTTTGCGGAAAGGCAATATGCAAATGTGGGCCACTTTTTTTTGCGTGCCCGGGCCGATTTTTAATCCCAATCCAACCCTGCTCCTAGATGCATGACAGATATACGGGCCAGACGTACTGCACATTTTACCGGTTGCAAATGCTCCAACTTGGTATTTGCAATAGGTAAAATGCTTTTTCTTATGTACTAACTCCTTTTTAGGAGTCGGAAAAGTTTTCCTGACTCCTAAAATGGGATTGTCAATGGATATGGATTTGGTATCTGGACGGGGCGTGTTGTAGACGTAGCTTACAAAAACTCAATTAGTATCTAATGTATCAATGTAAACATTGATATTTTACCAACACCTCAAAGATGGTGGTAATGCGTGTGCCCTTGAGAATTCTACCTGATTAAGAATGTAAAAAAGGTTTGTTGAAGAGTCGGCATTCGTCCCAGGGAACCACTGCCAATTCTTAAAAAACACAAAAAACCCTTTTCTTTTTAAACACAGTCCCGAGAAAAACGGGCTGCATAAAAAAAAAAATGTATACGTTACTGAAAGGCAATCACTGACAAGGCGGTCTGCTGGCCCCAGCATTCCACCTCCGAGAGATATCCACCAATCCTAGTGAGTGTGAGTCACAATTTGTAACCTACCTCATTAATATTCATAAGGAAGGCTGGACTGTGCTCCACTGTGATTTGGATTTTTAAGAACCGACCTATTAGCACATAGGTCGGTTCTTAAAAATCTTTACTGGCTGCAAATATACTGGTTGCAATTGACGACCAGTAGATTACAACCAGATCTTCGTACATCTGGCCCTATATACATTATGCTATATGCAGTGGCGGCTCGCATAGGGTGTGCTGCGGGGCGGTGTGGCGGGGCGGGGCAGGGTGGGGCGGTAGTAAACTCGAACATACGACGGAACGGAGGAAAGTAATTATTACGTTCCTCCATTCCGTCGTATGTTCGAGTTTACTACCCCCATCCTGCCCCTCCCCCGGCCCGATTCACCGCCCCGCAGCACGCCCTATGCGAGCCGCCACTGGCTATATGTTGCTGAGGATACACTGATGTCAGGGAAAGAAGGAGAGGAAAAAATACCTCAAAATATTCAAGAAAGAAAAAGAGGTGAGAAATACGGGTCAAAGAAGCACAGAAATCTGTTGTGAGATCAATTTTCGATCACCGGAATTTGTAGTCAATCTAGTAATGCAAACTGTTCATTTGAACTTTTAAGAGAAAACGAAGTAATGAAAGAGACAAAGTCGAGGCCGGGCCACCATCAACCTACTCACATGTGGAAGTCAAAATATTAAAAACCTGGGCACTTGAGAAATGAATGTAGTCCCATTTTAAGGTAATGGAAAAACATAGAGCATGCAAGAACACTTTTATACGATCCCATCATGCAACAGTTTAACTTTTAAAGGTAATTTGCATTTTTTTTTTTGCACCTTAGACACAATGGACATTTTTTATTAACAGGAACTGCCACTCACAGGACCGTTGTCTCAGCTCGATATATGGAGTCTCTGTCAGAGAATCTCTGTCGCCACCCCCTCCCCTTCACGCAGTACGTGTACCCCTCACGCGCCTTATGTTCAGCTACCAGCATCCTGGCTAAGTTTCTCCCTGTGCTCTTTTGGCTCACACTGGCCTCTGAACTCTCTCTTCTAACGCCTGGTTATTTTTATTTTTGATCCCAAGTGAGCATGTTCCGCGTTAGTGCGTTAGCGTCCATGTTAGATGCATCTGCCAGCCCGTCTGCGGGGACGCCATGCAACCTCTCACTGCTGCAACTTGCTGGCCTCTTAGCTGAAAGAGCTCGCGTAGTGTAGTGAGTGTGATGGCGGGGGGAGTTCGCCTGGGATTCCATTATACGTGGTCTCCCTTGCTATGTGCATGGTGGGTTGTACTCGGATGGCCTTCACTGGTTCCCTTTCGCACATCACCTCCCACTCTATGCGTCTGCTCTCCTTCGGGTCCTCTTTCCTTGCTGTTGCACATTTCCTAGTTTACTCTCTCTTCTCACACTCTATGATCTTGTTTTCTTTACCCTCTCTCTTCCTGTGTTTGGTTATGATAAGCCTCTGTTCTCTCTCTCTCGCTCTCTCTCTCTTTCTCTCTCTCGATCTATCTATCTTCTTCCTCCCTCACTCTCTTTGTCTCGCTGTAACTTGCTCTAATTTTCTTTCTTTCTTTCTTTCTTTCTTTCTTTCTTTCTTTCTTTCTTTCTTTCCTTCTTTCTTTCTTTCTTTCTTTCTTTCTTTCTTTCTTTCCTTCTTTCTTTCTTTCTTTCATTCCTCCGTCCTTTTATCCCCACTTCCATTAATCTATTTTCCCTCTATTCTTCTCTCTCTCTTGCCCCTGCTCTCCCCCTGTCCTTACCTCTCTCCTTCTATTTTCACCTCCTCCTCCACCTCTTTTTGTTCCCTGCTCCTTCTCTCTCTCCACTCCCTTTCCTTCTCTCCACTTCTCGGCCCATCTCTCCCATCCATGGCTCTCCCTCTCTCACGTCTCCCCGTGCCTTCTGCATCTCGCCAGCTCTCGTTCTCCATCCATATGCTGTCTTCTGCTTATTCAGCCACTAGTGCTGGAAACCTATTAACACCTTGACCAGCTCCAAGGGCTCTGCCGTCAGCAAATGCAACTAAACCAACATTCATTTTTCTTTCTTTTCTGTACCTTTAGTAACAGTGCAGAAAATTCCACTTCCAGCACGCTGCAGCAGTAATAGCCTTGCGCTTGATTAAAGAAATCCCAGCAGTGACCCAATTCCTTTCAGCATGTCTCTTTTGGCTTGGTCCAAAATTGCTTTCTCCATACATCCCCCAGTGTTCCACTTGGAGAACCTCATGCTGACTTAAAGAACACGATCACTCTAATAAATGCGTAATATCTCCTATATTACTTCACGCCGCGTCCAATTCAACCCCTGATTCTCCTGGATATCCGTCAACCCCCCCTTACTTCATCCTTTATGAGCGGTCTCGGCGGGGCCCTCGATGTCTGGCGCGGGGACATTATTCTCCCACTCGGTGTCTGGGCTCTGTCCTTTGGGCTCCCACATGATCAGTCCTTGCATCAATTCTTGATGACTACCCATGAGAGATATTGGAGATATTTTTCTCTCCCATCCGTTGAACAGCTGCAGCTAGAGCAGAGATTGCCCTGCACAGCGTGTATCACTATATCACCTTTTTTTTGTAGCCTCCAAGCAGGAGGAGATAGTGATGCTATTGTCCCCTCTGACCCTCCATGTATCATACCTTTACCGCAGTAGTATGATATTACCTGCAGATAGGAGGCACCTTTCTGTCACTGCACTGCCGCCCCATTTCTGCTGCAACTCTCTTTGAAAGTAGGAAAGAGCTGAAGCTCCACCTCTATAAAGAACTATGCATTGTGACGCAGTAATCGTCCGAGGCCTCCAATAACCTAACTCCCTCTTGAATAAACTTGTTGATTGTATCTTTGCCTTTAACCAGCGGCGGCTCCTCCGCTAAGGTGGAGGAGCATTGCCCCACTGCTCTAAGAGCAGTGCACAGGAAAAATAAAGTGATAAAAACCAAAAGTTTTCAGTCTGGTTGCAAGCGCAATGTTAGGGCGGGGCTGGACTCCCTTGACCCAGAGGGAGGCGGGGCTGCTGCAACTTAAGTGTGCATGACGGTTTGGCTGGTCGTCTTGGGCTGGACAAACTTGGGTGAAGAACATGCTCAGCCTCCCAGTTCCCGTCTGAGCGCTGAACCACGGCGCTCAGACCAATCACTACTCTGCTGTAAGGCAGACTCGTGATTGGCTAGGGGAGTCTGGGAGCCTGGGTGCTTTCGGGACGCAGGATACAGTGAGGAAGGAGGAGAGGCGGCAGCTAGCGATCCACCGCTAAGTTCTTCTTTTTTATTTTTTTTCTAACCCCACCTGCCCCCCACCAACATCCCCTACCAGACACCACTGCCTTTAACCCTGTCCAGTACGCCACTGCCTTTTGGCTAGGTTCATGCTATACAAATATAAAATACATGCACACATTCTCCGAACCCATTTCCATTCCAAATGTCGTTGATTCCATGTTATTGGCCGACAGTTCTCCGTGCATCTCTTTCTTCCAAGCATAGCAGTGCATCTGAGCAATAATGAAAGAGGACACATGAACTCCCATGTTCCAATTAGCCTAATTTAACACAGTGTGCTACTGTGATTGTTGGCTTCATTTGCACACATAGGAATGTATTCTCATCCAAGGAGCAGCTATCACAGCTCATATTCAGTGCTGATTTGATTTCATGTCTTTGGAGGTATATACCTGCCTGGGTCTTGTGAGATGCTCTATTTCATCAGTAGGCGTCTCCTTCCCATTTGCGTGAATGCTGCTGCTGCCGCACCTTTTGCCTGCCAGATAGTAACTCTTTCACAGTGGTTCTAGTTAAGGATGGCAGAGCTCGCAAGTTTTAGATTCTTAATGTCGAGCTCTGTGTGGGATGTTTTGGGTGCCTTATTCATTCACCTAAAGTCTGCAGTTCCTTGTCGCCTTCCTGCCCCTTAGATGTGGTTTGATCTCTCAAGTCATTCTTGCATTGAAACATTTTGAAAGAAACGTTTGACCGCCTTGTAGGCTCCAAAAGTCTACAGTGTAGTACCACATATTGTCACTCAAAGGTACTGAAATCCGCTCCAATAGAAAATAAAGGCGGCAGAGACTTAATATATCGCCCCATAGGAAATAACAGTGACTAAGTTAAATGATTTCAACTTTTAAATTAAATATATGTAAACATTTTATTATTAAAATGTTAAATTAAATAAAAAATTTAATATTTTATAATTTTAACAAATTATAATTAAATTATTGTTCAATGCATAAAGTACACTTTTAAAAAGTTTTCCAAATAGAGTTATTCAAAATTAATGCAAAAACATTTAATTATTCATTACTTTTAATAAATGTTAAATAGTAAAATGCTAGTGATGGTGTTTTTCAAATTGTGATTAAAAATGATATTTATATTTTATTCATATATTAAATTCAAATATTCCAACATTTAGGATGAGCTATTATGCTATAACATTTCATTGTAATAGTTCTAGGTTGATATGAATTACTTTCAATGAATTAACATTTTTATTTTCCATTCAAATATTTCTAATATTTTGTTAAAGATTATTACGCTTTATTATTTTTTCCTATACTTTACCGTAGAGAGAACTCTACTCCACTGGTGGAGATCTGCACCTACATGTGAAAGCTCCTATAGTAACTTTACACTTTTAAATTCAGTCTCAGATATCAACACCTTCTGAACTGAGGAAGTGGAGAGATGTAAGGCTGCACTCAGGTTTAAATCTACACTAAGAAATGATGAATAGCAAAAAGTGTGAACTTACACGTAAATGCAAAAGTAAATTTACAAGTGAGTACATGTGTATATTTTCCTTTGTGAATCGGGCCCAGGTGCTTTACTGAAAGGAAGCAAATGTTTATAACTGTTTCCCCCCCGAACATGTGTAAAAACTTTGCACATTTCACAGACTGGAGTGAATGGGTAAGGCTAAAAACAAATATCTAATAACAGAGTTTGGGTGCTGATCGACTTGGGTGGAAAATATTGGCTAGACGGCTTTTGGAATGGTTTGGGAATGGAAAAAGTCAGTGTTCCAACTTGACACAAAATGCAGAGGGGCCTATTTACAAGCTAGTTTGATTCATGTTTGCACCACGCAACATGGTACATGCGTGACACAAACCTTAAGTGACATTTATGAAGTCATGCACGGCCACTTTGCGTGGCCCTGAGTGGCTCCATAAACCTCGACTAAAGCAATGCAGCGCAAAGCGTTGCATTGCTTTACTCTGTGCAAGGGAGGCTTTAAGTGGGTGTTGGTGGGTGTTCCCACACAGCTCCCATGGTTTTTGACACATTCCCAGATTTACCAGAACTGGTAAACCTGGAAATGCGCCAAAAAGATGTGCCTTCCCAGGAGAGACGTAACAAGGAGAAATGTCTTTATTTCTCCTTGTTACTTCCTCTTTCTATGTGTGCTGCATTCTGCAGCTTAAATGGAAAGAGGTGAGACGCCCTTGCTAATTCACTGTTTCCAGTAAAGAATAACGCAGATTCATTCTGCACCACGATATAATTGGAGTACATATTCACACGTATTGGATTAAAGCCTATGTGCCTGAGTAATTTCAAGGATACTTCATCACTTGCTATAAAGCTTTACTATCTTGTCTTAACTTTTCGTGTACCGGGAGCAACCTAGCCCCATCACATATATTCCACTGTCGATCGGACAGTGTTCTACTGAGGTTGCTCCTCCCATGGACCTGATGAAGACACCGTCGTAAGGAATATTCACCCTCTTCTAGTGTTTGGGGTCGAAACGTCGACTTGACTTACAATTGGACCTGTACTTATTTATTCAGCCCAGAAGCGTAGTATCTATTATGCATTCATGGCATCGCATCACTTGGGTTGTTTAGTAAGCCTTGATACTTTGTTAGACAGGTCGCATTCATCCTTGTAACATACTGTAAATATTGTTTATTTATTACCACATCCCCATCCCTCCACGAGCACCACCTTGAGCACTTTATTCACCTTGTCACTTTGGAGCAACCATTGAAACTGTGAACTTGTAAACAATTGATTAATTCACAATGTATACTTTTTGGATAATCAAGTTAACCTGGTCACTGTTCCGTTGAATAATTGTGGGGTGTCCTTTAATCTTGTTTTCCGCTTCGAGAAGTTCACCGGTCAGTTGGACCATTTGTTGTACGCACCCGTATGGAAAGAGGAACATGCCTCTCAGGATTGTATTTGTGCAGGAAGATGTTCCCTCCTGCACAAAAACAATCCTGTCTGTAATGCAGGCACCCTTGCAACATGGTGCTAATGTGCCTGCATTGCCGCTAGGCTGCCAAAAGGGCACCTACGCAGAGGAAAAGACAGGAATGTGCCATATTGGCTCAAATACGGTACATTCCTGCCCTTTTCCTGTCACGCAGTGCAGCGCAGCAAGGGGATTTGCTGGGCTGCACTGCGTGACATTCTCGTATATAGGCCCCAAGGTCCTTATCATAATCTCCCAAAACGTGCAACAGAGGACGCAAACTGTTAGAGATTCAAAGGAGGACACGTGGTAGGTGAAACTTGCTCTCAATCTATCGGCTCACCAGAAATTTGAGATCTAAGGATCAATTCTTGCTCTGCCCACGCCGTATTTGCACAATCAGGCATGGCGGTCGATCCTTCTCATACCTGGGTCCTTTTCATCGGAACAGGCTTCTGCCTCACACTCGTGTCTGCTCTGATTTTGTCTGCTTCAAAAAGCGACTTAAAACCTGGCTCTTTTGACCGTATTTCTTCTTTTCCTTTCTCCTCTGGCACTGCGCCTCAGCGCCGAGATACCTCTGCGGGGGTGATTCCCTGCGCTATATTAAGTTTCGATAACATAACATAACTTGCAAGACGGGGCACACCTAACGATGGAGCACAAGATCCATCATATCACAATCTAGGGTTTTGACACATTTGGTAGGTTTCCAGAGGGCACTCAAAACCACATACCAGATGGTCTAGCGTGCATACTCAGTGGTGGACACTGTTCGAGAATAATGATGCAGTCCACTGGGTAGTATACCGCAATCATACACTGAAAGCCTATTGAGGGCCACTTACTGGGTCACCAGTCCAAATACACCCAAAAACAACTTCCTGGAATTCAAGTGAGGAGGTAGCACAAAAAGAAGCACAGTGTGGCCCTCTGTGAAACCGAAAGCCACATCCGCTCGAATGTATTAGCAATGTGTACTTGGGAAAGTTGTAGTTCTGGATATATTTTTTAAATGTTTTGAGACTAACAACTCTTTGCTCTTAGAAAACATGCGACACTCTCTCTGCATTATTTAATAGTGCGCTGATCGGGACATGTTTACATGTTCAGAAAGAGGTTATTAAAAGTATGGATTATACCATTGCTCGAGATTGGTCTACACAGCTCTTAGCAAAGTAACAACAGTGTGTAGGACATAAAAACATGGAAATTAATAAGTGGGCAAAATATTCAGAAGTCAGAAGCACTGGAAGGAATCACTTAAGCTGCCTAGGATTGCTAGTTCATGCAGTAACACCAACATTCTGGGCACACTGGAGGACAACCCGTGTGACAAGCTTACTCAAAAACAAGAAGCAGCATCGATGTCTTTCTAACACGCATGTGTGGTTGTGTATGAGGCTACCAAGTTTTAACTTTTTCAACTAAAAAGATGCCCTCTCTAGCCCACTACCCTCATCAAGACAGCTACAAAATGTGAACACATTTGTAAAGGCATGTGTGCGTATGTGTGTGCAGTCCTTAATTTGAGCCGGGGGCACCATGGTGAACAGAAACAAGTTGCTGCTGTTCAACTGGGAGCCTCTGACAATTAGGCCAATGGGGAAGGCTGGAAAACCCTGAGTGGTGCTGTCATGATGTACCTCAGAGTATGAACCAGAGCTGTTTAGAGGTGCCTTTGAGGGCCAGCCTCTAATGACAAGATAAGTGCAATTAAGAAATGTGCAGCATCTAAAGGCTCCTGCCCAACACATTGTGCTGCCTAACACTAATTAATGAACTTTCTTAATTTCTGAAATGCTAATGAAGAATGAAAATGCATTGAGAGAAGCAGTTCTGAACCGAGATAGCAGAAGGAGGCCAGGGGTGAAGGGAGATAGACTGCCCTAAAACATTTATAGTGGTTTAGTTCAGTTAATATCAATTCCTGGGGTCTTTTTAATATCTGTTAAAAAGAAAATAGAGCTTTGTGATTCCAGTAATCTGGTTTCCACCACAAAGGGAGGTATTTTTTCTAAGAGGCAAAATCTTTTCTCTGGTTCATGAGGAAGCATTTGTGGTAGATTGTGCTGTTTGGTGTCCCCGTATAGTTTAACAGGGACAGCTCCTCCACTAAGACGGAGGAGCGTTGCCCCACTGCTCTCAGGGCAGTGAATAAAGGAAAAAATAAAATTATAAAAACTCTGTTATTGTCATTTTATTTTTCGTAGGTTCGGAGCTGGGTTAGGGCAAGGCGTGGCGGGTAGCACAGGGGGAGGAGTGGTTTGCACACTCCAAAGTGCGCAAGACAGTTTGGCCTGTCGTCTTGGGCCGGCCAAACAGTCATGCGCACTTATCATGTTCTCCACCCCGCTGTATTGCACAGCCTGGGTGGAAACATGCACAGGCTCCCAGTCCCTCTCTGAGCGCAGAACCACGGCACTCAGCCCAATCACGAGACTGCTGTCATGCTGGTGACAGCAGCAATCGTGATTGGCTTGGGGAGCCTGTGTGCTTCCTGCTTCTAGGAGTCGACAAACGAAGAGGACTGAGAGGCGGCAGACGGACTGCAGGTAAGGGATTTTTTTTTTCATCCTCCCACCCCGCCAACCCCATTAAGTAGCAGCCGCCACTGTACGTACCTTGACGATAAGTATATATCTAGAGTTAAAAAGAGAAAATCTGCACTTACCTGGCAATACTACTTTCATGCTATTTTAATATTCTGACATACAACCCGGCTATGGTGTGCTGCTATGATGTGCTGCTATGCTTCTCACTAAGCAATGCTAAAATTCCTGGAATTCTTACAAGAGTCTTATTAAGCTCTGTACCCCCCCAGATTATAAGGGCCCATGTGCCAACAGTATTCGAAGCAATCCTACCCATTGTCTGCTCCTCTAACAGGATAATTGCAGTTGCTTGTTTTCGGCTCTATGCTGGTCTGCTGAGACAGTGGACGCAGTTATCATTACAGTCAGGTACTGAACCGTGTGCTTCATTAAAAAGCATCATTAGGTCTGACTTTAATTACACTTGGTTAAAGCAGCACCTATTATACCACCGCCCTCCCCCACCATGGGCATGCTGTGCCAGCTAAGTGATCGTGTGTTGTGTGTGCCAACTTCATCCTGCCCTTTCCTACCAACTAACTGCACTTTGCAAAGAATGCCAATCAGTGTTGAGGAGAAAGCCCAGAGTAGGTTAAGGTGGCCCTCTTGATATGGAGTCACTTGGCAGTCCATTGTGCCTGTGTCTTTTTGCCTGCAAGGTAACTCAGTGGGTTAGACACTCAATAAAGAAAACTGAGTAAGATTTCTAAACTTCTGACATTAGTTACATGTGTGTCGCTAAGCTGGATATACAAGCACGGGGGAAACAGGCAGGAGCTGCTTAAATAGCAGCAAAGGTTGATTACAGGTAGGTGGCAGAGGTCAGAAAGGTCCGCAACCGCATGGGCTGCAAGCAGGGAGTGCCATTGGCAGAAGAGGAATGAAAACCACTTGCAGAAATGGTGTGCCTGAAGAAATGGCTATGGCCAAGGTTGGCCTGAAGAGCACAGAGGACTGAAAGCAAAAAGGGGCCCAAAGCATGAGGGTCAGATCAGCCCCGAAGCTGCATGGAAACAGGTTGTGCCTGGGTGCAGGGAAGCCATCTTGCCTGTTCTGTAATAGAACGACTCACCGCTATGTACAAATGGACTTAAAGCAGCATCGTGTCTCCCGATTGCCTTGGCAGCACTCTTAAATTCCTTAGCTTTCTTTTAATAGATGAATACATTCTGGGTCATGTAGTCACGGTTCACAGGCCTGAGCCAATGGGACGATGGCACCCTGTAGAAATGACTTGCAAAAGTAGAGGTGGGCTGCCTTCATAGTGTCTTGGCAACATGGAGCTGATGGACAATCCTAATAGGCTGGTACCTGCCAACGCAGAGCAAAGCCTGGCCTGTTCTTGTGATCTCTTGTGTAGGTGCCACCATGCTCCGCCTTTGGCTCATGCACTACCTTGGCCCTGCGACACATTGCTGAGAGCCAACAGTGACTCATTAGGCAGCAGCCCTTTAATGATCAAGGGTTCATTTCCACAGCTATAAACTCGTGGAGATGCTGGGACTTGTTGACCCACCCCTATAATGGGAAACGGGAAAGTACACGTCTCAGAATTCTTTGGTGCTATTGGCAGAAACATCGGGACTGACAAGAAACTTGGGGCCAGATTTACCACTTACTCATGCAGCGTATTGCAGCTGTCATAAATGCTGCGCTGTGTGAAAAGGAGAGAAGACGAGCGCCATATTTACAGAAATATGGCACACTCCTCCCCTTTCCCTTGTGTGGGGCTGAAATCAGCTGCCGTGCGCCACGGAGACACCTTTGTGCTATAGTGCAAGGGTGTCTCCGTGAGTCTAGCATAGGTTTTGTACTGGAAGGATGCCCTTCCAGTACAGAATACTATGCATAGACTGACTTTAACCATTTTCCCTTTTTGTATGTGTGCTGTACAGTGTAGCACACATGCAAAGGCAGAAAAGGAAGGAGAAATGAAAGCATTTATCCTTCATTGTGCCTACTTCAAAAGGGCACCGTTTTCTGAAGCTAAACCCTGTCTACTTTATTTAGTAAATAGGGGGCCAGAGTTACCCCTTACTCACACAGCGCAGTGCAGCAGTTGCAAATGCTGCGCTTCGTGAAAAGGAGAGAGCAGGAGAGCATCATAGTTACAGAAACATGCCACTCTGCGCAATAGTTACAGAAACATGTCACTCTCCTCTTCCTAATGCCGGTGCTGAAATCAGCTGCCGTGCGTCATGGAGACACCTTAGCGCCATAGTGCAAGGGTGTCTCCGTGAGTCTAGCATAAGTTTTGTTGCCTCAAAGGGTACCCTTCCTGTACAAAATACTATGCATAGACTGAATTTAAACCGTTTCCCTCTTTGTATGTGTGCTGTACAGTGCAGCACACATGCAAAGTCAGAAAAGGAAGGAGAAATTAAAGCATTTCTCCTTCCTTGGGCCTACTCCAAAAGGGCACAGTTTTCTGACGCTAAAGCCTCTCTACTTTATTTAGTACATAGGGTTAATTGTCAGAAACCTCGGGTGGTTGCATGGGAACGCCCATGCTCCACCCATGGTATGCCCCCTTGGCGCTAATTAATGCAAAGCAGTGCTATGCACTGCTTTGCATTACTTTCACATTATTTCCAGTGCTAAACAAGTTTAGTTCTGGAAAGTAAATCGGAAAGAAAGATTTACGCCGATTTGCGTTACTTTTGTGATGCAAACACGGTCTAAAATCCTAGTAAATCTCCTCCTCAATAGCTTTCTTAAACGTACAATTCCATAAAAGAATTCCTTGGTGATGCCACATCACAGAAGTCGAAAGTGTTTATCTGCCATTTTGGGGTTGGCACAGTGATATGAAGGGAAAGGCGCCATCTTATGGGTGGAAAAGGAAAATCGCATGCATGGGGCATATCAGTCTGGCATCACTCGAAGGCATACTGCTAATATGTAGCCATTTGCTCTGGGCAGTAGAGGAACAATGCAAGGAACCAAATAATTGTGTGGCAATCATAACGAAAGGATAATAATGCCTGTCAGATGGCAAAAAAACACAACACCTCGCAAAATGCAAAACAAGTTCAAATGTTCATGATAATGTGACTGTTGATGCACTAACATGGCATTTTCCTTCATGAGTCTGGTCTTTTGCCAAAGGCTTTTCCTCATTTGTTACTTCTCTGTGTGATTATGTCAACTCATGATGCTGCTGCTGATGGTGGACAGGGGTGCAGTCTTGACAGCCCTACCGTGTACTCAGTCCCTGAGTCTAGCTCTGGGAAACAGTTCTGAACTTCATCATTTCTGAGCATCCTGTTTTGTTGTTCGAATCTGTTTTATTGATTTTACTTATAAAAAAAAATAAGCACGTACAGGCACTTGAATAAAACAGCTCGGCATGGTTTCTGGATATGGGGAGCCTCAAATCTAAGGAGTACATCCAAGACGTTGTAGAAAAACAGAATTCTAGAAAACCCCGACTTCCCTTCTATCTCCAGCTCCCCATCGTGCCCCCACCGCAGAGAATAGATGCTTGCATCTCTGTCGCTCAAAAGGGTATCACTGTGCGGTCCCCTCGTTGCTGTGACATTCCCATGGACCCCACGTATTCTCCGTGGGCCCAGTGCGTGCCTGCGTCTCTTCGTAGGGAGCAAACCCTCTCAGTCAGTATCCGGGCAGGTCAGTTCGGTAAATTCGGAGGACAGGAGGTCGATGTATGGGCCCCGTAGTAAAGAGTACAACTCCGGGTTTTGCGTGGCATAGAGTGTGATCCTCTCCGTACCTAAAATTCGCCACAGCCTGTGCAGTCATGCCACATGTGTTGGTATCTGATTAGTGCCCCAGTGGGGCACTAATAGAATACCAACACATAACACCTGTTTTTCGGCCCCCAACACCAAGGCATTTTGTCTGCCCCACCTCGATTTCAGGGTTAGCTCAGTGTGCTGGGTAGACCAAGTATGATATAAGCGGGAAGTACGGAAGTTGTATGTTCATTTGGGTATCTATGTCATCTAGGGTTGCTTCCCTGTACCGAGTCAGTTTGGGGCATTACCTCCCGTCCCTCCCTCGCCTTCCTTCATCACCAATGAGGCCCCGCCTCCCACCCAGACCCACCCCCAGCATAAAAACTCTGCCCGCCCCCACCTCCACCTGTTTTTTTCTGTCTCCCTAGTGAGACTTACCTTCAGTTCCTCCCTGTGGCGGTGCCGGGGAGTCTTCGCGTTGGTTCTCTGTGACGGCGGTGCCCTCGACGGAGTTCTCCTGGCGATGCCTCCTCTCCTCGTCTCCCTCGTGGATGGGGGCGGAGCGGTGGCTCAGGAAGCTGCTGCGTTGTTTGGCGGTCCTCCTGTGGCTGGGGCTGTGTTTCCGGGTCGGGCTGTTTTGGCTGCCTCCTCTCGGACTGCACTCTTCTGGGAGACCTGGTAGGACGGGTTTGTGCCCGGTCTTTTATTTTAGATGGCGTTTTTGTGGTTTTATCCTGTTTTTGGCTGTTTCCTGGCCTGGGCTTTCATTGGAGGGTTCCTGGTGGGTTTTCTCTACATTTAGGGGTCGGGAGTTGCTTCTCCATTCCTCTGCTGCCATGGGTCGCAAAAGGGTGTTCAAGAGCTACAACCTGGTTTCTTCTTCCTCTTCTTCCTCTCCTGATGGTTCTCCTGTTCCCCCCAAAGCGCCCTCGGGGTCGGGGCCTTTCTGGGGGTGATGTGCCTCTCATGTCCAAGAATGAAGTGCAGGGCATGATTGAGGCTGCGGTGGCTAAGGCTCTCTTGGCTCGTCCGGTGCCTGCTGCTCCTTCGCGTCCTCGCTCGCTGGATCCTGCTGGGGCTGTTTCCCTGTCGGACGAGGAGGGTCCTTCTACCTCCTCTGAGGGAAAGTATATCTCCAGGGAGGAGCGCTGGGATGTTCTGGCTCATGTGCGGGACAATTTGGGGTTCCCTCCGTTCCAGCTGGGGGAGAGGGATGGGAGTCTTTTTCCTCAGTATGCTTCTCCCTCCAAGTTGGGCATGCCCTTTCAGGGTCCGGTCAAGGACATGGTGTTGAGGGAGTGGCGTGAGATCGATAAGTTGCAGGTCCCTCGCTTCCTTCAGAAGCTGTACCTTTTGGAGGGGAGGATCCCTTGCCTCACAGTTTGAAACTAGACTCTATCCTGGCCACTCTGATTGGCAAAACTGCGATTCTGCCTGAGGATTGTACCCGGCGGATGCTACTGATCGGAAGGTGGACTCTGGCCTTAAACGCTCCTTTGCTGCTGGGAACCTGGCGCTGCGGGCTAGCCTTTTCTCTGCCTACTCGGCGCAGTCTCTGGTGCAGGATTTCAAAAAGTAGGCTGCCGCGGTTCAGGAGGGGTCTGAGTGCTCTGACCTCCTGGCTGCTATGGAGCCATTTCGTCTGACGTGATCAAGTCTTCCGCTATGTCCACTGGAGCTTTGGTGGCGGCGCGTCGTTCCCTCTGGCTCCGATCCTGGAAGGCTGATCCTGGTGAGAAGGCGGCTCTGTTGAAGTTGCCTTTTGATGGACTGGCTCTGTTTGGGGAACAATTGCCTGCCCTGATTTCGAAGGCTTTCAAGGAGCGGAAGCATGCCTTGCCCTATAAGGGAGGTTCGGCTCCGTCTGGCAGGCCTTGGAATAGGGTCCCTCGTTCTTCCCCTAAGCGTGATTCTCGTCAGTCTTTTCGCAGGCGGCGTTTTCAGCCCCGTTTTTCTCCCAAGCACGCTGCCTCCGCGCCTAAAGGCCCTGCCAAGAAGGGTCCCTGACAACTCCTGTCTGGCCGGTTCCCTGCCGGTGGGTGGCCATCTTCGGCATTTTCTTCCTCGGTGGCAGCAGGACGTTTCGGATGGCTGGGTCCTGAGCACTGTGGGTCATGGGTACGTGATCGACTTTGTGCTGGTTCCGCCGGATTCAGGGGTTCGGCTGACTCCGGTGCCTGTCTCCGGTCCCCGCAGGGTGGCTCTGCTGGACGGGGTGTCCTGTTTGCTTGCCAAAAATGCCATTTGCCGGGTTCCTGTCGCGGAGATAGGGACGGGGACCTACTCCATTCTTTTTCTGGTGCGGAAGGTGACCGGCGGCTTTTGGCCTGTCCTGGATCTCAAGTGGGTCAACTCCTGGGTTCGGCCCGTTCACTTCCGCATGTTGACCCTTCAGGCCATCATTCCTCTGGTTCAACCTGGCGACTTCCTGGCTTCTGTGGATCTCGAGGACGCCTATCTCCACATCCCTGTGGCCGCTTCTTCTCAGCGTTTCCTGAGGTTCGCTGTGGGAGACGCCCATTTTCAGTTTTGCGTGCTTCCCTTCGGCCTCAGGTCCGCGCCCAGGGTTTTCACAAAGGTCCTGGCGCCTCTCATGGCTCTCCTTCATGCGGAGGGGGTTTTCATTCATCCTTATCTGGACGACCTCTTGCTGCATGCTGCGGGGAGTCTCTTTTGCTCGCTCACATCGGGAGGGCCTTGGAGGTTCTTCAGGGGCACGGGTTCTTGGTGAACTGGGGAAAGTCTTCTTTGGTCCCCTCTCAAGACATGGTGTTCATCGGGGCTCGTTTTCGGACTTTGCTCGGCCTTGTTACCTTGTCCGACAAGCGCTTGCTCTCCTTCAGTCCCAGGTTCGGGCCTTGATGTCCCGGGCGGCTTCTCCGGCGGTCCAGTGGCTGCGGGTGCAGGGGCACATGGCTTCCGTGGTGTTTCTGGTTCCTTGGGCTCGTTTTCATCTCCTCCGCCTGGCCAACTGGATCCTGTTGGGTTGGTCTCCGGGGTCTCAGAGTCTCCTGTCCCTGCTGCCCATGTCGGACCGGATCCGGGGGGAGCTCTCCTGGTGGCTCTGCCGGCGTCACCTTCTGGCCGGGGTTTCGCTGGCTCCTCCGGCTCCGCTTGTGGTGACTACAGACGCCAGCCTGTCCGGATGGGGTGCTTGGCTGGGGTCGGATCAGGTTCAGGGGTGCTGGTCCCTTCTACACTCACGGAGGTCCTCCAACTGGCGGGAGTTGAGGGCGATTTGGCTTGCCCTGGTGCACTTTCAGGACTCTCTGCAAGGTCGTTGGGTGTTGATTCAGACGGACAATCTTGTGGCGAAGTCCTATGTCAACCGTCAGGGGGGGACCCGGTCCGGTCCTTGAACTTGATTGCCAGCGTCATCTTTCAGTGGGCTCAGGTCTGGGTGCTGGGTCTGTCGGCTCTCTACATTCGGGGGGTGGACAATGTGAGGGCGGATCTGTTGAGCAGGGAGATTCCGTCATCTCGGGAGTTCTCTCTCCTTCCCGGTGTGTTCGTCCAGTTGGTGAGTCGTTGAGGCCTCCCTGTGGTGGACCTGTTTGCGGATCCGGGGAATGCCAAAGTGGTCCGGTTCTGTTCTCTGGGCAGGTGTCCCGGGTCTCTGGGGGTCGACGGCTTGACCTGTCCTTGGCCTCGGGGTCTGCTGTATGCCTTCCCCCCCTTTCCGCTGCTCCGCTCCTTTCTGGTGTGGGTCCGCAGGGACTGTGCTCAGGTGTTGTTGGTGGCTTCCTGTTGGCCGCGGGCGAATTGGTTTCCTCTCCTGTCCGGGCTGTGTTGCGACCGGGAGTGGGTCCTTCCACTGGTTCCGTCCCCTTTGGAGTTTCCGGCCCTTCCTCTGGATTCTCTGCGGAGGTTGCACCTGACGGCCTGGCGGTTGAACGGCAGGGCTTAGCTGGGTTGGGGGTTCCTGCCCCTTTGGCTGTTACTTTGCAGGCTTCCCGTAGATCCTCTACTCTGCTTTCCTATGCTAGGCATTGGCGGGTCTTTTCGGCCTGGTGTGCTGGCACGGGTGTTGATCCCACGGTTGCTGACCTCTTTGTGGTGATGCAGTTCCTGCAGGATGGGGCTCTTCTGGGGTTGTCAGTGGCTTCTCTGCGGGTGCAGTGGGCGGCTATTCAGGCTTTTCGGGGCTCCTGGCGTAATTTGCGGGATGAAGGGGCTCTGATGCCGCGTTTTTTCCAGGGACTGTTGAATTTGTTTCCCCACCCTGTTAGGTCCTTCCCTTCGTGGGATTTGCATTTGGTGTTGGATGTCCTGTCTGGTCCTCCCTTTGAGCCCCTTGAGGGTCTTGAGTTGCGTCTCTTGACTTTTAAGACTTGTTTTTTGGTCGCTATCACCTCGGCGCAGCGCTTTGGGGAGTTGGGGGCCTTGTCTTGTAAGTTTCCCTTCTGTAAGGTCTTTTCGGATCGGGTGGTTCTGGTTCCGGTTCCGTCCTTTGTCCCTAAAGTCAATTCGGCTTTTCACCTCAGTCAGGAGGTGATTTTGCCTGAGTTCTGTCCTGCTCCTTCCTCGGCTGAGGATTGTCGCTTGCATTGTTTGGATGTCCGTCGGGCTTTGCTGTGGTACCTGCAGGTTGTGGAGTCCTTCCGGGTGGGGGACTCTTTGTTTGTTAACTTCGGTCCAGCTAGGAAGGGTGTTAAGCCTTCCACGGCTACTTTGAGTCGTTGGATTCGGTCCACGGTTTTGATGGCTTACCATCTTAAGGGGTGGCTCCTCCTGTGGGGGTTCAGGGGCGTTCCACTCGCAGTATGGCGGCTACGGTGGCTGAGTTGCAGGGGGCTTCGGTGGTGGAGATCTGTAGGGCGGCGACCTGGTCTTCTCCCTCTACTTTTGTCCGTCACTATCGTATTGCGAGTCTGGAGCGTTTGGATAATGTTCTGGGCCACAGGGTTTTGTCCTCTATGCGGGACCAGGGATGTTGATCTGCTGGGTTTGGGGCACTGTATTAAATTTTGGTGTTTCTTTATCACTCAGTTGTCCGTCTCTGTTTTCTTCTGCTTGCTATGTCCTCATTGGTGATGAAGGAAGGCGAGGGAGGGACGGGAGGTAATGCTTCCATTTCTAACGATAATGGCATTACTCCTAGTCCTACTCCCTCGCCTTCCTTCGAGGACCCTCCCTCCCGGTGTGGTTCAACTGAGTGCTAGCTCGGCTTGTTTACGTACAGGTGGAGGTGGGGGCGGGCAGAGTTTTTATGCTGGGGGTGGGTCTGGGTGGGAGGCGGGGCCTCATTGGTGATGAAGGAAGGCGAGGGAGTAGGACTAGGAGTAATGCCATTATCGTTAGAAATGGAAGCATGACCACAGTAGATGCAGGAGTGTGCCTGTAGCCCCGCATCCCTGCCAGCAGGTGTCGCTGCGGGCTGGGTTCCATTTGTGCATTCTAGCCCTTATGAAACAGGGCCGGACTGGCCGTACCCTGCATTGGGCATTTCCCTGGGAGGCTGGAAGAGTGGGGGCCGGTTTTACAGCGGTGGGGGCTGGTTTTATTACTGGGGGCCGGTTTTGCAGTTGTGCTGCAATATCGTCCCCAGTAACAAAAGCTGCAAGCGTTTCCAGCCTCCCCACGCCAGGCAGGAGCTGGTCCGAGAAAACTACCAGGGCTGCTTTGGGTTCCCAGTCCGGCTCTGGTATGAAATAGCAGTACAAGATTATCGTAGTGGCTGTTTTCACACTGTCGGCGTTACACGCCATATGCCGCGTTCAATAATGAATGTCTCCCTATACCTTGGGCGTTAAGAGTCATCTGATTTCCAGTTCCTAGGGTCTTTTCTCCAGGAGGGCATCTGTCTCCGTCTTTCTAAAGGAGCCATTTCTCAAAAGGGATGGATGACATGTCCTGACCTGGAGGTGATATAAACATTCGGGTTCTGGGAACCGTAGTCTGCCTTAGATTTGCCAAATGAGATTACCTCTTCCATGTCAAAAAGTTGCCCTATGCATGTGAGCACAGCGTGGTGCAATAGGGCAAAAGCCTGTGGATGTAGCCCCAGGGTGAAATCAGGGCTCCCATGATGGGTGTCATTGGTGATGGGAAGGAGGTCGGGCCCCTGAAGGCAGCAACCCCGTACTACACCAGAAGGGAAGCCCATGTAACCAGGGAAGAGTGGAGGCCCCAGGCCTGTGGTTACGCTCGAGCAAAGGGACCCCCTACATTGGTGTGCTGTTCGCTGCCATGTCCATGAAGCACCAGTGTTTCTCAGATTTGGGGCTGCTCCATTCCACCATACATTGCAGCTGAGCAGCCTGGTAATATGGAATAAAGTTGGGGACTCCCAGACCGCCCTCCGAGGCGGGCCTGTAGGTCTGAACAGGGCGCATGCGGAGTCTCTTCCTGCCCCAGACAAACCGACTAATCTCGGCCTGGAGGGATTTCAACATGTTAGAGGAAAGGTCTGAAAAAGGAAACAAGGGGACACAAGCTGTATCCCTAGATACGAGATAGCGGAGATAGCGCACATTAGCGGATACTGTGCTGCCAGCAGTGTTTTGTGTGTGGGGGCTACCGTACGATTGAGAGTTTGGGAGTTCTGCAGTTTAATGCTAAAACCAGACACTGCCTGAAGCGTTGTAGTTCACCTAGAAATGCAGGTAGAAAATGCGCTGGTTTATCCAGTTCAACCAGGATGTCCCAGCGTACAGGCTGATAGTGTGCAAGTCACCCCCACCCCCCAGGTGGATTCCTCGGATCGATGGGTCGTTCCTGACCCCTTAGGCCAAGGGTTCAATGTATGATGCAAATAGCAACGGGGACAGGGGGCATCCTGCCGTGTGCCTCGGCGTATAGGCATGGGGCCTCAGGATATCTCATTAGCTCTGACTGTGGCTGTAGGTGCACTGTAGCCACTCAAGAGTCACTGCTAAAACTTGTCCCCAAAATGTCTCAGTGTTGCATGTAGGTAGGGCCAGTGTACTCTATAAAACGCTTTCTCAGTGTCAGTGTCCAAGAGCATCACCTCCTGTCCCCAAACCCTAGCATTATCTATCAGGTGGAGCTCCAGTTTGGCGTTGTCCCCACAATGCTGGTGTGGCATAAACCCCACCTGATCAGGGTCTATTAGTGATTGCATAAGGGGGTTCAGTTGCGCAGCCAGTATGCTAGTAAAGAGTTTGCCATCAACATTGATCAGTAAGACAGGCGCTCCATTGGCATTTGTCCAGTGCTTAATTTGAGCCAGTGGTTTCCGGTGCCCGGCACTTAATTGTCAACACCAGCATTTATTACAGTCTGCCAGATGGGGCTGCTGTTGATCTAATTTAGAAATGAGCACAACAACAGTTGTTTATTAAGTCAATATACATTAAAAATGAGTAATACTTACTGTGCAAGCCATTCTTATAACATTTTGGGGACTGGAATAGTCTGAATTGTCACACTTGTAGGCGTGTGAAGGTTAGTAGTTTTGTTGGTAGTGTCATTGGCAGTGCTGGTAGGGGGATGGGTGGTGCAAACTGCAGTGGCCTCCTGACAAGGCCCTGTCACTTATGTTTTTACAAATTAAGCACTGCATTTGTCCGTCCTTGGTTTTGGGATTACTGTTATAGATGCCTATAGCATGGACTGTGGAAGGGCACCTGATTCCTTGAAGGAATTAAAAAGTCTGGTGAGAATCAGGACCAGATGCTGGCAAACCTTTTTATAGTATGGGGGGGAGAAACCATCCGTACCAGGTGCTTTCTGCAGCTTCAGGTGGGCTATCGCCGAAATTACTTCCTCAGGTTGAATAGGCTCGTTGAGCTTTTGGGTCTGTACAGTGGTCAACTGAGTCATCCTGGCTCCCTGTAGATACATGAGTGGTTGGTGTCTGGCAAGTCTTGAGGTTCGCAGAGTGAGAAAGAGAGAGGCATGATCTGGCAGTGTTATAGGCTTTCTGTATATTGCCCAGACCAAGGTTTGTATTGACATTGTGCCCAGGAAGTAATCCATTTGGCATATGTTTTGTGGGCAGCAGATTAATAAGTGTAGTCCCTGGTGTGCGGGTGCACTGATCTCCCCAGGTCCCCCAGATCCCATCCCTCAACCACCCCAGTCCGCTGCATGAGAAAACCCCTGACTGACCAAACCACTGTCCTGACCTGTCAAGCACGTTGTTCATAACAATGTTGAGGTCCCAACCCATTAAGACTGCAGGATCAGGTGTTTCTAGGACCTCAATGAGCACGTGGCTTAAGAACTGCTCCTGGTTTTCATCTGGAGCATAGAGGGATGCAATAGTGAATGGCTGTCCTTCTGGCAAGACGCAGTATGCAAGTCATCTGCTCATGGTCGCCACTTTACCCAGTACTCTCCCTCGAAAGGACCATGAGGAAAGGATCGCCAGCCCTTCCTTCTTGGCAGGGCTGGAAGAGAGGTAATGCTGAGGGAAGTGTCGGGGTTTCAGCCTGTGCCAGTCTTTGGGCTGTGACATACATCCCCTGAAGGAGGCCAATGTCTCCAGGATTCTCTAGGAAGGACAGGACCGCAGCCCTCTTAAATGTGCTGTTGAGGCACCACACATCACAGATGATAACTTTAAGCTGAATGGTGGTGTGTATGAACAGGGATGATCTCCAGAGGTCTTCCGACCCCTGAGGCCCAGGGGGCCTCCCACCGCGGGTGGAGCCAGTAAATAAGCGGTTTACGTAGTGTATTGAAAGTTGCGAGAGTTCCTGTCAGCTGTGTTTCAGTGGTGTGAGTACTTCCTCCCTCCCCTCCCCAAACAAGAAAAGGAACAAGGAAACACAGTGTAAAGGCAAGGAATCATGGAGCCTTGATATGGGCCCCATTGGTAGAATGGATACTGATTAAAGAGGATGGAGGTTATTTATAGGTACAGGTGGATTGAATGTATTGCTTTTCTCCCTTCTCTTAGGGGTATATGCTCTTTTTTTAACTGCCATAATGGAGTGAACGGTTGTGATTTATAACATTGCAATCATGGAAATAACTGAGTTTTTGCACTTTACGTCCATGCAAGACATGTTGTGTCTTGCTGTGGCTATTTGCTGTTAATATTGCTTGAATTGCAAGGATTTATAGCTCCAATAAAAAAAAAATTGTTAAGTCCAGTACACACTGTAGTCCAAATGGGAAGTTCTATAGGCACAGCCAGGAACAATCAATCAATCAATCACAGAATTTGTAGAGCGCACTACTTACCCGCGAGGGTCTCAAGGCGCTGGGGAAAAAAGGGGGGGGGTGCCGCTACTGGTCGAACAGCCAGGTCTTGAGTAGCCTCCTGAAGGTCAGCAGGTCTTGGGTCTGTCGTAGGCTGAGTGGAAGGGTGTTCCAGGTCTTGGCGGCGAGGTGGGAGAAGGATCTGCCGCCGGTGGTTGTTCTTCGAATGCGAGGGACGGTGGCGAGGGAGAGGTCGGCGGAGCGGAGCTGGTGGTTGGGGACGTAGAAGAAGAGTCGTCTGTCGAGGAACAGTGATGGGTCAGCTGCCATAAGGCCGTGTTCAGGGAGCTTTCCTTCCATTGCCTAGGTGGGAGGACGGTGGCCACAGATCAATGACAAGAGCCTGGTACCAAGTAACAGAAATAGCCACATGCTCAGTCAGTCTCCGTATGGCTGGTCTCGGCGGAGAGCCGGCGGTCACTCTTAGGTTATGGTATCTGGGTCTGATAACAGGCCTTTCAGGGATTTCGTCACCAGCTACCAATGAGTTAGACGTCTCTCTGTAGTCTTGCAAATTCTTCGCGGTGAGTCTCCAGGGGTACCTCCCGTCAGACCGAAAATGCAGCGAGCCTCGGCTGGCTTTTAAGTTGATGCAGTGCATCGTTCCAGCTGTTGGAGACTCCTGTGTTTGGATAAGTTCCATGATAGGTTCAAAGACCCTGCCTCTTTATAGTGTGAACACGGATATATCCTGGTATAGGTTTAGAGCATGGCCTCAAAACCAAACCGGGTGGGCATCACCAGCCTTCTGCAGAGTGGCTGGTTTGGTTTGGAAATCATGCATACGTGAGAATGTCTGGGGAGTGCCCCCCGGACAGCCCCGGGCGTCCTGCTCTATGTGCTCTGTCCAGCTGCATGGGAGCCCCAGAGTCAGTGTCCAAGATATTTGACTGAAGTGGGCTTGTACGAATCCCATCATGTCTGCCCCTCTCGCACCTGTCAGTGCTCCCTGGGTGCATATATTGTTCCTGCACTAGTATTCTCTAGGTCATCTGCATGGCCCTGCATCACCGTTTGCTGTTTCAGAAGGCTTAGAACTACCTGTAACAGGTGTTCCAGCTACATGCCCCATGCAATTTTGTTCTCGTCCACCATCAAGACTCTGTCTCCTACTACCTTCAGGTCTTGCTTTACCTCGGGTAGGTTCTGTGACAAGTCTCACTTCACCTGCTGAAGATCTGCATGGAGAGAATGGAAGAGCAAATCCATAAATGCTCTGGTCATGGGTGCTTAGTAGTCACCTCTGTCTTCCGGGGGCTCTGTGTGGTGGGTCGTCCCTTATCTGGGGCCACGTTCGCAAATCGTGTCAGCATGTCCTTCAGGTTCTGATCCTTCTTGCCCCCAGAAGCCATCAGTATGAGCATTTATTGTGGGTTTGTGGATGGGGGAAAGAGGTTGTTCAACTCAGCCCGCTATGCTAAGCTCTGGAAGCAATTCGCTGGTGCACTCTACAACCCATCTCCGCTGTCTGGGCCCAGCTTCCTCTCTGCCTCCAGTGGCCTGTCTAGATTCAATTGTGGTAGGTTCTCTTAGTTGGGCCAGTCTGCCTCATTGATCAAGAGGGGCTCCTCACCACTCCTGGCGTCGCTATACACTAATGCTTGATTTGGGGGAAGGGAGCCCGCAAGCCACCCGGTAGTCATCGGGTCCTAGGCACTGTGTGCGGGCTTTCCCAGCATCTTGGCCCTCTACTGGTGGCAGTCTTCCGCACTCACCCCTCTGCAGTGGACTGATTTGGGCCTTGCACTTCCGGCAATGCTTGTCTCCTTATATCCTGGCCCAAGGGCGCCCCTCTCGCAGCTAGTGCTGGATGCTGCGGTGGTGCCTCACTCGGTGCTCACCGTTCTTTGGGTTTCTCTCCACCTGGCCTGGGGCTCCATGGCGGCCAACATCTTGAGTGCCGCTGTATTGCACCGTGCCGGCACTGTGTCTGCACTTCCCTCTCTGCACTCGGGGCATCTGATGGCTGCCGGAGTGTCAGTCGTTGTGCGGAGGAGTCCGGTCTCAGGTGCCTCTGATTTTCCCCCCTGAGCATGGGCTACATGAAGCTTTTGCGGGTGGCGGATGAAGAGACGGGAAAATGCATCTCACCAAGCTGCCATCTTGTCCGTGCCCCCACCCCCGCTTATAATTTTGAAATTAGACACAGTTCTTGTTTTTGTTTCCCTTCTCATTTTAAGGCCATAATACATTATTTTCAACTACAATGGGCTTTGTGGGTTATTTGATGGAGTTTGTGGTCTGCCATTGCAGTTGGGGCTTTGCTGATGGCATACGTCAGCTGCCACGGTTTGTGGGATGCCACCTGGCATCAGGATCACATGCTCTTGAGCCCTAATGGACACACTACCATTTTTAAGTCTTAAAACCTGCGTGCTTTATTTTACGTAAAAATATGGTGCATTTAATACATTGGAAGGCACCAAAGAATCCAGTCAAAAACAATAAAAACATCTAGCTGCAAAGCTTGGGAACGAAAATCAACTAATGATTTCTAATGTAAACACTGTCACTGTTTGCTTGAAATATGCAAAATGGCAAGAAGCGTATCTTCTACTGAACTTTTGCTGTTCAATTGGGAGAGAGGGAAGAAGAGAAGTAAAAGTACAAAAAATTAAGAATGGGTGAGAAGAAGGTGAAAATAAAATTTAAAAGGAAATTCCTCAAAAAATATGGAAAGGGGATAGCTCAAAAGAATAGAATGTCTTGGGACATCTCACAATGTTTAGATATGCCTTGGCAAAGCCAGTAGGTCTCACCGTTCAATGGCATTCCAAAACCTTTTTGCCTTGCCGATGTTTTTGCCTGATGCTGTTCTGTGATAAATCAAAGGAGAGTGTGGTTAAAAGTTAAATAAAAGTCCAAAAGTGGGACTTAAAGTTAAAGGGGAACCAGTTGATGTGGCTGGTGGGTGTGGAAGCATTACAGAGGTCGGGGAAGGGGACAGGGATTTGAGGGTGTGCTGAAAGAGAAAGAAAAGGAAAAAAGTAGTGCCCTGAATGTAAGCAGTGGAAGGATATGTCATCCAATTAAAATGATGGTGAAGAAGCTATTCTCCAGGGGAGGGACAAACCCAAGATGCGGAATGAAAGCCATTGAATTGGAGGCAAAAGACATTAACAATAAAACAACAACCTATAGAAAAGAATGGGCTGGCCCAAGGAATACAGTAAGTATTGGCATAGTACACAATAAGCCTTCGACAAGAGATAGGTAAAAGCTGTCTGTAGGCGAGACCTAAAAAGACATTGGTGAATGAAAAATCCCAACCCTCCCAAAAATGCACATGAAAAACCATTGATGCTGAGCAGTATCAGCCTTCTATCAAACAACAAAACTTCGAACCAAGAATTCTCTTGCTGTCACTTAGTACACCTCACAAATAATGGAGACATGCTAAGTGGTTCTGTCTCGCTGATTCCGTGACACAGAAAACATTATTTCGGTTTCTTTGTATTTATTGACGAAAGCAATGCTGTTTCTCTGACTGCTTTCATCCAGTGTTTTGACTGTTGAATTGTAGAATGCATGTTCTAATGGGTCTACTAAAGAAAAGATCATGTCAACAGCAAATTGTAGTGTTATGTTTTTTCCTGCCGTTTGCAGGTGATGGGCACTGGCACTCATTTTTGGAGACCGAGGGGCATATTTACGTTCCCTGGCGCATCCCTGCATATCAGCAGGGATGCGCCAGGGAAAATGCATCACGCAAGTTTACCCTTGCGCCACGTCTGATGCGCCGCATTTACAATGCGGCGCATCGTGGCGCAAGGATAAGCAGATGCGTGACGCATCTGCCAGCGGAAGGTTGGCGCAGTGCTGAGGTTGTGTCGCAAGCGCAACGCAACTCCAGCACTGTTCCAGCCTTCCCTATCCCTAACATGGTGCGTAAATCCTTACGCCTGCTTGAAGCAGGCGTAAGGATTTGACGCACCAGCGTCGGAAAAGTGACTGCGTGAAATCTTGTAGATTTCACTACGTCACTTTGCCGAGGCGTTCCTGCGCCGGAAGGCCCCCCTGCGCCGGTACGCCCACATGAAACCTGACGCAGGTTTCATGTGGCGCAGGGGTTTACTACGTGACGCATCTCCCTAGATGCGTCACGTTGTAAATATAGCGCAACGCGGCGCATGGGTGCGTCGCCGCTACGTCACATGCGTGACGCAACGGCGGCGCAAAAGTGGCGCAAGGGGCTTGTAAATATGCCCCCATATTTATAACTGACAAAGATTTAACATGGAGCATTATAGTGGAAGGAAGAAAGGTGAGAACGAAGGAATATGAGAAAATTGGGAAAACAGTGACAAAAAGAAAAAGGGAAGAAAAAATGACTTGGAAGATTGAGATAAAGAAACAGGAAGGGGAATGTGGTGGAACAAAGAGGCATGAGATGGAATCAAATCTAGGCAGCCACAGTGCTTATCAGCCGGCATTCAGCAACACCGGCGCCAAACTGTTAAGAAAACCTTGGTCCTCCTGTACTTATGTTTATTTTTATTTTCTTTCAAAATGTAAGCACTGCCTATTTGTGATGCTCTGGTTGTGGCTTAATACTTGACATAGCATTTTGATATAGTGATTTGTTCTTTAGAGTTTCTGTGTGGATAGTTGTCGCAGGGTGGGAGGAAATTGTCTCATTGCTGTTATTGGTGTCTTTTATGGGGTTACTTAGCTCTCTGTGTGATAAATCCTTTCGCTCCACAAATTTCTGGAAGATCTTTCCAGTAGAGGTCTGCTTTGACAGTTTATGTGATAGTACCAGTAAACGCAATGATAAATAATGCCATATGCCGTTAAGAGCTTGTCAAGCTTGAGTGTTTATGCAGATGAGGTATTTGTAATTCATGAACTTGTGTTTACTCATAAACTGGGTTTTAGGTGAATTCATTGCGGGAGCGTCACTGTTTCATTTTCCCTGTTTGCGTTGCTTGTTTCCTTGCTAGGCGTTAGTCTGTTTGCAGGGGGTACCCACCGCATTCTTTTATTTTTAAACACACAGCTATCCAGCTGTAAACCCCGCCTCTGTCAGTAGTGTAGCAAGGATGTCATTGGTCCTGGTGCAAGCAAGGAAAATGTCCACTTTGACTGTTGTTATGGTAGTAAAATACAGCATTTATCAGGGTTCAATGTGTCCCTCAGGGCTCTGGGTCCCGGTGCCACTGCACCAATGGTAGCTTCGGCCCTGGCCTCTGTATTTATCCATGCACCGTCCTGGCCCGGTATATGGTGATCTGTTTTTTCTTGTCTCTTGACCACTTCCTATGAGACTGCTCCTTGTCTATTTAAAAAAAAAAGGAAAAAGAGCAGTGTTCGTTTTGGTCCATATGCCTGACAGTTGCCGTGGTGGAAGTGACCACTAAACAATGCCAGCGGGACAGTGGCATAATGCAAAATTATGGCCCCCTCTACAGAATGCGATGGGGGGCCCCTGAGTCTCACATATCTCACAGATATTTCTTAGCCTTGCCATGAAGGGGGCATCCTGCAGGTCTGGAGAGCATGGCTGGGGCCCCTTGAAGAACTGGGGGCCCTCCTGCACAGAAGGGGCTACAGGTAGTTGCTTACTCCCCTGCAGCAGGAGGCAGAGGCATGGCTACCAGTGTTGCAGTCTGTGCAATGCCCAGAGGCCCAGAGAGGGTAGGGGGCACAACTACAACAGCCACTTGAATCCCGAGAGTGTGCATAGTAGTCATAGGTGCTGTAAGTAGGGCTGGCAGGGGTATTGCAGCACCCTAAAAATAACCACGCTTGAGTTCCAAAGGTGAACAAGCATTAAACATGACTTCAAATTTTGTTTTTATCTTGTCACATTTGCTGTGTGTTCAAAACAGAGGTCAAATGCCAATTAAGACTTCTGACAAATTGCTGCTTATTCTTTTAACATGGAAACTGATGTTTAAGTTTCTTTCTGTTACTGCATAATGTTAGGATTTTGGAAAGTAAACCATGTGACAATCTTGCAGGTGTGAAAGGAAAGGCTGTTTGCTTTTGTTTTCTTCTGAGACGCTAACATTTGAATACCTGTAAATGAACTATACAAATATTTCAATATAAATAAACAGTTAGGAAAGCACAAATGAAACACGCTTTTTCTAATTCTAAGGAGTGATGGAAACACATATTATTATAGGATCAAAACAAATCAAGACACTTTACTTGGTGATGCTCAAATTACAAATGTTTGCTGAAGCCCAATTTCCACACATTATCGTTTATTGGCTATATAGCTTTGTCAATAAAACTTTATGTCTGTGCAAATGTAATGACCTTTTTAATGAAAATTGTGCTGTCGATAAATGACAGTGTGCTACCACACCATGCTTTAGCAATATATTTGTGACAGTGTGCGCATGAATGCAACACCAGCGACTTATTTCACCCTTACCACTCGCTTGATGACACTTGCAGACTAGTGTTAATTGATTCATCAGAGTAACAGCAGCTCTGCAGCTATTGCAACTGGACCACAACTTTCTTATGCCGAGCGCCAGGAATCACTTCTGCAAGCTCCAAAACCATGCCACCATCTTGAAATGGTATTTTACATACACTACATACGCTATCAGTTATTACTGTTTCAAGGTGGCAGACCAGTGTGAAGCTTTACATTTTAATTTTTTAATTGAAGCAAATGCTCTCCACTTTTAGTTGACATTATTTTTTCTTTTGTTTTTCTTTATTTTAGAAGATGCTTGCTCGACAAAGAAAACCAACATGTTGATTTTTGAAGGCCAGTGGGACTTTATTTTGATGCCAAAACTCTTTCCCGCAAACGTCCACAAAGATCAGACTAGCATAATCTGCATTTCTGGCCCAAGTACGGCTGATGGAAGTTTAGATAACCTCAGTGGACATGCAGGCTTCAGTGTAGCTTACCACAACAGCTTTCAATTGTACTAGTGGACCAATGCACCAGATTTTGAACCTGTGCCTCCTATGCCACTGCCGTTGCGTCTGAACTGGGCCAAACTTATTTTTAGTATATTTTAATTATTTCATCTACCCTCTGACTATCAAACAAACTTGATTGGTCCTCTGATGGATCTTGTTCTGTGCTGAAAGGGACTGGATATTCGGAGGAGGAGCAATTTTCAAATGAGGACCAGGAATAAGATAATTACTACATTCACAACATCTAGAAACTAAATGTCCCAACTGGAAAGGAGAATAACATTTAGATGATTTACCCACAAGAAAATAATGAGTCAGAACCAGCAGAGCTTAAGTTAAGTTCAAAGTTTAGTTATTCATTCAGAAATAAGGAACATTAAATATAAGACAGAACCCTAAAATTAATCTAATACTGAGTTTTAATAAAACAATATCAGACTCTGCAAGATCCTAAGATGACAGGAGAATGATCTTCCTCAGCCAAGGGAGATTATAGACGCCTATAGCATATGGATCAATAGAAAGTCAGTTGAGCCTCATACAAACACTTAGGAAGCTCAGTAAGTTCCAAGTGGCCAGTTTCAGTTCGTTAAAAAAGTAATCTGTCTCAGACTGTTGCTGCAATACCAAAATCAGAGCAGCATTACGCGAACTCTTCAGCTGAAGAGGTTCCACTGCACCAGCATTCTGGTCGGCAGCTGATCGCAGTATTACGTCACAGCTCGTGTTGGTCCACAGATGTCTAGGTCATCAGTGTCAGTGCTGTAAAGCTGATCAATCATACTCGCTTCTACCCAATCTCAGTCCAAGATCTGATCAATTATACTCCAAACATTTCTGGAGAGACACCCCTTGACATCATCAGGAATGTCTGACCACACTGTCCCATTGGTTGTCTTCGATAGGATGAGGATGATGTAGTAGGTAAAAAGTATACAATCTGGTAGAATTAAGTAATTCAAGTTACATAGTTTCCTTAAACCATTGTAAGTTCAATCATATGAACAAAGAGATATTCAGAGAGTAAGCGAAAACATGCTTTTAAATTGTCGACAGTCCTTTCTCAAGCATCTGTTCTAGTATGTAACACATATTGTTGCAAATTCAGTTAAGCTGTGCTGGGGATGTCAAAGGAAATGACAGACTTTAGACTATGCAGTTCATAAATTCACGTTTGGAGAAGGAAGCAAGATTTTGAGGACTACATGAAACACAGCTCATTCATGATGAATTATACTGAAATATGTATCTCACATTGAATAACAGTTAATGTAAATCTCACAAATAATGCATTATTAAACACTTCAATTAAGTCATAATTAATTAATGTAAGTATAGGATACTCATAAAATTTTGCAAATATCACTGTTTTTCTTTGCATATATGTTATTAAGGCAAACGGAATTTAAAAGGCACATTAGAAGAAAAATTCACAAACTAGCTTTAACTAAAACCCGTGTAGCAGCTACTTTTCTTTTGTTGTTTTCAGTGTACACGTTGCAACATGGAATAATTATTTATTCCTAACACATGAAACGTTAATTTTTCATATGGAATCTCCTTGTTGTTATTAATATCACATTATTCAAACCATAAGATCAATGGCATTAACTGTGTTAAAATTTCACATCTATTAGAGTAAACATAAATATAACATGAGCATATACTAGCATTCTGCATGATTTACCATGCAGTATCTGAATCAGAGCTGCATTTTGTCATTTTTCCAGAAACGTGAAGCCTAACACACATGTTTCATCATTATATAGAGTATTGTCAAAATCGTTTTCTCTTGTTTGTCACAAATTTGTTACGAGAAGTCTCTCCTCTATCACCACCATACATTCCAACTCTGCTCCTTCCTTGCGAGAGGTGTACCTGCGTGTCAGCAGTGTACTTGTGTGAGAGCAGGATAGCCACCATGTTCTTTTAGTGCATTTCGAAGGATGTGCCTGTATGAATGATTAAAATTGTCTTTTGTGAGTGCAGGGTAAGGGGTCTACAGGTAGAAAGGCATGCTTGTATGAGTACAGAGTGAGGCATATGCCTGTGTGCGTTCAGCGTGAGGGAGATGCCCATGTCAGGGCAGCAGGTGAGTGTGGGGTCATTTTATATTGTGCCTTTCTGCACATGCGCTTTATAAGGGCTAAACCTATTGGCTTTGGTAATGCTTTATAGGGTTATGCCTTTGTCTTGAAGAAATGCAGTGCAGCGACTAGAAATATAATAGTGAGTGAATAAAGATGGTAGTGAGTTCAATATGGCAGATGTAGACTATGTTGAAGGAGGTTGAGGAGTGTCAGAGGCAGCTGAGCGACTGAGATGGCACCCTAGTGTAGGGGCCCAATTACTTTGTTGCACTAGGACCCATGACAACCTAGCAATGCCACTGGTGTGAAGAGCATAGCTCATGTGGTTTATTCCCCTGTTATTTCACCATCTAGACAGTCACTGCTGTCATGATACATTTGCTGAATGTTTGCTGGACTGAACCTGTTTAATGCCCCCACATATCACACACCATTTATACAGCCGCGGCCCATGCAGGTAAAAGCGGTGAGGTGGTGGGATTTTGATAAATAATTGATTTTCCCTCGTGGTCGTCTGTCGAAATGGCCCCTCACGCGGCCCTACCGCCCACCGCTCTTACCTGCATGGGCCGTGGCTGCATTTAGACATTGATTATGGGTGCCTCTGTGACTACCAAAAAATGTGTAAACCTCTATTTTGTGTCTTTAAGACTTTGTCACACTGCATCACATCCAGTGAT
The DNA here is from genome assembly GCA_963921515.1 of Calotriton arnoldi. NCBI lineage: Eukaryota > Metazoa > Chordata > Amphibia > Caudata > Salamandridae > Calotriton > Calotriton arnoldi. Next base: position 1,796,573 of record CAWUFW010003162.1, on the reverse strand, counting down.
TACCAGGAGTGATACAAGCCAACAGTCTTTTATTCACCAGATTAATATGGACACTTCAAACCAACCTGCTGATATTCTCTGCGGAAATATGGTCCGGAAAATACCAGGACATGCGAAAGAGCACCAAAATCAACAGGTTAGCCTCTTTTTTAAAGGGAAACTTGTAATACCCGATATTTCTCGCATCCGATAAAAAATGATCTAAGGATATTGTCATTTATCGGGCCTCATACCACTGCACTTGTAATTAAGGCCTTAGAATTAAAAAATACATGTTCAGAGGTTCTTGTAAAAGTTGCTGAATGGCATGTGACAGGAAGAAACACCAAAAAACAAAAGTAGAAATGCTTGCATCAACGGTTCTCAACCACTGTGTAGATTTCTCTGTAACTTTATGTTCCATCATTTTTTCCCCTCCACAGATGGGAATTAACCATTTGGAGATCATTCTTGATGCCATCAGAAAAAGGAGAGTTGGAGATTTGTAACGCATGTGACAGGAAGTAAAACAACAAACAAAGGAGCATATTCTCAAGAACGTGCGATAAACATTGCCAAAATAGGTTAACGCAAGTTTACATATCGCCGTCTATCGCGGGAAAATAACCCCGTGTTAACGTCGTATTCCCAACACGGCGGTAACATGCGATAGTTTCGCGATAATGCGGAAAATGACCGCGAGTAATTCACTGGGACGGCGATAAAAATCCAAAGCCGAACGTGAAAAAAGTTGCGATGGGCCCAATCGCGATAAGACAATCAGCTAAAAGCAGCGCCAGGCCTGCAAATCACACACGTCAGGCGGGAAAAATCACCATAAAAGCAGAAAAAAACAAAAAAAAACAAAAACCGAACCACAGCGAAGCACAATAGAGGCAGCCGGAGCAGGTACAGAGGACGGCCAGAACCCCACAAGCCCCACAGAGGTCCAGCCTGGGACCTCGGGTACAGGGAAGGGCAAGGACAAGAAGAAGAGGAAGACGAAGTTCAGTCCGCAGGAAAACAGGATCCTGATCACGGAGGTGGTAGAACACCATCAACAACTGTCCGTCACCTCCACTGTATCATTGGCAACCAAAAATGCAACATGGCAGTCCATCCTGGACAAGGGGAATGCAATCGGAGTGCTGAGGAGGACAATGGAAGAGGTCAAGAGGCACTGGAATGATGTCAAGCGCAAAACCAAGCAGAAACTCGCCAACAACCAGAAGGTAGCAATGCAGACTGGAGGTGGGAGTCCAGCGCCACAGGAGGAGCTGGATGACATGGAGAAATGGTGTCCACAGTCATCAGTGGGGAGACGGTGGCAGGATTTGGGGGACCGGACACTGCTCAACATGACCGGACACAACAGCAACAGGGTGAGTAACCACCAGTGACTGGGGGGACGTGGGGAGATGGGCACAATGGCACACATGCACAATCAAGTATAGCACACTGCACACCCACTATGACTCTGGGTCATGCCCCTGATCTCCTTGGCATACTGCAGCACACATAGAAACAGCAAGTGGGCCCACGTCCACAATGTGCACAGAGGAGGCACTGCCCACACATCACTAATCTCACAACAAACCCATGCACATGTGCCGAACCCAGCAAAGCAGCATGTCAGTGAGCCACACTGACAATGCAAGTGACATTGCATGAGAATAGCATGGCTGCAGTCAACATACCATGACATGTTGCACTCCACGACACTGAGGTGGCTGAGTGTGGACCACATCCGTAAAGGAGCAGGTCACACTCTGACACATCCACCTGCACAAACAACCCCTGACCTCAACAACACACCTGCGGACAAACCATGCTCCACAGTCCCAACTCCCACCAAGAGCCCAATTTACCCAAGTATGCAACATCTCAGCACTGTAGAAGCACAGAAGTCAAGGCACACCGCCTGAAAGGGATAAGGGCCAGCCACATCAGAGCTGCAGGGGCGACTCTCTCAAAATGCAGCACACACACATAATATTCAGAGCACATCTACATTGACCACACTGTGGTATGAACTGCAACACGTTCACAACAGAACAGAGGACCCAAGTGGTGCCGCTTGTGTGTAGAAAATGGCCAATCACATTTGGCAAAGCAGGGAAACGTGGGATGAAAATGTACTAGTACAAACACACATCCGTGATGTTGTCGAAATGTCCACTGTCCCGCTTCAAATAGGCAGCTCCTCCCAAACAGTCACAATGTACATTGTCATGCAGTCTGTATGTAAATTTGTACAATGCATCAACATACATGTGAACACAATGTTAAACTGCATCTACCCTTCACATTGCAGAGGGAGAACCAACACCTCCTGCAGAGCAGACCCAACCTCTCTTCACTGATGACGAAGAGGACCACATCACCATCGACCCCGACGCCCTCCAACTGCTCATGGACACCCTCAGGACCCCACGCCCAGGAGCAGGGCAGCCCAGCTACATCGAGGAAACCCCAGCCCCTGCACAGACCACACAGCAGGAAGCACCTACCACCACGGCTGACTCCCAGGACCCCCACGAACAACACATGGCCTTCCAACGCCGTGTGTTGGAGTGCCAGGAGAACGTGGCTGATCAGGTGCGGGTGGGGTTCGACCGCATGGCAGCCAAACTTGATGCCATACATGGGTGTCTGATTCCCATCAGGGACCACTTGCAAACCCTAACGGACACCCACAGTCCGCTCCATGCTCTCCAGCGATCCATGGCTGACATCGCTGGAGTCATGATACTGAGACAAGAACAACTGTCCAGTCAGAGTGGCTCCAGCGATGTCTGCCGGGAGTTGGGACAGATGCGGGGGCTCATGGAGGACATGGTGCGGATGACGGCGGACAGGATGGCTGCCATGGCTGCACACCAGCGGGATGTGGCTGGGGCCTTCAATGCCCTGCAGCACATCGTCATGGCATTGCTGCGTCAAGGCCTTGCTCAGATGAATGCTGCTGCAGTTTCTACATCCACATCTTCGCCCCCTGATGTCTCAGTGCCTCACAGTGTGGCAGGCAATCCACCACCACCCACGTGTGAGGCACATGTGCCATCACAGGATGAAGATGCGGCTGACTCAACCTTACTGGTAAGGAGGAGGCAGTAGCATTCATCTCAGCAAAATGGCGGATTTCTGCTTGGTCCTGCCCTTTGCATCATCACCTTCCACTGTCCCCCTATACACTCTACGACATTCACCTTGGACCTCGACATGGACTGCCATCTCCTGTTTGGTTACCAATGACACAGCGATCAGACTGCGGACTGAACTCTTCCCCTTCCGATGTACTTGTCATTCCCTGAAGGACTCTGGCTGGCCCTCCACAGGCCAATAATGTGAAGTGGGGTTTGCATGGCCCTGTACTGCTCCAGCTGCAACACTCCACTGGATGTGAATTAAACATTCAGAATCGCACAGATGTGTCATGCCTTTGATCATTCACGTATGTGAGTATGGTTGAATGTAGGGTGAGAGATTCCCCCTAACGTCCATGTTGCTCATGTCGTGGAACTTGAGTGACAGGGTGCAACAGTGCTGATTGCGGTCCGGGTGGCGTAGTCACTACAACAGGGACACACGCATCAGTTACTTCCATGTCCAGCCCAGAACTGGAGCACGCCCAGAGCCCTGGGTTCATTGTTCCCACCCCTACGCTGGTCTGCCATACGCCAGGCCAGTCCACTCCGCTTACGCTTACAGGGGGGGACGACAACGCTAAATGTCCCAGGTCGTCCCTGTAGTGATCTGCTGATCACTGGTCTAGTCGTCAGAATGCCACAGCCACTAACTGAGGGCTCGTTCAGACCCACACCACACCCATCCAGCACAGGCATCACAGGACATGTGACCCTGCCAATCAAAGGGGCCTAGCACATCACATACCCCACTGCCGGTGTGGTAGTCCGGGGGGGAGGGGTCCTGGGGGGTGGGGGATCTGGGGGGGGGTGGAGGTGGGTGTTGTGGCCCTCTTGGGGCTCCGCGCTGCATGATCAGTAACTCCATGGCATCTGTTGTTTTTCTGGTGTGGCTGTGGGCTGGGCTCCCTTTCATGGTGCAGGTTGTCGTCCGACTTAACACCAGGTAAGAGCAGGTGTTAGATCCCTGCTGCTAATGCGCCTTATCGCCTGTTTTGGGATCTTATCGCCGATCTGGCTGGTCGTTGAGAATGTTGTGAAGTGGTGTTTTCGCGGCTTTTTGCACGGGAACGCCTACTCTGCATATCATTAGCGTTAGTTGCCGGTATCATTTGTGGCGATGTTTTTTGCAGCTGCTATCGCAGGAAAGCTGGTGATATCGGCTGTTAGCACCTGCTTGTGAATGGTGCGATACATTTATTGCCACTTTGGCTGCGATAAAGTGCTGCTAACTCGGCGATAAGTCCTAGAGAATATGCCCCAAAATTGTAAAGCTTGCAGCAACGCATCTCATGCTGCAAATTCTTCAGGGTATCATTCTATTCCATCATTTTCGAGCTCATCTGCGAGATTACAGAAATGGATTAACCATACTCCGATCATTTTGAATGACACCCCAATAACGAATACTGTTCATCTGTTTTCAAACTGTCTCTTGAATAGCAAAATAACATATCTTTAAAATAAATCTTCATTGATTTCCTTGTCAAAAAATTGAACAACATTGCAAGAGTTTTAAATGGTCACCAGGTGCAGATCCAATTTAGCTTCAGTTCACTCAGTATAACAACATTATCGTCTGTGCAGAGGGTTACTCTGAGAGGTTTCAACTGATTTCCCCCAAGTGATGTAATATCACCGCTCTTGCATCCAGCCACTGATGCACTGAGTATCTTGATGGCAGCGGCTGAGGGAACGGTGAGTGAGTTTGGCTGTTCTGTGTATATTTATTCACCTTGAAGTCCTTCAGAAACACTGCTTTCTGAGCGCTGTGCTTTCACTCCTCAATATTATTTTGAAATCGTTTTAAAAGGTGTGATGCATCTATTCTTACCTTTATTATATGTCCTGACGCGCCAAGGGATGGCATATTTCACAAAAAAGTTTATGTGTTTTTTTTGTAATTTTTTTTCAAATAAAGGTTTTCAATAATGACTTAGGGGCATATTATCAAGCGGCAGCGATAATTATCGCTGACCGCTCTTAGCGTGGGGAATAGTATCGCCGGCTATCGCTGAAAATTATCGCCATGCTAGCGCTGTATTAACAACGCTTAGCGCAAAGGCGATACTTTTCCAGTGATAGCGGTGTTTTCCATGGAACATCGCTGGTTTTTCAGCGATGTTCCATGGAAAACGGCGATAATCTTGTGAATAGGGCCTGTGGTCTTAGCCACACAATCCACCCCCATGTTAGGTATGCCTTAGTCAGGAATTTAGCAGATGTTAAATTCCTGCGTTAAGGCATACTTAACGCGATTTAAAATATCGCTAACCCACGTTGTTAATATGGCGATACCTGGGTTAGCGATATTTCCCCATGTTGTTTTCACAGGCACGCCTCCTTTGCATCTCATTAGCGATGCGATGGGGGGCGTGCAGAAAACGGATGCTAATTCAAGGAATCACGCGCTAGCGTGTCCTTGTTAATTAGGCGATAAAATTATCGCCGCTTTTCGTCCGAAAACGGACGCTAAAGCGGCGATAATTCTTTAACGCCGCCTTGATAATATGCCCCTTAGCATTTATGAACAATCTGCAGTTGTGCAGGATACTGCCAGTGCATACATGTTAGTAAGCATTGCTACGTGCAACCCCCAACAACAACTCCCCCCACCCCCCACAGTCCGATAGCAAACCAATCAGAGTTACTTGCGAATGAAGGATTATCAAATAGTGGACAACCACAAAATTAACAAGGTGTACACTGTCTGTCACCCGACTCCGTCCCGGTCCTGCTCTTCGTCATCCACTAAGCCTTCCAGAGCATAATATGGGATCCACTTATCCCATTTCTTATGGAATTTTTTTGGGACAACCCCTGCTAATGTAGGTAGCTTTTTCAGCAATCATGGCATTTCTCCACTCCAGCAGTGTGGGGCCCTCCTCGGAGCCCCAGTGGCAGGCTACGTCCTTCTTGGCCACCACTGGGGCAAGGCTGCAGAACAACAACTGGGCTCGTGGTAAGTCTGTATGGTTAGGAATGCCCAGGAGAATACATTTGGGGTCCATTGGGAGGGCTTGCAAAAACATGGCTGTAAGTTCCGCTATAATGATTCCCCAGTAGGCCTGTATTTGGGGACAGCTCCATATTGTATGTATTTTTAGTTCTGGGATAGAGAAGGTACCTCATTTTTCCAGTGGTTGCCTTGATTTATAATGTGCTACTATGTGTTCCTTCCTGATACACTCCTTGAATGAAGCTAAAGCCATAATCTTGCACAAATCATTTGTTGTGATTGCTCTGAGGTGTTTTTTTTGCTTTTGAATAAATAATTGGTAGAACTTTTTGATCATTTTAAATCACGTGTGGATTTCTGAAGCTGAACAGGCTATAGTGATTATAGGTTTCTAGACACCTACAAACATTCCTTCTAGTTGAGTATAAGTAGGTTCCTTATTTTGCGAATCGCCACTTGCTGTGTCTAAACCCTAAGCGTTTGGTGTTGGGATCTCACATATAATGGTCTGGGAAGTTGTGGGATTGAAGAATGGGGCTTCCGGAGCCTTGTGTTTGGAGGTAGTCCTACAGGGAGACTTCGAACTGTGCTATCTTGGGTTCTACTGGCTACGGTAGTAAACTCTTCTGTTTTCAGTCCCTACTGTGGCCACACCTGTGGTATTAAGCACTATATAAAGACAGGCTATTATCAATATTCTTATTAATGCTAGTCCATGAGAGGAGGCTCCAAAGGTAAAGAGAGTTTGAGTATTTCCAGGAGAGGTGTAATAAATTCACTATATACAGTCAGTGCTTGAATTTCGATTATTTGAATTTGGAGCACCGTTGGGAAGCTAGGTGGTAGTTAAAAGGGCCCACATTTCTTTGGACTCTCTGACAGCACACCAGGGGCAAAATGGGGCTTAGACCCCACTCTGTGTCAGCAAAGCAGAGGATGTGTGATGAGAAATGGGATTGCTTAAATACAGTTAGCATAAAGCATTCTCCTTTGGGAGGGGATGCAAGCTTACCAGGTACGGTCACTGCTTCAAGCTCCTCACATGCTCTTCATCGTCATCATCATTGTCCACTGGATCTGTTCCTCCGCCACAACTTCAGATTGTCCTTGCTCAGACTGGTGTCACTCCTGGTAGAGGCAGGCAAATGATCTTGGCAGTGGGGAACTTAAGCTCCACAGACTAGCTCTTCAAAAAATATCAAGCAGGTTGGCCATGGCCAACTCAAAACTGTTCCATCTCCATCGTACCATGCAACTTCCAGGAAGCACGAATCAAAACCACAAAGATCTGTGTTGGTGTGGCTATTTCGCATACTGACACTAGGGGTCCAGTGTATATTTTTTTTGGGGGGTGTTGGAGAGCATCCAATTCTAATAGACACAGGAACTTACTTCAATGTTTTGGTGGCCATTTAAAATAGGATTAGGGCTTTCTCAAGCACAAAACTAGAGGCACTGGTTTGAACTGGCGCATAGTGTGTAATCCAGTTCTGTCCGAATGCGATCCACTCCCGAGCTAGAATATCCCTTATATCACTTCCACAGCCCATTTTAAACCCATTCTTCCTCTTCATCTACAGCTCAATGATGAAGGGAATCATTTGAAGTCAGGAAGTTTTCCATCAAACCTTTGGACTTCCTTAAGATACTCCTGAGTTCCCAAAAATCCAGGGAATGTGCCTAACATATCTCATATCACACATGGCTTGTTATCGCTGTCTGTTATCAGCTTTTTTAATTAAATGGTGTGAAGAACCTTAAAAAGTTGGGATGTTTGTGGGTGTGTGGACAAGCAGTCCAACGAGTTGAACTGTCTCACGTTCTTCACACCATTTAGTTTAACAAGCAATGGTAAAGCCAATAGGTATCACCTTTTGGCAAAAGAACAACAACTTTATTGCTGATACAGAGGAGCATTGGCAAAAAGAAAAAACAAGGTCCAGCATGAGGATGGATGCTGGCACAAACGTCATCACGCCTGTGTACATATGTGTCATAATATGACACCGTCCCAGTAGGATGACATATACATTTACATGCGCCACCATGCATGTACATGTTGCATTATGATGCAGTGTTCATTCTTTTTTTTAAATATACAATTCCAAGATGGCGGATGAACATCTTGGAGCGGTAAAAGTGCAGCAAAGCATTTTTTTAAACATTCCCAGCACTAGATTGAAGCTGTCGGGCTTCTAAAAAATAAAATACTGTGGGGGATATTCACAAGGACTTATCTCCGATTTATCTCCACCTTAACTCATCAAAAGTGGAGATAGATATAACACCCCATTCACAAGCGGGTGCAAACTGCAGACATCGCCAGTATTTCCGCGATAACTGCCCCAAAATTTATCTCCACGGTGGACACCACCAACTAACTCTAATGAGATGCAGAGTAGGCGTTCCCGTGTAAAAACACACGAAAAAACCACAACACCACTTTCACAACGAACTGCCAGATCTGCGAAGCGAACCAAAAACAGGCGATAAGCCGCGGTAGCACCAGTGATTTAACACCTGCCTTTTGCTGGTGTTAAGCAGGACGACTACCTGCAGCATGAAAGGGAGCCCAGCCAAGAGCCACACCCGAAGACCCACAGATGCCATGGAGACAATGATCATGCAGCTCCGAGACCCATGAGGGCCACAACACCCACCGCCACCACCCCCAGGCCCGCCACCACCCCCAGGACCCATCCCGCCCACCCCCCGGGAACACCACAGAGGCACCGTACACAAAGACAGCGGACCCACCTGAAACGCACCTGCCACCCAGACCCAACGCCAGAGGAGGACATTGCCCACTACAGGCCCAAAAGGACAACCATCCCCCGCATCCTGACCCACATCCCCCACCTGCTGACGGTACCAACCCAGCGGACTACCAACATTCCTCCGCAGACAAAGCTGCCGGCTGCGCAGCACATGTCGGCCTCTGGTACCTTCCAACCCACAACTGCCAGAGTCGGAGGAGTCACACAGCCAGCCCCATCCAAGGTCATCACACCTGTCCTGGATGCCAACATCAGCCTGGTACCCCAGCCCCTCCACTTCACCCACACTGCGCAGGAGCAGCTGGAGACCAAGTAAGGCCCCTACGCCATAGCTGGATTCCCTCACGTGTCAGGACCAACTGCACACATGTACCCCTCGTGCCCCCTGCCTACACTGCACACAACTACCACAACAGAAAGCACACGTATCCCATTAATGTGCAGGCAATAGTGGACCACCCGGGACCCCTCAACAATGTCGTGGCCAACTCCCCAGGCAGAGTGCCTGATTCTCACATCTCCCAACAGTCCATCATCACCCAGCGCTCCCAGGATGGCACTTATGGCAATGCAGTGCTCGTTGGTAAGTACCAAATGAACACACCACACACCTCCAGCCCACAGTCATGCAACTCACGACACTGGCAATGGGCACGCAGCACAACTACATTCAACATGCCACACAACATGCCAACCGACCAGACACGACAACACGACTCCATTGGGTACTTGGCCTTGCCATGCCCACAACCCAGCCACGGCATGGCACCACAGACACACAACAGCAGAATGTGAGGAGAGGCTTGGAGCAGGCATGTGCGAGAGCGGCAAGTGACTAAGGAATGAGAACCTACCCAATGCCAGGTGTGGCGTGGATGTGCCGGACAGACCACAGTGTGCAAACCACGGAAATGGCCATGTGGAGATCAACTGCTGGTGCATGGAGTGTAGTGGCCAGTGGACGCTACCATGCCCCAACAGGCTGTGGGGCAGAATGCGGAAATGTCGCATGTTACGTCCCCCCTTACATGCGCGGGTGGAGTGGGTTGGACCTGCGTACGCCAGGCCTGCGTAGGGGTGTGAACAAAAAGCCCGTCGCACTGGGCGTGGTTCTCATTCGGAATGGGCAACGCTGCCAGGGTGGTGCCTCTCAGCCCACCACGAGTCCTGCGCTGGGCGCAGCGGGGCCTGCATCCCTGTGCGCCTGCTGCACCCCGGGCCGCTGGTCCCAGACCCGTCATGCCTGCCCCAGCGCACCAATGAGGCTCCGCTCACCTGCCTACACTGGCGTGTGTCAAAGAGGGCCCACCACATGCCGGTGCAAGCTCCAAGCCCCAGTCCCGTGACCTCTGCAGCCTCCGCAGACCATCGCTGGCCCCCACGACGCTGGCCCACATTACTCCTTTCTCATTGACATACTCCACCGGCGTCCTCATCGGCCCAGTAGGTCCCACATGTGGAACTGTGTCCTGAGTCTTGAATGGCAGTGACCCCAAGTCCGTGGTAGCGGCCACAGCACCAGACTCCCTTCGATCAGTGAAGCATAATTCCGTATCACAAGCCTGTGACACGTGGCGCCACTAACCCTGTGCAACGCAAGCCGGCGACACGTGGTGCCACTAACACTGTTCAATGCAAGCCGGCGACACGTGGTGCCACTAACCCTGTTCAACGCAAGCCGGCGACACGTGGATGAGGGCTCAGGCCTACCCTGCGGACCAGTAGGTCCCACATCCAGCACTTAGTCGCGAATCATGATTGGCAGAGTCCACACCAGTGAACGCACGGAGAGGAGTAAGAGGAAGATGCGGCTCAGTCCGGACGAAAGCCGGATCAGGGTCACAGAGGTGATCGAACACTATCAACAACTGACCTGGTGCTGACCGCTGCCTCAGGCCTACACTGCGGTCCAGTAAGTCACACATGTGGAACTGTGTCTTGTGTAAGATGTCCACACCATTGGACATGCCTCATCGCAGGCGGCATCCCCTAACAGCACTGGTGCCACTAACTCTGTGCGCAATGAGTCATGGGCACTATCTGGTTGGACCTTGGTGGCGTCTGAGTCCATGTCCTGGTGGTTTTCTGCTTCTTCATCTGGCTGGACCGGACTTGGTGTGCGACATGTGTCTGTTCCATTCATCACCACCATAGTGACTGTTTCAGCGTGGTTCTGCCCTCTGCATCATGCCCTGGGGGTACACCTACCACTGTCCACTCCGCGACAAGCCCCTTTGTCATCTACGGAAACCTGCTCTGCACTCGTGACCCTGCCCCAGTGCCCCGCAAGTCAGCGGCCCATGGCGGTAGGCCCGTGCAGGACGCTGTGCATCCGGGGCCACTAACTCTGTGCAGCACAAGTCATGGGGCCTTTATGGTTGAATGGTTGTGTCCTTTATGATGTACACTGTTGTCGATTTCTGACTGCACCAGGCAGCCCTTGCCGGCTGGTGTGCACACACCCCACACACATCCAACACAGGTGTCACTCGATATGTGTGCCTGCTAATAAATGTGGCCAGGCGCACGTGCCCGTAGCCATTCACACCATCTGAGCAAGTGTGTCCGTGTGGTCATTGTGTCAGCATGATGGGCACGGGCACTGCAACATCACAGTGTGCTGTCTTCAGTGGACGATACCATGTCACCTCAGCATTGGCAGTGACCTCGGACATGTAGCTTGCCTGCCCCCCCGCATGCACAAGCGGCATGTGCTGGTCCGGCGTATGTTAGGTCAGCGCAGGGGTGTGCTGATTCGGCAGGGGGAGCAGGGCGTGGCTCGGACCTGGCCTTGGGCAGGATGTGCGGTAAGTGTGTCTCTGTGTTGGGGTGTTGTCGCCACCAGGGCAACAGTAGTCGATGTCGCAATGTAGCATGCACCAGGAGGGTGGGCCCGCACGGACGGGGAAATGTAGGAGCGCAAGACCGCTCGGGATCTTGGCACATGCATGCCAAGTGTTATGTGTATCAGTCCTGCGGCTGCATGAGTCAGTTGCCTAGCCTCATTCGCAGCGCGATCACAGCCAGCCATGTACTGTACCCTTGTGTCCGCCCTGTCCGGACCATTGGCCTACACTCACTTGGCCGCACACCTTCAAAGGCCAGCGTCACGGTGTTGTTGGCATGCCGCTGGACATGCGCAGACAGGCATTACAATGGTGTGCCGTAGGAGTGCACGTGATACAACCGCGCAGCGCACACAAGTGTGGGGGCTCGTGGGAGGGTGGAGCAGCTGTGAGGCAACGTAACACACAGTGAGGCCGCTCATGTGCCACGTGCTGGGCATATCATCCATGATTCCCAGGGTCGCAGACATCCCACCACACCCACGACAGGCCTCTGTACATCTCCTGAATGCATGCAGATGGTGAAGTTACTGTAGTGATGAAGGGTCCTTCGTCTGTACTATCAGGCGGTGGCACATCTGCAGCTCCGAGCTGGGACTTGCATGTGGCCAGCACCCACTGACAGATACGATAGCATTTACTTGCGACTCCCACACTACGCACTGCCCGACGTGAGACCAACGTGTACACATCCCACACGCAGAAGTCCTTGGTCGTAGTTAGCGTGCGTGAGATGGCCTTCACACGTACTCCCACCCCACCCCAGGCCTGCACCCGTTGCACACAGACACTGCTCATTGCTCTGAGCTGTGCCATTTCATCCACAGGACTGGCGCAGGGCAAGCCTGTGCCGCTTCAAGCAGAGCCACTGACGCAATGGCAGACCATCCCGGACACATGCTCGACTCCAGTCACGTGGACCTGTACCGTGTACGTCTGCTGCATGTACTGGGGGCACTGCCATTGGCAGTGCTGCGGATCAGTTACCGCCTGAGCTTCCGCCTTACGAACGTCACCTGCGTTCAGCCTGTGTTGCATTGTCGCTCGTGCATATTCGAGTGGACCATGGATGTCTGCCTCTCCAACGTGACTGTAGCTGACCTGGATTTCGACATGTGTGTGCGCCCTGTTGGCCCACGACCAGGAGTGTCACCGTGATGCCCGTTTATGGCATGCATGGATGTTTGGCATGCATGCTGGCAACTGGACCTGGGAGATTGCACGAGTCGTCGTGTGCAGTGAGCACATTGAGCCGCTACCCGATTGGGCTTTGGTGCACATTGGGGCCAGGGGTTGGAGTCAGCACATCTGTCCGGGTCAGCTGATGGATTACATCGACGACATGTCAGATGTGGTGGACAACGATCTCTCATTGGAGATGTTGGCCTACGCTGCTGCACTCACGTTCATGGACGAGTGACAAGGTATCTGCAGCCACAACTGGATGTGACCCATTGCACGTGTCCCGACGCCTGGTTGCATGTTGGGAATCTGGTCACATGTCCCAAGACAACAGTGGACATGGCTGCATTGGCCTGGACTCCTGATCCATGCGTGGACAACATACGCGGGTTGGCAATGACTTGTGTTGGTGATGGACTCCCCCGGGGTGGACATGGGCGCTTTCCAATGTTCCTCATTCAGACATGCTGCTGCATTGGTCTGCATGTCGTGGCACTTCCCTTGGCCGTACTGACACGCAATTGTTGATAAAGTTTCCGCACGTTCACTTGTCTCCAACTGTGTTGAGTGTTTATTTGTATGCCAATGTGTGTGTCACGGCCTATCTGGGTCCCTGCCTTACATGCATTGCTGCCCCATCAGGGCTGTGGGTTGGTACTTGTGCATTATCATGTCCCTGTTTCGTGCTTTGCCAGATGCGTATGGCCATTTACCGGCCACAAGCGGGTGCACTTGTGTCCTGTGTTCGGTTGTGCAGATGTTGGTGTTTGTGCCACATTGTGTTGGATGTTGGGGTGCTCTGCTTCCTATGTGTGTGTGCTGCATTGTGTGTGAGATGTCCCTTCAGCTCTGATTTGGCTCACCCTTCTCCCTTTCAGGCAGTGTGATTTTCACTTCTGTGCTTGTTCAGTGGTGTGATATTGTCGAGTTGTGTGACTTGTGCTCTTGGTTGGTGTTGTTCCTCTTGGGCATGGTTTGTCTGCAGTTGTGCTGTGCTTAATTGTGCATGTGTGCCATTGTGCCCATCTCCCCCCGTCCCCCCAGTCCCTGGTCGTTCCTCTCCCTGTTGCTGTTGTGTCTGTTGATTTTGAGCAGTTTCTGGTCCCCGACTCCTGCCACCATCTCCAGACTGATGTGGTGGACACCATTTCCTCCATGTCATCCAGCTCCTGGTGTGGCACTGGACTCCCACCTCCGGTGTGCATTGCTGCCTTCTGGTTGTTGGCGTGTTTGTGCTTGTTTGTGCGTTTCGCATCATTCCAGCTGTTCTGGTTTTCTGCCATTGTCCTCCTCCGCTCTCCGGCTGCATTCACCTTGTCCACGATGGCCTGCCATGTCTAATGTTTTGTTGCCAATGGTGCTTGTGGGGTTGTGTGCTAGCTCCGACTGCCTCCATTGTGCTTAGCTGTTTTCTGTTTGGTTTGTCTTTCTTTTTCCTGCTTTTGTTGTGCTTATTCCCGCATGCCGTATGTGTGTCGCGGGCCTTGCACTGCTTATCGCTGCTTTCCTCCTCGCGAATGGGCTCACCGCATGTTTTTTGGTGTTGGGGTTTGTGTTTTTATCTCCGTCGAGGTGGTTGTATCGCGGGCATTGGCCGCGGTTTCGGGAGACTATCGCATGGTACCGCCGTGTTGTGAATTCCACGTTAACACTGGGTTATTTTCCCGCGATGGACTGCGATATGCAAGGTTGCGTTAAGCTACATTTGTGATGATAATCACACGTTCTTGTGAATATGCCCCTATGGGTGTTAAAATAGGGTGACCAACCATCCGTAAATTTCACGGACCGTCCGTAATTTGGACCTCACGTCCGTTGTCCGTGAGGATCCTTTTTACGGACGCCTTTTGTCCGTAATTTTGGGCCTTGCAGGGAACAGAGCTGTTCCCCTGCGAGAGGCCTCAGCTCCCTGATGGGGCCGCCTCGCACTTATCTGTGCTCAAGAGCAGCCCCACCCCGCCCATTGTCATTCTGTATGCAGGCTGATTGCCACATACAGAATGACAATGGGCCAATTTAGGCTCTTACAGCATGTGGTGGCCTCCTCCAGCCACAGCAGGGCATTCTGTTAGGGTTCAAATGTACAAAACAAACGTACAAAGTTAGAAAGAAGAGGTTGTGTAAGAACTATAGTCTCATCATTTCAGAGCTGAAGCATATTTATTATTATATAAAACAAAGTCATAGTTGCTGCTTTTTTATTTATTTTATGCAACTAACATCCATTGACAAAGCCAATAGTCCTGGCTTGTTGAAGGTCTAATGTTACTGGATGCAATGATAGAAACAGCAAAATACCAGTCGGGCGGCACATTATGCTCAGCATATATTTTACGGTGAGGTGTTTTAAGCCACGTCCTTAATTACATCAGACACGCCCCTTGGAGAGACCCCCAGTTTTTTCATCCCACTTAAAGCCCTTGAAACAACACCATGTCACAGTCACCTCGCGTCCTGGCACTGTGCATCATGCATGACTCATGACTTCCAAGTTTTCAGATTGCCTATGTGCACGGGCATAGTGAACCCTCCCCCACCCCTTGCTTTAGGAACTACAGCGAGGGTGAAGTTCTTGATGGGCCTTTTCTGTCTGCAACTGGATGGATGGGTGGATGGGTGAAGGATGGGTGGCCAAGTGAAAGGGGAATCGAGAGAGAAAGGGAGGATGGATGGATGAATGCGAGCATGGATGAATGATTGACAGATTGGATGGGCAAATGGTTGCATGGGTGAGTGAAAAGAAGAATATAAAGCTGGATGAGTGAAAGAATGCATACATGAGTGAAAGGGAGGGTGGAGAGCTGGAAGAAAGATGGATGAGTGAAAGGGTGAATGGGTGGATGGATGAGTAAGTGAAAGGATGGCTGGATGGGTGAAAGGGTAAATGATTGGATGGATGAGTGAATGGATGGATGGGTGGAAGAGTGGATGGATGAGTGAAAGGTTTGCTTGGGTGAAAGGGTAATTGTTGGATGGATGAGTGAATGGATGGATGGGTGGAAGAGTGGATGGATGGATAAGTGAAATGATGGATGCAAGGATAGATGATGGATAGGTGTGCAAATGGTTGAAAAGGTTTGGATATGGATTGGGAACACAGATGGAAGGACAGAATGAATGGTGAAAGACTGAATGATGGATGAAATAATTAATAGATGACATATTGAGGGACACCCAACTGCTACTTGAATGTTACACTAGTAATTATAAATGTTTGCATGTTTTGTTTTAGGTGTAAGATTTTAGGGAGAGCCTCATAGTGCCATGAGCTGTGCTTGAGATGTATATTGTGTTTGTAGCAATAGGCAAGGCGTCAAAAATAAACTATGTAATAGTGTATCAACAGTGCCTTCTTTAAGAAAGCTGCAGGGAAAAGAACCTTTGTGACTTCCGTCAGCTTTTGCAACTCTCTGCGAAGCCCCCCTAAGCAAAGTCAGATTCCATATTTTACGTTCCACTTGCTGAAACACCCATAATGCGTTCCCTATAGAGGGTTCATCACAGCAATCCTCCCTTTAGTCCACCTATGCGTGCCGCTTTACATCTCACAATGGCACTCAGATATGAGATGCTAGTAACAAAGTCTATCCGAGCAGATCTTCCTGACCACTTCTCTCACCAAACATGCCTGCTCAGGACCATGAGTTGTAAACAAAATATTAGACTGGACAACCCAGTGCAGTAATCATATAAATAGATTATCATATGAAATGCCACAAAAAGACCTGCACAGTTGCTCAAAGCTGCACGCATACCGAAAAACCGTGAAGTGCACGATTGTCTCAACCTAATATAAAACTTATTTTGACTTGTACTTAATTGGTTGTCTATTTACGTACTTTTATACTATCGCGCAACTTACTCTGATGTGTCTGTAAAACGTACCTTTTGTCCTGAAGTTTTGTCCTGAATTTTGACCACCTGTCCTGAATTTTTGTCCTGAATTTTGACCCTCTGTCCTGAATTTTTACACTTATCGTCCTGAATTTGCACCCATGCCAGTTGGTCGCCCTATGTTAAAAAGAGAATGCCATCGAACAACAGCAGCTTGGTGGGGAAATTTATGTCACACATGGGAGCAATAGGGAGCAGATAGGGGGAGTGTTCAAGAAAATATTTTTTTTAAAAAAGGAACATGGGGAACAGTGGATGAAACAACAGATGAGTGGAGGGGAGCAACATGGAAGCAACGCATGAGAGAGAGTACATAAACACATGTACTCCTATAAAGTGCTGAAATAATAAGGAAATTGTAATTCCCTGAAAATAAACTAGGTTAGCATAACACTCATCTAATCAAAAGGATGGTAAAGAAGCTATGCTAGGGGAAGGGGCAAACACAAGGGAAGCAATCAAATAAGCTGCAAGCACATTTGATTGACAAGAAAGTCAACCAATAGTAAGCAATGGGCTGACCAAAATCCAACTCTAAGGGCCCGATTATGAGTTTCGGCAGTGCAGGGGTGAGCGGTATGCAACCGTCGCACCCCCAAACTGAGATTCGCTGAGATTCTCTGCCACCCGCCCGCAATATTACGACTTTAAAGTGGTCTGGGGGCGTGGCGGTCCCAGGGCAGTGCCTCATTCAAAGGGGCGGCGCCTTTGTAAAAGGCACCACAATGGCAACGCCTCACAAGGTTCCTGCGTGGCATGGACTCAAAATGCTGTGCAGGAACTGTTGTGCATGCATATAGCGAGGCAGATGTTATGCCCCCCTGTGTGCATCCACAAGCGTAGGAGGCACAGGGGACCCTGTAGGGCCTACTTTGTTTCCTCTCCTCCCGGGTTTACATGTAGTAAGAACCTCCATGTAAACCCTGGCGAAAAGGAAACTCGTAATATGCTTGGCGGAACCATGGCGGTCCCACCAAGCATATTGCGGCCTCCTGACTGCCATGCCACCTCCAGGGAACGGCGGTTCCCTGGAGTCGTCGGCAGTCCCGGGGCCGTCCGACTGCCCAACTCGTATTGGGGCGGTCGGACCGCCCGTGCGGCGGTGGCTGGACTGCTACCACCACGCTTGCAAGTCTGGCGGTCTTCAGACCACCAGACTCGTAATTAGAGCCTAAGTGTTGTTATTGTCCACAATAGGTCTTCAATAACAGACAGCTAAAAACCAGAAGTTACTTACCTTTGGTAGTGCTCCTTCTGGTGGATGTTCTATCAAACTGCAGATTCCATACCTTTAGAATTTACCCAGGTGCCAGACTGGATCCAGAGAATTTCAATAGCAATGCTCCTTTGTGCTGACAGGTGGAATTGTGCTGCTCCACACTGGCTTAATATCAGTCTGGAAGTGACCAAGCAGGGCCGTATATATGGGCCACCTCGGTGCACACTGATGTCAGTTTCTTGTCTTTTTCGGTTTCCACACCCTTAGATGTGGAGCACAGAACAATAGTTGGTGACAAACGGTTTAATGTTAAAGAGGCCAATCTACAGAACGGGGAGGTGGGAGAGGCATTGATGAATCTGTGGTTAGATAGAGTATCCAGCAGAAAGAGCATTACTGACGGTAAGTAAATTGATCTTCTTATTCTAACTATAGATTCGTCACCTTTAAAATGGATATCAAAAAAGTACCTCTTAAAGGTGGAAGGAATGGGGGAATGGGCTCAGACTGAAAATTCCTTCAGGACCGAGCAAACAAAGTGATCTTCTCATCGGACCTGGCCGTCTAGGCATTAGTGCTTCGTCAACGTATGTTCCAAATTCCACATTGCAGTCTTGCAGATATCAAAAGCAGGCACTTATCACACCAATACCATTGTGCTAGCTTTGGCCTTGGTGGAATGGGCAGACAGGCCCACGGGGCTGCTTTTTGGCCTCTGTGCAACAGATCTTATGGCAGAAAACTGTCCACTTTGACAAGGTGCCCTTTTGCACAGCTCCGTCCTTCACTGCACTAGCTGACAAAGAGCTGTCCATTCATCCAGTCCATATAAAAGATCAACACCCTCTTTGCTTCTTTAGATCAAGGAGATGGAGCCTCCCCTCCTCTTTTGGTGTATCAGGCAGAGCAAAGAATGAGGACAAGGTGAATGATTGGCCTACATGTAAGGTCGTCACGACCTTAAGGAGGAAAGGTGCTGGGGTCCTCAAAAACAACTTGCCAGGGAAGAAGGTAGTGTAGGGCAGTTGTACCAGCAGCGCCTCCAGCTCACACACAATGCGTACTGATGAGATCAGTGGCGTAGCTGGGGGGGGAGCGGTCCACCCCATGTGGCACTTTTTTTGGGGCGGCGGCAAGCGCAAGGTAAGAGTTTTCAAAAGCTCTACCTATGCCACCAGACAAGATGGTGATAAGGAAAATTGTTTTCAACATCAAGACCCTTAAGAAGCAGCTATGCATAGGCTCGAAAAGCATGCTGACCCCACCACATACATGAATAGAGCATTCCTGACAGCGG
The DNA here is from genome assembly GCA_963921515.1 of Calotriton arnoldi. Lineage (NCBI taxonomy): Eukaryota > Metazoa > Chordata > Amphibia > Caudata > Salamandridae > Calotriton > Calotriton arnoldi. Next base: position 1,777,274 of record CAWUFW010003162.1, on the reverse strand, counting down.
TGAATAGATCTAGCCAGGGCTCAAACCCCTCCCTGTATTTGAGGACACCAAGCACCACCTAGAGACGAAAATGTTCATTGGCTCTTGCATTCAGGTACCCCGCCAGGTGGTTGGCGACCAGGAAGATGTTCTGTTGTTGCAGACACCTCCAGATGTGCAGTCCCCTGGCACAGAGCCCAGGGCCTTACCCTGGCCTGCTTGTTGCAGTACCACAAAGCGGTAGTGTGGTCTATGAGAACCTGCACCAGGCATCCTTTCATGGACAGCACAAATGTTTTGAGAACCATGGGGATCGTCTGAAGCTCCAGCAGGTTGTTGTGGAGTGGGCTTTCTGCCAGAGGCCAGAGGCCTCTGCTTTCTCCACCTCCCTTAGGTGGTCCCCCAACCCAAGTAGCAATGCACCCATCCCAACTATTAGCTCTTGGTGGGGATGGTAAAGAGGCCTGCAACAGTTCAGATCGCCCTCTGACAGCCACCAATGTAGCCATACATATCCTTGGAGACCTGAATGCAGTCGAAGAGATAGCTGAATTAAGCTGCTGATTCCACTGGAATTTGAGGTCCCACAAGAAGGCTAGCGTGCCCCACTTAGCGTTGCAGATGAGGAGGATGAATGAGACCAAGAGTTCGAGAAGCCTCAGAGTCATCCTCACTGAAATCCAGGCCTAATCCCAAAACATCAGGATCATACCCTGAATGCCCTGGACTCACTGTGGTGGAGGGAACCACCATATCCAGAATTGACCCAATGACGTGAAGGCCCTGTGTGGGGCTCATGTGGTACTTTGGCTCGTTGATGGTAAACCCCAATGATGTCAAGAGTTTGTCCGTCTTCCAGGGATGGTCCTAGGCCGATGTGTCAATCCCACCTCTGCAGCCAATCATGGAGTAAAAGGAATACATGTACTTCTGACTTCTAAAGATGGGCCGGCTGCGACATTCATAAACACCTTCATGAACACCCAAGGGGCTGAAGTTAGGCTGAAGGAGGAGCACAGCGAATTGGAAGTGTTCCTGGGACACCTTGAACCACAGGTAATGCCTGTGGGACTACAGAACAGGTATATGAAAATACACGACTTACACGTCCAAGGACAACATCCAGTCTCCTAGGACTAGGGCAGATAACTTGTGAGCATTTTGGATTTGTCTTTATGCAGAAAGGAATTCAATAGATGAAGGCCCAGGATAGGCTGGAGGCCCCTTTCCTTTTCTGGGACAAAAAAAGCAGAGTGAAAAGCATCCCTCAACTTTTTCCATATCTGATATCTGCACGATGACACCCTTGGAAAGTAAAAGATTTATCTCCTGCATCAAAATGTTCAAATACTCCTTCAAAATTTGTTCTGATGTGAGACAAAGTTGGGCCAGAGAGGCAGTGGTGGCAGGCACGGATCTTGGATGGCGGGACGGGGGACGAGGAGGTGAGGGAGTGTAAAAAAAAAGAAAAATACACTTACCTTAGCGCCGCTCTGTCCCACGTCGTCTCTCCTCCGTCGGATGAACAGGAAGCAGCCAGGCTCCCCTGAGCCAATCACAACGCTATTGGGTCCCCTATGTATATCACAACGCTGCTATGCAGCGTTGTGATTGGTCTGAGCACCGAAATTCGGTGCTCAGACAGGGACTGGGGTTCTAGGTATGTTCTCCACCCAGGCTGTAATGCAGCCTGGGTGGAGAACATGCAAAGTGCGCATGACTGTTTGGCCGGTCCGTGACAGCTGGCCAAAGCGTCATGTGCACTTCAGTGTGCCCACCACGCCTCCCCTGCCCTGCTCAGTGAGCAGAGCAGTCCCGCCCCGCCCCCATAATGCTGCAGCAGGAACAAATAAGATGATAATAACATCACGTTATTATCATTTTATATTTCCTTTTCTTCACTTTTCTTCACTGTGGGGCGACGCTCCTCCACCTTAGCAGAGGAGCCGCCACTGAGGAGAGGAAATGAAGAGTAGTGCATAGACCCTTTAAATGATCTGCAAGACTCATTTGTCTGATGTAACGGATCTGCTGCTGGGGAGAAATGCTCAATCCTACCTCCCACCAGCCCTAATATGACCTCCTGAGGACAACCTAAAGTGGCTTGTCAGCCACTCAAGCAGGTCAGGAGGAAATGGACAACATTGACCCTGCTGCCTCATGTGGCTTCAGTTAATGCTGCAGCATTGGCCCCAGAAGGACTGCACTGTTTGCTGTACAAAATGGTTGGCAAGGCTGATGCTGTCTACAGTAGAGCCCTCTCGTAATAGCATCTGAATTTTTGAAGGTGATGCAAGAATTGTTTTCTTTGGTTTCAGTAGCCCCAAAGAGCGGGAAGTGGCTTGGCTCTCTTTATATCTCTCTAGTGCAGAGTTCTTTCCCTCAAAGAGTCTGGACCCATCAAAAGATATATCGATTAGAGACACTTGCACATTGCCACAAAACCCAGTTGATCTCATCCAAGAAGGCCTCCTGAGCATGACACTGATGCAAACAGTTCTGCCAAGGCAATCATTAGAATATAGGTCTGCACAGATCACAGACTTTGCTGAATCCTACTAGTCATGTATTGTCTGAGCCAGAGATGCTCTGGGGTCCTCTGGCACCACTGGCAAGATCTCTCTTGCCATGTCCCACAGAGCATGTATGTACCTGCCGTGTAAACAAATTGCATTTATGGACCTAAGTGTTTTCTTGCGGAAGAAAACACTCTTACCAAAAGGGTCAATATTTTTTATATTCGATCTGGAGGAGCTGTCAGGAAGGAATTTGGATTGACCTTACTTGAGGAGGCCTCCACAGCGAGGTTCTCTGATGTAGGGAACTTAGTTAGGAGTTCAGATCACCAGGCCTAGTTCTTTTTCACCAGGCTATTGGCTAGCTGACAGGTGGGCAAAAACAAGGCTTGGACCATGTAGCCATCAAAACATCATTGAGGACATGATTAAATGGGAGCAAGGGCTCTGAAGATGTTGGCCATGGTTGCAGAATTTCTGTTAACATGTTTGTTTTTTTCTGAAAGAGGGGCAACTGCAGATCTGGCACCTTAGCTGCCCTCCAGACCTCTGCTGAAAACAGGGCACTTTCTTCCAGTGGTGGCCTATGTGGAGAGTCAAACATAGTTTCAGGTGAGGTGCCCAGGCCACTGGTAGTTTGTAAATCAAAGTATAGTCCGTCACTCTTCTCATCATTAGTTTCTTGTGTACAATCTGAGCCAAAAAAGAGAATGAAGCCTCTGCTTATAGTTGTGACAGTTGTGTTTTCATGATCTCAGGGTTCAACATAGGTCGAGCTCGTGCCGACAGTTTGAGGTCTGACATCAGCGTCTGCACAATGGTGTTGGGATGCCAAGTCTTCTCTGTGGCTCTGAAAAATGTGCTTCCCTGCCCTATGTTGATATCTTGGAAAGTCACTTGAAAGTTGCTGTAGGTTTTTTTGATTTCTAACCAGTGAACATGACAATTGTGTGTCCACTGCGGATCTCCCTGTTACACAGATTGATACGCTAGAGCTTGGTACTGAGGTCAAGGGGGTATGCATTCCTCTTTTGCAGAGAGTGGCTACTGTCCTGTCTACCCAGGCTATTGTAGACAGACGGTGGTGACAACATTAATCTGTATTCAAGGGTAACCTTTGCCCCTGAGAAGAGGTTGCCAACCAACTTCCTCCTTTTAAAGTCTATGCAGTCCCCCTTGCCTTAATTATTTTTGCCTCCATCCTGTTAGGGATGTTTGTATTGAGAGCCAGTGGGTTCACTGGGTGAGGATGATGAGCGATTGTGTTTAATGTGAGCCCAGCCGACATCCGTTCTACTGGACATCTCGGGTGTTCCGTAATTCTCACATGTCCTTGTAAAAGCTTGGTGATTTGTTTAAGGCACCATATTCTATCTGTTTAGCTCAGCTCTGCTGGGATGACAACCTCCCTTTCGGCTGGGTGATGGTCAAGGCCTCCTGGACTGGAACTGGAATTAATAGGGTTTACCCAGACAGGTACTAAGAGTCTGAGAAGAAGGACAGCAGGCTCTCCTTCACTGATCACACAGAGAACATTCAGGTAATATGCCCTAGCATTGGAGGGGAACCCAGGATTCAAAAGTAGGAGACCCTCTGATTGGAGCAGCCTATCAGGAAATGATATAGGTATGTCCTTATCAGCCAGTTGTTGGTTCAACACTGTGCTCTTTTTCTGACCGGCCATGCATAGGTGGACTGAAAGAAGCAGAGATCCAGGAGTGGAGTCCAGGAGATGGATTGCTATTTCCCTTACCAGACCAGGGAAAGGGGTGTGGACTTGTTGTCTGGAAGGATTATCTGTGAAAGGAATGTGCCAGTCTGACAGACGGAGCTGGGCTTTAGCTCATCCACATGGTATCCCATCAGAGAAAGAGCTATCTGGGAGCCTTGTGGAGGCATTTGGCACTTTGAAGCAGAAGGAGGCTCCAGGCTTCTTATCAAGATAAGGAAAAATGCTGCACATAAACTTCGAGGGAGACACGGGAAGCTCAATACTGACACTGCTTCACCCCTGACCCCTGCCATGTGCTGTGGAAGTCTGTGGGTGCTTACATTTACCATCTGGAGCTGGGGAAGTGTGCCCTGTGAAGAATGTCCCATTTGAACCCTTGGACTTTGCCCCAGGACGCGCATAGTCTCCAGCTTTGTCCTTGCATGTCCTGCACTAGTATCAAGCAGCATCATCCCTGTGGGTGCCCTGCTATTAGAAACTCTAGACTGTGACCAGTGGGCTCTCGGATACAGGCCCCCACCCCCTTTTGTGTAATCTGACGGTATGAGGATTGACTGGCACCCTGGCTAGCCACTACCCTACTACAGCAAGCCTAGTGGTTACATGACTAATGGGACTCCAGTAACTTCTGCCAAGACACAATTTGGCCCCTAACCAGACGCCTGACACCACCAGAGAGGTGTCCGCTCCAAAGAAGGGAGGGCACTACTGTTGCTTTGGGTAGCGGGACTGTGGGAGGACCAGGAACATTAGACTTCATATCAACTGCTGACGCCACATCACTGTAATATAAGTATTGGTACAGTGATGAGCTTTGATGACTAAACCTGTGCAATATTGCCTGGGTTTGCAATTTTAACTGTTTTATAATGCTTAGCTTCTCATCACTATAATGCTATTTGGAGTCAGACCTCTGGCCCAGAGAGTCTGGTTTTCACTCTGTATCTTAGTTTTATGTCTGGTATATTTTTCTTGTGTTTATTAAAGTACTTTTCTTTTATGAAGTAAAGCACTGACTGGAAATTGATCCTATTAGCTGGTATTATAGTGAAAACTGTATTCTGAATGTCTCACACACCTCACCTCTTTGAGAAAGACTTGGACTGTTCTGTTTCGCTAACCTGAGAGAGTCAAGTGCTGGAGAGGAGTACTTGGTTATCCAGTTTGGGGTCTAATAGTACTGTGGTACCAAGACACCAGCAGAGAACAGCACCAATTAGTACAATTGATCAGGTTTTAAGGTATAGCATTTTATACTGGAAATATGTTTTATTACAACACCAAAATCTCTACGTGGCATTCGTTGATTTAAGAGCTGCGTTTGATCTAATTCCACGCTCAAATCTATGGCGAGTTTTGGCAAATATGGGGGTCCCAGGTAATCTCATTCAATTTATAAGTAAACTGCATGAAGAAAGTTACGCTCAAGTCCGATGGGGCCCAAATGGAGAACTGACTGACCGCATCCCTATTGAGTGTGTAGTGCACCAGTGGTGTGTTCTCGTGCCAACGTTGTTTTCTTCATATATGAATGATGTTGTGGATGTCTTGGAACACTGCAGGAACGATTCCCCTGTTTTGAACAACAGAAGGGTACCAATTCTATTATTTGCCAACGATTCCCTTCTCTTTTCTAAGACACCAAATGGCCACCAAGTCTTAATCGATAAAATGTTATGCTTCTGTAGAGCAAGGGGCCTGGAATTAAACATAATTAAAACAAAATTTATGGTGTTTGGTAAGGATACGAGTAAAATTTTTAATATTCGCGTTGACAGTGAGATTTTAGAAAGGATACATAACTTTGAATATCTAGAGGTTAGATTTATGGAGAACTTTAAGTGGACAAGTCAATTAAATAAGAGTACTCTTGTAATTGAGCATAGATTCAATGCTATTATTAGATTTCACAAGCAAATGACTTGAGATCTGGGGCTGTGTTGACACCCATTTGTTATCTATAGCTGAAAACAATTTTGTTAGGAAGTTGCTTTCTGTCTCAATTATCTCACCCCTTACCCCATTATATTTTGATGTGGGATTGAAAAAAATTGCCGACTTGGCTGTACCAAAACTTATAGTGTATTGGGTCTGTCTTTGGACTACACCTGAGCTAAGAGACTACAAGGATTCACTTAAAGACTTTTTAAAAGCTTCAGGAGCCAGGACTCTTTCTTGGCTTAAATTTGTTTGTGCTTGGTTGCGGAAATTGTGTTTACAAAGTTACTGGGTTGAGCCAACTGCAATTCGTAAAGCATTTTGAAAGCATGCTATTGGGCTTATATTAACCATGGCTACATAACAAATAGCTCAAAAAGGTTCCCTGACCAATCTGTTGTCAGTTTTTAAGTCTTTTCCTGTTTTTGAGCAATTTTTAGATTTCATATCTTCTCCTCTAGCCAAGAGTCTGTACATATGCTTTCGCTTTGGGACCCTTCCGTTAAGATTGTTTACTCATAAATGGCATTCTGAACAAGATCCTAACACCTGTCAAGCGTGTGGCTTGAGTGATGAGAATGAGATTCACATAATGTTTTTTTGCCCTGTGTACCACATTTCCCGCCTTAAATGGATTAGTCCAATTTGTCGTGATATAGGAACATCTAGACACTTGATAGCCTTTATGATCCTAAAAAGTGATATCTCTACAAAAATTGTATTTGCAGTAAGTAGGTTTTGACAGGCAATTTGGTACAAAAGGAACAACATTTTAAAAACAGTTGTTTAATGCTTGTGCCTATATTGTCAGTAATCTTTTCTTTTGTAACTTTTATTAGATTTTTTAACAGAAAGAGAAAAAAAAACCTTTTCTTAAGATTTCAACATCATACTTATATATTTTAAACAGTGAGACCTTACTAGGAAACTGTAATTGAAAATTTTCTTGCCCCTTGCACACGACTGAAGGTTGTATTTTGCGCTGTTTCCTGTTTGGAGTTATCTACACTGATCTTTCTTGTATTGTATTTGTCAAATTGTTGCTTTAAAATCCCTTAGGATACTGCTATTGATGTAATATCTTGCTATGAAATTGGAGATGTGTCCTGAAAAGATTTTATTATAGACAAGGATGTAACTATTATTTTTAATATATACTTCATTTGGGTTAGGATGTAGTACGTATGAATTGTTATTGCACACCTGATGCTTTTATGTCTTATTTTTATTGTCTTTTACTGTGTGTGTACACTTTGATGGTTTTCGACAACCGAATAAAGTATCATATACTACTAAACAGCGCCAGTTGATGTAACTGGAGCCTTGTAACCCTGACTACCATGGTTTCCCAGGAAACTGGTTGTAACAGATGGGAATCGGAATGATTTTGGAAATAGTGTGGCAATCTGTACCAGAGTTAGTGTGGACCCAGGAGAAGACTGAGTGAGGACCCGCCAGTGGTAATCTGAATGGAGTTGCCTGGGGCTCCTTGGGACTGAAGGCGCCCCAGAGGGAGTAGGAATCACACAGCAGATATGCAACATAGCCTACTTGAAGGCCGCTTGCTGCTGCACAGTCAACGATGGCTAAGGGAACTTGAGGTGCTTCACGACCAGCTGAGGAATCCGTTCTGAAACCAGGAACCACCAAGGAGTGTGATGTTTATCTTGATGACTTTGCACCTTCTTTTTCGAGCTATAATGTTGGGATTGGGTCACCTTTTGCTCCATCTTTTTTGTCTGTGTGTTTGACTTCAACTTACCCTATGACTTTGAGCGGGAAGAGGATTGTGACTGATAACGAGCCCAGGCCTGTGACCTAGAGCAGGAGGGAGATCTAGCCATTTGAAAGTGACCTCGTCTTGTCTTCGGTGATGCAGAGATTTACCTCCTGGTCCCAGATCACCTTTGGGTGCATGAGGTCGCACGTCACAGGACTTAGAGGCAGCAATGACACAGCTCATGCAGGTCCATGACTGACATTTGCTTCCTGCAGTATCAGTATGATTTGAAGCCTGTAGTATTCAAAGGGGACAAAATTCCTCAGCACATAGTTTTGGAAGTTGTCAGAAGAATGACAAAGTTGGGAGCAGTTCTCGGGCTCCACGTCAGAAGGCGTGAAAGACAGTAACGGTCCGTGGTAGGAGTGTCAGCCGGGCGGTGACGTGGGGTGGGGGAGGGGCAGGGTGGGGGTAGTAAACCACGGATTACGGCCGAATACAGGTAAGTAAACATTTAAATAAATAAAACGAATTTCGTTGTGAGCGCTGCATCGCCAAATGCGATGCAGTGCGCGCAACGAAATTCGTTTTATTTATTTAAATGTTTACTTACCTGTATTCGGCCGTAATCCGTGGTTTACTACCCCCCACCCTGCCCCTCCCCCGCCCCACGTCACCGCCCGGCCGGCACTCCTACCACGGACCGCAACTGGTGAAAGAAACAAACTGACATCAGCATGCAGAGGTGGCGCTTATATGCAGATCCACTCTGTCACTTCCAGGGTGGTATGAAGCCAACTCAGAGCCGTATGATGTCACCTGCAGAGCATTCCTGCTGACATTCTGCAGATTCAGTCTGTTCCCAGTGGATATTCTAAAGGTGAGGAATCTGCAGTAAAAATTATCCATCCATCCACCAAGCTTTGGTTTAATAACTAGCTTAAAGTGATTCACCTCTCAGCCATCCATATTTCCCAGCAAAGGCCCTGAAATAGTCTAAAACTTCATGAGACATTATAAAAACCACAAAAATGACAAAAAACATGAAAGGCTTGTCTTCACTGAGCAACATATGCATGTTTACTTTACACACCGATAAGAGAGAAATCAGAAAGGATGACTGAGGGGGCAAAACCCCCCCTTCATTGCTTTAACAGGAACCATACCTTTTTTGGGAAGAAAGGCAGCGCTAATGCCTGGTGCCTGGGACGGTGGACTCTCTCCAACAAACTTTGGCATTTCTATCTCAAAGTCTTTGGGAACATTCTGGATATTTGGTTCAGTGAAGCTCACTCTACCTCGAGGAGAAAGGGTATATCACATGGTATTACTAACAAAGTCAAGTCCACGTGCAGCTGTTTATTTTAGAATTTCCTCAGTGGTAATTCTAAATATCGTTGCTTTGCCCTTTCTCTACTGTGGGAATTACATTTTTATTACACATGATGATATAGTATATTTAAATATCTGCTCCTTTGTATCTCTTGGGTTTTTAACAACAGAAAGTGGGTAGTCAAATTAAACCAAGATGATGCTTCATCATAGGCAATGGCAGAAGCATGCATACTCCCATTTAGCGAAAGACATTTGTTTTGGTGGTGAGGACCACATTTATTTCAGAGTTCTGCTCTGCCTGTGTTTTTATCTATCTTCTGTGCACACCTGGGAAATCCTAGGGTGTGATTGATTGATTGAAAATTTATAAAGCGCTTGGTTACTCTGAAAGGAGTGTTCCCGTGCTAGGAAATCATCCACCAAGCCGTGACGAGAAGAGAGACTAGTTAAATTAGTTTAAAAAACCTGGGGGCATATTATCAAGGGCAGTATCGCCACTTTAGCGGCACTTTTTGCCGATAAAGCGGCGATATTTTTATCGCCCTATTAGCAAGCTGTCGCTAACAGCTTAGTGACAGCTTAATGGCGATAGCGGCCGTTTCGTTGCCGCTTTGCATGTCAGCGATAATTATCGCTAATGACATGCAAAGTAGGCGTTCCCAACTAAAAGCAACTGCAAACAGTCGCAAACACAACTTCCCCCTATTAACAATGCCCGCGAAGCGATAAAAAAAGTCATGCTAACCGCGATTATCGCTGGAATTTAACACCTGCTAAAAACTTGACTTAACCATCTTGTCAATGGGAGGTGGATTGTAAGGTTAAGTCCTCACCTGCCTATTAGCAAGCTTTTCATTAGCGCAGTGAATTTCTCGCTGGATTTCTCGCGCTATTGCTGGGTTTCGCCGCTATCGCTGGATTTTTATCGCCTTGGAGATAAGCGTTGATAATAACGCGTTATCTCCGCGATGAAATCCAGCGATAGCCGGCGATAAAAAAAACAGCGCTAAGCGCGCTTTGCGATAATTATCGCAAATCCTTGGTAATATGCCCCCAGGTTTTAAGTTTTTCCGAAAAGTCAGTTCTAAGCCGTCCTGCCTCAGGTCTAATGGAAGGGTATTTCAGAGCTTGGGGGCCAGGAGGCTAAAGGAGCAACCATCCATCCGAGCTCTATTCACCCCTGGAACTACCGTGAGACTGGTTTCAGCAGATCTGAGACACCTGCTAGGTCTACAGGGCTTGATCAATGCATGAAGATAACAGGGGCCTTTGTTGTTAAAGAGTTTATGGCAGAAGCAAAGACCTTGAATGATACTCTTTTACTGATCGGGAGCCAGTGAAGTTTAGTAAGTGCTGGACCTAGAGAAGAGCGTCTGGGGATGTTCAGCAGCAATCTTGATGATGCATTTTGTACCCTTTGGAGCATTTTTAGCCTGTCTTGGTTAGCGCCTAAGTAGAGTATGTTACAGTAGTCTAATCTAGAAACCAGAAGCACCTGCATCACTGTCTTTCTAGCAGCTTCGAGAAGAAGGCCTACGATCTTGTGTAGCATTTTCAAAATGCCAAAGCAGACACCCGCAAGATTAGATATCTGGTTATCAAACGTGAGGTTGTTGTTGAACCAGATTCCAAGATTCTTTACTTTCTGTTTTGGGATCTGTTTAAGCCCCAAAGTATCCGGCCATCACCTGTGGACCAGATGAATGGCTGAAAGATAAAAGGGCATGTGGACTTTGGTCATTCACCTTCAAGTGCTGGTCATCTCTGGCTTTTTAAAGCCTGTGGTGTGATTGCGAAGCCTTATGGCATAGTATCTTGAGTATGGATATCATAATCTCTAGTTTACCATGAGAAGTTCTATTTTTAGTGCCTATTGTCTGTGTGCAATGATGTTTGGTTGCATATGGTTATTCCACCCTGGGAGTCCGTTCAGCAGTGCAGGCTCTCCAATGTTTACTGTCACCTTCAATAAACTAATAATTTGAAAGTGGAGCGTGAGCTACCCACCCTGTCTCATGCACTTTCAATCATGCATTCCTACCCACATTCAAGCACCCAACTATCCATATTTGTGCGCTCCATCAAATTTACTCACCCAACTCCTTCAATTTACTCACCCTCAATTCTTCACTCAATTCATTCATCCAATTAACATTAAACCCATCCAGCCATTTACTGTTATTTACCAAGAGGTTTTATAGAGCAGTGCATGTCGCCTTTCAGTTACTTCAGAGGACTTTAATTCATTCATCCACTGCCTTAACCTTCCAGTCTTCTCCTATTCACTCACCTCCACTCATCTATCTACTCATATTCATCTACCACCCCCTCATCTTCACCCACTTACCTACTGCCATTCACCTACCTATTGACCTTCAACCACCTACCCATTCACATGCACTCACCCGTATTAAGCATTCCAACTCAAATTATTCATCAACTCACATCGACCCATCCACTCACATTTACCCATCCTGTCACTCAGACCCAAAGGCGTAACTTCAGGGTGGGTGTTTGGGGTGTTACACCCCCTAATAAATGTATTATTTAATAAATAGTTGGGAACAATAGCTTTCAGTCGGGTAAGATAAGGTGTCTGTCGGATTTCATCTGGGATTATTAAATACTCAGACAAAAACACACACACATACACTCTCATCTCTGTTTTGAAGGTCTTAAAACATGTTTTTTTGTACCCCTCACAATCCGCACTTATTTCCCTTTCCACTGTCCCCCCTCATGCACTGCTTCTCATATGTTGATTAACATGATTTTCTCATTATATGTACACTGCGTCGCCTACACTTATGTTAGTAGTTGTTTTATTATCTGCAGATTTATTGAAAAATAATACAAAAAATAACCACAGAAACCATTGTCAGCAAGTTATTAATTAATCTGTTAAGTTTTGTATGAAATACTACCAAAGTGTGTATGTACCACTTGGTGCTTCTGAGTAATACATTAAATGGTGGCTTACCTAAACGGATGTAAGAGGGTTGCTTATTGTTCGGAAAAAATTCCCACTGTGGACTCTGTTTACATATAATTAGTATTGACCCTGGTCCCCGTGGGCATAGAAGGGGTTGTCCTTGCGAGAATATAGATAACATGATTTGCCAGCATGGGAAAAGCTGAAGTACACCCACCCTCCACCAGTCTTACTGACCAAGCTTCGCCCCTGCTCAAACCCAGCATTCCCTGACTCACCAAACCACACAACTTCACATCAATATACCTACCCACAAACGCGCTCATCAATTTAAAAGCACTTTTGTTAATAAACAGCCAGACTTATTGCTTTTGCCAATGCTTACAGAAGTAGATTAACATTTTCCAAGTACAACCCCAACCTGTCCTTCAACACCACCTGATAACTGAGAACTACACATAGCAGTTTCAAAGCAAATTAATTCAGGAACTATTCGCTAGTCATAGAAGTAACTGGAGAACAGAATGACCACTGGGTCACAGTTTTGACATAGTCTCGGATCAGAAAGAATTCTGCAGGTCTTTTATTCACCTACAAGACATCACTTCGCTTCTCAGTTGACAGCCTAGTGCCTTGACTACTTTCTTTTGACTGAGTAGTACTACTCTTCAATCTCAGGGGATTAGCCCAACTGACTTTCAGTTTCAATGAGTACCTTTCACTGTCTTGTCTCATCATCAAGGTTTATTTTCCAAACTTCAGGTAACCATCAAGATCAAGCCAGCGCTCCATAGCATATAACTTGGCTTGCTAAATAATGGAGGCAGAAATATATTTTCTTTTACAGCATATCACAACAGGTAATCAGGTTTTCTTAGAAAATCAGTCAGTCAATAAAACTTTATTCGGCCACGTTCTGGCCATAAAAGTACAATTTCACAGGAGGAAAGCCCAAAAAAAACTACTGTACATGTGCAAATATCAATACATAATTAGAAAGATCATCATAAAAATGTAAACATTTCTTGTTCAGCCGGCTAAAACCTAAGTCATTACTACGGGCAATCCATATTTTTCCTTCTACGTACTGCTCCCACTAAAAAGCTTGCAACCCCATAACATGTCAGTGGGGACGAGAGCATTTGCAAATAAATCAAGGCTGGTCTTGTGCAAATTGGCAATTTTTTAAAAGAGGTAAAATATGTTTAGATCGTAAGTCATTATGAAAACCACAGAAAAACATAAAATGCACCAAATCTTGTTCTGAAAAATTATCACATAAACAAAGCTTAAGGGTCCCTGCCTTTGAGAAAATCCTTGGGTACTGTAAGAAGCCAATGAACATAATTAAATCTGAATCTAGATAAAAGGAAACGATGATGCAGATTATTGATAAAAGACCAAAAAGGTTGATCTAAAATCCCGGGGCTTAAATTCACATAGGGGTATATTCACAAAAACGTGTGCTAAATATCACCAAAAAATGTTAACGCAACTTTACACATCGCAGCCGATCGCGGGAAAATAACCCTGTGTTAACGTGGAATTCACAACACGGCGGTACCATGCGATAGTCTCCTGAAACCGCGGACAATGTCCGCGATACAACCACCTCGACGGTGATAAAAACACAAACCACAACACCAAAAAACATGCGGTGAGCCCATTCGCGAGGAGGAAAGCAGCGATAAGCTGCGCAAGGCCCGCGACACATATACGGCATGCGGGAATAAGTACAACAAAAGCAGGAAAAAGAAAGACAAACCAAACAGAAAACAGCGAAGCACAATGGAGGCAGTAGGAGCCAGCACACAACCCCACAAGCACCATTGGCAACAAAACATTAGACATGGCAGGCCATCGTGGACAAGGTGAATGCAGCCCGAGAGCGGAGGAGGACAATGGCAGAAAACCAGAACAGCTGGAATGATGCGAAACGCACAAACAAGCACAAACACGCCAACAACCACAAGGCAGCAATGCACACCGGAGGTGAGAGTCCAGCGCCACACCAGGAGCTGGATGACATGGAGGAAATGGTGTCCAGCACATCAGTCTGGAGATGGTGGCAGGACTCGGGGACCGGAAACTGCTCAAAATCAACAGACACAACAGCAACAGGGAGAGGAACCACTAGGGACTGGGGGGACGGGGGGAGATGGCCACAATGGCACACATGCACAATTAAGCACAGCACAACTGCAGACAAACCATGCCCAAGAGGAACAACACCAACCAAGAGCACAAGTCACACAACTCGGCAATATCACACCACTGAACAAGCACAGAAGTGAAAACCACTCTGCCTGAAAGGGAGAAGGGTGAGCCAAATCAGAGCTGAAGGGACATCTCACACACAATGCAGCACACACACATAGGAAGCAGAGCACCCCAACATCCAACACAATGTGGAACAAACACCAACATCTGCACAACCGAACACAGGAGACAAGTGCACCCGCTTGTGGCCGGTAAATGGCCATACGCATCTGGCAAATCACGAAACAGGGACATGATAATGCACAAGTACCAACCCACAGCCCTGATGGGGTAGCAATGCATGTAAGGCAGTGACCCAGATAGGCCGTGACACACACATTGGCATACAAATAAACACTCAACACAGTTGGAGACAAGTGAACGTGCGGAAACTTTATCAACAATTGCGTGTCAGTACGGCCAAGGGAAGTGCCACGACATGCAGACCAATGCAGCAGCATGTCTGAATGAGGAACGTTGGAAAGTGCCCATGTCCACCCCGGGGGAGTCCATCACCAACACAAGTCATTGCCAACCCGCGTATGTTGTCCGCGCATGGATCAGGAGTCCAGGCCAATGCAGCCATGTCCACTGTCTCCCAGGGACATGTGACCAGATCCCCAACATGCAACCAGGCGTCGGGACACGTGCAATGGGTCACATGCAGTCCTGGCTGCAGGTACCTTGTTACTCGTCCATGAACGCGAGTGCAGCAGCGTAGGCCAACATTTCCAATGCGAGATCGTTGTCCACCACATCTGACATGTCGGCGACGTAACCCATCAGCTGTCCCGAACAGATGTGCTCACTCCAACCCCTGGCCCCAATATGCACGAAAGCCCAATCAGGGAGCGGCTCAATGTGGTCACTGCACACGACGACTCCTGCAATCTCCCAGGTCCAGTTCCCAGCATGCATGCCAAACATCCAGGCATGCCATAAACGGGCATCACGGTGACACTCCTGGTCGTGGTCCAACAGGGGGCGCACACACACGTCGAAATCCAGGTCAGCTACAGTCACGTTGGAGAGGCAGACATCCATGGTCCACTCGAATATGCACGAGCGACAATGCAACACAGGCTGAACGCAGGTGACGTTCGCAAGGCGGAAGCTCAGCCGGTAACTTATCCACAGCACTGCCAATGGCAGTGCCCCCAGTACATGCAGCAGACGTGCACGGTACAGGTCCACGTGACTGGAGTCGAGCATGTGTCCGGGATGGTCTGCCATTGCCTCAGTGGCTCTGCTTGAAGCGGCACTGTGAGGACCTGCGCCAGTCCTGTGGACGAAACGCCACAACTCGGAGCAATGATCAGTGTCTGTGTGCAACGGGTGCAGGCCTGGGGTGTGGTGGGAGTACGAGTGAAGGCCATTTCACGGATGCAAACTCCGACCAAGGACTTCTGCATGTGGGATGTGTACACGTTGGCCTCACGTCTGGCAGTGCGTAGTGTGGGAGTCGCCTGGAAATGCTATCCTATCTTTCAGGGGGTGCAGGGCACATGCAAGTCACATCTAGGAGCTGCAGATATGCTACCGCCCGATAGAGCAGACAAAGGACCATTCATCCCTATAGTCACTTCACTATCTGCATGCATTCAGGAGACGTACAGAGGCCTGCCGTGGGTGTGGTGGGATGTCTGCGACCCTGGGAATCATGGACAATATGCCCAGTATGTGGCACATGTGCGGACTCACTGTGTGTTACGTTGCCTCACAGCTGCTCCACCCTCCCACGAGCCCCCACACTTGTGTGCCCTGCGCGGTTGTATCACGTGCACTCCTACGGCACACCATTGTGATGCCTGTCCGCGCATGTCCAGCGGCATGCCACCAACACCTTGACGCTGGCCATTGAAGGTGTGCAGCCAAGTGAGTGTAGGCCAATGGTCCCGACAGGGCGGACACAAGTGTACAGTCCATGGCTGGCTGTGGTCACGCTGCGAATGAGGCTAGGCAACTGACTCATGCAGCCGCAGGACTGATACACATAACCCTTGGCATGCATGTGCCAAGACCCCGAGCGGTCTTGCGCTCCTACATTTCCCCGTCCGTGTGGGCCCGCCCTCCTGGTGCATGCTACATTGCAACATCGTCTACTGTGGCCCTGGTGGCGACAACACCCCAACACAGAGACACACTTACCGCACATCCTGCCCAAGGCCAGGTCCGAGCCACGCCCTGCTCCCCCTGCCGATTCAGCACACCCCTGCGCTGAACTGACGTACGCCAGACCAGCACACGCCGCTTGTGCATGCAGGGGGGGCCGGGCGAAGCTACATGTCCAAGGTCACTGCCAACTCTGAGGTGACATGGTATCGTCCGCTGAGGATAGCACACTGTGATGTTGCAGTGCCGTGCCCATCATGCTGACACAATGACCACACGGACACACTTGCTCAGATGGTGTGAATGGCTACGGGCACATGCGCCAGGCCACATTTATTAGCAGGCACACATATCGAGTGACACCTGTGTTGGATGTGTGTGGGGTGTGTGCACACCAGCCGGCAAGGGCTGCCTGGTGCAGTAAGAAATCGACAACAGTGTACATCGTAAAGGACACAACCATTCAACCGTAAAGGCCCCATGACTTGTGCTGCACAGAGTTAGTGGCTCCGGATGCACAGCGTCCTGCACGGGCCTACCGCCATGGGCCGCTGACTTGCGGGGCACTGGGGCAGGGTCACGAGTGCAGAGCAGGTTTCATTAGATGACAAAGGGGCTTGTCGCGGAGTGTCTCGGTGGACAGTGGAAGGTGTGCCCCCAGGGCATGATGCAGAGGGCAGAACCACGCTGAAACAGTCACTATGGTGGAGATGAATGGACCAGACACATGTCGGACACCAAGTCCGGTCCGGCCAGATGGAGATGCAGAAAACCACCAGGCCATGGACTCAGACGCCACCAAGGTCCAACCAGATAGTGCCCATGACTCATTGCGCACAGAGTTAGTGGCACCAGTGCTGTCAGGGGATGCCGCCTGCGATGAGGTGTGTCCAATGGTGTGGACTCCTCCACATCTTACCCAAGACACAGTTCCACATGTGTGACCTACTGGGACACAGTGTTGGCCTGAGGCAGCGGTCAGCACAGGCCATTAATCGAGTGTCGCCGGCTTATGTTGGATGGTCCCACCGGCCTGCATAGTTCAGGTTCAGTGGCACCACGGGACGCGGACTTGCGGTGAACAGGGTTGATGGCACCAGGTCAGTTGTTGATAGTGTTCGATCACCTCCGTGACTCTGATCCGGCTTTCCTCCGGACTGAGCCGCATCTTCCTCTTACTCCTCTCCGTGCGTTCACTGGTGTGGACTCTGCCATTCATGATTGGCGACTAGGTGCTGGATGTGGGACCTACTGGTCCGCAGGGTAGGCCTGAGCCCTCATCCACGTGTCGCCGGCTGGCGTTGAACAGGGTTAGTGGCACCACTTGTAGCCGGCTGGCATTGAACAGGGTTAGTGGCACCACGTGTAGCCGGCTGGCGTTGAACAGGGTTAGTGGCACCACGTGTCGCCGGCTTGCGATATGAAATTATGCCTCACTGATCAAAGGGAGTCTGGTGCTGTGGCCGCTGCCACGGACTTGGGGTCACTGCCATTCAAGACTCAGGACACAGTTCCACATGTTGGACCTACTGGGCCCAGGAGGACGCAGGTGGAGTATGTAAATGTGAAAGGAGTAATGTGGCCCAGCGTCGGGGGGGCCAGCGATGGTCTGCGGAGGCTGCAGAGGTCGCGGGACTGGTGCTTGTAGTTTGCACCGGCACGTGGTGGGCCCTCATCGACACACGCCGGTGTAGGCAGGTGAGCGTAGCCTCGTTGGTGCGCTGTGGCAGGCATGATGGGTCGGGGGACCAGCGGCCCGGGGTGCAGCAGGCGCACAGGAACGCAGGCCTCGCTGTGCTCGGCGCAGGACTTGTGGCGGACCGAGAGCCGCCGCACTGGCAGACGCATTGTCCATTCCGAATGAGAACCACGCCCAGTGCAAAGGGGTTTTTGTTCACACCCCTACGCAGACCTGGCGTACGCTGGTCCAACCCACTACGCACGCGCATGCAGGGGGGGATGTAACGTGCGACATTTCCGCATTCTGCCCCACTGCCTGTGGGGACATGGTTGCGTCCACTGGCCACTGCACTCGATGCACCAGCAGTTGATCTCCACATGGCCATTTCCGTGGTTTGCACTCTGTGGTCTATCCGGCACCTCCACGCCACACCTGGCATTGGGTGGGTTCACATTCCTTGATCACTTGCTGCTCTCGCACATGCCTGCTCCATGCCTCTCCTCGCATCCGGCTATTGTGTGTCTGCGGTGGCATGCCGCGGCTGGGTTGTGTGCATGGCAAGGCCAGCTTCACAATGGAGTCGTGTTGTCGTGTCTGGTCGGTTGGCATGTTATGTGTCATGTTGAATGTAGTTGTGCTGCGTGTCCATTGCCTGTGTCGTGAGTTGCATGACTGTGGGCTGGAGGTGTGTGGTGTGTTCATTTTGGACTTAACAACGGGCACTGCATTTACATGGGTGCCATCCTGGGAGCGCTGGGTGATGCTGGACTGTCTGGAGATGTGAGAATAATGCACTCGGCCTGGGGAGTTGGCCACGACATTGTTGAGGAGTCCCGGGCGGTCCACTGTTGCCTGCACATTCATGATATGCGTGTGCTTTCTGTTGTGGTAGTTGTATGCTGTGTCGGCAGGGGGCACGAGGGGTACATGTGTGCAGTTGATTGGCCCTGGCACGTGAGGGAATCCAGCTATGGTGTAGGGGCCTTGCTTGGTCTCCAGCAGCTCCTGCGCAGTGTGGGTGAGGTGGAGGTGCTGGGGTATCAGGCTGTTGTTGGCATCCAGGACAGGTGTGATGACCTTGTATGGGGCTGGCTGTGTGACTCCTCCGACTCTGGCAGTTGTGGGTTGGATGGTACCAGAGGCCGACATGTGCTGCGCAGCCGGCAGCTTTGTCTGCGGAGGGATGTTGGTAGTCCGCTGGGTTGGTACCGTCAGCAGGTGGGGGATGTGGGTCAGGATGCGGGGCATGGTTG
Organism: Calotriton arnoldi; assembly: GCA_963921515.1. NCBI lineage: Eukaryota > Metazoa > Chordata > Amphibia > Caudata > Salamandridae > Calotriton > Calotriton arnoldi. Next base: position 1,757,817 of record CAWUFW010003162.1, on the reverse strand, counting down.
TCCTTTTGGTCCTGTAGTGGGCAATGTCCTCCTCTGGCATTGGGTCTGGATGGCAGGTGCGTTTCAGGTGGGTCCGCTGTCTTTGTGTACGCTGGCTCTGTGGTGTTCCGGGGGGGCGGCGGGGGGGTCCTGGGGTGGTGGCGGGCCTGGGGTGGGTGGGAGTGGGTGTTGTGTCCCTCATGGGTCTCGGAGCTGCATGATGATTGTCTCCATGGCATCTGTGGGTCTTCGGGTGTGGCTCTTGGCTGGGCTCCCTTTGATGCTGCAGGTAGTCGTCCTGCTTAACACCAGCAAAAGGCAGGTGTTAAATCCCTGATGCTACCGCGGCTTATCGCCTGTTTTTGGTTTGCATCGCAGATCTGGCAGTTTGTTGTGAAAGTGGTGTTGTGGTTTTTTCGTGTGTTTTGGCACGGGAACGCCTACTCTGCATCTCATTAGGGTTAGTTGGTGGTGTCCACCGTGGTGTTACATTTTGGGGCAGTTATCGCGGGAATACTGGCGATGTCTGCGGTTTGCACCCGCTAGTGAATGGGGTTTTAAATCTATCTCCACTTTTGTTGAGTTAAGGTGGAGACAAATCGGAGATAAGTCCTTGTGAATATCCCCCATAGTGTCTACACATGGGTTTGCTAAGTACATTTGTTTCCCTTTCCATCCTTCTCTTGGTTAAAAATCGATTTTTTATGTCTTTCACTTCCTCAGAATGCAGCTGTCTGGGTTGATTAAAAAGCTCGGGACGTAATAAAGCTGAGAGCTGTTGAGAAACGTAACCTAACCAGGGGATGTCTAAGGCTCTATCTAACTTCATGCAGTCTTCTAAAATAATTTGATTTAAGCTGGGCTTTGGTCTGGACCATGTTTTTAACCACCATATCAAGGGGGCCACTGCACTACAATCTGAAATGTAGCCCTGCCTTAGTTCTTCATGTACCATAAAGGCAGGGGTACTTGGGGGGGCGGCTAAAAGTTTTCGTAGATATTTATTTTCAGCCCCTTGTATTTCGTTGACCTCCTTGCAACCCCAAACCACACTGCCATATGTTGTCATGGGGACACACTTCTCATTGTAAACCTTCAAGATCGGCAATAAGGGTTTACTCCCTAGTCTTCTGGCAAAATCCAATGTTGCCCCTGCTGCCCTTGCTAGCGTATTTTTCTTAAGTGTCCGCTGTGCCAGCCTAGTACCAATTTCGTCAAATAGCACACCCAGGTATGGGTAGGTTGCTACATTGGACAACACCCCACCTTTACATATGAGTTAGTTCTTCTCACGCTTTGAATTGCCGGATGCCACTGTATGAGATTTAGTAAAATTAACATAGAGGTCTAATGCGACCATAAAATCAATAAAAGTGTTTATAAGACGTTTCAGTGCTATTGGTGTCCTGGCAAGTAAAACTGCATCATCTGCATATAAAAGGGCAGGGATGGGTTTAAGACCTACTCTCGGTGTGTCCATACTTGCATCACATAACACGGCCCCTAGATTATTTATATAAAGTGTAAATAGGACTGGTGCAAGAATACATCCTTGCCTTACTCCTCTTTTTACCTTCCATGAATTTGTTAAGGAACCGTTTTCGTTGTATCTTGCAGAGGCAGTTAAATTAAAATGAGACCAGTGTAAAAAAGATACCAAATTTATGTCCATACCTATTTCTAACAATAAAAGCCATAATTTCGATCTATTTACTCTGTCAAAGGTGGACATCAAATCCAAAAAGGCCAAAAACATACAACCTTTTTTGGCTAGGGTATATTTGCTGGTCATCATATATAAATTCATACATTGATCCACCGTTCCCATACCTTTTCTAAAACCAAATTGCAAGTCTGATAACACATTGCTTTCTTCCAGCCAATTACCTAGACGATCTAAAATTACCTTGCCCATTATTTTTGCTGCAGAATCTAATAATGAAATCGGGCGGTAACATGCCGGGTCATCTCTAGCACCCTTTTTAAAAATAGGCAAAATCACCGCCGTAGACCAAGAATGTGGTAGACCTACTGATCCAGCGCGATATTAGCAAACAGCATTCATACACCAGATACTCACTTGGGCCCTAGCAAACAGCATTCATACACCAGATACTCACTTGGGCCCATACATTCATACTACGCTAATACTTATGCTGGGTTTGATCAGTTGTTACTCTTTATCAAAATCCCTGCTACCAATTACCTTCTGATTGAAGAGTAATGACTTACCAATGAATCCTTTGCTAATTGGGAAATTTAAAATGAGTGACATTCATTATAGTACATAATCCTGAAATAACCACTGAGTCAGGAAGTTTTTAAATGTTTATCTAAAGATTTTGCAGAGTAAAATACAGAGCCACATGGTACTTAGTCAAATATCATAGGTGAAGTAGAGAACAATAATTATTGATTAATGACGGTCCCTCAGAAAGGCGAAGATAGAGATAGCAGCGCAACTAAAGGTTGCATTTATATTTACCTAAGTGCGAGAACCAAACCCCTTGGCCAAGGAGTTGAAAGAATAGGACCCAGGAAGGATGAAGAGCAAAGACTTCCTCCAGGATCAGGACAGGACCGGTGACCTCTCTACAACGACGCCTGCGTCGTTCCCCTCTCTGATACTCGGCTTCTCCTCGATTCTCCCGTGCCTTCCTTCTAATGGACTCCTCCGCCCCCTCCTCAGGACCTCTCTGGACAGTGGTTCGGTCTGCAATCGATCAGCTTGACGGTCTGGAGCTAGAAGCTAACTAATTAGCTAATTCTATATCTATTATACCCTTCTACGCCCATGTACCTCCCACTAATGTTGCTAAAATATGGGACCACTACTTCTGATTGGACAGGGACAGGGGGTGGATTGTCGCACCATATCGATTTGACCTAAATTGTAAAGCCTATTGTTTTTAAATTCCCACCCCTTCAAATTAATACATTCGCTTTATTTCCCACCCGTCTCATGACAAATGTAAACCAATTTTCATAAACAATGTATCAATGTGCAACAGGAAAGGCAAGAGTACAGCATCTTCGGCCATCGGGTCGCGGCCTTGGACGACGTCCAGATTGACTTCATTTGGCAGGCACACAGGACACATGCGCAGAACCATTTGCCTCTCGAGTTTCAGGTCACCAACCCAGGCCCAAGTTTACGAACTAATAAAAGTGCAAGAAGCAAATATTAAAATCACAAATAATAAATTTCACTGTATACCCACTCTTTCTACTCTATCCCCTTTTTCTTATAAATCTATCCCGCATTAGTAGCGTTAAGAAAACGACACATTAATAATAATACAAGAGCAAGCTGAAGCATGCGAAAACATCAAGCAGCCATTTTAATACACACTGCGCAGAAGCAGAAATTTCCCACCAAGCAAAAAGAGACGTCACAACACGTGATATGGTTGAGACATGCGTAGATAGTTTCCCACGCTTTAGCGGCCATTTTAGATTACATACAAGCGTTATTTATTAGTAAAACACATAGGCAAGCTTCCTTGCTATTCGTGTAGTGTATGCAACGTTAGTATTAACAATACAAGTTTTAATAAATTAATACTGTTATGAGGATTGAATACAAGCAAGTTTCATTTATGAAACCTTGCTCCATCAATCCCCTCTCTGATGGCGTTTCTGAGCCATCAAAATACTACCCACAATCAGATGCCAACTTTTAGCAAATTACTTTATTCTCATTTTTACACTTTCCATTTTTGCCATCCCCTTTCAATTTCTTGTATAATTCACTTCTCCACTCTTCAAGTTCGATTTCATCTACCTTTCGTTTCTTTCCTCTTCCTGTCACCTTATATGTTCCATTCTTTCTACAACATTTGCACCATATTATTATCGTCAGTACTATTATTGCTATTCCTGCTAATGGAACTAGTATTTGACCTATAAGCCCTTTTCCTACATTAGAAAACCAGGTACCAATTGACGCAATACTATTTGTCAATCTTTCCCATACACTATCAACTTCCAGTGGTTTAAGTTCTTTCTCAAGTTTAGTTATATTCTGTATATATGTTCCAATTTCTGCACTCTTATCAGGAATATAAGTGCAACAATGTTTCGTCTTCAATAATTTACAGACTCCGCCCTCTTTTGCCAATATAATATCAAGAGCAAGTCTATTTTGCATCACCATAGATCTAATCGCAACCATTTCCGCATTAATCATTAGAAATCCTCCAGCAGTGTCAGTTGATAAACGATCAACCACTGTAGACAATTTACATATTTTCCTTGAGTTCAGAATTATTCCCACGGAAGGTATCAATGCACCAAATATATCGCCTACAATTTCTGAAAAACTAGCTCTTTTACTACGTATTAATTCGCTATTGTTTTCATTGCTCCCAGTGTTTCTTTTTACGTGTTATATTTTTGGAAATACTATTCCAAAATAACAACTTCCATACCACTGTGCAGGAAGCCTAAAGTAAGCCTTATTCCCACACACATAATAGATTCCAGGAAAAACTGAATCTGTTCCTCCTTTGAGTCCCCAACCTCCAAGAATTAAAAAATTGTGTTCACATTCACTGGTACCGATGAAAACATTGTTATATTTAGTCTTTAACCTATGAAGACAAATTTTTCCTGTCTTTATAAAATCCAGAGCCATAGCAGCTTGAGCCTTGCCAGGTGTGTAACTCCCTTCTTTCTCAGCCCAAGGTGGTAAACGAGCCTTATGCTCAGAAGCTTTCTTTTGAAAATCTTGTCTTCTATCTTCTACTAAATTCAAAAATATCTTTTCTTCTTCAAGTAAAGAACATGTTAGATTGTGTCTATGAGCATGTGTTATGTCTATTGCTTTCATTGTTAAGAAAAATTCTCCCATAAACTGTGCATCTTGACTACTAAGCACTGGGTTCATACTCTTGCGAATCGGAACCTCAGAAAATATCACATCTAAGTTTGAATAATAATACTGAAGTCTCCCTGTTCTATAAAATAAACTAGACAAAACACTACATGATATGCCATATGTCAGTGGTAAGTGATGGTATGTTAATCCTTCTGCTACTGATTCAGGTAACTTCATACAGACATAACAATTACTAACTTCCATGGTGTCTACATATTGAAACAATAACTTTGTGAAAACGTTTAAACTAGTGTCGTTATCAGCTATTTCATGATGAATTTCTGGTTCATTCTCTGCCATTAGTTCTACCCTATTGCCCTTCATGTTTGCTGTCCTCTCCTTAGTTTCATTATTAATCTTTTTATCCATTATCATAAGGTAAGGAACTGCTACAATCAGGTCTAACCATACTATAAGCACCATTACTAGACTACATATGCATAATGCACAGCATCTTCTACGACATTTCTGTTTTGGTCTCCCAGCAACTCTATCGTCAGGCATTTTTCGACAAGGAAGATCTCTCTTCTTATCTTTTCTTCTTTTCTTTAGCTTATTTCTTTGCTTAGTCAGGGTTGTCTTGTTTCTTTTTCGTACTTCAGTTCTGCACTTGTTCCTTCGCCACCACTGTCACTTGACTCTGAGCTTTCAAAATCTTCAAGTATGATTTAAGTCCAGTCAGGACCCCTGAATTTGTTATTCACAAGTTTCAGTCTTTTACTTTTTCTTTTCTCTGACTTTTTCTCTTGATCAGTTTGACTTGTTACTTCAGGTACTTGATCTGGATCTCCATTTCTGGTTGTTATGTGGTACTTTACTCTTTTAATGACACTCGGCCAATGATCTCCTTTTCTTGTTTTCTTTGTTGGCAATGTTTCTTTATTTTCTTCTTCAGAAATCTCGTTATTTTCACTACTTAGTACTGCTTCGTTTTCTTCTATTACTGTTTCTTCTGTTTGCTCTTTTTCAGGTCTGATTGGTTTCTCTTCAGCAGCTCCACTATGAGTTTCCAAATTTTGACCTTGTTCTTGATTTAATTCTTCAAGTTCAAGTCTCGAAATTTTCTTCTTCTTTGTACTCTTCTTGATCTGACTTGTTCTGATCAGGGCTTATTGCACTGTGAACTTCTGCAGCCTGACCGGATTCTTCTAGACCTGTCTGTCCCTGTTCAAAGTCTATTACGTCTTCACTGTTTTGAGTCCAGTTTCCTTTCCCTATCTGACCTTGTTCAGGATTTCTTAATGTCTTTTCTTCTTGTTCCTGAACTGCTTCTTCTTCACCTATCTGATCTTCTTCAATTTCTTCCAATTTCGCTTGACTTCTTGTTCTGTGATATACTTCAGGAACTTCTACCACTGGTATCCAATCCTGACTTGTGCTCGGTTGTTCTTCTTCAGCTTCTCTGGAATCTCGAACCTGAGATCCTTCAGCTAGGCAACCTTCAGCTTCTTCAGTGATTGGCGTTGTCTGAGGATTCTCTTCCTCGGGATCTGGTACTCTCTTGGTGTGACTTACATGAATCCAATTAGGAAATCCGGCACACTTCACTGCTGTATTCGTTGTCAGTATGACTTGACATGGTCTGCCCCATCTAGGTGATAGACACGTTTCTCTGGAGTGATTCTTCACTACCACCCACTCACCAGGATTCAGATCATGTTTTTGTTCAGGCTGCCTCAAAACTGCGTCTTCTCCGACCTGATGAGAGACAGAACGCACTAGGTCAGCTAATCCTTTGCAATAATCCAGTACCATATCATCAGATATATTCAGCAGTTTGTTTATGGGAACATGTGCTTGTCTCATTGCTCTTCCCATCATTATTTCATGTGGGCTCAATCCCGTATTTCTATCGGGAATGCTTCTGAGTCCCATTAAGACAAGTGGCAATGCATCTGGCCACTCCAATGATGTTGAAGCACACATTTTTCCCAGTCTGGATTTTATAGTGCCATTCAATTGTTCAACCACTCCAGAAGCCTCTGGGCGATATGCACAGTGCAATTTTTGTTCAATTTGGAATGCTTCACAGATTATTTGAATCACTTCACTGTTAAAATGTTTTCCTCTATCTGATTCCAAAGGTACTGGGAAACCAAACCTAGGAATGAGTTCTCGTAGTAACAGCTTTGCGACTGTAATGCTGTCACACCTTCTGGTAGGGTAAGCCTCCACCCACTTTGAAAACAGACATACTATGACTAGTACATATTTCAACCCTCTGCAAGGTGGTAACTGTATAAAGTCAAACTGTAGTCTTATAAATGGACCTTCTGCTTTTCCAATTTTTCCAAACCCAATTATTGTTTTTCTTCCTGGATTATGCATCTGGCAAGTCAAACATCTCTGGCAAAGGCTCTCTGCTACAGCCCTGAACTTGGGATTGTACCAGTTCTGTCTGAAAAGCCTAATCATTGCATCTCTCCCTATGTGTGTGTCTCCATGATACATCCTGGCCATTTGAGACAGTATAGCAAAACCAAAGGGGATGATGGACGGACTGTTGAACATTGCAAGCACTCACCCCCAGTCAACTGATCTGGGTTTAATCCATCATCATTCTTTAGCTCACTCCGCCACCCCAGTTCAGACATGGCCATATGCAAATCAGTCTGACCCTGTGCCTCATGGGAACAGTCCAGCCCGAAATGCCAAGCCATGTCTTCCCTGGACCGGAAACAAGCATCCTGGGACCGGTTTCTGGCTTACAGCCATCATCAGCCAGGCTATCTTGAATCCAGTGGCAAAGTGAGCAAGGGACCCACGTCTAGGCATACCCTGCCAACTTAGGGCGAACATAGCAAAACCAAAGGGGATGATGGACGGAGTGTTGAACATTGCAAGCACTCACCCCCAGTCAACTGATCTGGGTTTAATCCATCATCATTCTTTAGCTCACTCCGCCAGCCCAGTTCAGACATGGCCATATGCAAATCAGTCTGACCCTGTGCCTCATGGGAACAGTCCAGCCCGAAATGCCAAGCCATGTCTTCCCTGGACCGGAAACAAGCATCCTGGGACCGGTTTCTGGCTTACAGCCGTCATCAGCCAGGCTATCTTGAATCCAGTGGCAAAGTGAGCAAGGGACCCACGTCTGGGCATACCCTGCCAACTTAGGGCGAACATAACAAAACCAAAGGGGATGATGGACGGAGTGTTGAACATTGCAAGCACTCACCCCCAGTCAACTGATCTGGGTTTAATCCATCATCATTCTTTAGCTCACTCCGCCACCCCAGTTCAGACATGGCCATATGCAAATCAGTCTGACCCTGTGCCTCATGGGAACAGTCCAGCCCAAAATGCCAAGCCATGTCTTCCCTGGACCGGAAACAAGCATCCTGGGACCGGTTTCTGGCTTACAGCCGTCATTAGCCAGGCTATCTTGAATCCAGTGGCAAAGTGAGCAAGGGACCCACGTCTGGGCATACCCTGCCAACTTAGGGCGAACATAGCAAAACCAAAGGGGATGATGGACGGAGTGTTGAACATTGCAAGCACTCACCCCCAGTCAACTGATCTGGGTTTAATCCATCATCATTCTTTAGCTCACTCCACCACCCCAGTTAAGACATGGCCATATGCAAATCAGTCTGACCCTGTGCCTGATGGGAACAGTCCAGCCCGAAATGCCAAGCCATGTCTTCCCTGGACCGGAAACAAGCATCCTGGGACCGGTTTCTGGCTTACAGCCGTCATCAGCCAGGCTATCTTGAATCCAGTGGCAAAGTGAGCAAGGGACCCACGTCTGGGCATTTGAGACAGTAGACAGTCAGGCATGACTGGTCTGCCATCAGCACAAATCCACACTTCATCATCTCCCCTTTGGGAACAACCCACTTTGATCCATGTTTTCTTCTCACTTTCATCAGCACCATCTTGTAACCTTCTAACCTCATTCCATGTTTCAGGTGGCATATACAGCATAAGTTGGCAGCTGATTCCCATTCTTTCCACCCTTTTATTGACTGACAATCTATTTCTGGCACAATGTTGAGCCACAAGATCTGCGTATCTGTTGCCGACTACCACCCAGTCATCTCCTGACTGATGTGCGGCACATTTCACCACAGCCAATTCTTTTGGTGATTGTATTGCTTCCAGCAATTCTCTTACAAATTTTCCATTTTTAATGGGGGATCCTGAAGAAGTCATGAAATCCCTCTGCATCCATAGTTGGCCAAAATCACGCACAACCCCGTAACCATATTGGCTATCTGTAAATATAGTCACTTTTTGATTCCTCCCAATTTTGCATGCTTTTATCAAAGCAATCAATTCAGCTACTTGTGCAGATTTTACTCCTGGTAAATAGGATGCTTCGACTATTCCAGTTAGTTCACATACTGCATATGCTGCAGTCAGTTTACCATCTTCATGCCTCTGACATGAACCATCGACAAACAGCTCCCTGTCTGGCTTTCTAAGGGGCTGTTCTTCTATATCAGGACGTGGTTTCGTGCATAATTCTGTGACTTGTAAACAATCATGTTCTTCTTCTTCGTCATTTTTAATTTCTTCATGATACGGGTCTGGTAGTAAGGTTGCAGGATTTACTATTGTACACCTCACTATGTTCACATTTTCAGCACCCATTATTATTCTCTCATACTTAGTCAGCCGACTAGGAGTCAGATGCTGAGTTTGTGTTCTTGTCAACAGAATCACAACTGCATGTGGAACAAACATCTTTACTGGGTGTCCCATTACAATTGACTCACTTTGTTCAATGCTCAAACAAGTAGCAGCTACTGCTTTTAAGCAACCAGGCAACGCAGCTGACACTGGGTCCAATGTAGCAGAAAAATATGCTATAGGACGTCTGTCCAAACCATGTCTCTGGGTTAGGACTGAAAGTGCACAGTTTTCTCTCTCGTGACAGAACAATGCGAAGCTTCTCTTATAGTCGGGCATGCCTAGGGCTGGTGCTGAGCACAAAGCATTTCTCAATTTCACAAAAGCTCCTACACTTTCATCATCCCAATCAACTGGGTCTTTTGCTTTCTTTCTTGTCATTTGGATTAGGGGCTTTGCTAACAAGGAAAATCCTAGTATCCATTGTCGACAGTAACCTACTATTCCTAGGAACATTCTCACTTCTCTTTGGGTTACAGGCATTTGCATTTTCTTAATCAACTGTACTCTTTCCGATGTTATTCTCCTTCTGCCCCTCTCAATTTGATGTCCCAGATATTTAACAGCTGTTGTACAGAACTGCAATGTTTCTGGTGAGACTTTGTGTCCTTCTTCAGCCAAATGATTCAATAGTGCTATGGAATCAACAACACAGTCTTCTCTGTTGGTTGATGCCACTAATAAGTCGTCGATATATTGGACTAAAACTGAACTTCCTGGCATCACTAATTTCTCTAAGCACTTCTTCAATATCTGATTGAAGATGGAAGGACTTTCTGTGTACCCCTGAGGAACACGATTCCATACATAGACTTTGTTTTCAAATTTAAATGAAAATAGATACTGGCTATCTGGATGTAATGGTATTGAAAAGAACGCTTGGCATAAATCAATCACTGTGAACCATCCTGCATTCCAAGGAATCTGATATAGTATTTCTGCAGGTTTGGGTACTATAGGACAACAAGGTTCCACAATCTTATTTATTTTGCGTAGGTCCTGAACAATCCTATATTTTCCGCTAGGTTTCTTTAAGCCCATTATTGGTGAATTACATGGACTACTCATCACTTCTCTCAGTATGTTTTGTTCTACCATTCGGTTTATTTCTTCAATGACTCCTGCTTTTACTTCTGCACTCACTTTGTACTGTTTGGTATTTGGGAAAATCGCACCTTCTTTTACAGTAATTTTAACTGGGTCTATTTTGGCCATAATGTCCTACATCTTTTCCTGTAAAATCCCATACCATGGGGTTTACGGTAGTTTTTAATTCTTCTGGCAACTCATCTTTTGTTATCAATGAAAACATCTCATCTACTTCTGTACCTTGTTTTGCAATCATAAACTTATATACATGATCTTCATCTGGGGTCTGAACTGCCACACCATGCGGTGTGCAGAAAATTGTACAATTCATTTTGCACAACAAATCCCTACCCAATAAATTTACTGGGCTAGAATCACACACTACGAATTGATGCATTTCTCTGAAATTTCCGATTTTAACTTCCATGAGCTCGGTAAGAGGTGTTCTAATCCTTTGATTAGCTACCCCTACTACTTGGATATCTTCACCAGAGAGAGGAAGGTCTGGAATGTCTGCTGTTCTCACAGTAGACCGGGTAGCACCAGTGTCCAAAAGGAAAGTAATATTATTACCTTTCACATTCCCTTCAACATATGGACCTGACTGATCTACCTGTAAGGATGCGCCAAGTATGCACTCTTTCTTCCCCTCTCCTAGGCACCGTCATGGACTGAATTGACAGAAATCGTCCTGCAAAAGAAATTGTGAGGTCATATAATCATTCTTACCACCTCCTCCCTGATATCCGATGTCTGCACCATGCTTTGCTCTGCTTACATTACCCTGAATAGGTGCAGGTGGCAACTGACTCTGAGGATTTACACCCTGCTGTGAGTCATTCTGCGTCTGTGGATTTAAATTTTGATTTGGACCATTATTATTCCGAATCTTTTTACATTCATCCTTCCAATGCCCCAATTTTCCGCATCCATGACAAGGAAATTTCTTTTTGGCTTCTTCTCTACTCATTCGTCCTCTAAATTTTCCACCATTCCCAGTATCACCATTCGTTCCAGAATCTTTTCCTTGATTTTCACTTGGATTTTCCAAATTAATTCCCTGTTTCTCAGCCATTTTCACCTGAGCCCACATCACTTTTCCTGCAATTTCTTGTGTCTATCCTCAATATCGTCTCCACAATATTTTGCATACTTCAAAATCTCATCAATGGGCTTCCCTTGCCAACACAGCATATGCTGTTTAATCATTTGACAAATTTCTGGCTTTAAACCGTAAACAAACCGATACACAAACTGACTCATGTTCTTGTCTCCAATGTCCTCAAATCCACTATACTGTTTAAATACCTGCAATAGACGCTCATAGTAGGAATGCACTGATTCATTAGCTTCTTGGGTAGTTCGATCTATTTTCACCCAATCTGTTTCTTTCGGTGGTATTTTCCCTTTCAGGTAAGTTATCACCTGCTGATACTTTTTCATCACATCATTTGATGGAGCACCTGTTTTCGGATCTCTAGGATATTCATCACTAGGCCAATCAACTGTAATTTTACAATCTGTCCACAAATCGGCAGGTACCACTATGTCAAACAAACCATCCAAATCTTTCAACAATACCTTCGACACCTTCACAAACCTGTCAACCTGCTTGTACCATTCAATTGGTTTTTCTCTCAACTTTGGAAAATCATTCGTAAATGACAAAATATCCTGTCTGCTCCATGGGACATGTACATATCCTCCTCCCGCAACTTCTCGCATTGGATACATTTGATCTGCTTTCCCTGTTTCCTTCATCACATATTCAGATGCTGTTCTACTTGTTCGTGCTTCTTCCTTTTTCTTGGCCCACCTAGTTCTCCATTTATCTAGGTCTCCCCATTTTTGCAAAACTAACATTAATTCTCTTATTTGTAATCTTCTTCCAGAGGCATTCATATTTTCTAAATCTTTGTCTGAAAATTCTGCTCTATAGGGTTTCTGTAGTACCTTTGATCTCCCTATTTCTATTCCCATCTGTAGTGCTAAATTGGATAATTTTTCATGAAATAACCTTACATTTCTGGTGATACTCCTGCACAGGAACAATAATTTCAAGTATTTAAGCGTTCTAGTCCTACATTTCCTGCTATTATTTCTTCTAATTCGACTTTCAATTTATGAATGTCCATTATTTTCGGAGGTGTGCACTGTTTAACTGACCCTTGTACCCATTTCTCTAGATCTTCAGGTGTTACTATGGTGGCACTTTTTGCCCCCGATGAAGTTATTAAACTTACATCTTTTGAACATCCAGGTACATCTTTTCTGGGAGTGCTATTTACAGTACCTCGAATAGGCAAGTCCATGAGTGATATTGTGGATTCACAGTCACTAAATTGATCCTCAATTATAACTGGAGCTTCAGTTTTGGAATTATTCACAGGAGTAGGTGCAAGTATCGGTGGAGGACAGCTTCCCTGAGTACCATATAATGGAACTACTGGACCAATTGTTACAGGTATGGTCAATGAATCAGGATGTACTTTTATCTGAGTTATTTTCTGTATTAATTCTGTTCTGGTCTTTTCTAGGGCTTCTTTTTCTTTGTCATGAAGTATTCTACTAAGGGTGAATTCATGCATTACCTGTGGTACTAATGGAGTTTTTATCAGTGGTGCACTTGGGGTGCATCCACTTGTTCCTTCCTGATATGGTGGGGGTTTCTTAACATTTCCTCCATAAATTCGTCTTCAGACTCCTCATTTCTCATTAAATGTTTTGTCTTTTCTGTGCACTTACTTCCTAATTTCTCCTCTGCTGAGAACAATGGATATAATCCTTCTGTAATCATTGCCCTTCTCCATTGTTTCATCTGACCTTCTCTAGACTCATGTAGGTATCTGGGGAAAAATCCTGGATAACCCCTTTTACTCCTAGATCGGTCCCGCTCAAATGCCTCGGTTTCCCATTCCTCTAGAGCTTCGTACTGAGTTAATCTAGGTCTGGGTTCTAAGTCATTCATCCTCAATCTCAAGTTTTGTAGAATTCACCCATTGAACGTGCCATTCTCGGGAAATGCTAGTATTCCATCATTTTTGGTATATTCTATCCAATTCTCCATCCATACACAAGTGTGATAACCTCTCTCCATCATCATGAATGAAGCGGGCGTTTTAGCTGGTGGAATAATAATTCCTTCTCTAGTTTTGATTGGTTTATCCTTTTTAAAATAGTTCTTTATCTTTTGCAGAAAGGACATTTTTCTCTTCTCTCCGTACATTCTATCTAATCTTCGGTGTACAAAATTATATTCCGCAAAACCTAGGAATCTCCTATCCGGACGAGTTCCTGTTAAAGTCGGATCGCGTTCTACCATGAAATCTCTATCCACTAAGATTTTAGCTTCTAAAATATCAACCAATCAAGTGTCTGCTAACTTTTATTTCTGAACCAATCCTAACGCGGCTTTTCGGTGACGTTTGTCTGTCAACCCCTCCTTTACAATCTGCTCTTTCCTGTCCTTGCTGGTTCAACCAATCCCAGCGCGGCACCTGTGACGTCAGTACTGCTCCTGACTACTGACCCCTCCTTTACAAGAGTCGTTCCACACCCGCTGTTTCAACCAATCCCAGCGCAGCGTTTGTGACGTCAGCTCCCGCTCCGGCAGCTGACCCTCCCTTTACAAAATCTTACGCAAACTTTATTTTCTCTATAAATCTTAATTAAATTTCAGTAACAACATAAAACATTCGCTATCGTGCCAGTTTCTCTAAAATAGAAAAGATAGTTTTCTCTCACATTTAGTAAAACCTTTCCGTTTACTAAACATACACTCCGAGTAAAAACCCTTCCGTTTACTCTCCACACAAGCTCCAGAAATACCTGTTACTTCTCCAATGTTACCCTTTCTAGGTGATATAACATCAAATTTTCACCAGCGTACTCTTTTGCTATTATTCACACGCATAGAGTCCCTAACAAGTACTGAAAGTCCTGCTTAACTTTTCAGTACTATTTCTGCCTGGCAGATAACCTCACTGCAGTATGGCTTCCACTTACCATCCGCTATTCCTTTTACCCCGGGGTTTTCTGGCCAACATAAAACAAAACTTTGGAATACACGGATGTTAGTTCATAAAAATAAAATTCTCATTACCCAATTAACAAAGAGTAACCATCCTCTGATTACCAGAAAACTGATCCAGCGCGATATTAGCAAACAGCATTCATACACCAGATACTCACTTGGGCCCATACATTCATACTACGCTAATACTTACGCTGGGTTTTATCAGTTGTTACTCTTTATCAAAATCCCTGCTACCAATTAACTTCTGATTGAAGAGTAATGACTTACCAATGAATCCTTTGCTAATTGGGAAATTTAAAATGAGTGACATTCATTATAGTACATAATCCTGAAATAACCACTGAGTCAGGAAGTTTTTAAATGTTTATCTAAATATTTTGCAGAGTAAAATACAGAGCCACATGGTACTTAGTCAAATATCATAGGTGAAGTAGAGAACAATAATTATTGATTAATGACGGTCTCTCAGAAAGGAGAAGATAGAGACAGCAGCGCAACTAAAGGTTGCATTTATATTTACCTAAGTGCAAGAACCAAACCCCTTGGCCAAGGAGCTGAAAGAATAGGACCCTGGAAGGATGAAGAGCAAAGACTTCCTCCAGGATCAGGACAGGACCGGTGATCTCTCTACAACGACGCCTGCGTCGTTCCCCTCTCTGATACTCGGCTTCTCCTCGATTCTCCTGTGCCTTCCTTCTAATGAACTCCGCCGCCCCCTCCTCAGGACCTCTCTGGACAGCGGTTCGGTCTGCAATCGATCAGCTTGACGGTCTGGAGCTAGAAGCTAACTAATTAGCTAATTCTATATCTATTATACCCTTCTACGCCCATGTACCTCCCACTAATGTTGCTAAAATATGGGACCACTACTTCTGATTGGACAGGAACAGGGGGTGGATTGTCGCACCATATCGATTTGACCTAAATTGTAAAGCCTATTGTTTTTAAATTCCCACCCCTTCAAATTAATACATTCGCTTTATTTCCCACCCGTCTCATGACAAATGTAAACCAATTTTCATAAACAATGTATCAATGTGCAACAGGAAAGGCAAGAGTACAGCATCTTCGGCCATCGGGTCGCGACCTTGGACGACGTCCAGATTGACTTCATTTGGCAGGCACACAGGACACATGCGCAGAACCATTTGCCTCTCGAGTTTCAGGTCACCAACCCAGGCCCAAGTTTACGAACTAAAAAAAGTGCAAGAAGCAAATATTAAAATCACAAATAATAAATTTCACTGTATACCCACTCTTTCTACTCTATCCCCTTTTTCTTATAAATCTATCCCGCATTAGTAGCGTTAAGAAAACAACACATTAATAATAATACAAGAGCAAGCTGAAGCATGCGAAAACATCAAGCAGCCATTTTAATACACACTGCGCAGAAGCAGAAATTTCCCACCAAGCAAAAAGAGACGTCACAACACGTGATATGGTTGAGACATGCGTAGATAGTTTCCCACGCTTTAGCGGCCATTTTAGATTACATACAAGCGTTATTTATTAGTAAAACACATAGGCAAGCTTCCTTGCTATTCGTGTAGTGTATGCAACGTTAGTATTAACAATACAAGTTTTAATAAATTAATACTATGATGAGGATTGAATACAAGCAAGTTTCATTTATGAAACCTTGCTCCATCAACCTACCATTGTGGCAGCATTAAAAACCTTGGTTAAAATTTTTGCCCATGTACCTGAGTCTGATTTATAAAGGTCCACCGGTATCCCGTCAGGACCTGGGGCTTTTCATGCGGATGCATCCTCAATTGCGTTCTGGACTTCGTTCACTCCAAAACCTAATGAAAGCGGTACGGTAGAGGGTACCCAGAATGAATCCGTTTGATCTACAGCCACCTCCGCATAGATCTGCTCAAAATGGCTGATCCATCTATCCGCGGGGATAACACACTCTGTTCTCGTCATGTGGTCTTTCTTAAAAAAGGGGCTATTTACAACCTTCCAAAATTTGGAACTATTGGCAAGGGTACATGCCTGGTTTAAATCCTCCCATGCCTGTTCCCTTATGTCATCTTTCCTCAGCTTTAGAGCCTTGTTGTATGCTTTCCTGCATGTTTTGAAGAATTTGAGATCCCTAGGCCTATTTTTTAGTGCTACCATAAGGGCTTTGGAACATTCTGCGTTAAACCATTTGGCCCCCTTGGTACCTACTGGGCCTCCTTTAACAGTTAATTTATTTGCGATCCGCTTTGCCAATTTGTCAAATGCTTCTAGAACCACCTCTGACTCAGTATGGGTGTCGAGACATTGCTTGATGTCTTCATTACCCTCCGCATATAACTGGGTTGAGAAGTGCTCCGGAATGATCAACCCCCACCTAATTTTACAGGCCTGATCAGTAGGCTGAAATTCCCCATTTGCTAGGGTCTTTGGCTCTGCACCCCGGGTGGCCATTAAACCTTTGAATTCTGCAATAATAGGGTTATGGTCACTGTAACCAATCCATGATGATCTTACTCCCTCTGTGTTATGAAGTAATGGGGCGGACACCACAATATAATCAATGGTTGTCCAACATCCCCTCCCGAAAAAGGAGGGTATAGTCTCCACTTCATCCGTGTGTTCTAGACAGTGTAGATTATTACTAGCAAAAATGCTTTCTAACAGGATACCTTGGGGTAAATGTTCAAAATGAACCATGGTGGCCAGGTCATCCAGTGTCCCCCTGTCCAGTATGCAGTTTGGAAGGCAACTGTGTACATTAAAATCTCCCATTATAATCATTTCGTAGGGGGTGTGTCTGTCCTGTGCAATATCCTCTAAAAAACTCTCAAGGGCAACTATATGCTCCTTGTCGTTCACCCTACAAAGGGAATTATAAAAATGTATAATCACCATAGTGGGTCTCCTGGGGAAAGTTAGTTCAACTGCTAACAGGTTAGGGGATAAACTGAGCAGGCCCTTAATAGAGCATGATAATTTGAGCGATATTAAAATAAGCAAACCTCCCTTGGCTCGTCCTATAGCAGAGGGAGATGCAGCCTTAAAAAAGGAGGCGAAGCCATCCATCACAAATGAATCCGACGTGTCCCAAGTTTCTTGCAATGTGATGATATGGGCAGATTTTATTATAGCTGTCCACTGCACGTCATCTTTTTTCGCCCTCAATCCCGCAATGTTCCAAGACATGAAGGTACAAACAGAAGGGTCCAACACTTTATTGTCACAATCTGGCCGGGTCTGAGTAGCCGTTTGAGCTAAATAGAAGGAATTTGTGCTGATCTTGTGGTCATTAGGGGTTGATAGACAGTCAATACTGTCAAGATCCCTTAAAGGGGAAAATCTATTTGCGAGATGAATGGGTGTGTTCGTATTAGTGCACACTTTTTGACTTTGCAACAGCAACCCTTGAGAACGACTGAGTATACTGCCCCTGGAGTTATGATGTTGGGCCCCGTCTGGGTAGAAAAAGGAGAGCGGAAGGGCCTGGATACTGGTGTAGGAGTCTGGTCTTGGCTTATTACATAATATGGCTTTTGCGTGTAGAGGATGTGTCACATTAACCACAATGCAATCCCCACGCCTATCTTTATTTGTTGCTTTCCCCACCCAGCCGACTCTTCTAACCATGATGACATGGGGGCAATAGAGCGACCATTTATTGGTGATATATCTAACCAATGTGTCACCTTGTGTATTAAATCAATCGTTGTTTCCTTAGGGTTCCCCCGCAAGGGTGGCACACCCACCAAAACGGTCACTAAAGGAGCAGACTCAGGTGGTAGATGTACAACGTCGGTTCTCTCTATCAGCCTACTTGGCAGGTTGGGGGGTTTTAGGCCATGTGTCTCAGTCCTTGGGACCACCCGTGCTTCTTGTAAATCAGTCCCCAATGTACTACGCGAGACTTCATCCTGGGCAACTCTTTCATCCCTGCATCTTTTAGTGCGTCTAACGCTTCCCTGGGGGCCCGGGCCATCGGTAGGATGATCATTGAACCCATGGGCCAACTGGTAACTGCTGATTGTTGGCCCTGAGACGTCATGACCATCCAACTGGGCAGAACCCGCCCTACCTTCAACCCTCCCGGTGCCAACCCCTTACCATTAGTTACAAGACTAGAAGAGACACTCATTGGACTGATGCAGTAGTGATTCCAACTTATCCAACCGTGCAACAATTGGAGCTAGATAGGACTTAAAAATGGCTTCTATTTTTTGAGAAAAATTGTTCATGGATTGGCTCAAGATCTCTTTTGCTGGATCCGGAATGACTAGTGCCGCTTGTTTTTTAGGAGGCTGTACAGATCTTTTGCCTCCACCTCTTTTCTTTTTTACCGGAGGTGCCAGCATAGATACACCCTCCCCTTGGTTGCCCTCGAGTTCTTCTAACAGAACAGCTGATGCAGTAGGTAAAGTCTCACTTTGCCCTATCGTTGGGACCGAGCCATGTGAAAGGACCGGGCTCTGGGGCAGATTAGTCAATTCCAGTGAAAGTCTCCTTTCCGTCAGGGCAATTTCATTAGACAGAACACTTGCTGCCCTGGCCAGGAATGAATGAAGAGTCATTGCGGCCACCCCCCCGCCTGGCCCCGGCATAGTTTGCTTTCTCTTACCCACGTCTTCTAGCTCTTCAGACAATTACTCCACCACGATATGCCCCAGAGGAGCCCCGTCCAACGATAGGAAAAACCAGGGTGATAAAGTTAGGGGGGTGGCCCAGCCCAGCCTCTTCCAGGCTCGGATGGGTGCAGATGGGCGCAGACAGCCCTGCCCTTGGCCCGGGCACGCCTGTGCGCGTGCCGTGCTGCGGGAGCCCAGGCCGGTATTTGAGCGCCTCCTGGCGCATGCGGAGTCCGTTGGCGGCATCCACGCCGCAAAGCAGGCAAAGCAGGCTGGGGGTTGTGGTTCCTGCTCCTCTGCGGCCCCCCACGGTCACGGCAACAGCGGCAAGTAAGTAAGAACGGGCTCTCGCGCTGCGGGAGCCCTGGCTGGTATTTGAGCGCCTCCTGGCACGTGCGAAGTGCGTTGGCGGCGTCCACGCCGCAAAGCAGGCAAAGCAGGCTGGGGGTTGTGGTTCCTGCTCCCCCGCGGCCCCCGCGGTCACGGAAACAGCGGCAAGTAAGTAGGAACGTGCTCCCTTAGACAATCATTCTGGTCCACAATTTATATCCTCCTATTTTAGCTGCTGGTATTGCTATCTATTAAGCATGTATGACTTACATAGAAGCTCCTGTATTTCACCTTCGGTTCGAGGTAGGGGGAGGTTAAAACTGTACAGTAGTCAACACATATATAATTCGTTCTCTTTAACTTTGATAAATGAGGTACCCTACTACCATTGGTCAGTCAGGTATAGTTTATTTTTATTTTATTAAAAACATTTCAATTTTGATTAAATAGTCATTGAGAAATCACACTTATTTAATCTTTAAAAAAGAATTGCCCTTAATTCATAGTTTTATATTTACAGAATTTGCTGGCAAGAAGGTAAATCATTCCATTTTATGAACCTGATACAAAGAAAAACCTCCAGAATTATAGGTTCTGTCATTATTCATTCTAGGACACATTCATACACCATCAAAAGTTTCCAGCTGAAGTATGCATCATCTCTTCTATTGTCATAAATGAGACATAAAGTTAGCATGTTTCCTTGATTCAATCTAAATTTAAAAAAACAGCTCGTTTTTCAAAAACAGACACCGTAGCAAGCCATTTGGGAAACAGCTGCACTCTATGAATATCACCCATGTCTTTAATGAAAGCTTATTCGTTTACTTATTCGTTTATTGGGTTTTAAAACTCAGCTTTGTAAACCAATGTTTAAATCTAAATTCCACAACAGGGAGTCTCTTATTACAGCGCTGCGTCTCAGAGGGAAAAGATGAGGTAGCATAGGGTTCATAAAACCTTTTTTTATCAACTATACAAGACTTCCAATTGGGGTGAGGACCTCATTCCATTACCACCCCACTGATCATGCACCAAATCCCCTGCTCTTTGGCCAAATCTAGTTCCGCTCTGACAGCCGCATGTGGATGAATGTCTTCAAGTCTAGTATATTTTCCCAGACCGCTCCCATGATCTTTTATAGGCTGTCATACTACCTACCAAGTCATGCAAAGGCTCCCCACAACATGGAGGAAATGATCGTAGCGCATAGGCTTCCTGTGGTGGAACCAAGGTGTCCAGACAAGGTGATTCTATTTAATGTCCAGGTATCAATGCCTCCTTAACACAAACAAGGAGGGCTTATTGTTATGACTGTCCTCTTTCATTGGTCGAGCGCTCAACAAATACAGCAAATGGGCACTTAACTTCTAAAACAAAAGATTCATCAATGGCATTCAAGACAAGTATGTATTTTCATAGAGTTCCTTCTTTTCTTCAAACTTAAAATGTCCTCAAGCATCATGACTTATTCATGATTCTAGCGTCTTGTTAGAACCAGTTGGGTTTTTATGACTAAGTATAACTAATTTACATTCTGTTAGAAATGTATACTATTTTAAAAATCATGGAAGTGATCAGACTGAGGAGGGCACTAATTGTATGAACACTATTATTCTGGAACCATATGCCACTATTACCCTTGATTTTACTAATGTGACATAACTAACCTCAAGTATACACTTCTCATTTTATAGCTGTAAAGGAATTAGGGAGTAGCTTGCCTTGGGCGTGCAGATTTTTTCTGAAAGCTACAAATTCAACGTTTATATCATCTTGATATAAACTTGAAACATTTACAGACCCATTTGTAAGTTTAACCTAATATTGTTTGATACAAAATATTGCTAATGTTACCATCACAGGGAGTCATAGAAGGTAAACCATGGTAGGAATACACAGATGACACTAATAATAATACGTTACAAAACAACATTCCTTTGTTATGTAATCCAAATTAATGTATGGAGCCTAAATCTAGCTAATGGAAAATTGCTTGTATCTCTCTTTCTGGGTTTTCGATGCTTTTAAATCAAAGACAGTCAGGCAACTTTGCAAATGTACACTTATGTGCTATTGTCATGATACCTGTAGCTGTATGTGTTTGAGAAAGGGGTAGATCCTTTCCATGCACAGGAATAGGTTGAAACATTTCTCCTGTTGCAGCGGAAACACTACTTTATTAATGGCATTGTTTTTTCGTCTCCAGTATCAGACCCAGCAGACGTTCTATGGCTTTTAACTTCTCCAAGATGTCCTTCAGGATGAAAGCAGCAGTATTTAGTCATTCTTAGCTCATCATCTTGTATTATTCGCAATAGCAGGTTTCTAACTTTACAAAGAACATCTCTGGAATAAGCTCATCATCGACCAGGGTACCACAAGCCGGAGGTCAACCACAGGAACCAGCAGAGAAGTAGCATCCTCAAACGTTGACTATTTCTTCTATCTCACTCAAACATCGGTGCTACTTCAATTGATGACTGAAACCTACCACAGCTGCCGAAGGATCATATTGATGGGGATTCTGAGGCGATCAATCCATCTGAAGATATCCAGGACGAAGAAATGATGAGAACAAATGGGACAATAGGAAGACAGAATACAAACAATTTAGTAGATATGAAAGAGTTCATAGGCTTTGCGGAACTTGCTTCCACCTACCACTTGATGCCCCTGGGCTCATGAAAGAGGAACGCCAGATGACTGATTCAGGATAGAGGTGGCCAACATCAATTGTTGAAGCATTTTGGCAAAGCCTTGTCGAACCCAAAGACTAATGATCTTTGTAAGTAACACTGATACATCTGTCAACAAATGCATTGCCTATTTAACATGTAAATGGTCATCCTTGCACTCATATCCAGTAGCGGCTCCCTTTCTTAACAAGGGGTGGGGCAGGGGGAAGAGTGATGAGGTGTGGGGGATAGGGGGAATATAATTAAAAAAAATTTAAAACACACACCTGCTGCTGTGCTGACAGCTGCCGTCTCATGATTCTTCTGCTCGGGGGTCCCTGCACACTGCGCAAGCTCCTAGACGCCAATCAACTCGCTGCTCTCATGGGAGCAGTGCCATGATTTGCCTGAGCGGGCTTGTTTAATGCTCGCTCAGGTCCTAGGAGACTGTGCCTCTACTCCACTCAGCTGTACAACACAGCTCGGGTGGAGAGAGAGAGATCAAAGTGCGCGTGATGGTTTGGGCAGCCTCAGACCGCCGGCCAAACCGTTATGCTCACTTTTCAGTGTGCACTTCTCTTCTTCCTGCCCTCCTCATGGCCCATGAACTGGGGAAACCACCATTCACTCCATCAACAGATGGGTTTTATGTGCACTTAAACTGCTCATGTGTAGTTGCTGCAAGACTACACGTCAGCGTGAAGGATAAACATATGTGCTGGTAAAAAACATAAGGAGAAACACTAACTGTGGGGGGTGTCAGTCACGAAATGGAAATAAATAAATGACTGGGAAATAGATATGTGTGTATATGTGTGGGTGTGTGTATATATATATATATATATATATATATATATATATATATATATATATATATATATATATATATATATATGAAAACGAAAGTCCTGTCCGCAATCCGGCGGAACACCAGGCATGGACCTCAATACAATTCAGGAAAATCACGAACTCCCACACAAATGATGTAATATATGACGTCATGAGCAGTGCATTGTGGGGGTGGAGGTATAGTTAGCTCAACTAACTATAACGTCCAAATTTCTCTGGTTTTCTACGAGTGAAATGTCCAGCTAACTATAACATCCCTGAAACCTGTGGTTTTTTCAGTGAATTTGAAAGGTTTTTTAAATGCTTATTTCTAACTAATACGTCCCTGAAACCTGTGGTTTTTTCAGTGAATTTCAAAGGTTTTTTAAATGCTTATTTCTAACTATAACGTCTCTGAAACCTATGGTTTTTTCAGTGAATTTCTAAGGTTTTTTAAATGCTAATTTCTAACTATAACGTCCCTGAAACCTATGCTTTTTCAGTGATTTTGTAAGGATTTTCAAATGCTAAATCTTAACTATATAATTATTTTAAACTTACCTTTCCTACGATATTTGTAAGTTTTTTTAGAATTCCTTTTGTTTTAAAAATGATCGGAAGTATATTTTTGAACTTTTCTTTTTTAAATTATACTTCGATTCTCTAAAATCTTTTTCTACAACTAAAATCACTGTTTTAAAATACATATATTATACACTACTAAAAATATCCTTTGTTATCTATACGTACAACTTAAATTTATATTTACTTGAAATAACGTTTTTAATACTGTAAAAGGTGTTTTGTTGTATTGTTATGCTTTTTTTAAAAAACATTTTTACACAGGGGTCGCGCACCCTACGCGAACCTACACGATGAGTGCGCGGTTTAAGGGTACGGTAACCCGGCTGACGCGTGTTTCCAGAGTCACGCCGGGGTCGCGACTCCGGCGTAATTTTAGAAGTATGAAATCTCACTGTAGAAATTATAAATATCGGTTTTGGTTAAAGACTTTCACTAATATAACTTAGAAAATAATTTATAAACAGTATATTTTAGTTTACTATGAACTGTACAAAATTTCACGAGTGCACGACGTATGCGCGTAGAGTGTGCAACCCCGCCCTGCACGTATTTTCG
The DNA here is from genome assembly GCA_963921515.1 of Calotriton arnoldi. Lineage (NCBI taxonomy): Eukaryota > Metazoa > Chordata > Amphibia > Caudata > Salamandridae > Calotriton > Calotriton arnoldi. Next base: position 1,733,631 of record CAWUFW010003162.1, on the reverse strand, counting down.
GGGTCGCGCCGGGATCGCGCCGGGGTCGCGACTGTGGCGTATTTTCAAAGTGTGAAATATCACTATACAAAGTTCAAATATCAGATTTGTATAAACACTTTCACTAATATACTTTTTAAAATATTTTGTAAACATCTATTTATACTTTATAATTATATATACGACATTTTATAGGTGCGCGACGTGTAAGCGACGGGTGCGCGCACCCTACGTGACTCCATGTGACCTGAAAAGAAAGCTTTTCATTGGTTTAAATCATCTTCATTCTTTTAGAGGGAGGATCTAACACCTGTTTTATTTCCCTTATTATTTGTCAGTCTTCCTGGCAACAACTATTTTTTGTAGGCTGCTGGATTTGCTTTTTTTTTGGTGTTTCACTTTTTTACAGCAATATGGCATCCAGTCACCCTGAGCAAGATCTTGAAGAAGACTCTGAGGAAGTGGAAGAGCCAATTAAAAAAAGAAAAGAGAATGTAATCTGGGCTTTTTTTTCAGTACCAGAGGGTGAAAAGAAAGTAAACGCTAGAAAAGTTACCTGCACTTTCTGCAAAGCAGTACTTTCCCGAGGTTCGGAGAAAAAGTACTCCTGTGGAACTTCTTCTATGAAGAAGCACTTAGAAACGAAGCATCCTGTTCGTTTATCCAAAGAGATCATGCGGCGGGAGAGAAATGAACAAGCTTCGCAGGCTGACATTAATGCCCCATCAACATCGGGTGCAGGAGTTCCAGCTTCACCTCGGCCATACATTGTTCCTGAGCTGGTGCATGCATCTATTAATTGCTGCAAATGCAATGCAAAACTGTGTGTTTCGGAGCAATATCTTGATGTTATTGTCAATACAATCAAAGCACACGTGTTAATTTTTTTTTTCTGTCATTGACATTGTTCTTTTTCCTGTTTCTTTTCAACTACTGATGTTACAGTGTTGAATTTTTTCTTTTTTCAAAAAAGTCAAAAACAACCCAAAACAAAAATCGTTAAAAATACAATAAAAAAATACAAAATTGTTTAAAAAAAAAAAAAGGTTCTTACGGAACCACATCAACTGGTTAAAAATAGAAAAGTTTCTAGAGTGATTGCATAAGTGAAGCGGTAGTGTGTGAGTGATTAGAGGAATATGTGGGTAGTGTGTAGTTGATTGCATGAGTAAATGGGTAGTACGTTATTGTATGCATCACTTTATAGGTACTGTTTGAAGGAATGGATGAGTGTAATAGAAGTGCCTGAATGATTGGAGGAGTGCATAGGTAGTACCTGAGTGATTGCATGACTGTATAGCTAGTGTTTGAGTGATTGCATGAGTGCATGGATAGTGCCTGGGTGATTGCAGGAGTGAAAAAGTAGTGCGTAGTGATTTTATAAATGCTCCAGTAGTGGCGAAGTGATTGGATGAGTGCATAGGTACTGGCTGGGGGATTGTAGGAGTGCATGTGTAGTGCATGGGTGATTGTAGCAGTGCATGGGTAGTGCCTGGGTTATTGCATGAGTGGATGAGTACTGCCTAGGTGATTTGAGGAGTGCATTGGGAATGCCTGGGTGATTTTGTAACTGCATAGGTATTGAATGGCTGATTTTGTTAGTGCATGGGTAATGCCTGGGTAATTGCATGAGTGCAGAGGTAATGTATGGGTGATTGGAAGAGTGCATGGGTAATGCCTGAGTCATTGCATGAGTTTATGGGTAATGCCTGGATAATTGCATGAGTGCATGGGTAGTGCCTGTTTGATTGGAGGAGTGGAAAGATAGTGCATGGTGATTTTATAAGTGCATGGGTAGTGGCTGGATGATTGGAGAAGTGCATGGCTACTGGCTGGGTAATTGTAGGAGTGAATGAGTAGTGTGTGGGTGATTAGAGAAGTGCATGGGTAGTGTATGGGTGATTGCATGAGTGCATGGGTAGTGCCTGGGTTATTGCATGAGTGGATGAGTAGTGCCTGGGTGATTTGAAGAGTGCATTGGAAATGCCTGGGTGATTTTGTCAAGTCAAGTCAAGTCAAGGAAAGCTTTATTCGAATGTTACTTTAACAATCATAAAAGCATTAAAATAATCCAATCGCCATTAATATCCAAAAGTTAAAAACAAAAACAGTCACAATAGATAGTACAATTTTGGTCAGTTTTTAAATATACAAACACATTTCCTTCCTTAAAATATCATACCAATATAACAACTTAATTCATTTATGTTTAAAATTCTTCGTTAATAAAACTTTTTCTTAGTCGAAGCACTCTCTTTAAAAACATGGTTATCCTCCAAGCGACATGTTCATTCTCCAGGAGCTGGAGTTTTATCAAAGCAGGACGACATTGCCTCAGCCCCTGAGATTTTAAAAGTGGGATTAACCACACTTTCCTTAACTCTAAATAAATTTTACAAAAGAAAACTAAATGAATAGTGGACTGAGTAGATTGGTTGTCACAGGGACACAGTGGTAACTGTCGCGACCAGTCATTCATTTTGGGCAGAGTCACTAATCTGTGCACAGTATTAAGTCTAAACCTAGTCAATAACATTCTATCATAAGTACCTGGGACAAATGACAGATATGGCTCCATTCTTAATGTAGGTAATAGTAATTGATGTTGGTTAACACTAGGCTTTAGAAGTTCCTCTGACAATCTAACCGTTTCCAGCAAATATAAACCCTCCTTTTTAAGTACTTTTCTAGGGATTCTCTGCAGGGTCGCGGGGTCGGTAAAGTATTCTGGGTGACCTAAATCAGTCATAAAGTCACGGACAAATCTAACCCATGGAATCTTTAATGCCCCGTCTAAATTAAGACAGTCCTGCAGAATCTCCCTGTTTAGCTGCGTCTGTTCCTTTGTCCAGATACTGTGCCACAGCAGTATCGGTTCTATTTTGATAAGGTCAGAAATAAAGGGAAGACCCAGCTCTTCGTGGCAAACGTGAGAGGGGGTACTTGATGGAACTGATGAAATAAACCTTAAAAATGAATTTTTGACTTGTTGCAGCAGCTTAGTGTTGGCTAGGCCCCACACCCCTGCTCCATACATAACAGAAGTTATGGGTGATTTTGTAACTGCATAGGTATTGAATGGTTGATTTTGTTAGTGCATGGGTAGTGCCTGGGTGATTGGAGGAGTGCAAGAGTAGTGCGTAGAGATTTTATAAATGCTTCAGTAGTGGCGGAGTGATTGGATGAGTGCATAGGTACTGGCTGGGTGATTGTAGGAGTGCATGTGTAGTGCATGGGTGATTGGAGCAGTGCATGTGTAGTGTGTGGGTTATTGCATGAGTGGATGAGTACTGCCTGTGTGATTGGAGAAGTGCATGGCTACTGGCTGGGTAATTGAAGGAGTGAATGAGTAGTGTCTGAGTGATAAGAGGAGTGCATGGATAATGCATGTGTGATTGGATAAGTGTATGGGTAGTGCCTGTGTTATTGCATGAGTGGATGAGTACTGCCTGGGTGATTTGAGGAGTGCACTGGAAATGCCTGGGTGATTTTGTAACTGCATAGGTATTGAATGGCTGATTTTGTTAGTGCATAGGTAATGCCTGGGTAATTGCATGAGTGCAGAGGTAATGTATGGGTGATTTGAAGAGTGCATGGGTAATGCCTGAGTGATTGTATGAGTTTATGGGTAATGCCTGGATAATTGCATGAGTGCATGAGTAGTGCCTGGGTGATTGGAGGAGTGCAAGGATAGTGCATAGTGATTTTATAAGTGCATGGGTACTAACTGAGTAATTAGAGGAGTGCATGGGTAGTGCCTGGGTGATTACATTAGTGCATGGGTAGTGCATGGGTGAGTGGATGAGTGCATGGGTAGTGCCTGGGTTATATCATGAGTGGATGAGTAGTGCCTGGGTGATTGGAAGAGTGCATTGGTAATGCCTGGATGATTTTGTAAGTGCATAGGTTATGCTTCAGTGATTGAAGGAGTGCATGGGTACTGCTGAGGTGATTTGAGGAGTGAGATGATTGAGTTTGAAAAAATCAATAACTGCAATAAAAGTGACTGTAAACATTACTTCATATTATTATGCTTATTACATTATTTCATCTTACCTTCTTTATTGAAGCAGATATCAATCTCATTGAAACTATTTTACAGTTGTTTCATTGTAAACTAAATTTAAAATACTTTCAAACTTTAGTATTACTTTCTGTAAAAGAGAAGAAAAATACTGTTATTGCATATAATATTATAGTTTTAAGAACACAACATAATTTTAGAATTACATAACATATTCAGTTTGTATTTTTGCTGTTTTCAGATTCTATTAAATTTCACCATACACAGTGATTTCAATGTTGATCATCATATAACAGCGGGCAAAAAAATACAATCAGTAAGATTGTAAAAAAAAACAATTCTGTGTTGAAAATATTTACAACAAGTTCAACTATCTATTTACATTTTCTAAAATATACACTCTCAATTACATTGCATATAATATAAAGATCAAATATATAAACTACTCCTTTCAAACACAATTTTCCAAATGCAATATCAATTAGCCCAAATAATAATCCAAACACTAATTATTCACATCTTCCGAAGAGGCCGAATGATGTTTCCAAATTCATTTGCATTGAAAATATCGAAAATAAATTTGTTATTTTGTGTATACATCTTCCCAATAGGCCGAATGATGTTTTCAAAACTTTGGCATCAAAAATATCAGATATGAATTTGGTAATTCATAAGGCAACCGACATTTGAATGCCAAATGGGCATCATTACAATGTGTCCATCCTTTATTGCACTTTAAATACCCAGTATATTGTCCAGATCAGGGGCGGCTGGTGGATTTTGAAAGTGGTGAGGCGAAAAATTGTATTGTAGTGTAACGAGCGAGAGAGCGAGCGAAGCGAGCGAGCCTGAACTGCAAAAGGAGGGTGCGGGGGGGTTTTCCCCCCACAAGAAAAGTTTTCAAAAAATGGATTCAAATGGCGGCTTTTACACCACATATTTACTGCAAATTGTTGCAAACACGGGGTCCAAATATAGTATTTTAAAGCACAAGTGAGAAGAAAACTTTAGAAACATATTAAAAATGTGCCCAATCCTCTAACTGGTCTGCTTGCAAAATGACCCTGAAGCCAAGCAACGGAAACAGGCCCTCTAAGTGTTTTCTACCTGTAACACATCTCTGCCTCTTTACTGTATTGGTTCTCTCCCTCCCTACCTCCCTCCCTCTATCTCTCTCTCTCTCTCTCCCTGTCTCCCTCTGTCTCACTCACTCTGTCTGTCTCCCTCTCTCTCTCTGTCTCCCTCCCTCTCTCTCTCTGTCTCCCTCCCTCTCTCTCTCTCTCCCTCTCCCTCTGTCTGTCTCCCTCTGTCTGTCGCCCTCCTCCCTCTGTCTATCTCCCTCTGTCTGTCTCCCTCACTCTGTCACCCTCTGTCTCCCTCTCTCTGTCTCCCTCTCTCTCCCTCCCTCTGTCTCCCTCTCTCTCCCTCCCTCTCTGTCTTACTCTCTCTCTGTCTCCCTCCCTCTGTCTCCCTCCCTCTGTCTCCCTCTGTCTCCCTCCCTCTGTCTCCCTCCCTCTGTCTCCCTCTCTCTCTGTCTCCCTCCCTCTGTCTCCCTCCCTCTGTCTCCCTCCCTCTGTCTCACTCGGTCTGTCTCACTCTGTCTGTCTCACTCTGTCTGTCTCACTCTCCCCCTGATTCCCTCCCTCTGTCTCCCTCTCTCTCTGTCTCCCTCTCTCTCTATCTCCCTCTGTCTCCCTCTCTCTGTCTCCCTCTCTGTATCTCCCTCTGTCTCCCTCTCTCTGTCTCCCTCCCTCTGTCTCCCTCTGTCTGTCACCCTCCTCCCTCTGTCTGTCTCCCTCTGTCTCCCTCTGTCTGTCTCCCTCCCTCTGTTGCCCTCTGTCTGTCGCCCTCTGTCTCCCTCTGTCTGTCGCCCTCTGTCTCCCTCCCTCTGTCTCCCTCCCTCTGTCTCCCTCCCGCTGTCTGTCTCCCTTTCCCCCTGACTCCCTCCCTCTGTCTCCCTCCCTCTGTCTCCCTCTATCTGTCTCCCTCCCTCTGTCTCCATCCCTCTGTCTCCCCCTCCCTCTGTCTCTCCCTCCCTCTGTCTCCCTCCCTCTGTCTCCCTCTCTCTCTGTCTCCCTCCCTCTGTCTCCCTCCCCCTGTCTCCCTCTGCCTGTCTCCCTCTGCCTGTCTCCCTCTCTTTCTCTCCCTCTCTCTGTCTCCCTCCCTCTGTCTCCCTCTGTCTGTCTCCCTCTGTCTGTCTCACTCTGTCTGTCTCACTCTCCCCCTGACTCCCTCCCTCTGTCTCCCTCTCTCTCTGTCTCCCTCTCTCTCTATCTCCCTCTGTCTCCCTCTCTCTGTCTCCCTCTCTCTATCTCCCTCTGTCTCCCTCTCTCTGTCTCCCTCCCTCTGTCTCCCTCTGTCTGTCGCCCTCCTCCCTCTGTCTGTCTCCCTCTGTCTCCCTCGGTCTCCCTCTGTCTGTCTCCCTCCCTCTGTCTCCCTCTGTCTGTCGCCCTCTGTCTCCCTCTGTCTGTCGCCCTCTGTCTCCCTCCCTCTGTCTCCCTCCCTCTGTCTCTCCCTCTCTCTGTCTCCCTCCCTCTGTCTCCCTCCCTCTGTCTCCCTCCCTCTGTCTCTCCCTCCCTCTGTCTCCCTCCCTCTGTCTCCCTCCCTCTGTCTCCCTCTGTCTGTCTCCCTTTCCCCCTGACTCCCTCCCTGTCTCCCTCCCTCTGCCTCCCTCTATCTGTCTCCCTCCCTCTGTCTCCCCTCCCTCTGTCTCCCCCTCCCTCTGTCTCTCCCTCCCTATGTCTCCCTCCCTCTCTGTCTCCCTCCCTCTGTCTCCCTCCCTCTGTCTCCCTCCCTCTGTCTCCCTCCCTCTGTCTGTCTCCCTTTCCCCCTGACTCCCTCCCTCTATCTCCCTCTATCCGTCTCCCTCTATTTGTCTCCCTCTATCCGTCTCCCTCTGCCTGTCTCCCTCCCTGTCTCCCTCCCTGTCTCCCTCCCTGTCTCTCTCCCTCTCCCTCCCTCTGTCTCCCTCCCTCTGTCTCCCTCCCTCTGTCTCCCTCCCTCTGTCTGTCTCCCTTTCCCCCTGAATCCCTCCCTCTGTCTCCCTCTATCCGTCTCCCTCTATCCGTCTCCCTCTATCCGTCTCCCTCTGCCTGTCTCCCTCTGCCTGTCTCCCTCTCTCTCTCTCCCTCTCTCTGTCTCCCTCTCTCTGTCTCCCTCTCTCTGTCTCACTCTCTCTGTCTCCCTCTCTCCCCCTCTCTCTGTCTCTCACTCTGTCTCCGTCTCTCACTCTGTCTCCGTCTCTCACTCTGTCTGTCTGTCTCCCTCCCTCTGTCTCCCTCTGTCTGTTTCCCTCTGTCTGTCTCCCTCCCTCTCTGTCTCCCTCCCTCTGTCTGTCTCCCTCTGTCTCCTTTCCTGTGTCCCTCCCTCTACCTCCCTCTGTCTGTCTCCCTCTGTCTGTCTCCCTCCCTCTGTCTCCCTCCCCCTGTCTCCCTGTCTCTGTCTCCCTGTCTCCCTCTGTCTGTCTCCCTCTCTCTGTCTCCCTCTCTCTGTCTCCCTCCCTCTGTCTCCCTGTCTCCCTCTGTCTGCCTCCCTGTCTCCTTCTCTCTGTCTCCCTCTCTCTGTCTCCCTCTCTCTGTCTCCCTCTCTCTGTCTCCCTCTCTCTCTGTCTCCCTCTCTCTCTGTCTCCCTCCTTCTGTCTGTCTCACTCTGTCTGTCTCTGTCTCCCTCCCTCTGTCTCCCTCCCTCTCTCTCTCTGTCTCCCTCTCTCTCTGTCTCCCTCTCTCTCTGTCTCCCTCTGTCTCCCTCTCTCCAGGTACTTTACTGTCCTAAAACCCACGAGAGGCAACTGCCAACATGGCGGGTGTCCTAGAGGCCAGCTCTAGATTCACCATCAAACCACGGGCTCAAACCTGACGGGGCAGGCTCGGCCTGTTATCCCTACTAGGTCGGTAAAAATGGTGCCACTGCTACTGAGTTTGTTATTGATGGCTCGTGCCATCTAATGGACCACGAGAGACTATTCGGTTTGCGGTGTCAGCTATAGACGGCGCTATAAAAACCTGGCACCCACATACACATTATGTGTCACAAACAACACCTCCAACACACACAAGTGTTCCCATCATGCATGCACATGTGCACAATAGCTCGACCTCACATGCAAAAACCTTCACTGTGCATACACATAGAACAGACAGGACACACATTCGCACACACACTCATGCCACAGCCACACTAATGAAAAAAATAGTCAGGGCCACTGTAATTATGCGACAGGGAAGGGTCGAATTATGTGGCAAGGTAACAGTTGAGTATTTTATGCGGCAATAAAAGACAAATTATGAAGCATTATGTGGCACATTTTACTCACATAGAAAGAGAGTCAAACCCAACAGGCTCCCGAGAAACAACAGCACATTCCCTGCAAGCACACTGACCGCAAGAACTGACTGGTATGTATGCACGTCTAAGAGCAGCCTCTCAAACACACGCGGCAGTGCACAAATAAACACCCCTCAGCTTGACACTCATACAGGCAGCACAATAACACCATAGGCCTGTAAATGCAAATGCTCCTGCACTCACGGATTGCACACACCCGCCCCCAACCTTCCTAACCCCCCACCCCTGCCCCGGGCCGGATCGAAGGAAGCAGATTAAGTCACATTCGCAATCGCTGCAGTGACTTTTATTACCAGTTGTAAATCTTCTGCACACTTCTGGAGCTGTGCGTTCATGGACAGTAACGGGGGACTTTTCCGTACTTGCAGGAGGCTCTTTGCATTGCATCCTTGCTAGACACTGCTTCCTGATGGGAGAGTGAAGCAGTTGCAGGGGTGAGGGGTGGGGGGTAGTTTTAAAATAAAAATCCTATTCCTACCTGACAAGGTCTGCGCCGCCTCGGGTCCGTTCTGGCGCCTAGGAACAGCCGCATCACTTCTGGCAAGTGACAAACCCCTGTCAGCCAATCCTGGCGCTGCTGGCAGCGCCAGGATTGACTGAGGGCATGGTTACTCTCCGCCCGCCTGCCCATTAGGAGAGCGAGGTTTGAGCCTTTGCTCAACCCTCGCTCTCCTAATGGGCATGCGCCAGCCACAGCAGACACCAGTGCGCATGACTGGGCACGGGCGAAAAATTCGCTTACCTTCCCCACTCATGCGCACTTGTGCTGCTGCCCCTGGTCTGACAATCATGTCAGTCAACATGACACCGGACCGCCCACCCCCTTCAGGCTCTGAAGGGGTGGGCGGTCCGACGTCATGCTGACTGACATGATTGTCAGTTCTCCTCGGCGTCTCTGAACTTAAGTAAACCGAGAGTTTACTTAAGTTCAGAGACGCCGAGGGAGCAGCTGCGGGCGGGGGGGCAACGCCCCAACGCCCCAATGGACGCACCGCCCCTGGTCCAGATGCTGTAGTAGGTCCATCATGGAAAATAATAGCCACTGCTTTAAAAGTTCTTCCTGAAATTGATACTTGATTTGCCACAAAATTTTTAATTTTAGTTTCCAATTTTCTTCCATCTGCTCTATAACGTTGTAGCATTAAAATCACATATTGTCCAAATCTTTCTATAAATAATGTTTACAACATTTCTGATTTACAATGAGAACATTTCATATCTTGATTAGCTGTTTTTACTGATTTGTTAAAAGACACTGATTTGCAATCTGGAATTGTCAAATATATGAATCATTCAGTGTCTATTTCAGTGGTAGAAGAAAATGAACACTTTTCATATTTATGATTCCATCTGTAACTTAGTCCAAATAAATTTTCAATTTCAATCCCTTCTTCTTCCAATACTGCATGCATAAACATAAGAAACTCTTGTGCATCTTGTTGTATATTAAGTGTAAATTGCGAAGAACCAGTACATATATCCAAAAGATGCCGAATGCCAGAAACAGTATGGTTTTTAGTTCTATCACTTACCAACTTTTGCAAAAGATGATGTAATAAAGAACAGAATCTTTTTTCTCGATTTTCCATAACTTTATGCTAAAGATCTTCTAGATAAAAGACAACATTTACAATTACATTAGCATAGAAGTTGATACCTGAACTATTTTCAAACTGGTATCCTACAATATCATCAACAGAGTCCATTTTCATTTTCTTGGCAGCTTCATGCTTCTCTTGAATTGTTTTCTTTTTTTCATTCTCACTAGAATGTTTGTCATATTTCCGTTTTGGACATAGTATATGTTTTTCATATATGGGATATTCACCTAAGTTAGGAGCATACAGTCTTCTTAACCGATTATACTCTCTTACACAATTTGAATCTGCACTAACCGTTTTCTCATCAAAATAAATCAAATACAATCCAGATAATGTTCTTACTCGAGACAATGCAACATATGCCATGCCCTCTTTAAAATCTGTACTTCCAATATTTACCAAAGCACTGTCTACACTTAAACCTTGAGATTTATGAATGGTCACCGCATATGCTAAAGAAAGAGGAAACTGTTTTCTACGAACATACAAATCTTTTACAAGCAAAAACGAACAGCACAACGTCCAATCTGTTTTACCTCTTCAATCTGATCAAATTTAATCTTCAAAAATTCAGTTCCATCTTTGTTCTGAAAATTCACATAATCAACAACTATAAACTATTCCCATTGCTCCATTCACTAAACCGTTTTCAACATCTAAATTATGCCGTAATATTACCCAACAGTTTACACACACATATAAAGTCTTTTCTAAACCTGCAGTCTTAGACACCGACTTTTCCAAAGAATCCAGTTTTGACTGTAATTTCTCTAAGAGAAGAATAGTAACTCCTTTATGTTCCATTTTATCAATCGCTTCCATTTTCACTATTGGTTGTTTCTCCAGTTTCAAAAGTTCTTGATTGAATATAGAACACTCTTGCAGTGTTGGCATTAGACAAACTATAGATTTATTTTCTCCAATTTTTTTGTAAATTATTTCAGGTGCAATATTTTCATTTGGAAACAAGTTTGTTAGTAGTCGACTTTGTAAAGCTTCTTTACCATGTTTTGTCAAAACACCAATTCTAATATCTTGAAGAATGTTCCCATAATCTTCATCACTTGCTTGTCGCATATTCTTAATAAGTTCTTTATATTCAAAATGAGACCAAATGTTGACATTTCCAATACTTCCCAAAGATTTCCTAGTGTCTTCATGGACAAGTGTTTTAAAAACTGGTTGTCCTTTCACAGGAGTAAGTTGTAATAGATCGCCAAATACAATTACATGTTTTCCTCCAAATAAAACATCATAATCTGTCTTTAAAATCTGTTGCCTTCTTAAATGTACAAAGGCAAGCATTAAGTTTGAGACCATGCTCACCTCATCAATAATCAGAAGTTTCATTTTCTTTAGTACTCTTGAAACTTCATAACAAGCTTCTCCAGATAGCTTGTGATATTCCAACCTTTTTTCATGTTCAACTGGTAGCATGAGTAATCGATGTAACGTAATCCCTTTAATGTTATGTGCTGCTAACCCAGTTGGAGCGGTTACAGCACAAGATAAATGTGATTGAGTGGTTTTATGTAGATAACTGGTCAAAACTTTAATTAAGAAACTTTTTCCTGTTCCAGCTTGTCCACTGATATACATTCGCTTAGGTTTAAATGATGCACATTGGCATTCTTTTTTTCATGCAGTAAACCATGCTGTATCTGTTGTGTAACTTGCTGATATATTTCTTTTAATTCAATATTTAGTTGTTCTTCCAAGTTTCCCAAATCAATAATATCCTGTTGTGCTTGTTGCATTGCCGTTTTTTACTTCATTCATAGCGATTGCTGCTTCATTTTCAAGAATTGGTTGTCCTAGTGGATCTTGACTTAGTGGAGCAGAACTTTGACTATCTTGAGAACTATCTATAGCGATTTCTGCTGCAATACTAGTTTCTTGTTCATTCTCTTCATTCAACATTTGTTAATATTGTGGGAAAACTGTGCATTCAATGCTATCTTTACATGCATTAAAAGAATCTTCATAGCAGTCAAAATCTCCAAGTAATTGCACTTCACTACGCCAAGGCTTGAAAAGTTGCAGAAGTGCTAAATAGAAAAATTCCCTTTTATCTGGAGTTTCGCAACCGAGTTTCCTGTGGTTAATAAGATTTCCTTTGGCATGTTTTACCAAACATCCTTCACATCCAATTACTGCATACTTTTCTTCATTTATATTTTCTGTAACATTTCTCTTAAAACTGTAATGTTGCAGCACTTCATAGAGACATATGTTTTCCAGATGCGGACTCCTTTTGGGATAGTACGTATCCAACATATTTGCTTTAACAATATCTGTACTTTCTGGCTCATTCAAAGCTAAGTATTCAATTTCTTGTACAGATTTCAATACTCGATTTCGTGTTGCAGCAAGACCTAGACTTACCCAAATGATTCCTCTTGACTTTGAATATAAACTTGCAGAGGTCAACCGATCCGAACATTCGTAGGATCCAATCTCTCGATGGGAAAGCATCTTCAAACTAAAGCTGTACAATTTGTTACTAAGAGTCTTCTCTTGTGAAATTTCTTACCACATTTCTTTCACCCCCCCCCTTTCAGATTTGGTTATATATGATATAACATAGCGAGCAACAGCAATCGAATTAACTGCAACATTCTGGATATCCATATTTGCATTCCACATCGTCAAAATCACTGGATTGTAGTCATTAATATACTTTGAATCTTCACTTCTTTTTATGTTGTAAGTATTCTTCGGAGATTTCCGAGTTATAGTATGTCTTACTGCTGACATGAAACTGTTGACTCTTCTTTTCAAAATTACTGGACGTGGGAATCCAAAACGACATTTCGTATAAAATGTTCCCTTTGACTTGTATGTCCGTTGACAACATTTCCCACATCGATGACTTTGAAACCATAAAACTTGTTGTCTTAAGATATTTTCTCCTCCTGTTTTCGGAATACCACAGGTAACATAGTCTTCAATAAAAGACAAAACAGTTTCATCAGAATTGGTTCCAAATTTAGGTGCATCCTTGATCCATAATAGCATGTGTATATGAGGAGCACCTCTGGCTTGGTACTCCTTTCTCCAAAAGAAATCAATAACTTCTCCAAGAGGTGGATTATTTTTATTGCAGATAAAAGACATCATAGCTTGAAACCTGTGATTAAAATATCTGCACACATTTACAGGATCCAAGGAACACAGTTCTCCAGCTGTCTTCAATTCAATGTTTTTAATATTTGAATTTGCTTCTCGTAGAAATTCAAGTAAATCATCCCATGCGTATTCAGCACAGCTAAGCGTAACAAACCACGTAGGTGTTCCTAAGTTCCTTAACATACATTTCAGTTCTCCATGACGACGATACCAATACTCATTGGTACCACGTTGACATGCCAATAAATTAATTAACTGAGATTCTAAATGATCGTCTCTTTGTTGAACTTTGTCCAAAAATTCCTTTGCAAAAAGATGTGTAAGATGAACTCCTGTTTTTAATATGTGGTTCACTGCATATGAAAGTCCAGACAAATCACTTTCAAACAGAAGATGAAATAAATATGGAACACACTGTCAAAATCTTGGATTTTCTGAATACAATCTTGTTGAACGGTATTCTGAAGCTGGAATCTGTACTGCTCGTTCATCATATCGACCACCTTTTCCAGTGAGTAAGAGCTGTGGAAAACAACGAGCTTCTAAACTTCTTTCCCAAACACTCATGGGAGTTCCCTTCGCTTTCTTCATTTGGAATAACTCAATAGTATTTCCAATCACTTCTTTTGAGTGTAAAGGATGTATACTATAATGTTCATAAATTTCTTCACTCCTGGACTTGTCAACTTTTTCGATTTGGCCAGTTGAAATTTCTCTATCATCTCCTAAAGATATTTCTTGTTCGTCCAGATACACATTTTTATAATAAATATTGTTTTCTATGAGATATTTCGTAGCCTTTTGAACTTTGGTGACATCTACTAACTCTTGCCATATTTTCCAACTCTTTGTTGGTACACCATTAACTAGAATAACTACAGGTTCAGTTTCCTCTCTCTCTACACCAACAGTTTCAATATTTTTCTTAAAATCTAAAGGTAAATACACAACTCTTCCTTTTAAACCTCTTTGTAAATCTGTTGGAGGCAGCTTACCTGTTTTAGGCTCCATACGAACTATAGCCTGAAACGGGTGCACAGATTGAATTAGAATGGACTCATATGTATTTAAATCCACCAGTTCCGGAGAAATAGCTACCAACTCTAGGTTATTATGTACAGCTCTAGCTGGCATTTTGTTCTCTTCTAGTTTGCTGTAACAATATTTACAAATACGTAGATTACTACCCAACTCAAAACAACCTTCCACCAACAAATAAGCACCAAATTGCCGCCACTTATCATTATTTTCCTTTTCACTTTATAAATACACATCAACATTCCTAGTTTGACTTCTATAGTGAGTACGTCGACAACAAATACAAACATAGGGGGTCATTTCGATAGCGGGTGGATCGCCACCGCCCGTATGGCGGTGGCGATCCGCCCGCTATTTCCCACCGCCCGCACTCCGTTTCCCCCCGCCATATTACGATGGCGGGGGGGACCCCAGCGGACGGAAAGACTGTCCACCGGTTTACCGCCGGTCGACCAGTCGACCGGGCGGAAAAGGGGCTGGATATGGTGGCGGTGTCTGCTAGACACCGCCATCCATATTACCATGGGCAGCGGTGCAGGGCTTTCCATGGCAGAGACCCCGCCATGGAAAACCATGCAGAGTTTGCTTTCGGGGGCCCGTTGCGGGCCCGCAGGGTATTGGGGGTGGGGGGTGCACATGGGGGGTACCTATGGTACCCCCCTGCATTGTCATGGACATGGTGGCAGGCACCTCGCGGTGCCTGTCACCTTGTGCATGACGATGCACACAGTGCATTCCCAGCATTGTGGCGGGCGGTGCTGTGAGCACCGCCCGCCACAATGCTGGGAATGGAGGATGCTACCGCCACGGTGGCGGTGGCATCCTAATCGCCTGTGCGGGACCGCCGCACCACTGGCGGCCGGTCCCAGCACTGCTAGGGTGGCGGTCGGACGAAAGTCCGCCCGTCATCCTAATGGGCCCCATAGTTTGGTTTTTCACAACAAACTACCTTAAACTTTGTAATTTCTTCTACAAACTTCTCAGTAGTACTATCTTCCACCTCTTCTTCAACACCTACACTTATCAAACTCTCACTTTCTCTACACTCCCCTTCAGGACCAAAGAAACAAAACTGTATATCATCACAAACTTTTTTACATCCAACACTGAACCATGCAAAAGAGCAGTATTTATTTCACTTAAAGATAATGCAGGACTTTTTACATAGTACAATCTTCTTACTAACTTACACATTTCTGAATGATGTACTGCTAACAATCTCAGATGATGAAAATGACTTTGACACACTTTTCTAGAAAGACAAGCGAGAGAATGACCCTGTAAGCCAGTATTTTTTCTCACTTTACAAGGATCTAGTCCTTGCAACATCTTAATTTTCTGTTTAACACTTTTTTTACTATAGTCTTGTAAGAAATTACGTAAAATATCAATAGATTCCTGTCGTATACTACAAATACTACTACAATCCCACCTAAACACTGGCGCTTGTGAACGTCTCCCTTGAACTTCTTCAGCTATTACTTCTTCCACATTTCTAGCAACCATCTTTTCTATTTCAATTAGACAACCGTTCTTAACCTTATAAGAACGACCACTGGTATCAACTGCGTGAACTAATGTATTTGGTTGAAAATAGCTTTCTTCATTAAAAGAAGATTCTGAACTAGAAGTGTGCTTCCATTCACCCAAATTTTTTTTGCAAAAGTTAGTTCTATTTATTAACAAGCTTTTTTCTTTTACTTTTCTCCTTCATAAAATGCATTATTTTATTCAATGTTTGCATTCTCTTTAATACTAATATAAACAATCTTCTTTTCAATTCAAATGCGTTTTCAACTACACTTTCAATGTGTTGTTTCTTCTTCTAAAATGCGGATCTTTTTCTATATTTTTTGCAATTTTTCAATAAATTTTGTAGTACTCTACTTTTATACATTCGTTTCCTAATGTCCTTATATTCTTTCATCCTTCTTTCAACATAGATTGTTTTCCCATAACCTGATTTTCTATTAATATGTCCTTTTTTCGTTACCTTCTGAATGGTTGTACTACTTTTCTTTTTCTTTTCTCCATTTTGTAAATTTGTTATCTTCTTTAAAACTCTTTTAACAAATTCTTTAGTTCTCTTACCAGAAGCCTTTTTCTTCAATGTCACATGTTGTACTTTATTTATTTTCTCCTTTTCTCTTTCCTTTAAATAGTACTGTTTTCTTTCTTTTCTTTTCTTTTGATCTTTTCTTGCCATACTCAATCTTTATTAATAATAATGGTGAGTATCTGCAAAGAAAGAAAAGTTTAAATACTCTTGTTAAATCATTTACTATTAATAAAATAATTATATACAAATATTATCATATATAAATTAAAACATATTTTTAATTGCATTCCAAAGGTATGTGAGACACTGCAGAGTTCCTACAATTAGAAGACATCACAACCTATACAACAGAACCACAGAGCACAACTAAAACATTTCTCTTCTGCTATCCAAATCAACTTTGAAATGCACTCTGTAGTCCTTGGGTGATTGCATGAGAACAAAGGTACTGCCTGGATGATTGGAGGAGTATTAGGGTACTGTCTGGGTGATTGCATAAGTGCATAGGTCATGATTCAGTGATTTTATAACTGCATGAGTACTGACCAAGTGATTGGAGGAATGTATAGATCCCAACACAGTCATTGCAAGACTGCAAGGGTAGTGCTTGGGTGATTGAACTACTGTATAGCTAATGCATTGGTGATTGCATGAGTGCAGAGATCATATGTAGATGATTAGAGAACTACATACGTAATGTCTGAGTGATTGCATAAATTGAGGGATAATATCTGAGGGATTACAAGAACACATACAAACTGCCTGGGTGATTTTATAAGTGCATGGGTACTACCTAAGTGATTGGAGGAGTGTATAGATTCTGACAGGGTGATTGGAGGAGTGCAAGAATAGTGCCTGGGTGATTCAATTAGTGTATAGCTAAAGCATCAGTGATTGCATGAATGCAAGAGTAATGTTTGGGGGATTACAAAAGTACATAGGAAGTGCCTGGGTGATTTTATAACTGCATAGGTACTACCTGTATGATTGGAGTACTACTATGGCAGTGCCTGAGTGATAGATCCTGATATATGGTGAGACTTATACCTGAGACATGTTATAGACTTTTTTTTATATTTGCCTAGGCCCAACACTCTCAGCATTACTAGAATGGTAAAGCAGCAGGAAAAAAGTGACATTTAAGACATGTAAGGAAATGGACTGCAACAAAGGTGCAGAAAGAAGCAAGAACAGTGCAGTAAGAAACAACAGAGATACAGAAGAAGGAAAGAGATGTGCAAAAAGAGGGAAGAGCAGTGCAGAAAGAAACAATAAACGTGCAGGAAAACAGAAAAAGGGTGCAGAAAAAAGCAAGAGAGGTGCAGAAGTAAGAAAAAGAAATGCAGAAAGAAGCAACAGAGGTACTCAAAGAGGCAAGGGAGGTGCAGAAAGAGGGGAGAGAGTTACAGAAAGAGGCAAGTGAACTGCAGAAGGAGGCAAGAGAACTACAGAAAGGGGCAACAGAAGTGCAGAAAGAGGCAAGTGAGGTGCAGAAAGAAGCAAGATAAGTGCAGAAAGAAGTAACAAAAATACAGAAAGAGGAAAGAGGGGTGTACATAGAGGGTAGAGGGGTGCAAAAAGAAGCAAGAGAAGTGCAGAAACAAACAAGAAAAGTGCATAAAGAAACAACAGACATACAAAAAGGGGAAAGTGGGGTGCAGGAAGACGCAAAGGGATACAGAAACAAACAATAGAGGTGCAGAAAGAAACAAAAGAAGTGCAGAAAAAAGGAACAAAGGTGCAGAAAGAGGCAAGAGGGATGCAGAAAAATCGAAGAGGGGTGTGAAAGACATATGAGGGATGCAGAAAGAAGCAACGAAGGTGTACAAAGAAGCAAGAGGAGTGCACAAAAAAGAAGAAACAGAGGTGCAGAAAGAGACAAAAGGGGTGCAAAAAGAGAAAAAAGGGGTCCAGAAAGAGACATAAAGGGTGCAGAAAGAAGCAAGAGATGTACAGAAAAAAACAAAAGAGGTGCAGAAAGAATGAACAGAGGTGTAGAAAGAGGCAACAAGGATGCAGAAAGAGGAAAGTGCATGGGTAATACCTTGGTGATTACATGAGTGCATAGGTAGTGCCTGGCTAATTGCATGAGTGCCGCAGTGATGCCTGAGTGATTATAGCAGTGCAAATGTAGTACCTGGATCATTAGAAGACTCCATGGGTAGTACTTGGGTGTTTACATAACTGCATAAGTGTTGGGCCTAGCAAAATATAAAGCAGCAGACTATTACATGACTTAACTACAAGTCTCTCCATATTGTTAGAAGCATGTATACATATGTCTCTACATCTTCAAACCAACATCATATCTAAAAGAAAAATGTATACAATATTTCTTAACTGTATAAGTACTGCCTAGGTGATTACAGAAGTACTAAGGTACTACCTGAGTGATTACAGGAGTGCAAAGGTACTGCCTGGGTGATTTTATAAGTGCATGGGTACTTCTTGGGTGATTGCAGGACTACTGAGTTAGTACCTGAGTGAATAAAGGAGTGCAAACATACTGCCTGGGTGAATTCTTATCAACATAGGTACAGCCTGCATCATTGCATGACTGCAGGGATAGTACATAACTACTGCCTGGGTGACTGCATGACTGCAGGGGTAATATCTGGGGGATTATTGGAATACATAGAAAGTGAATGGGTGATTATATAAGTCCATGAGTACTGCCTGAGAGATTACAAAAGTACTAAGGTACTACCTGAGTGATTACGGGAGTGCAAAGGTAGTGCCTAAGTGATTTTATAAGTACAAAGAGTACTGGCTGAATGATTACATAAGTACAAGAGTAGTGCCTGCATGATTGAAAGAGTGGAAAGATAGTGGCTGACTGAATGAAGCACTGTATACCTAATAAATTGGTGCTTGCATCAGTACAGCGGTAACGTCTGGGGGATTAAAGGAGTACATAGGTAACGCCTGGGTGATTGCCTGACTACAGGGGTAATATCTAGGGATTTACATGACTACGTAGGAAGTGACTGGGTGGTTTTATAAGTGCATTGGTACTTCTTGCGTGATTGCATGACTACTGAGGTAGTGCCTGAGTGAATAATGGAGTGCAAAAGTAGTGCATGGGAGATTTCTTAACAGTGTGACTACTGGCTGAGTGATTACATAAGTACAAGGGTACTGCCTCCATGATTGAAGTAGTGCAATGGTAATGGCTGGGTGATTATATAAGTGCATGAGTAGTGCCTACATGATTGAAAGAGTGCATGAGTAATACTTTGGTGATTGCATGAGTGCATAGATAGTGCCTGGGTGACTGCATGAGTGCCACAGTGATGCTTGAGTGATTACAGCAGTGCATATGTAGTACCTGGATCATTAGCAGACTGCATCGGTAGTACTAGGGTGTTTTTATAACTGCATAAGAGTTGGGCCTAGCAAAATATAAAGCAGCAGTCTATTACATGACTCAACTACAAGTCTCTCCATATTGTTAGAAGCATGCATACATATGTCTCTACGTTTTCGAATCAACATCATATCTAAAAGAAATATGTATACAATATTTTATAAGTCCATGAGTACTGCCTGGGTGATTACAGAAGTATTAAGGTACTCCCTGAGTGATTACAGGAGTGCAAAGGTAGTGCCTGGGTGATTTTATAAGTGCATGGGTACTTCTTGGGTAATTGCAGAACTACTGAGGTAGTGCCTAAGTGAATAAAAGAGTGCAAAAGTAGTGCTTGGGAGATTTCTTAACAGCATGGCTACTGGCTGAGTGATTACATAAGTACAAGGGTAGTGCCTCCATGATTGAAGTAGTGCAACGGTAGTGGCTGGGTGATTATATAAGTGCATGAGTACTGCCTACATGATTGAAAGAGTGCATGAGTAATACCTTGGTGATTGCATGAGTGCATAGGTAGTGCCTGGGTAATTTCATGAGTGCCGCAGTGATGCCTGAGTGATCACAGCAGTGCATATATGTAACTGGATCATTAGAAGACTGCATGGTTAGTACTTGGGTGTTTTTATAACTGCATAAGTGTTGGGCCTAGCAAAATATAAAACAGCAGAGTATTACATGACTCAACTACAAGTCTCTCCATATTGTTAGAAGCATGCATACATATGTCTATACATTTTTAAACCAACATCATATCTAAAAGAAAAATGTATACAATATTTTTTAACTGCATGAGTACTGCCTAGGTCATTACAGAAGTACTAAGGTACTACCTGAGTGATTACAGGAGTGCAAACGTAGTACCTGGGTGATTTTATAAGTGCATGGGCACTTCTTGGGGGATTGCAGGACTACTGAGTTAGTACCTGAGTGAATAAAGGAGTGCAAACATACTGCCTGGGTGAATTCTAATCAACATAGGTACAGCCTGCATCATTGAATGACTGCAGGGATAATACATAACTAGTGCCTGGGTGATTGCATGACTGCAGGGGTAATATCTGGGAGATTATTGGAATACATAGAAAGTGAATGGGTGATTTTATAAGTCCATGAGTACTGCCTGAGAGATTACAAAAGTACTAAGGTACTACCTGAGTGATTACAGGAGTGCAAAGGTAGTGCCTAGATGATTTTATAAGTATGTGACTACTGGCTGAATGATTACATAAGTACAAGAGTAGTGCCTGCGTAATTGAAAGAGTGGAAAGATAGTGCCTGGCTGAATGAAGCACTGTATACCTAATGCATTGGGGATTGCATGAGTATAGGGGTAACGTCTGGGGGATTAAAGGAGTACATAGGTAACACCTGGGTGATTGCATGACTACAGGGGTAATATCTAGGGATTTACATGACTCCATAGGAAGTGACTGGGTGGTTTTATAAGTGCATGGGTACTTTTTGGGTGATTGCAGGACTACTGAGGTAGTGCCTGAGTGAATCGAGGCGTGCAAAAGTAGTGCCTGGGAGATTTCTTAACAGCATGACTACTGGCTGAGTGATTACATAAGGACACGGGTAGTGCCTCCATCATTGAAGTAGTGCAACGGTAGTGGCTGGGTGATTATATAAGTGCATGAGTACTGCCTACATGATTGAAAGAGTGCATATGTAATACCTTGGTGATTGCATGAGTGCATACGTAGTGCCTGGGTGATTGCATCATACAAATTACTCTAGTAAATAACATCTCTACAAACATCTCAACCCTCACTTTCAGGCTGCTGCTTAACCATTTTACAACTACTTATAATATTACACCTACCCAAATACAAAGTAAGAACCCTTCAGATAGCTTTAGTAAAAGTCTCACCATATTACTAAAAGCACACATGAATATGTCTGAACCATAACACTATCCAAACCTTAAAAATTCACAGAACAAACTTTCAATTTCAAGCAAACATCAAACATTATGCAGCATATTTCAACTGTACCTCTCTAGAAACTTACAAAAAGAAGCCTAATCAATAACACCTTATGTCAGCATCTTTTAAACCACACTTTTGTGATGCATCTTCACCATTCTACTAGTACTCACAGTCTTGAGCCTACCACATAAAAAGAAACAACATCTCTATGTTATACACCATGCACCTTCAAATGTATAAGAGATATGAAAATACATATACTAGTAGAAACATACTTGAGACAGAAGTCCAAGCAAACCTTAAAAGTTGACAGACTCCACCTCCAAATTTTAAGCAACAGCTAAAATTATGCGGTATACTACAAATGTACATATCCACACACTAAAACAAACTACCATAATCACTAATCCATCTTCCAACATACACATATTACTATACAGAAACTATTTCAAACAACATTTAACTACAATAAAACAAACTACAATACACATCTGTACATTTAATAATATATTTGAAACATCACAGTTTTTGAATTATTTTTAAAGTTTAAAATAAACCTAATACATAATACACCTCACAAATTTATAACACCTTAAAAATAGATTTGTAGATTTGTAGAATTAAAATATCGCAAACTCATAAATGATTTTCTTATGCACACAATCAATGTAATGCACCAGTTTCAGCAAGGAAAACCAGTAATGGCAAAGTCTCTCTCTCTTTCTCCACACAAATACATGTAACTAACAAATCACATTCCTTCCTACATTATTTCAAATGATAAAACACATTTCTATTAGTTAGACATATCAACCCTTCCCAACTGACTTTTAAAAGTGCCCAAACTGATTCTGGAATTTTTTGGAGTCGCGACTCCACTGTGCATCACCGCGATGGAGCCGCGAATCCATACGGGAGTTCAAAAATATATTACAAATAAAAATACCACTATTTTTTAAGAACACACCACTTCTAAAGATGCTACTGACTTGGGAAATATTACTTTAATAAGATTTCACTTATATATAAATTACAATTTCACATTTTAAGTCCACAGTTAAGTTTCAACCCTTCCCCCATTCTCCTTAATGCCAGTTTCCATAATAACAGTTCATGGAACATTCAACTTAACTGACAGGTCACCATATTTTCAAGTTCACCACACAATGTTACAAATGCAAACAGCAGGTGTGGTTGACTTTGCAAAATATGAGCTTATCCTATCTACTGTACCTTTCAAACATTTTTTACTAACCAATAAGAAACATGCTTTTTAAAGAAAGTAACATGCACCCTATTTTTCAATGTACAATGTTCTTAAACAGCCAATCAATTCTTTAGTTTTTAAAAAACAGCATCTTGTCCACCATTTTACATACCTCTCATTCTACCAACTGACTACCTCAGCTACAGACATCTTTTCATTACTTCCAGACATCCCTTCAAGATGCTCACAGTGTGGATTGTTGGACACAGCTATGTTTTCTGGTGCAAAAGGTATGCTGAACGCAGAGGTATTGACAAAGACCTAGCTTTGCAAAATGTGGACATTAAATGGATTGCACAGAGAGGATTAAAGTGGCACCAATTGATGCCTTTGGTTAAAACCTTTTTGCATCTCCAACCCCCTGACCTCATGATTGTGCACTGTGGTGGCAATGACCTAGGCACATTGACTGGGGTAGGACTGGAAATGCTCATGAAGGACACCTTTGCACAATTGATGTTGCTTTTACCTCAAACTGTCTTTGTATACTCTAACATATGCCAAAGACAGAAACGGAAGTGGTCAAATCAATTCTGTCCACAGATTGAGAAAGCTAGAAAGAATGTCAATAAAGCGGGTTCTGCTTACCTCAGAGACCATAGGATGGGCTCCATATATAACAACAATCTACGTTTTGATATGGATGATATCTACAGAAGTGATGAAGTACACGTCACAGATCAAGGAAACAGAGTCTTTCTCAACAACCTAAAGGACTGCATCGGCACTTACATGTATCTACAACAAACTTCAAAATGAAAACAAGGGCTCTTTTTAGAGCCACCCTATAACATAATACTGAATATAATTTTTTTTACAAAAACAATTTTTAATTTTTTTGGGGGGGATTCACGAACCCGATGCGAATTCACAAAACAAAAGCACAAACTCAATGTACTACAACACAACAATTTTCAAGTTTAACTATTAATTTTTAATTTTATATATTTTTAACAACTCTATCAATTGTAATCTTGTCATTAACTTCAATCACAGTACCTCTTAAAAACAACTTCACAAATACAACACTACTTTCTACATTATATACTACTTAAATATTTATTTAAGGTGGATTCGCGAAGCCAACGCAACGTTACACGGGGGCGCGCTGAGAGCCGCGTTGGGGTCGCGACTCCAAACTCGAAAGAAAAAAAAAAAAACACTTTCATTATTCGGTATTCACCCCAGGGACCCCATCCCCGGGGCCTGCCACTATTTATTGTTTTTTTTTTAAAAAAGAGGGGGACCACGTGGCCCCCCTCCTCAGGCCAATATTGGCCCCGGGGACCCCATTCCCCGGAGCCTGGCCTTGTTTTTTTTTATATGAACGGGAGGGGGGCTGTGTGGCCCCCCTTCCCTGGCCACTATTAGCCCCGGGGACCCCATCCCCTGGGGCCTGGCCTCTTTTCTTTAATCACTGTGGCGGTGAGTGGGTGAGGTGGTGCTTCAAATAGATCATCATAAAAACAAAGGCCCCATTGATAGTGTGTTGTTCAATGGCCAATCTGTCCAGATGTTTTTTGATTCCTGTGCTAAAATCTCGCTTGTCCCAAAGAAATTTTATCCAGAGAAACTTAAAGGGAAAGTTAAGTTATTGAAGCCTGACATTAAACCTTTGGTTTATGGCGGTCAGCCAATAAAACTGTAAGGGTATTTTTGGGGTGATCTCGAGTATATAGGCCGTTTTACTGAGGGTAAGGTTTACATCTCTTGTAAGGGAGACAGTATCATAAGTTGGGCCCACCAAGGTGATCTTGAGAATAGGTTAGATCCAAGTGTCAAACCCAGCATTATTTTGAGGGAGGTGTCTCCCAGTGGGAAGGTGAAGCAGAATGTGAAGTCTGATGTGGATGATAAAATGGTGAGGAAACGGAAGGCACCATATTCAGTTTGGGAAGGAGTTATCCAGGAGACCAGGTTAAGAGCAGTTTGGCAATTCCCCTTAAAACTACTATACTCTGTGGTTAAGCCAGCCAATTGAAATGGAACCATTTTTTTACTATTAGCCAGCTATACTGGACACCCCAGAGGCTAGTGGAATTTGTACAAGAGCCGGCCACAAAGTTCTGCAGGTGCGGCTTTCTAAGGGCCGATGACCAACATATGTTTTTTAAGTGCCCAGAATTACAGGTGTATTGGCAGGAGGTGGAGAATGTTGTTAAGAATATCTGTGGGATGAATATAACGTTAAGTTTAACATTGGTATTAATGGGGGTGGAAGCCTGCCCGAGCCAGCCTCTAACAAAATCTAGGAGGGCCCTGCTATTCTATATGATGCTCATAGCCAGAAGAGAGATCTGTAAGCAATGGACGGATTTCTTACCACCTAAGAGGATTGACTGGGTTCAGGCGGTCAGAAACATTTGTAAAATGGACATTGGTTTTGGAACTTGGGGGGCTGATCGCAGCTGGATTTGGGTTGACGTCCAAAGATGGAGTGGAATGCTAATGACTTAAAGTGTGGTCAGATGATTACACCTGTGAGATACCAGGTACCAGGAAACTGGTAGGACTGGTCCGGCGGGGCCAGAGATAGTATGCAACGGGCCCAAGGTTGGAACAGGTTTCGTAGAACGGCCTGGGTTTGCAGATATTGGTGATATGAAGACAAAAAAAAAAAGATGATAGAATGGTGGGTAAAGATAATGATGTCATGAATGCATGTTTGTGCAGAGAGTTTGAAGGTGTTTTTAGTGACAAGTTGGGTTGCCTCAGTGACTACACTCACAAAATTGTACTGAAGGATGGGGCTATACTTGTATCCTGCAAAGTGCGGAGGTTGCCTCTGGCTCTCCGTGACTCCATGCTCTTTGAGCTTAACAAGTTGAAGAGTGAGGGCATCATTGTTGAGATGGAGGCGACTGAGTGGTTTGCGCAGTTCATCCTCATGCAAGGTTTCTGGTGAACTAAGGCTTTATGTGGACCTAAGGGGTCTTAATAAAAAATGTGGTGTCAGATAGGTACCCACGCCCCAACAATGCGGAAATGCTAGCACTGCTTTATGGGGCCATAGTTTTTTCAACACTAGACCTCATGGTGGCGTAGCATCAAAATAAAATAGACGATGCCTCCGTGAATCTGATCTTTTTTATTATTCCCTTTGGTTTGTTGAAATTCACGAGGTTACACTCTGGGTTAAATTTCGCTACCTCTGTGTTTCAGAGGGCCATGGAAGACGCCTTGGATGGTGTTTCTGGTGTCAAGATTTACCAAGATGACATTTTAGCGTTTGGCGCTTCTCAAGAGGAGCATGTCGACAGAGTCGAGCAGGTTTTGGGAAGGTGTAAAGAGAGGGGTCCTACCTTGAGGGAGAATAAGTGCAAGTTTAATCTCTCCAAAATTAAGTATGTGGGTGACAAACTTACCAAAGATGGCGTTAAACCCAAAGATCAATTAATTAGGGCTATTGATGATCTTCCCACTCCGAATTGCAGGGATGACTTGGCCACCTTTTTGGGTATGGCCGAGTATTATAATAAGTTCGTACCCAGGTTTGCTAGTCGCACTTACACCATGAAAGCATTTTTAAAGAAGGGAGGCAAGTTCTCTTGGTGCGCTTGTTGCAATTCTGAGTTTCAAGACGTTAAGAAGGTGCTGCGTGATGCCCCCTCCTTGCAAATGTTCGACACCGGGAGGCAATCTATCCTCATCACGGACGCTAGTGCCAAGGGGTTAGGTGCGGTCTTGAAACAAGGTAATGAGGGAAGAGAGGAATCTATAATGTTTTTGTCCAGGGCGTTAGTGGGGCCGGAAAACCACTAATCTGTAAGTGAGAAGGCGGCCCTTTGTACTTACTGGGCCAGTAGGAAGCTCAAGAAGTTCCTCTGGGGTGGAACCTTCTTGGTAAGATCTGAACATAAACCCCGGAAGGACATGTTCTCCAAAGAGAGTTTGGATGTCATTTCATCTTGCATCTGTAAGTGGGTGGTCACGTTGCAGGATTACAACTTCAGGGTCGAGTATATTCCTGGGACTGAGAACAAGGTGGCCGGCTACTTACCATGCCTTGTTTCCGCACAGAATGAGAGTGAGAGTGATTCGAAGGAGGACCTGTGGGACTTGGAGGATTTTAGTGTTTGTGAAATCACTGAAGGGGTGATTAGTGAAGAGGTTTGGAAAGAATTGCTAATGAAAGATGTAGTGTTGCAAGGAGTCATTAAGCATATTTCTAGTCGTTGACTTCATAAGAATGTTGTAGGTGATGAAGTTCAGTAATCCTGGAATGTTCGTGATGAACTTTCTGTCAAGGATGATCTTCGTTTCTGAAAGGATTTTTTTGTTGGTGGTAAGATATTGGAATTACATAGGTACAGTAGGTTTCGGTTTGGGATTAACATTTTCATTGGAAATAAACTGCTCATTGGTTTTTAGAGCAGAGTTGAAAGAGCCAAAGGGTTTTATTGACATTAGTTGTCAGATGTGATGTAGTTGACAGCGTAATGAGGTTTTGTTGGACAATACTCATAACAAAACATTTAGAGAGCGAAGTGGTGTTTTTCATGTTTTGGTTTGAAGCTGTAGTAGGCAGATTGTGATGAAAATGACATGGTTTGGTGAGACGATTTGCCCATTCAAGTACTGGGCATAACAAGTCACTGATGATGTGGCTGTTAGTATTAGATCAAAAGTGATCATTTTAATGTGGGTAGAATAGGTGTCACAAGGTGTATTTTCAGGGTGTAAAGGAGTTCAAGGAATGTTTCTCTCAGCAACCTCCTCACCCAACCACCCCCAAAAAATAAATAAATTGACAAAGTGGTCATTCTGAGTGCTGTCTCACACAGCCATCCCTCCTTCTTGTATGGCATGTCATGCCTTACCTTTAAGGCCTTTCTACACATAGACTCCCCACCACTAATGGTTTCTTTTTACTGTATCTCTGCTGCAGTTTAAGGACTACTCGCATTTGTCAAAGTTGCTGCGACTCACTCTGATGCTGAGCCTCGACTCACTCTAGCCTGAGGTCGCTGCATCCTGGCCTCCTGCCGTTCGCAAGCCCCGAGAACCCCAGCCCTTGCTCAACTGAGAGCCAAGAAGAGTCAGGGGGTCAAGAGAAGGTGATAAGCACACAGAGAACGGCCTTTCCAGATGTTATCTAACAGCCACAGAACTCTGCATGCAGACCAAGGCGGGCAATTGTGAACACCAAGTTGAGCTTCATGAGAGGCGAATCCTGCTTTCGCTTTATAAACTGCACAAAGTTATTATGTTGTTCCAAACAGTAACTCTGGAACCCGCCTTGACAGGGTCGAACATATCTCTATTCTAGTGTGTGCCTGCGCTGCACACATTAATAGGGTCCAACACCACTAGAGTACATTTAATTAGGTTCTCCTGGACAATGACTATTAATATAGTTTACTGATGTTGGCCGTTGTCTACTTGGGACTAGTTACCGTCAAGATGTTCCTTTTGCAGCAGGGTAGTCAACTGGTCCATAATGCCAAACACCAGCAAAGCCTCCACGGAGGCTCCGAAGCGCCTCGACTGGTCCGGGTCAGCGCCCAGGCTCTTGATCCCTTGCCCCGTCCAACGCCTCTGCAGGAGGGGCAGCTCATGGGATATGAAATTGGAAACCATATTGGGAAGGGCCCATTCCTTGGAGTCTGGGTCCAGCAGCCAACACGCCACCTGTCATTTGGAACAGAGAAACAATGAAACCAACCTGCGAAAAACTAAGTGAAACTAAATATACACTTATTATAACACTGTAAAAGCATATGCATTTAAGCTATATTTTTATCTCCCAAGATAGACAAGCATTGGCTTAGCCAATAGGTCTTGCCTTTAGGACCTTATGAGTGTTTAGAAATGCAGCACATTATCCTGGGTACTGTGCCACCAGGGATTGAATAGCTATGCAATTACTACACAATGGGTCATGCAGTCTGATTCCGGAATACATGCTTGCTTGATACACGGAATGGAAAGTGTATCAATCAAAGTGCACAGTTTAAAATGTTTGCAAAGGACGCCCTGCTGCTCCCGAGCCTTGCAACGAGGTGGGCTCCAGGAAGAGGCAGCAAGACCATGGAGGATGGCAAGGGCAATTTGGGATCGTTTAAGAGTTTTAAAGAGTAACGTGAGAGCAGTACATTATGCATAACACTTCAAATGCATTAGTTGCCCACTCAAGGATTCAATGCACACAACAGAATGTACAGCAGTCACTGGCAAACCAAACCTCCTTGTATGTGCGAACATCGAAAGTGGAAGCGGCATCGAAATAATTCCATTTGCACTTAATTTCATTAGCCACCCGTCTGTGTAAAGCCATGAATGCTATGTTAAAACCTATTCACGCAGACTGGCCCATTCTACCCTGCATTGTGTGCTGGCGCCAACAGTAACAGAAGGAACAAATCCATCACTAGTGCAGCTGCGGATGGAAAAAGGTAAACCATAGCGAACAGCGGAAAGTATTAAAGTATTGAACACGCTATTATGTGTCTAACAAGAATGGCTTAGTGCCCAACAAAGCACTTGCTTGCAGCAGCTACATACTCAGATGGCACCTCCAATTCCTTATTTCAAGCCTTAACATGATTGGAAGCGACAACAACAGAAACCATATTGCCAAGGCTGCGGTGGCTCTAAACAAAGCGATTAAGCCAAAAATTGGACCCCCTTGATAGCACCTGGACTTTGAGGCCAACAGAACTGGGAATGGGCAGATTCACATTCAACTTATTCAAGATCGTAAAAGAGACAGCCTCAGCGTGTGCATATGGACTAAGCTTTTTAGCGTCCATAGAAAACAAGAGTGCACAGGATCCTGTAAACCATTATGAACCACTCTGGTCCTGAAGTGGACATGAAAACTAAGACAGCGGAAATAGTTTGCTTTATCGCCAAGTCAAAGAAGTCCCCAGAACAGCCCCACTGTAGCATAATGTACCCAGCAGCAAGTGTGTTTATAATGTGCATGTTTCCATATGGCCACCTAATGAGACTGACCTCAAGTGCAGACAATGGCAATAACATGAAAATAAGGGGCAACCATTCAAAGTTGGCAGCTGATCTTACTGAGTCCCTTACCTTACATGAAAGCTTCTGACCCACACATGATCACCTGCAACCACTACAAGCATACCTGGACCAGGAAGCTAAGACTCCCAAACACCATTTGCAGTTGGAATGACTACCACGGAACTGCTGCTGAGCCTGCTTCATCTCAAGCTATACTGCTCTATCCACCACGACGGACCGAATTAAGGCACCACATAGCGTATGTAAAGTCAAAGAAGGCCTCCGACCTCACACCCCCAACCATAATGAATAAAGTGGAGCCTCTCAATGAAACATGGACGTCCACAGTAGCTAAATGTGTCCCAAGGCAGGTGAGTCAGGGTCCTGTTCGTTGGTGAAAACACCTCCGGAACTTTGGTGTTGAGCACACAAAATCTAGATTAACAGGACTAATTAGAGAAACCGATACAAAATTAAACCGTACTGGTGCTGTAACGCGCAAAACAGTTGGAGAGCAGAGACAGACATCAGTAACAATCGACTGAAAGTATGTGTCATGATGGAGCGATGACCTTCCTCCTGTTAGAGCAACGGCGAAACAAACAATTAGCTCAGCCCGACCAATAAATACTTTAAGAAGAGGTGGACACTGAAAATGGAATTAAACCCATTTCGGCCAGCTCACCTCCTAACTTACAAGAACCCCATTCTGCCATGCAGAAGAAAAGGAAGGCACACAGCTGCCATGCTGAAAGATAGGCTGTAAAGCGTGTGCCATGCATTAGGGAAACTACAGGGTATATTCAGAAGAACGCGTGATAACTACCGCAAGAGTAGCGTAAAGCAACTTTCAATAACGCAGCCCATCACGGGAAAATAACCCCGTGTCAACGTGGAATTCACAACAAGGCGGTAGCATGCGATAGTCACCAGATAACGCGTCAAATGCCAGCGTGAAAATCAACACCACGCCTAAAAATTGCTAAACGCGAGAAATCATGCGATGAGGCCAATCGCGGTACAGAAATCAGCGAACACCAGCCACAGGCCTGTAAATCCCACGCGTCAGGCGGGAAAAAGCACCATAAAAGTACGGGAAAAAAAAGCCCAAAAACAATTCAAACTGCGTAGCAACATGGATGCACCCGGAACAAGTGCAGAGGACAAGCCGAACACCACTAGCCCTACGGAGGACCATCCAGGAACCCCGCTGTCGGGGAAGGGCAAGGACAAGAGGAAGAGGAAGACCAGGTACAGTCTGCAGGAAGACCAGATCATCGTCACGGGGGTGACCGAACACCATCAACAACTGTTCGGCACCTCCACTGCGGCACTGGCAACCCAAACCCAAATATGGCAGGCCATCCTCACCAACGTCAATGCATTTGGAGTGTCCAGGAGGTCACTGGAGGAGGTCAAGAGGCACTGGCATGATCTGAAAAGGCAGACCAAACATAAGCTCGACACCAACAGGGAGGCAGCAACGGCGACTGGAGGTGGGAGTCCTGCGACACAGGAGGAGCTGGATGAGCTGGAGCAAATGGTGGCCACAGTCAGCAGTGAGGAGACGGTGGCATGATTGGGGGGTCTGGACACAGCACGATACGACCTGACCCAACAGCAACAGGGTGAGTAACGACCAGGGACGGGGGGGACGGGGGGAGATGGGCACAATGGCACACATGCACAATTACGCGCAGAGCACACAGCACACCCACAATGACCCTGGAACATGTCCCTGAAAGCCTTGGCACACTGCAGCACACATCCAAACGCCAAGTAGGCCCCCATCCACAATGTGCACAAAGTGCCCCCCCTATCACCAATATCACAACCTACCCTTGCACATGTGCTGAATCCAGCAAACCAGCAGATCCGTGACCCACACTGACTATGCAAGTAACACTGCATGTCGGATAGCATGGCAGCTGCCCAAAGAAAATGACATGGACCACGAAGCGACTTGGAGGGAGCCAAGTGCGGATCACATCCTCAAAGGAGCAGGTCACACTCCGACGTGTCCACGTGCAACCACAACCCATGCCTTACAATACACGCAGCAGACCAACAATGCACCAGGCCACAAAAACAGTCCGCGAGCACACATGACCCAAGTCAGAAGCAAAACAGGCCCGAAAAGCACACAATCCAAAGGCACCCCGCCTCAAGGGGAGAAGGCTACACGAAATCAGAGCTGCAGGGGCAACTCCCCCACAATGCAGCCCACACACATAGCAATCACAGAACATCAGCAATGAAGGCAATGTGGTACAAAGTGCAACACCAGCACCACAGGACAGAGCTCACAACAGGTTCCGCTCGTGCGTAGTAACTGTCCACCCACATCTGGCATTGCCTGACACTGTGTGATGATAATGTACGGGTACTACCACACATCAGTCATGTAGTCGAAAAACACACTGATTGCCATCAAATAGCCAGCTCCCCCCCAAACAGTCACAATGTACATTGGCATGCAGTCTGAATGTAAACATCTGCAAATCATCACCATACATGTGAAACTCTGTTAACCTGCATCTCCCCTTTACATTGCAGAGGGACAAACAACACCCCCTGCAGAGCACACCACACATCCCACCATTGATGATGAAGACGACAACCTGCACATATGTCAAGACACCCTCCAACGGATGCTGGACAGCCCCTGCACCCCACCCCCAGGAGCAGGCCAGGCCAGCTGCCCCGAGGTGACCCCACCATCTGAACAGACCACACAGCAGGAAACACACACCACCAGGGCTGTCTCCCAGGACCCCCCGACCAATACATGGAATTCCAATGTCGTGTGTTGGGTTGCCAGGTGGAGTTGGCTCATCAGCTGCGGGTGGGTTTCGAGCTCGTGGCAGCCAAACTCGATGCCATACGTGGGTGTCTGAGTCCCATTAGGGACCACGTGCAGTCCCTATCGGACACCCTCTGTACGCACCATGCTCCGCCACAGACCTTGGCTAACCTCGCTGGTGCCATGAGTCTAATACAAGCACTGTCTGGTCAGACAGGCACCAGCCATGACAGCACAGAGTTGGCACGGATGCGGAGGGCAATGGACACCATGGAGCAGATGCAGACCGGAAGTATGTCTGCCACTGCTGGACACCAGCGAGTGGTGGCTGGGAACAGCAACGCCCTGCAGTACTCCAACTTGCCATTGCTGCCACTGAGCCCTTCCCAGATGACTGCAGCAGGAACATCGACACACACAGCTCTGAACCCTGATGTGCCCCTGGCACACCGTGATGCTGCCCCATCACCTACGCAGTCTTATGTGTCAGGGGCACACAGCCATGCAGCCATCACCCTACCACACACACCGGACACACGGGACACAGAACCCGTATCAGGGGAGTGAGAAGGGGATGGGAACTACTGTGTGAGGAAGGAGGCAGTAGCATCCATCACCGCCATATGGCCTGTCCCTGCCTGGTCATGACCTATGCATCATGCCCTGGGAAATACCTCCTACTGTCCTCCGGCACACCCTGGGACATTCACCCGGACCCCGACACGGACTGCCATTGCTTCACCGCTGGACAATCACACAGCGATCCTGCTGCGGACTGCACTCTCCCTCTTCCCAATCACTGTGCATTCCCCAAAGGACTCTGGTTGGGGCACCACTGGCCTTCCATGTGTTGTGGGCTTGGATGGGCAGCAACAGCTCCAGCTCCGTCAATCACCTGAATGTGAATAAAACATTCTGAATCACACAGATGTGTCATCACTATGTTCACTCACATATGGAAGTATGGCTGGATGTGGGGACGATGATTGCACATGAAGGTACACCCTGCTAACTGACATCTATGCGCATGTCTATCCCTGAGACACATGGCCAATTGGATGACTGTGAAGGTGAGTACTAGCTGTGACCCCATTGCACATCAACAGCAATCTCACAACACCCCAACTTAGGCACATGTCCATGTGTTGAATAGGGCCGTGTGTAGGAGTGACCAAAACGGTGGCAGGCCAGGAGTGGTATCCCACGCCACGTGTGACAGCAGAACTTCACGTCGCATACTGACTTACACACATCTGTGTGGACATATTCTGTTGTGATGTATGACATTGCTCCACATGGGCAGAGGTTGGACACCATACACACATGGCTGGAGTCATGTAAGTGCACATGTCGTCCAGCACCTATCCCAAAACAATGTCCGGCTCACAGAGGCGGAGCTTGCCAAAGGGACACACCCCCATTGCACATGCGACAGTCAGTTCCTCCCTGTGTTGGGACGAGGCTCATTGTGGCACACGAGTGGACAATCTTAACAACACACCTCACAGTCAGACACCAGTGGAGTGGCATAGGCTTTATTGGCATGTGCGTGTCAGTATGGACGAGGCAATGGCCACAACAGGCAGGGACATGCTTAAGACACTTACACGCAGCATGGGTACATGTCGAGGGGCAGATAAATGGGGCTGAAATGGACAAGATTCATCACGGATGGCAACGCTCACAGCCCACCTTGCCTTGCTGGACGAGTCATGTGTTGTTTGGCGTCTGCACAGTGCCCCGTGTGAGGGGGCACGACTCACTGCACATGGGGTCTGCATGGTGCTCTGCCTCCAGGGTGCGCTGATTGTCTTCTCTGCCGACAGTGATCAGGTGTGAGGGTCCAACAGGTTCACATGTCGTGCTACATCGCCATGTGTGTGCTCTCACCCAGCAGTGTGTCCGAATTGGCAACGTTGCCAGTCGACGCTGTGTTGCTCGGACCCTGGACCTGCGACGCCTTGCACAGGTGTGTGTGCACACGCGTTATTCCATGCACATGCATCCAGAGCCCGACCGAAGGCAGACGTGTCCTCTGTTTTGGTGGGATATGTGAGCAATCCCCACTGTGTAGCAAGTTGTTGGGCCATGTGCTGTGGGTGGCAATAGGATGTGGCTGCAGGTATGTAGTTACTCGTCCATGAATGCCCGTGCAGCTTCATGTGCAATGTGTTCCAATAGTACGTCGTTGTCGTGTTCAAGGAACACCAGGGTGAGCCAATCCATTAGGTGGTCCGGGCAGGTGTGCTCAGCCCACGCCGTCTCACCGATCCGCAACACAGCCCAATAGGGGAGCGCCTCGATGTGGTCACTGCACACGAGAAATTGCGCCATCTCCCATGCACAACTACCAATACATACGCAGTATGTCAAGGCATCCCATGCACAGCTGTCTCGGTTACACTCCTGTTCGTGATCCAACAGGGGGGCAGACACAAGTCATAGTCCAATTCATCAACAGTTGTGTTGGATAGGCAGACATCCATGGGACACTTGAATGTGCATGTTCGTCAGTGGAACCAGGGCTGGGCGCAGGTGACATGGGCAATGCGGAAGCTGAGCCTGTAACTGATCCGCAGCACTGCCAGTGCGCCCAGCATATGTGCACGGTACTGTTCTACGTGACGGGGGTTGTGCATGTGCCCGGTATGGCCTGCTATTGCGTTGGTGCGTCTCGTGAACAGGCACTCTTCTGGACTGCGGCTGTTGTGTGGAGGATATGCCACAGCTCTGAGCAATGATTCGAATGTGTGTGCAACGTTGTGGGGCATGGATTGCTGTTTCCGTGGGTGTCAAGGGCATCCCATGCGGGGGTACCACAGGCAAGGGCTTCTATGTGTGGGCTGTGGATGAGTTGGATGGTTCATTTTCGGAATGCGTGGTGTGGGAGTCATCCCCATCTGCCATTGCATCTCTATCAGGGTGTTCCAGGCGCGTTCTGGACCAAGGTCAGAGGTGCAGGTGTCCTCACGCCTTCTGCATTGGGACAATGGTGCTTTCATCCCTGATGTTTGTCTGACTACTACTTGCGTTTTCGGAATGTGATGTGGCTTTGGTGCTGAGATTGGGACACAGCCTTGGGCTCATGGTGTACGGATGGCGATGCACACACACATGTTGGCATGTGAAGCCAGGTGCCCGAACGTCCTTGCGCTGCTTGTGCTATCTCACTCCGTCTCTCTCCCTCGCTCTCTCCCTCTCTTTCCTTTGTCGGGCGCATGGCACACCTTCTTCTCTTGGATTTGGTCTACCGGGCTGTGTGCTACGGATTGTCCAGTGGGAGCAGCTAGGACTCATCCTAGGGGTTGTTTCTGCTTTTGTTTGTCTGGTGTTTTGTGTTGGTGGTTGCATTGCTGTATAACTGATTCTCCATTTTCTGGCCACGCATGTATGTTTATTTTCCTGCTTGTGCGACATCAGGCGAGATGTTTGTTTTGAGATTCATGGTGTTGGTGTGCAATTTCTTAGTCCGGGGTTGGGGGTGGTCCCGGGGGGGGGATGGGTTTTCCGGGTGTGGGATGGGGTCCTGGGGTGGTGGCGGTGGGTATTGTGGCCCTCTTGGGTGTCCGGGCCGCATGATGAGTTGCTCCATGGCATCTGTTGCCCTTCGGATGTGGCCCTGGCTGTGCTCCCTTTTGTGGTGCTGGCTGCCGTCCGACTTTACACCAGGTCAGAGCAGGTGTAAATTTCCTGGTGCTAACGTGCCTTATCGCCGGTTTTGTGTTTTTATCGCGGATGTGGCTGGTCATTGTGAATGTTGAGGTGTGCTGTTGTCTCGGCTTTTGTCATGGGAACGCCTACTCTGCATCTCATTAGCAATATTTGCGAGGGTCCTCTGTGGCGATATTTTTTGCGGCTGCTATCGTGAGTATACTGGTGCTGTGGGCTGTTAACACCGGCTTGTGAATGGGGGGGTAAATTTATCACGACTTTGGCTGCGATAAAGTGCCGTTAATTCGGCGATGGCTCCTTGTGAATATGCCCCTACATCTCTTAAAACATGACAAATTGTAGAACTCTATGCTGATGTCAGGAGGCTAACAGTGTACAACGAGATTGAAAGAAGCAGTTGTGTGACCTTTGAATATGTGTTCAGAGTACTCAATAAGGCCAAGGACTCCAAAAAAATAACTGGCTGAAGCTTCCACTACGAACCCACATCCCAACAGGAAATAAAGAAAAAAATATTGTCCCAGACACAGAGCGATAAGCACCAATGTGGAGAAATAGCTGTAGTTGGGCGCTGCTCTCTGGGCGTTAACAAACGACAAAAAGGAGGGACAAAGGAGAAAGATTACCCACTAGAAAGCAAGCCTTTTTGAAGGACAGTCCAAGTTACCAATATAAAGCCAATGTGTGGGCTGTAAGCCCACACAGTGAATACAGCATGTCTCGAGAGACAGTGCATGTGGTGCCTAGGCTCAACCTAAAAAAATGCTAATAACAGGCAAATATAAGAAGCCTTGGGTCATACAAAATACATAAGGCTCAATCAGTGGTTTATTTTGAGCTGAATGGTGGCTTGGGGAAGTCCCAAGGGTTGATGGAGAAGTTTCTGAGATTCGAGAGATTCCCTTCCTCTGTGCGCTGTAGATGAAGAGGAAGAAGGCTACTGTAGCAGAGAAGTTCCAAGTAATTAATAAAAGCTATGGAGGGAGGAGACCTATAAAGAGCAGTGCAGGCCATTAGACCAGGGCAAATGCTGCCTGGGTGTTTGTCATTGGACTGAAGAGACGAGAGAAAGAGAGGTAAGGGAGAAGTGAGGGACTCAACAGAGAGGCGTCCGCTGAGATAGGCAATTGGGTTGCCTTACTCTTCAGACTCCTGTATGGATAGACTGGTGCTAGATGAAGTGGAGCAGAAAATAGGAGTTGAGGGATAGTGACAAGTAAAGTGATAGCAGCACAGTCATAGATAAAATGAAGGTATGACGAGAGGCTACTGGTAGCGTCTATTTAAACTCACACATGCAGAGGAAGATGGTGGTGTATGTAGAAAAAGGTATTAGTCAATATTTATCTGCACATGAAGGGTGTGGATTTAGAGCAGACAATTATCAGAATGAGAAAGTACCCAAGATAGATCCATCTGATAATGGAATTGGCTGGCATCTACAGTGGCAAGCCACCTCTGGAAACGTTTCCAGGAAAAAATAAGAAAAGAGGGATGCAATGTGAAGATGCAGAAATTATCATGCCACATGGAGCCATTTAAAACAGTGGATGCAGGACGGAGCCCCCTCCATCCTTCCTTACCCATATATAGACCAGTGTTAGATATTCTCTGTAGGATGAGGAAACCTGCAACAAGGTTTCAGTGGTGACTGGTGCCTGGGGCTTATCAAATACATTGACAAGCTTATATTGGGAGAGCCTGGGGACATCATAAGATAAAGTGACCTATGGAGTGATGTCTGGAGCACATCATGGCAATGACTGAGCAAGGAGGATTCAAGCTAGCCTGGCTGAAGCCTGGCTGAAGAATGGTGATGCCCTGAAACCGGTCCCAGGATGCTTGTTTCCGGTTCAGGGAGGACCTGGCTTGGCAGTTCAGGCTGGACTGTTCCCACAAGGAACAGGGTCAAGACTGATTTGCATATGGCTGGGTCCAAACTGGGGTGGTGTGGTGAGCAAAAGAAAGATGGATTTAACCCAGATCCTTGTGACTGGGGGTGAATGTTTGCATTGTCCAGCATTCCGCCCATCAATTGTTTCTTTTGCATTTGTTGCCCTAAGTGGGAAGGGTATGCCCAGACGTGGGTCCCGTGCTCACTACACCACTGGATTCAAGCTAGCCTGGCTGAAGAAGGGTGATGCCCTGAAACCGGTCCCAGGATGCTTGTTTCCGGTCCAGGGAGGAAATGGCTTGGCAGTTCGGGCTGGACTGTTCCCACAAGGAACAGGGTCAAGACTGATTTGCATATGGCTGGGTCCAAACTGGGGTGGTGTGGTGAGCAAAAGAAAGATGGATTTAACCCAGATCCTTGTGACTGGGGGTGAATGTTTGCATTGTCCAGCATTCCGCCCATCAATTGTTTCTTTTGCATTTGTCGCCCTAAGTGGGAAGGGTATGCCCAGACGTGGGTCCCGTGCTCACTACACCACTGGATTTAAGCTAGCCTGGCTGAAGAAGGGTGATGCCCTGAAATCGGTCCCAGGATGCTTGTTTCCGGTCCAGTGAGGACCTGGCTTGGCAGTTCGGGCTGGACTGTTGCCACAAGGAACAGGGTCAAGACTGATTTGCATATGGCTGGGTCTAAACTGGGGTGGTGTGGTGAGCAAAAGAATGATGGATTTAACCCAGATCCTTGTGACTGGGGGTGAATGTTTGTATTGTCCAGCATTCCGTCCATCAATTGTTTCTTTTGCATTTGTCGCCCTAAGTGGGAAGGGTATGCCCAGACGTGGGTCCCGTGCTCACTACACCACTGGATTCAAGCTAGCCTGGCTGAAGAAGGGTGATGCCCTGAAACCGGTCCCAGGATGCTTGTTTCCGGTCCAGGGAGGACCTGGCTTGGCAGTTCGGGCTGGACTGTTCCTACAAGGAACAGGGTCAAGACTGAATTGCATATGGCTGGGTCCAAACTGGGGTGGTGTGGTGAGCAAAAGAATGATGGATTTAACCCAGATCCTTGTGACTGGGGGTGAATGTTTGCATTGTTCAGCATTCCGTCCATCAATTGTTTCTTTTGCATTTGTCGCCCTAAGTGGGAAGGGTATGCAAAGACGTGGGTCCCGTGCTCACTACACCACTGGATTCAAGCTAGCCTGGCTGAAGAAGGGTGATGCCCTGAAACCGGTCCCAGGATGCTTGTTTCCGGTCCAGGGAGGACCTGGCTTGGCAGTTCGGGCTGGACTGTTCCCACAAGGAACAGGGTCAAGACTGATTTGCATATGGCTGGGTCCAAACTGGGGTGGTGTGGTGAGCAAAATAATGATGGATTTAACCCAGATCCTTGTGACTGGGGGTGAATGTTTGCATTGTCCAGCATTCCGTCCATCAATTGTTTCTTTTGCATTTGTCGCCCTAAGTGGGAAGGGTATGCCCAGACGTGGGTCCCGTGCTCACTACACCACTGGATGCAAGCTAGCCTGGCTGAGGAAGGGTGATGCCCCGAAACTGGTCCCAAGATGCTTGTTTCCGGTCCAGGGAGGACCTGGCTTGGCAGTTCGGGCTGGACTGTTCCCACAAGGAACAGGGTCAAGACTGATTTGCATACGGCTGGGTCCAAACTGGGGTGGTGTGGTGAGCAAAAGAATGATGGATTTAACCCAGATCCTTGTGACTGGGGGTGAATGTTTGCATTGTCCAGCATTCCGCCCATCAATTGTTTCTTTTGCGTTTGTCGCCCTAAGTGGGAAGGGTATGCCCAGACGTGGGTCCCGTGCTCACTACACCACTGGATTCAAGCTAGCCTGGCTGAAGAAGGGTGATGCCCTGAAACCGGTCCCAGGATGCTTGTTTCCGGTCCAGGGAGGACCTGGCTTGGCAGTTCGGGCTGGACTGTTCCCACAAGGAACAGGGTCAAGACTGATTTGCATATGGCTGGGTCCAAACTGGGGTGGTGTGGTGAGCAAAAGAATGATGGATTTAACCCAGATCCTTGTGACTGGGGGTGAATGTTTGCATTGTCCAGCATTCCGTCCATCAATTGTTTCTTTTGCGTTTGTCGCCCTAAGTGGGAAGGGTATGCCCAGACGTGGGTCCCGTGCTCACTACACCACTGGATTCAAGCTAGCCTGGCTGAAGAAGGGTGATGCCCTGAAACCGGTCCCAGGATGCTTGTTTCCGGTCCAGGGAGGACCTGGCTTGGCAGTTCGGGCTGGACTGTTCCCACAAGGAACAGGGTCAAGACTGATTTGCATATGGCTGGGTCCAAACTGGGGTGGTGTGGTGAGCAAAAGAATGATGGATTTAACCCAGATCCTTGTGACTGGGGGTGAATGTTTGCATTGTCCAGCATTCCGTCCATCAATTGTTTCTTTTGCATTTATTTAAAAAGCAATCACAAACATAGTGGTCTGCTGACCTCAGTGGGCCACTATCCCTGCCAGGGCTGTCATCCCTAATGGGTCGCAAATTGCGACCTACCTCATTAATAGTTAAGAGATATGTTTATGTGTGACCCACTAGGAACGCTATATAAAAAATAAAACTTTCATACATTTACAATTATCAAACAGCAATTCAGAAAAAAACGCTATTTGGAAATCGCTATCCTAAAGGTATATACATCTGGCCCTTTGCACTTTTCCCTTGACTCCTAAACCACTGTAGATCATTACTAGACTTAATGATTACCTTCACTTTATTATTGTAAGCACTCCCTTCTATTTGATGCACATCTTTTAGTATTTTGGTGCCGATTTTGACCCCAGGCTCCTGCAGTTGAAGTTAAATTCCTTTCATTTACCGTATTTTCTGTGAAGAATGATGTTCTAATGTTACTTCTGTCCCTCCCCTCTTATTCTTATTTTGTGACGGCATACTGCTGAATTGCAGCCTCTATTAAGAATCCTCTACTTCTCTATTGAATACTTTACTCTTATTCTAGGCATTTTATATAGCAAAGACCTAAATCCAATGAGCAGTGAATTTTTTTACAGAGAACATTTGTAATGCTGAAGCAACAGTGTAAACATGAGATTCTCTACACAAAACTAGAAGTGGGCGGAACTCGCGTAATTTCACTCTGCAGAATTCCATAGAGTTATATAAAAACCCCACGAGATTCCGTGGATTTCCGCCACTGGTTGAAAAAAATCATGGTCCGCTGCTCACACTGCGATTTAGTGCAGGTAATGCATCCTGTGCTGAAACATCAGTGCCACCGGCAACACAACGTGCGCAAGAGTGCACGGCCATTCGAGTTGATTTTGCAGCCGCTCAAGTGCAAAATCTACTTGAGAAGCAGCCCTCTGACCGCGACCGCTCGCATTAGAAAACTACACCGGAAGGCTCCCTAGCCACTGAAAATCATGCTATTGGCGCCAAATCCCACTTGCGCTTACCAGCTCGCTTGCAGGAGCCTAACGTTGTTCCTGTTGTCATTGCGTTGCTTGATCGGGAAAAAAAATTCAGTGTGTGGTTAAAACAGTAACGCAGAGTTGCCAAATTCCTCCTTTTCCATGAGCGAAATTAAGAACCACACCACTGTGTGGATGTGAGGGGCCTTGCAATATATCATTAGGACATCACTTGGTAGGCCACTGAACAGTTGTTTTTTGCATATTACTTTACACATATTTGCACCACTGACCTAATACAACATATCTATCATACTTCATCTCTTAAGACTATTCAGATGTAGGTCCTTGAATCTCTCTTTGTAATGCTTGACACCCTGCTGTGCAATTGATGGCATCCACAAAAATGGAAATGCTATTAAAAGAAGCAGTGAGTTATGGGCCACTGTCAGGACATTTTAAATGAGAAGAGCTGATCATCTACTGCCCGCAGAAACTAATAGCAGATTGAAAAGTCTGCAAATTAGCTGGAAGATATATCTTGTAAATGCATTTTAAGGCAGATCGCCGGGATACAATCTATGACATTAGTCTGCAGTGTTTTATGAATCCTGAGCAGAGGCAAAGGCTCTATTTCTACTGAAAGCCACTGGTTTGATCCAATCAGCAGAGTATATTAGTTGATGGGATGGAATCCCACTGCACCTGCTTTGGCAATTTTCCCAGATTGTGTCTTGCAATTTTTTGGAGCAGCCTTGTGAGGTTTGGATTTGTCATTGGAATATAGCAGTTGTACGAGTAAGCCTTGATTAAAAAAACAATCCCAAGGAAATAATTTATTACAGACTTTCCTAAAAGTAGGGGAAAGTGAATTTTACAGAATTTAACATTTTAATAAATTGCACTCTCCTCTCATTTCAAGGACAGGAGGATGAAACTGATGATAGGAAAACCAATATGAATTGAACCAGACCGTCACGTAGAATCCATCTTTGAAGCTGTAGGTGGATAATTATCAATGCTCAATGAAACACACTAAGAAATGGGCTAGTCAGTTAGAGGTATTACGTACTGCCATAGAAGAGCACCCAGTTTTGTACCCACCCCTGCGTGCCCCCCTTATCCCTTCCCCTTGTTCAGGGCATCCATAGTATGTGTTGCAAGCAGTGGCGGCTCGCCGAGGGAGCGGGGCGGTGCGGCGGGGCGGGGCGGGGGAGGGGCAGGGTGGGGGGTAGTGGACTCGGACTTACGACGGACAGAATACCCTCTGAGTTCTGTCCGTCATATGTCCGAGTTCACTGCCCCCCCACCCTGCCCCTCCCCCGCCCCACCGCCCCGCACCACTCCCTCGGCGAGCCGCCACTGGTTGCAAGGCTCTCTTCGAGAGTCTTTCGAGAGTGTCATGGAAGCTGGAGATATTTTCAAGTGGGTGATTTTTTTTTATTTCCAATTAGTATGAGTTTAATAGCAGCACTAGGAAACATTGGTGCGTTATTTCCCTTTTTTTCCTGTGAGTATGCATACAAATGTGTGCTGCCTCATATTTTGCTCACTTCATGGGGTCTTTATCATTTCTGAAATTATAATATTTTGAAAGGGCACAGGAGTGTTGTTTTCTTCAAGCAGAACATTATCTGCAGTGCACCAAGAAAGGAATTATTCCACTCTTACATTTTCTGAGATGCCCTCTCACATCATGGATGTTTTTACTGGTGAAATTGTGAGATTATCTTTATAGGAACAAAAACAGGAATTCAGTTGTAAAAACGAAGAGCAGTTTGTGAGGAGAAATGAAGCAAAATGTTATGTAATGTTAAAACAAATTCATTCTTAAGTGTCCCACATGCAAGTCAATAGGTGCTTATTTAATATAAAGGGATTCAATCGATCAATCAGGGTTTGTAAAGCGCTAATACTCACCTGTGAGGGTCTCAAGCTGCTCGGGAGGCGAGGGGGGATGCTGATCCGTCTGAGTACGGGGGATTAGTCGAAGAGCCATGTCTTGAGATCCTTCCTGAATTGGGTCAGCGATGGGGATTGTCTGAGATGGAGAGGCAGGGTGTTCCAGATCTTGGCAGCGAGGTAGGAGAAGGATCATCCTTCAGTTCTAGTCTTGTGGATCTGAGAGGCGGTGGCCAGGGCCAGATCGGCGGAGCGGAGGTGTCTGGTGGGTACGTGTAATGAGAGGCAGTGGTTCAGATATGCTGGCCCTGCGTCATGGAGGGCTTTGTAGACATGCGTGAGGAACTTGAAAGTGATTCTTTTGTTGACTGGGAGTTCTCAAGGTGAGCAGTGATATGGCTGCGGTGGGGTATGTCGAGAAGCAGTCTGGCTGCGGGATTTTCAAACGTTCTGTAGTTTCCTGAGGAGTTTCTGGGTGACGCCGGCGTAGAGTGCGTTACCGTATTCG
This sequence comes from Calotriton arnoldi, assembly GCA_963921515.1. Classification (NCBI taxonomy): domain Eukaryota; kingdom Metazoa; phylum Chordata; class Amphibia; order Caudata; family Salamandridae; genus Calotriton; species Calotriton arnoldi. The sequence continues at coordinate 1,689,744 of CAWUFW010003162.1, read as the reverse complement.
AATCAGCTGCTGATGAGTGAGTGACCGTTTTTCTGGATTTGGTGGGGATCCATCTGAATGTCTTTTGAAGCAGGCGAAGCATGATGAGCAGGCGGCGTTGATCTGACGGTTCATTGTGAGTGAGGAGTCCAGTATGATGCCGAGGGTTTGTGCGCGGTCCTTGGGAGTGGGAGGGGTTCCAATGCGGAGGGCCACCAGGAGTTGTCTCATGCTGAGGGGGTGGGTCCCAGGATGAGGACTGTGGTCTTGTTGAGTTGAGTTTGAGGCAACTGTTTTTCATCCAGGTGGCAATGGCCTTTATCCCGCTGTGGAAATTGTTTCTGGCGGTTGTGTGTTCGTTGGTGAGGGAGAGGATCATTTGGATGTCGTCGGCTTAGGAGACAATATTGAGTCCGTGGTTCCTGATGATGGGCGCCAGGGGGGCCATATAGACATTGAAGAGGGAGGGGCTCAGAGAGAGCCTTGGGGTACCCCACAGCTGATCTCCGTGGGTTCGGTGAGGAACGGAGGTAGTCTGACTCGCTGTATTCGACCAGTGAGGAAGTAGTGGATCCAGTCATGGGCCTTGTCGCGGATGCCGGCATCGTGGTCTCATGATTAGGGTGCAGTGGAAGACGATGTCGAAGGTGGCGGCGAGGTCCAGAAGGATGAGGGCTGCGGTTTCGCCCCGGTCGAGGAGGGACCGGATGTCATTGGTAGTGGTGAGAAGTGTGGATTGCAGTTTCCAAAATGCAGAGTTGCATGCAGAGTACAACTAAGCAAAGGGGGAAAGCACCCCACCAGTACAAATGCATATTTTTTCTTTTCTTTTTTCTCCCCAGGTAAACATTTTTCCTATGGAGAAACCCCTTCACCTACACCACACTAATATCGGATGAATGGACGTAACGGCGGTGCAAAGGGCTTGTAAATAAGCCCCTCAGTATGGTGGGTTCTGTTCTCCTTCCCACCCTAAAAGGGGATTTACTCCAGCCCTTTGCACAATCAAATCTCTTAGCATCTCCATGTTTGGAAAAATTTGGAGAGCAGTTTGTCATTGGCCGCACCTTCTGAGTTTGTGGTCATTCACAAGTTGACAAGACTAGCCATGCCTTGAGCACCCACTTCCTATTCCCTGCGTGAGATTTCCAAATAAATATTTGTAAGCAGTCATTACATACAATTATGCAGAAGAAAATAGTATCTACACTCGTTAAGTATCCTTTTGTGGATATGTATATTTTAGGCATATAGATTCGATCTCAGTCAAAAAATGCTGTTTCCCTTTTGCCTTATGGTTGATTTTATCTTCCCTGATTGTGAGATGCTTAAATTTTTTCCTTAGCTCTTTAATAGCTGATGATAATGAACTCCTTAGCAACCGCCAGAATGGTTTGGTGAGGTTCACCATTGAAACTGGTGATCGTTGGGTCACGAGTTCAAATTCAGGCAAGGCCAACTCCATCCATTCTTTCAAGGTTAGTAAATTGAGTATTTTTAAATTGAGTAATTGTAATATATGTGATCTGCATGGCTTTGGAAATGGCTAAAATGCGGTAAGACATGCTTTATGAAAAATTCTTTATTCTTATGAGCTCTGTTTTGCAGGTACTTAGCCCCAGCCAATTCTTATCCATTAAGGATTGTATTGCTTGAAATGACTATATAAAAGAACTATCAGCCTTATTTAGAGGTCAACAGACAGACACCCTATTATAAACACATGGTTGTCCGACCCGCCACATTACAAGTGCATTATGGTCTGTTGCAGATTGGATATCCACCACATTTTGATAAAGTATCCTGCCCTAAACTCTATATAAGATTCTATGTGATTTCTGTATTCACAGTGACTGAGCTATTGAAGGGAGGTTTACGTTCCCAAAAACCCATGCCGTGTTTATCCAAAATTGTGAGTAATGTCTTCACACAAGTCTTAAGACTGAAAGGTGACTGTGGATATTCCGGTGAAACTAATACTTTCCAGTGCATTGTAGCCACTTGTAAGGGTCTTTCCATTAGAAAGGCTAAACTCATCCTATGATAAGATAAAATTGCAACATTCTAAAACCTATTTAACAGGAGTCTACCATGTCAAATGCCACCAACACGTCAATATCACCAAAGTTAAGGCTTTTAAATATTTGACGCCTTCAACAATTGTATGCTCTCAGCCAACAGGGCCAATTGGATCCCTCTGTCAATCAATACAGCCAGAGCTCCTATCCCCCAGTAGACGAGGCTTACACATATTTGCTTATTTGCTTGATTTTCACGTTGTCTATTATTTTTTAGTTATAGTAGGATTCTTGAAATCCAAAGTGCATTTTCATTTCAGAAGTAGAGTTCATCATGACCAATTTAACCAAATTGTTATGCTGTGTTCAGAATAATTGTAGTTATAAGAAGAGAAATGTTTATAACAATTTTAGTAGGACAGGGGTCACTGAGAATAAAAGTGCTGTCATAATATACTGATGTAAGTATTAATAAATATACATTATTGGTATAGTAAGAAACACTTATATTTTCCTGGATACTTTGTACCTATGTTGCTCTCTGTTTGCTTCTCTAGGCAGCCCTTTATAGTTCTCTGAATGATTGATGCCCAGATAGGTTTGTGTATTGCCGTACAGAAATATTGAATCCTGAATGTTGACTAAACCATATCATTCAGGTAAGTATATATAGTTAAGTACACAATTGCTCTTCTTGAAGCCACATCTCAGTACCGGTTGTATGTGATTTCATAGAAAAACAATTTAATGAAATACCATTACTGAGAAATCATTTCATCTAAACTGTGGAATGGAAACTTTCAGGATGAATGGCATTTACCATTTCCTAGAAAACCAATTCATAGAAAGTCTTTTTTTCGAAATTGGCTTCTGCATACTTGTTTTGAGGAATAGGACACGTTACAATGCAAACATCCATTACAACGCATGATTTTACAACGCATGACATCACAACGCATTTTTAGAAACTACATTTACAACGCATTCCATTACAACGCATACCACTACAATGCATACCATTACAACGCATAATACTTTTAGGGCAACAGTAGGGTAAGTGTTGGATAGTGTACGGGTAAAAATTACTATTCCCACTCCAGTGAGTGGAACAGTAGGGTAAGTGTTGGATAGTGTAGGGGTAAAAATTACTATTCCCACCCAGTGAGTGCAACAGTAGGGTAAGTGTTGGATAGTGTAGGGGTAAAAATACCTATTCCCACTCCAGTGAGTGCAACAGTAGGGTAAGTGTTGGATAGTGTAGGGGTAATGCGTTGTAATGGCATGCGATGTAGTGACATGCGTTGGCGGTTCGGGCTGGACTGTTCCCATGAGGCACAGGGTCAAGACTGATTTGCATATAGCTGTGTCTAAACTGGGGTGGCGAAGTGAGCTAAAGAACGATGATGGATTCAACCCAGATCTGTGACTGGGGGTGAGTGTCTGAAAAGTTTCAGCGCTCCGTCCATCATCTCTTTGTGTATGCTTTGTTCGCCCTAAGTTGGCAGGGTATGCCCAGACGTGGGTCCCTTGCTCACTTTGCCACTGGATTCAAGCTAGCCTGGCTGATGAGGGCTGGTAGCCCGAAACCGGTCCCAGGATGCTTGTTTCGGGTCCAGGGAAGACATGGCTTGGCAGTTCGGGCTGGACTGTTCCCATGAGGCACAGGGTCAAGACTGATTTGCATACAGCTGTGTCTGAACTGGGGTGGCGAAGTGAGCTAAAGAACGATGATGGATTCAACCCAGATCTGTGACTGGGGGTGAGTGTCTGAAAAGTTTCAGCGCTCCGTCCATCATCTCCTTGTGTATGCGTTGTAATGGCATGCATTGTAGTGACATGCGTTGTAATGGCTGTGTTGTAATGGCATGCGATGTAAAGGCAGTTGCGATGTAATGACTGCGTTGTAAATGTAGTGCGCTGTAATGACTGCGTTGTAATGGTTGTTTCCCGTTTTGAGGAGCAAATGAAAATGGTTGCAGGTCTTAATTTCAGAAACATTTTTTTAAGGTATTTAATTCAATCCTTTATGTCATGAGACATTATTTCAGATTTATAACTTTTACATTAATTACTTTGGATGCTTTAAATTAGCTGAACTCTCACCACGCCTGAACACCATCCATCTCTACCCTTTAAAAATATCTTCCCACACAATAAACTGCACCCATCTCTGAACCCCCTGAACTCCAACCGTTACTGAACCTTAAAGTCCTTTCTACTCCTAAACTTTACCCATCTCTTAACCTAGAACCACCTCACTAACGCTCAACCCCACCCATTCCTGAACCCTAACAACCCCTCCCTATGCCTAAATCCCACCAATCCCTAATCCCTTAAAATCCAGCACCACCTAAACTCTGCTCATCCTTGAACCCTAAAAAACCCTCACCACCCCTGTAAACCACCCATTCATAATCCATAAAACCCCTGACCATCACTAAAATCCTGCATCCCTAAAGCCTAAAACCCTTTCTACCTATAAAACTCCACCTATCCCTGAATCCTTACAATCCTACACCATCCCTAACTTCACCCATTCCCAAACACTTAAAACCCATCACCACTGCAAAACGTTACCCTTCACTGTACCTTAAAACACTCGCCAGCCCTAAGCTCCACCCATCTGTAAAACCTAAAAACCCTCAACACCACTACATGTGTCCCATCCCCGAACCCTAAAAACCACTCACCACCCCTAAAATCCACTCATCTGTGGACCCTAAAAAAACCCTCACCAACTCCACCCATGCCTGTCACTAAAAAACCCTCTTCACCCTTAAACTCCACCCATCCATAAACCCTAAAAACCCTAAAAAAAAACCTCACTACCCCTATTCTTTGCCCAATGGTGTGGTTTTGGATGTTTCCTTTAGATTATGTTTCCTTTAAAATGTGTCTTTACATTTTCAATTTATTTGTTTTTTCTTAAAATTGTCTTTCCTTAAAATTGGTTTTCCATGATTTGGTCTCCACCAATGTGGTTTTTCAGTTTTCGTTTTTCCATTAATTCACATATATCACTCCGTACCATGCCAACATATATCTTCAAGTTAAGTATGCACTGGTAGGTATAGATTTTCTCCCTGTTGCTCCATACCTTTGTCGTCAAGGTACACAGATGTCGAGTTAAGAATAAAATCTATATTTACCTCTATACTTACCTTGATGATATAGTAGTAGTTAACTTTCTGGATTACTTTTTTGTAGGTGGATATAGGCAACTATTTAATGTGTAGAAGACCTTCTGATATATATATATATATAGATAATCTGTAATAGTAAGTATATATGTATATACTTACTATTGCAGATTATCTAAATTTTTCTTGCAAAATAGTTTTGAAGATGTAGGTTATATCTTCTGTAATTGTACGGGATGCAGATGTTGTTTGAAACTTGGGGGGAGATTTACTAAGATTTTGCGCCGTGTTTGCATCATAAAAGTGAGGCAAAACGGCGCGAAATCTTTTTTTCCTAATCAACTTTCCAGCGCTAAACTTGTTTAGTGCTGGAAATAACATAAAAGTAATGTGAAGGAGCGCATTGTGCTGCTTCGCATGACTTTGCGCCGTGGGGGCGTGCCAAGGGTGTTGCATGGGCGTTCCCATGCAACCACCCAAGGTTTCGCATGCTAAACCCAATTTACTGAAAAAGAGTAGATTGAGTTTGGCGTGAGAAAACTATGCCCTTTGCAACTAGGCGCAAGGAAGGAGAAATGCTTTCATTTCTCCTTCCTTTTCCGACTTTGCATGCGTGCTGCACTGTGCAGCATGCATGCAAAGTGGGAATAGCTTTCCCTTGTGCCTAGCATAGTATTTTGTACAGGAAGGGTACCCTTCCCGTACAAAAACTATGCTACACTCATGCACACATCTTAGCGCTGCGGCGCTAAGGTGTGTGCATGGCGCACGGCTGCTGAAATCAGCGCCGGCGCAAGGGAAAGGAGAGGAGAGAGCCATATCTTTGAAGATATGGCACTCCCCTGCTCTCTCCCTGTCGCGCAACGCAGCGCAGCCTCGTGGGGGGCTGCGCTGCGTTGCGCGACTTTTTTTGTAAATCTCCCTTTAGATCTTCCATTGTGTATGTGTATGCAATCTGATTGGCTTTTTGTATTAAATATTTTTTTAATTCTAGTGTTTTCTTGCAGTAATGTGTATTAATATAAGTCAAATTTCAAACACCCACAGGCGGATAAAACGCAGCGCACAAGGGCCTTTTTAAAAAAAAAAAAATTCCATCGTGCTGGACTCTCGCAAGAGTTTCTCGGGAGCCAGCGTGTCCGCCTGTGCTCCTGCAAAACACTTTTGGGAGCAAAGGGGCCCTGGCTCCAGAGAGATTCGCTCCAAATTGAGGAACCCCTGCTTGGGCCATTGACCTCCCCTACAAGAGGCTAGGGGGTCAGAGTATCCCTACCCTCCCTGCTTATACCTTAATTATCTTTCATTTTCAGGTCCCTGAGTCCTGTAATGGATGCTACAACATTTTTGTTTCTTTTACGATCAACCAGTTAGAGTCAGTACTCACATAGGATGCTCGCACAAATGCGAGATAGCCAAAGAGAAATAAAGGGCCTCAAAGCCAATCAGATTGCTCCATTATTTTAAATTGTGTGCCTGCTGGAATTTCGCAAGACTCTTGAGTAACCAACCATCCAGAAATCTATACATTTTGAACCTTAATGTTGGACCTGACAAGGTGTGGGTTTCCCACAACTTTTTGCCCATCAGGTCTCGTGTTTTTGCTGACTTTTTTTTTGCTGCCCTTAGGACTCTGCGCACTGCTAACGAATGCTAAAGTACTTGTGCTCTGTCATTAAAACATAATAACATTAGCTTCTACCCAATTGGCACATTTAATTTATTTGTAAGTCCCTAGTAAAGTGGTACTACACGTGCCCAGGGTCTGTAAATGAAATGCTACTAGTGGGCCTGCAGCACTCATCGTGACACCCAATTAAGTAGCCTCTTAAACATGTTTCAAGCCTGCCATTACAGTCTGTTTGTACAGTTTTAAACTGCCATTTTGGCTGGACAAAATATAACTTTTGCCAGGCTTAAACCTTGCTTTTTAATACATATAGGTCAGCCCAGGGTAGGTCCTAAACAGCTCAGAGTGCAGGGTACAGTGTACTTAAAAGGTTGGACATGTACTTTTAAGTTTACATGTCCTTGTAGTGAAAAACTCAGAAATTTGTTTTTCATAACTGCAAGGCTTACCTCTCTCATAGAATAACATTGGGTTACCTTAATACATTTAATAAGTGATAACTTTCAATTAGGAGCAAGTAGGAAAGTTGAGTTTGGTGTCTAAAGAATTGTAATTTAAAACCCCACTTAACAGTTAAGTCAGATTATAAGTCACAATTCTGAAAATGCCACTTCTAGAAAGTTGTATACAAAACAAGTAGCTAGTTGCATTAGTACACTATAAAGCTTTAGACACAAAACGAGCCGATGTCTCTAATACACAAGCTCATGTGATTTATTTCACTTTTCTTTATCACTTTTAGAAAAATGTTTGATGCATTATAATCATGTCATCATAAAGGGCAACACAAAATTATAACAACTTTTGAAGATGCTGAGGTCTGGGATAAGACACTTGCAGTGTCTGTGTATTTCTAATTTTCGTGGCACATCTGTTGTTTTTTCAACGTCCATGTTGAATGCTCAAAAGTTGTTATAATTTTGTGTTGCCCTCACTTGTGATTGCTGCAGCAGAGAGCAAATATTAATTTGAGATTAAACATTGAAAACCACAAAACGTTTGACATCTTCGTTGTTGCCACCCTGCCCTTACAGATCTACAAGAAACTTGGCATGGCAAAACATTGAGATTTAAGTAATTTGATTGGAAATTTTTGTGTAGATTCAGTTATAAGCAAACTAAAACATGGATGTCCATTGGAAGAAAATCCTATCATCACCATGTAATACAACCAAATTGGGAACAGACTAATATCGCCACTGACATTCAGAGGATTTACCTGGAAGTGGACTGCTTTCCAATTTCTCAAGTGACCTTTTACAGCCATATTTGTATAGTTTGAAAGCACAAGTGAATTTCACAATCTGTATAAAATCACGACTCACTCTGAAAAAACTTGCTTCTTATAATAACAAATCAACACAGGTTTAAAGCTGTCTACCAGTCAGCGGCAGATCTTGATCATCACCTGAGGGAGGATAACATTTCATGTGCGCCCTGACAGGTGAGCTGGAAAATTTAGTTTATACTATGTTCCTATGTCCTCCTAGGTTTCTTTTACGTCCTCTTAGGTTTTATTCCCGATCAGTGGGGAAGCTGGACTCATCTGGTGAGTCATCAAACAGAGCCTAAAGTAGTGAATTTGGACGGCACCTTATGAAACTGGAATTGAACTATTTGTCATTTTTTCTCCAATTAAAACAACCTGGCAGCGGAGGCTTCTAATAGTATTGGGACGCTATCATCACCTGTGTGCATGGATCTGGACACTCCCAAACCTTTTTCTGCTCATATTTCTCAAATGTATTTTTGACATACTTCTGAGAGACTGTAATTGTTTATGGTCTCCATTTACAAAAAGAAGGCAATGCAACTTTGCAACAGTTTTAAATGTTATTCCAATAAATGAACCCAAAAGGTACTGAATGAAAAATAGTGGCTTGGGAGGCAGATGGCCGAAGGACGGTGTTCCCACAGGGGATATTGCGCAGGGTGGTACAGTCCTGTGGGCGATTTTGTTAGGCACGGGCGGGGCTTTAGTTAAAAGGAGGGTGAGATTGGGCTACCAGCCACCATTTTAGAAGTGTTGTACACTGTGCCTGGTAGCTTGGGACCTGGTGTGGAGGAAAGCTATTAATCCGCCCTCCCACCCAGAAGTTGACGGTTGGAATGCGGAGGGGGGGGAGCATTGGATGAGTTTTGTTGGAACAGGTGTGCAGGGTTATGAGGCATTGTTAACGGTTGTCGCTGGAGGCAGGTGCAAGGGTGGTCTGAGCTAACCCTCTCGCCCAATAAATGCAATGACATATTATTGCGGCTCACAAATAATACAAGAGTGATGGCAATTGGAGTGGAATTAACTTTTCAAAGATGACCACCTTACTTACCCTGCAATGTTCTCAACATTGTGCCTAGGGAATTCCAAAGAGAGTACAATCAATGAGAAGGGATGGGCGTGGTTAGCCCAATAGAAAGAAACTCATACTGGTAAAAATAACAATTCCTGTGGCTGAGATTGTTAATAGGCATGTCACCTGCTGCAGTAAGGAAATTGCCCTAGACATTAGGACACCCTTTATCGTCAAAAATGGTAACAATGTTATATTGACTTGGGCCTGAAGTCAAATTCTGCCAGAAATTGGCAGAGCTCCCACCCCACCAAACCTTTGGTTCCCAGCCTCATTTAGGGTCACACGAACCTCTTGGTTTTCAAAAGTTGAGCCTGAGACGGCTCAGCCATCAGAAACTCTTGACATGGTGACCCATTCAGCATAGGGTTACCAGTAGGGGTGTAGAAACTTCGCATGATTTGCTTTCGCGTAGTAAAATCATACAAAATGAAATGTAATTATGGGAAATTCAAATCCCTCATTTCGCATTATATTTTAGTGCAAGATGCATCATCACATCGACTTTGGGAGCAAGAACGCCTTTTTTCACTATAAATATTTACTGCACTTGGTGCTTAATAACACAAAGTGGCACAATGGTGTAATTTCAGGAATTTTGCATAACAAGTGCAACATGAAATTCCTGTAATTATGCAAACTACCCTGGCGTAATTTAAATTTCACCCAGCCGTAGTCACCAGATCACAGTGACAGTAGTCATATTTAGGGCACGGCTACTAATACTGATTTTGCCTGCTTGGATCCACCATTAAAGGCATAAATGCCCCATCAGGAATAAAATACTCTCGTCCCAATACGCAGGGAGAAAACTCTCAGCATGTCAGGGCCATAGGTTTGGTTCAGAAAAATAAAATGTTAATGATGACTCGAGTGGGCCCAACACAAACGTAGACCCACTTGGAAGCCATCTCTCTCTCTTCTGTGACTCGCTGGCAGGTGCCCTAAAACCACAAAGATTCCTTCCAGGTAGGTGGGGCTCTCTAAATATGGCAGCCGTCCCTCACCAGAGAAACAGATGATGGGGCCTCCGCTGACCTGGCGGGCAGGTAGGTCTCCGGCCAAACTACAAATGAGGCACTTAGGGGCATATTTACAAGGAGTTAACAACATCAGAACGTAATTTTTTGCAACGTTACGGTGGCGTTACGTCCTTCGTCTTATTTACAAGGCGGCGTTAAGCCACTTAATGTGGCCTTAACGCCCCCATGTAAATAATGCCCCTATTCACGCAGCACTCAGCTTGAAAAGGGCCTGCAATGGGTGTTGCAGTGGGCGTTCTGCCGCACCACCTTTTGCTTTTTGACGCTGCCCCATATTTACAAGTTATGGGGCAGCGCCAAAAATATCGCCAGGGAATACCTGGTCTTAAATGGGCGATACGAGGAGAAATGTTTCATTCCTCCTCGAATTTAGCTCTTTCCATGTGTGCTGCATTCTGCAGCAGACGTAGAAAGAGCAAATCGCCTGTAAAGAATGTTTAAGGTGTCCCTTCCTGCACATAAAAAATACCCCTGCAGTGCAGGCACGCTTGCAACATGGCACAAGGGTTCCCGCATTGTTGCTAGGCAGCTGCTTTAGCGTCAGCACGAGGGGAAACGCAGAGGTGCGCCGTATTTTTGTAAATACGGTGCATCCCTGCATTTTGAAACTGATAGAGCGCGGCGGTATCAATTTTGGTGTAACACCGCGCTCGGCCAGTTTCTAGTAAATATGCCCCTAAACCTCATACTGTCACTGGGGCATGAGGAGATTCGAAGAATAATTATTGATAATGAAGTAAATCAATGTAGAGAGTAATATGATACTCAAATAATTACTCACTGCTAGATGGGGTGATACCAGGCCAAGCAGGCACTTGCTCGGGATTTCCAAGTGTCCTAAAGAAAAATAGGGCATCGTTGCATTAGTAGCAGCTTCCAGAGCAGCTTCCAGAGCAGCTTCCAAAGCCATAGCAGCTTTCAAGGTAAAACCTTGCAGCCCCATTGTAATCACTGAGAGGGTTCATGGCAGCTCCCTGTTGCCTGTAGATCACTATGTAACTCCTCCAAGCCTCATAAGTCGTTCATGCTGCTTGTACGCCGCCACCCAATTGGTGTTTTTTCTATCCTGTTCTTGCTTTTTTATTTGCAACATATTCTCCTTGGCAAACCATACGAAGACATTCACCGTGGGGAAAGTTACCAAGCACCCGTGTGTTTCAATTGACTACCATGCATTTGACATCTAACCCGACAGATCACTCACTGCTTATTGACACTTGCAATATTACACCAAAATGAATTGCCAGAGATATAGAGGCGCACATTAACCAGCTCATATTTTTAAATGTATAACAGAAATAAAAGGAAAAATATGTTGGCAATCAAAACAGAGGTTCGTCTAGTGCCCATGTGCTTATATGCCTGTGCCAGACCGACTCAAGTGGGTTCCAATATATGGTTACAGTGGCAACCCCCCCTAATATAAACACAGTTACTGCTGTTCAATCCCGTGTACATTAAAGGACTGCACACCTTTGGCATAATGGGAAATGTGTGGCTCATTTCTTAACCCCATACTACAGTCCATGTACGGCACAGGACACACATTGCCCTTTGCATAGGGAACACATTTCTAAAAGTTTTAATAATGAGGCCGCAAAGGTCTTGGTTTATAATAGCTTTCATTGTCAGTCCTATCCTATTTTAAATTGTTATTCCACCTACTTTAGGCATGTGAGAACACAAGTGTAAACATGTTCACATTGATTTGTGAAAATAGCAATGCTATGTAGTTTGCTAAAGCAGCAGTGGTATGTGCTTGCTTAAATTGCATTTCCAATGTCGCTGCACTTGAAAGGGAGGGAATTAAAAAGACGTCATAGATATAGATTTGGTATAGAGTACTGGCAATGAAGATCTAGTATAAACTATGGCAATGTAGCTTTGGTGTGAAGCTTGGGTATGGAGTTCTGGCAATATAGCTTGGGTATGCAGTGCTGGCATTGTAGCCAAGTTATGGAGTTCTGGCAATGTAGCTCAGTTATGGTGTGCTGGCAATGTAACTTGGGTGTGGAGTGCTGGCAATGTAGCTCAGTTATGGTGTGCTGGCAATGTAACTTGGGTGTGGAGTGCTGGCAATGTAGCTCAGTTATGGTGTGCTGGCAATGTAGCTCAGTTACGATGTGCTGGCAATGTAACTTGGGTGTGGAGTGCTGGCAATGTAGCTCAGTTACGGTGTGCTGGCAATGTAACTTGGGTGTGGAGTGCTGGCAATGTAGCTCAGTTACGGTGTGCTGGCAATGTAGCTTGGCTGTGGAGAGCTGGCAATGTACCTCAGTTACGGTGTGCTGGCAATGTAACTTGGGTGTGGAGTGCTGGCAATGTAGCTCAGTTATGGTGTGCTGGCAATGTAACTTGGCTGTGGAGTGCTGGCAATGTAGCTCAGTTACGGTGTGCTGGCAATATAACTTGGGTGTGGAGTGCTGGCAATGTAGCTCAGTTATGGTGTGCTGGCAATGTAACTTGGCTGTGGAGTGCTGGCAATGTACCTCAGTTATGGTGTGCTAGAAATGTAATTTAGGTGTGGAGTGCTTGCAATGTAGCTCAGTTATGGTGTGCTGGCAATGTAACTTGGGTGTGGAGTGCTGGCAATGTAGCTCAGTTATGGTGTGCTGGCTATGTAGCCCAGATATCGAGTGCTAGCAATGTAGCTTGGGTCTGGAGTGCTGGCAAAGTAGTTCAGTTAGGGAGTGCTGACAATGTAGCTCAGTTATGGAGTTCTGGCAATGTATCTCAGTTATGGTGTGCTGGCAATGTAACTTGGGTGTGGAGTGCTGGCAATGTAGCTCAGTTATGGTGTGCTAGCAATGTAACGGGTGTGGAGTGCTGGCAATGTAGCTCAGTTATGGTGTGCTGGCAATGTAACTTGGGTGTGGAGTGCTGGCAATGTAGCACAGTTATGGTGTGCTGGCTATGTAGCCCAGATATGGAGTGCTAGCAATGTAGCTTGGGTGTGGAGTGCTGGCAAAGTAGTTCAGTTAGGGAGTGCTGGCAATGTAGCTCAGTTATGGAGTTCTGGCAATGTATCTCAGTTATGGTGTGCTAGCAATGTAACTTGGGTGTGGAGTGCTAGCGATGTAGCTCAGTTATGGTGTGCTGGCAATGTAACTTGGGTGTGGAGTGCTGGCAATGTAGCTCAGTTATGGTGTGCTGGCAATGTAACTTGGGTGTGGAGTGCTGGCAATGTAGCACAGTTATGGTGTGCTGGCTATGTAGCCCAGATATGGAGTGCTATCAATGTAGCTTGGGTGTGGAGTGCTGGCAAAGTAGCTCAGTTAGGGAGTGCTGACAATGTAGCTCAGTTATGGAGTTCTGGCAATGTATCTCAGTTATGGTGTGCTGGCAATGTAACTTGGGTGTGGAGTGCTGGCAATGTAGCTCAGTTATGGTGTGCTAGCAATGTAACTTGGGTGTGGAGTGCTGGCAATGTAGCTCAGTTATGGTGTGCTGGCAATGTAACTTGGGTGTGGAGTGCTGGCAATGTAGCATAGTTATAGTGTGCTGGCAATGTAGCCCAGATATGGAGTGCTAGCAATGTAGCTTGGGCGTGGAGTGCTGGCAAAGTAGCTCAATTAGGGAGTGCTGGCAATGTAGCTCAGTTATGGAGTTCTGGCAATGTATCTCAGTTATGGTGTGCTGGTAATGTAACTAGGGTGTGGAGTGCTGGCAATGTAGCTCAGTTATGGTGTGCTGGCAATGTAACTTGGGTGTGCAGTGCTGGCAATGTAGCTCAGTTATGGTGTGCTGGCAATTTAACTTGGGTGTGGAGTGCTGGCAATGTAGCTCAGTTATGGTGTGCTGGCTATGTAGTCCAGATATGGAGTGCTAGCAATGTAGCTTGGGTGTGGAGTGCTGGCAAAATAGCTCAGTTAGGGAGTGCTGGCAATGTAACTTGGGTGTGGAGTGCTGGCAATGTAGCTCAGTTTTGGTGTGCTAGCAATGTAGCTTGGTTGTGGAGTGCTGCCAATGTAGCTCAGTTATGGCACGATGGCAATATAGCTCGACTATGACTTCTTGACACTTATTGTGGCACTGCTTTGAAATGAAGGCAGTTGAGTCTGGAGTCAGAACTTCCAGTGGAGTGTTGGCATGGGGAGTTTTCACTGTATCTGAATGTCATTGTCAGAATATCATCTGGCATAAACATTGTGCCTTAAATAGGGTCCCATTGTAGATAATATTACAAACTCAACACCCAGTGGGCCAATATTTTTGTAAAGGATACTAAGAATATGATACTTTTGTCTGAAGATATATATAGATACGATATACTGAAGCAAGCGTTGTCACTAGTACATCGGTGTGAAGGTCTTTCACCCGGACACTGGTGCTTCCAGTGGAGTACAGGTTTGAAGGGCCTGTAGGGGAACATTACAGGCTGGTAAAGAAGCCCCGCATTGAGGTCCTACTGTGTAGTACTGGTACTGAGGACACTCCATGAAGTTCTTGGGTGGGGGATTACCAATAACACTCTAGGGGGCATGTATACAAGCCCCTATCACCACCACGTCACTTTTAACGACATTGTGGTGGCGATAGGGGCTGCGCCTTATGTACAAGGCAGCTTTAAGCCACTTAACGTGGCTTAACGCTGCCTTGTACATAAGGCCCCCTTTCACGCTATGGTTAGCGTGAAAGGGGTAGACAGTGGGTGTTGCGGTGGGCGTTCCACCGCAACACCCATTCATTTTGATGCTGCCCCCTATGTGCAAGGGTGACATACATAGGAGGCAGCGCCAAAATTAAGACCAGCTAAATCCTGGTCTTAAGCTGGCGAAACTAGGAGAAAGGCCTTATTTCTCCTCGTTTTTGCTTTTCCCATGTGTGCTGCCTTGTGCAGCACACATGGAAAAAGCAAATGCCATGGTTTGTTTATGTACAGGAAGGTGTCCCTTCCTGTACATAAACAAACCTTTAGAAGAAATGCCATTTTGTCACTTTCATGTGTGCTGCATGAAGCAGCACACATGAAAGTGACAGAATGGCATTTTAGGATTGTTTATGTGCAGGAAGGGGCAACTTCCTACACATAAACAATCCTCTCCTGCACACAGACACCCTTGCACTATGGTGCAAGGGTGCCTGCGTTGGTGCTAAGTTGCTAAACTTAGCACCATTGCACGGGGAAACGCAAGGCTGCACCACATTCTTGTAAATATGGTGCAGCCTTGCATTTCAGAAGTGGCGGAGCGGGGGGTTAGGCCAAGGAGGCTAACGCTGTGCTCCGCCACTTCCTTGTACATATCCCCCTAGGTATGACAGATTTGGACCTGATCCGTAATTTCAAGCAGGCGGCGAGGCACTGCAAGGACGGCCTGCTGGATCAATCCGCAGATTGATCCAGCAGGCCGTCCTTGCAGTGCCTCGACGCCTGCTTGAAATCACCGGAGGAGACCCGGTATCCTGCCTTTAATCTAATTTTCTACCAAGTCTCGGGACACATTGCCCGGAACCCTTAAAGTAATTACCGGAACGTAGCAGTTCCCCGCCATTCAGATTCTACTTGCTCACACGGTTACTCGTCCTGATGACGGTCTCTAAATTATAGAGATCGAAACGCTCGTCGACCTATTACAACCAAAACTCCAACTGTAAAAATTCATTTGAGTTTTGCTTATGTTGTCAATGTGATGTAATTTTAAGTCACCAGCACTTTTTCACCTTTTCACGCAACTTCACCCAATGTGTGAGCACCAGGACTAGATCCTGAAAAAATGTGTGGATGATATAGCGTTTATGATGTAATAAATGTCTTGTCATCCCTACAACCTAGTGTCCCTTCATACGTTGTTTCTCCTCCTCCTCCTCTCTTGTAACACGAGAGCTCAGACGAAAGCATTTTCTCGACTAAATAGTAGCTCTGGCTACCCGAGGACCAGTTTGGCCTCATCTTGACCATTGTTCTTTAAAAATACGTATACCACCCCAGGTCGTACCGTTGGGGTTCCCTTGTTCGCTAAAAATAAGTTGCTAAACTTAGCACCATTGCACGGGGAAACGCAAGGCTGCACCACATTCTTGTAAATATGGTGCAGCCTTGCATTTCAGAAGTGGCGGAGCGGGGGGTTAAGCCAAGGAGGCTAACGCTGTGCTCCGCCACTTCCTTGTACATATCCCCCTAGGTATGACAGATTTGGACATGATCTGTAATATGATGGAATGGCAGCCACGCGCTGGTTTAAGGCCTAGAGATAGAAAGAGGACTTGAATGTCGCTTGTGGCAGTCTTTTGCATGAAGTCTGCTGCTCTAAGAGTTACATAATTAATAAGATCCAGTCATCAGCGGTGATGGACCACTTGAGTGCAGGTGCTGAAATTAACAGTTTAATACGCAGCATGAAAGTCTATAAGCATGGCTGCCAAATATTGAAAGTATCAGGGGCCTGTAGCACCCCGAGCCCCTCCAAAACACCCCTAAGTGCAGCTCTTTTGGGTTGCTGAGCAGCAGGGGGCTAAAACGGGAACCTCACTGCACAAAATAGCCAAGAGTCCGGGGCCGTCTGTCAGGAAATAAATTCGAGCCTTCATATGAAATTACTTTTTTTTCCTTGATGCCATCAGAACGTAATGGACTAGAAGGAAGATGATTTTTGCACTTTAATCCAGCCAGGCTTCAGTTTTATTTGTTTTCTCCCCTCCTCCGCTGCCATGGATTCCATTTCGTGAGCATTCAATGCCATTTGCGTCCCTATTTCTGCACACTTAAAATCAATGAAGCATAAACATACACACCCAAAAATCAATGTTTGTCTTCTCCCACTCTGCTGACACTGAAGCAGCTGAAGCAATGGCGTGGAGGGGGAGGGGGAGTTTGGAGAGGGGCTGAGCTGTTCTGCCTGGTGTGGAGAGAAAGCAGTGTTTGCAAAGGCTTCTCCAAGTAGAGGACATTTCCGACTTTCGAAGAAGGGAATAGCGGCTTCATTGGGCCTGGAATTGTGACGTCATTCAGTAGCAGAAGAACTCTGGGGTAGAGAACGTCGTTTAAATGATGTGAGGAATGGGGTAGTTTGTAGTGGTCAACCAATTTCACCTTTTGCATCCTATTTTTGTATTTCACTTGTTTTCCCTACACTGCAATATTATGACATGTGTGGCAGCGAAAGCCCTTTTTAAGGATGGTCGTTCAGCAATGGGCCCGTAGGAGTGCTGAATTGTCACGTCTTCTTGCTATATTTTACCACAGAGGCATTGGTCCTCTGATGGACTTTTCTTCGTCGTAGTGAGGGGTGGAATCTAGGTTAACTCGCTGCTAGTCTACCCAATGAGGACCATTATTTGGTAGCCCACTCCCAAGCACAGTTTCAAAGAAATAACATTACATCTCAACTACATGTACAACAGATCTTTGAAATAAATGAATTATTGTATTAGGGATTCAAATGAATACAAATAAGTAATATTTTTAGCAATTCTGTCATACACACTAATGCATGCAGCAAAAATCTAAACATTTAGTCAATCAAATCAAAGAATGCAAAGGATGGTTCCCAAGGTAAAGGATGGTTCACTTGGAAATCTCTCGAAGGGACACAGAATTCAAGTTAAAGTCCACTAGGAAAAAGTCCATAGGTATAGGCAAAGGGGAATTGAGCGTGCATTTAATTAGTAAGTTCAAGTCTAGATTTTCACCAGACAACTCTAAATAGTCCAGCAGTTAAATTCATTAGCATAAGACAATAGCAAAAACGAAATAGTTCAGCAGGCATGATCGGGTCAAGGAAGTTATGGAATGATGGCAACGACCACAGTTCTGAAGAGCATAGTTAAAGAGTCCTCAGAACACCAAAACAGATCATGGAGAGAGAACACGAAGAAGCAGGAGAGCCCCCTCCTCCTAAATCCAATTGTCTTTATAGTGAATATTTGTCATCATGACGTTGTTGTCGGTCCACTGTGGAGTGATCCCATGTGATAACTCTTCCGTTTAGCAGGTAAAAATTGATACTCTAGGATATTTTCCCATTCGAATCATGAGAAGAACAGTACCTTGCATCCTCACAGGTTTGTCGACGAAAAGCTTTAACATTGTTACTTGTCCTTGAACACAGTGAAAGATTAGGTTCTCATGAAATTCACACAAAAGAGAATTAAGAAAAAGTGTCAGGTTTGTCCACTAAGGAATGTGGCATGATCAGAACAAATAAGCAATGTTTGAAAAAGTGTCAAAGTTCATTACATCAGGCCATGGAAAAGGACACAGCCTAAAAAGAAAGTTAATTCAAACATCTTTTAAACTCATACTTCATTTAGTGTAAAACTCCTAGTTTATGTTACAAGGCATTAGAAAATCACTCAAATATATCATGTATACGCATTCGGTAATGTGTGCCAGTCATTAATACACATAGATATGCAACTGTGATTATGGCCTACTGCATTCTCAAAGTAGTAACATGGAAAATAATTTTTTTAAGCATATGATCATAATTATTTTCATAAATCTAGAATCTATATATCAGGTATCTATACTAAAAGTTACAAAGCTCTAACATGTAACATAAGAGTTTTGCACCGATAAATGTTATCAAATCAATCTGCAATCTTTTCACGATATCTCAAAATCACTGTGTTTATTGACTCTACCATTCTCTAACTAACCAAGCATACTTTTACAGTGCTGGACGGTTCAACTTAACCAGTGCTTAATTTGAGCCAGTGGTTTCAGTGCTCAGCACTGGCACTTAATTGTCAACACCGGTATTTATGACAGCTGCCACACGGTGGTGCTGTCTGTGAAATTTAGAGATAAGGAAAACAGCAGTTGTTTATTAATTAAATATACATTAATAACAACTGAAACCTGCCTCCCAAGCTATTCTTATAGATTTGGGGGGCTCGAACAGTCTGAATTGTCACACTTGTAGGAGTGTGATGCTTAGTAGTTGTGTAGGTACTGTCGTTGGCAGCGCTGGCAGTGGCAATGGTCAGTGCAAGCTACGGTTGTCCCCTGACGAGGGCCCTGGCACTTATTTTTTTTTTTATTAAGCACTGAACTCAACTCGCTCTCAGTATTGTTGTTCTACACACGTGCAAGGTGCACATTTAAATATCATTGTCATTTTTGGTAGTTTTGTCTCAATTAGAAAAATCTGTATTTTCTCTCTAACACTAATGCTATGTTATGTTTTGCACATTGTTGTCAATCTCACAGTCTCCTGATTCCTTGGCTTCTTAGTTTCTTGCCACCAGAGCAAAGACTGTTGCTTGGAATTTCCCGTCAGAGGTTATGTGGAGTGGGGAATGGGTGAACTGACCTTCCTCAGGCCCAAATAAGTGTGTCTTTTGGGAAAGTAGAGTGTAGGTTTTCCCTAGGGTGGTGGTCTTTCGGTAGTACTGACTTCATCAATGTCACCTAACCAATGCGTGTGAGAGCTCTACTCTAGATTTTCGTTTCAAGGGGCTCAATGAGAGCCGAATTGAAGTTGTGTAGTCCTCCACCTAAGACCTGCCAGCTAGGACAGAGATGCTCGCTGTTATCATCAATGATTCTCCATCAACCCGTCCCATGCTACCTACTTCTGGGCAGATGAAGAGTGTGGGGAACAGTATTTTCAGATGTTACTGCAGAGCATGGGTACTCGCAAACATTTGCCCAGGGGCCACAAAGTATGGTCTGTGGTGTGACCGAGGGACGCACTGATGCCAGCAGGGTGGCGGTAGAGGGTCTGGGTGGGTCAGAGATTCTGTAAGGAAGTCTGAAAATTTTTTAAATCAGTATTTATTTGCAGTCAACTAAAGTTAAGCAGTGCAGGATACCACCACCGTAGTTACTTCATAACTTCATTTAACATGCAAATAAATCCTTGCCCGTTTATTTGACATTTTGTTCTGAATATTAGTGCTCAGCAAGTAATCAGCAGCTCATTCTGATGTTCACAAGTGGGCCGCATGTAAATGTATAGAGGGCCGCAAGTGGCCCCTGGGTCGTACTTTTAGTATCCCTGCATCAGAGTATGTCATGCCGACAAATGAAAAAGCAGGTCTCCATGCAAGGGTGGGACAGCTTACTAGGTGTGACCATGAACACAGGCTGCTGAGAATATGCCAACAATATTTGAAAAATGCCACCACACCACCACCTAAAGGTGAGCTGTGACTCCCAGCACACAAACGTTGTTTACTGAAAGGTGAAAGTAACTGGCCAAAAATAATCTTTCTAAGATTTAGTTAATGGGGACACTGGGGATATGGTTGTTCATGACAGATGGCCTAGGGGTTCAGGGGAAGAGTTCAGGATGAATCAGGTACAGCTTCAACTAATCCTACAGTCAGTATTTAAAAAGGTGAAGCTTCTGATACTGAACATGTGGTAAAGTACATCTGCCAGTGGCCCTTCGGATAGAGAGGACACAAACGGGAACTGGGGAAAGACTAGTTCTCAGAGTCAATCAATCAAAACAAGCTTTATTCGGTTAGTATACAACCATAAAAGCATTCTAAAAAAACCCATCAAATATAAAAACATTTATCATAATTCATCACAATGGGATATAATTAATTCGTCACAGTGAGATATAGTAAAATTCATGTGAGGTTCAATTACAAGCTAGGTTATCATTATACATAAAGTGCTAAGTGCATTTTGAGGAGAAGACCATATTTATCTTTGAAGCCAATGGGTTCGTTTAAGTTCAATTAAAAAATTAATAAAATTATTATTGCTATTGCCGACATAAAAAAAAAATTCCGCATGGGTATTTAAAACACTAGTTAGGCTAAAAACGTTATATTTCCATAGACTAAAATCATTTCATTTCCCTGCCCGGTTCAATTACTGCGTTCCATATCGTCTCCTAATACCCAGTGCTACTTTAATGAAACTCATCATTGCAGAACAAACATTAGAATTTTCCAATAGTTGCAAACACTCATATCCCTCTAAATATGTACATGGAGAGATATTTTTAGTATTGGTCTCAAAAATCTCCTTCTCGGATCATCATAAAGTGTGCAAAAAGTGTAAGGTGCATAGTGCTCTGGGGAGTACTATTATCACAGGGACAGAAACTAAGGGTTTCCACCCACCCAGATTGTCCAGGAAAAGCAAACAAAAAGTGCAATGTGCCAAGGCGAAATCTAGTTAAATAAAAACGCATCTGACAATTCGTGGTGAAGGCTAGATAATATTGCTGGTTAGAAAAAAGCACATTTCGGGCCAGGCGCCTCTTGTTGAAAATGTTTCACGTGTGCCCAGTCCCCGTATTGCTTCTTAATTATACCTTTAGCGTTTATGGGGATATTTGTCGGATTTTCATAAAACTCACCCAGCCCAATGTCATAAAATCTTTCCTTCACATACCGAAACCAGGGAATAGTCATCACCTTATCAAGGTTAAGGCAGTCTTCCATTATTTCCCTAGTGAACTGTAGTTCTTCTTTCAGCCAAATTTTAGACCATAAGAGCAAAGGGGCAGAGCTAATGCGATCCTCCAGGTAATCCAACCCTACCTCTCGGTGAGAGAAAGAGGTGGCCGTACTGATTGGGATCATCAATAAGCGTTTTATGAATTTATTTTCTACCACTTGTAACAAGCGGCTTTTTTGATGACCCCAGACCCCTGCCCCTATGATGCCACCGATGCACATTTTGCATTATATAGGGTAACAAGCTGTGGCACCGGCCTATGTCCTACCTTGCAAGCAAATCTAAAAAGCCCCTCCACTGCTCTATTGATTTGTTGGGCCCTCGTTGTAATTAAAAATCCCATTTAAGATCCCTGCTGAACGTATTTCCTAGATATGTAAATTTTTCCACCCTTTCGACCGGTTTGCCTCTGACATTAAAACTCCTGGATTTTGCATGTTTTGGGCCACAGACCATTATATAAGACTTTAAAAAGTTAACCTTTAAGTCTAATGTCGCCATATAATTTGTAAAGGCATCCAGGGAGATTTGTAGGCCATTCGCTGTCAATGACATAAGGACCGTGTCATCTGCGTACGAAAGAAACGCAACCGGTTGCCCCTTGACTAGGGGGAAATCAATTTTCTGCCTCAACAAGAAGTCCTCCAGGCCATTAGTATATACTAAAAAGAGGAAAGGGGCTAAAATGCACCCTTTGCGCACTCCTTCTGTTGAAGCAATAGGTTTTGTTCTTTCCCCGTGAGTGCCAAATCTTATTGAGACAGAGGTGTTCGAGTGTAATCTTTTTAAAAGCTGAATTAATGCATTTTCGAAACCCATCTCTGCCATCAGTACCCACAGTTTCCCCCTATTAACAGTGTCGAAAGCACTTGACAAGTCCATGAAGGCAAGGTGAACAGAGCCACTCTTTGCCTTCATGTACTTGCCCGTGATCAGGACTTCAGACACTGTTCTGTGGTTCCCAGTCCTTTACGAAATCCATATTGCGTTTTGGAGATGATCCCCTACCATTGGCCCATGTCTCCAGACGTGCGAGGATTACCCTGCCAAGTACCTTCACTGTGGAATCGATTAGTGAAATGGGCCTATAGCAGGCGGGGTCATCTCTCTTCCCTTTTTGAACACTGGGACAACTATAGCCTCTTTCCACGATAGGGGATCGGGCCAACCATAATGGATTTAAACAGGTTGGTCAACAGGGGAGCCCAGAAATTTACAGTCAGCTTAAAAAAGTCCAGTGGGACTCCATCGGGGCCTGGGGCCTTTCTACCTATTCCTTTTAAAAGTGCTTCCTCCACCTCTGCCACCATAAGTGAACTACTAAGAGTCATACGGAAACACTACAAATAAGGGATAGAGTCAGTGCTTAATTTGAGCCAGTGGTTTCCGGTGCTCAACACCGGCACTTAATCATCAACACCGGCACATTTCTTGAGCACCAGTTAAGGACATTCATATCTGCTAGGCACAAGGAGATTAACAGATTTGGCCAGAATAATAGGATGTTGAGCTGATGCCAAGCCTCAAACCTGGTTCCCCAGCTCCGAAGTTGACAGCTCTGGCCATTACACCCCATCCTCTCCCCACTTTCATGGTTAGTAGTTGGGTCTGTTTTAGGCGTCGCCAACAGGAGAAATGACTGGTGCAAGGTGCCTCCTGAGGAGAGCCCCAGCACTTATTTTGTTCCAAATTAAGCTATTACCGCACTTTCTAAATCATTATATTTCCGTAAGTGTATGTCATACACATAGGGGACATTTTTTCCAAATCAGAGCAATTAGGCTCAGATAGTGGGACCCATTCCTAGTATCTAGATTGAAAGTAAGGCCCTTTTTGGGATAGAGGCAGGAGGAGATGGGCACCCTCGAAGTTAGGGAGGGAGCGAGAGACAGTGCAGGCCATGTCCTCAATCAGAGCAGGTGTTGTTCAGTTGGTCACCTGCACAGCTCCAGGTAGCAGGCTTTACTCTCACAATTCAGCATCATCCGGTGCTTCTTCTTGCGAGGTCAGCACAGCTGAAGTATTCCTATAAGGGCAAAATAGCAGGGCTCCTTCAGTGGCTTAGACTTAGTCACAGGGAAAACAGGGGAAAACAGTAGCTAACCCAGATGACTCTGCAGATGTCATGACCAAAAACAACAAACCTAAGAAGTCAGTTCTTATACAGTTCAGAAAGGCACTGGCAGAATGTCAGGGCAAGTGTTAAGTTGTGCCATACTCAAAATCAACAACATTTTGCAAATTTTCTAGGCATGTTCAAAGTAAGGGGGGGTGGCACAGACAGTAATTTGAATTCCAGGAGACATAGACACATATATGAGAATAAGATTACAACAGAATATGTTTTAATATTCATTTAACGTGTTAGCAGTTTTCTTTTGGATAGATCACTATTACAATGAACAAAACTCTGTGTATTTGTTGCCATACTTAGTATTAATAACACGGAAAGAAAGGAAAACGTGGAATAAAGGGGATATATTCCCAGTACAAAGAAAAAAGGAAGCACCCAACCCCGAGAGAGGTTACGAATGAAAGGTAGATGGTCAAACTATATTCCTTGCTCAGAACTACTTCTTTTAATCTTATTTTGTGAAAATATAATTTTAGATGTCAGATTTCAGCAGTTGTGATATTTGTGTGCATTGGGAACTCAGAAAGTGCACTTTTTAAAGAATAATAAAAAATTCCTAGAAATGTAGGAGGTTTCCAATAAACCTATTGCTTTAAGGTTTATTCTTTGGATGTAATAACTCGTGTATAAGTCCATTAAGTTCCCGATTGTAGATATAATGCAATATACACATTTCTAAATTCATAGACAAGTCGTAGTGGGCTATTTTACGTGTGGATCCCCACTCTCTTACTATTGTTTTACAGTGCCGAAAGTGATGTACCGGCCCCCTGGTGACCCATTGATATCTTGGACGGGCTTTGGAATGCCTATTATATATTTCAGGTAACCCCAGTATAGTGAAAGCACCGAATAATTTAATTTATCTGCTCCACAATCTACAAATGAAAGATCAATACTCTCTTTGCAATGTCTTCCCCAAATTTGTTTCTCATTTATACTACTTATTTAGTAATCTATCAAGGATTGACTGATCAATAATAGATTTTGAAGTGTGGAAGTCCCTGGTATTATTCCTATTATGTTCCAAAACTATTGAGAGGAAGAAGCCATCACATCTACCTTTATATAAACCCTCAATGCCTGTATAGAGGCAGGCAGTTGGTGATAACAAAAGAGCTCAAACTGAAAATGTTGTTTTTTTAATCCCATTTGTCATTTTATGATGTTGTTGCATAATGTAAGGCATAACTCAATGCATTAACAAAATGTAATACATAAACCAGCACACTGACGCATAACATGATAACTAATAATACACATGTCATGGGTCAGAAAAAGGCGGGTGATGATCCTATTGCCAAATGGTCTGTAACAGCACTTAAAGTATGGAATGGTTTGAAATTCATGACAATACTTCATGGGTGTATATGGCTGGGTCCAAACTGGGGTGGCATGGTGCGCAAACAAACGATGGATTTAACCCAGATCTGTGACTGGTGGTGAATGTTTCACATTGTTCAGTATTCTGTCCAATAACTTTTTGTGTTGCTATTGTTGCCGTAAGTGGGAAGGATATGTCCAGACGTGGGTACCATGCTCGCTATGCCACTGGATACAAGCTAGCCTGGCTGATGAGGGGGTGATACCCCAAAACCGGTCCCAGAATGCTTGTTTTACTGTAAAGGGAGGACCTGACCTGGCAGTTCGGGCTGGACTGTTCCCATGGGGAGCTGGGTCAAGAGTTATTTGCATATGTCTGTGTCCAAACTGGGGTGGCATGATGAGCCAAAAACAATGGATTTAACCCAGATCTCTGACTGTTGGTGAATGTTTCACATTGTTCAGCATTCTGTTCATCATCTTTTTGTGTTGCAATAGTACTTCATGGGTTCCAAGGATGGGATCTGATAGGTATCTTGAAGCTGTGGGACCTATTAGTTTTACTAAGAAAACATGTGAAATAAGTCACAGGGTTTCCCTCAGGGGCAGATAGGTGGGGCATGCTTTGGAAAACTACTAAATTGGGGGGAGGCACAGACTCTTCTCTATTAAGGGTGAAGGTTGTAGTGGAAAGTATCGCTTTAACGCCCTCTGCATAACTATAGAGAGCATTGACTGTAAATACCTAGGGCAACCTGGGGAGGTTTAGAGGGGAGAGGGAGGTTGGGCCATCTGGAAGAGGCAAGCTGGATTGGGGCTTTTGTTTGTCCCATAAAGGAAGCAGTGCAAGTTATGTGCACTTGGCTATCCTACACCCACTGTACCACTCAAGAGTGAAGCTGCATAGACTTGGAAGTGAAGGCGGTGCAAAGTGCCTGAACTGTGCATTGGAGGAGGGAGGCTTTATAAAGACAGACTGGAAGTGCTGGAGAATGCTGACATTTTGGAGTGTGGTGGGAGGGCCTTCTTGGAGGCCCTTACTTAAAGCGAAAGCTAGATATCTTGAAGATTTCTAGAGAAATTGAACTGGACCGATATAAGTAATTATAGATTGTGCTGTCTAATGGTGGCCACGGAGACACTCTGCAAGTGAGTATGTTGACCCAACACTACCTACGGTGGGTAATTTTCTCAGAGGGATAACTACTGTATGAATGAGTAGAATGTGGTATACCAAGAAAGGGGCTGGGCTCACAAATTATAAATGGGGTCCCTGGTGGCATAGTTTTTAATGGAATAATTGCAAGACTGGGTGATAGTAGCAAGCAACAATCTGTGGAAGTTCCTGAACACAGAAGGGTGGTGGGGGCAGTTAGAGCAATTAGGGGTGTGAGATCATGGGGTAAATGCAGGTGCTATCATTAAACTGCAACAAATATATGCATGTTACTTTTATGGGGAGGTGTTATTTTATTATTTTTTCTTCGAAATTACATGACATGTAGCTACACAACATAAACTGGAGTGAATGGCCTACACTTGCTTACATTCATGCATTGCTGTGCTTGTGTGCAAAGGATGAATTGCTTTTGGTAAGCAGCCACTGCTTGTACTTCAGTGATTAACGTTTTCCAGTACCAATGCCCTGCTACAGGAGAGAAAGAAGTCTGATGTTTAATGTATTCATGAACCCACGTCCCTCACCTGAAGACGGCTGAGAAGTAGGTCATTTGTTTCTCAGAGTGCAGACAAGTGTCTTTCACATTATCAGAACTGATGTTATGATCGCTTGACTGTTATTTCTCAGCTTGTCTGATGTGATGCTTTATGAAAAACCTCAATTTCCGTTGCTCTAGTTTGTCTCTGGCGAACCATGCGCATAATCTTTTTTTTTTTCTCTGTAGCTTCCTTTCCCTGTTTCTTTCTGCATGTGTTGTGATGTGCTACGAATGCACACAGAATAAATGGGGCTAGAAAATTTATTTCTGGCTTGACTGAAGGAAGCCTCTTTTGTGGCGCAGCATTCTGTTTCCCCCTTTGTCCAAGTTCCTGGCCTTGGCCCTGGGCTGGCCACGTGGGTCACATGCAAACCCCTTGGTTATCTGGTAGACAGTGGACTGCTGTCAAGACTGGATACACTGCAGTATTATCTGCTCCTCCAAACCTGAAAATATCTCTGAAGTAGTGCAATAGAATTTTCGAATAGGCACATACATGATTTGTTGCGCATTGTAAATAATGCTACTGGGCACTGTGCCAATCTCATAGAAATTTGAATATTTTATGTTTTTGTTTTCACAACTTCCTGCAAATGCTCGGCATTTTAGCCACTGTGAACCTGATTCACAAAGGTGAAGTTGCACTTTTGTGTAAATTTACTATTTTTTTGTTTTTCACAAACTACGAGTTTGATTTTACTAATAGTAATTTTATGACTGCAGAGCCTCCACACTCGTGGCAGAGACTCTGCACATAAAAAGATAGACCTGTCCTTATCTTTGTGAATCAGGCCCAGAATTTTGAAAAGTGCACTGTAGAATTGGATCGCTCGGACCTGGTGCAGCGCAAAGGTTGGCCACCCAGTACACGTCACAAATACATCCCAGACACTTAAAAGAGACAGGGTATGAAGGTGCACTTAGCACAAGAACGCCAGACCCATTTCACTGTTCCCCTTCCCAGCCAAGGTCATCAAGAAGGCCATCAACGGCCAACTCTCCTAGTTCTTCGAGGCTCACCAGATACTGGACCCCTCCCAATCCGGCTTACGAAGCAACCACAGGACCGAGACCGCCCTCCTCACTGCCACAGACGACGGCTGCAACCTTCTTGCAGAGGTGAAACTGCTGCCCTCATCCTCCTGGACCTCTCGGCCTCCTTTGATACTGTCTCCCGCCGCACCCTATGCACAAGTCTCCACAGTGCCGGTATCCGCGACAAAGCCCTGGAATGGATCCACTCCTTTCTCACCTGCCGAACGCAGAAAGTCAGACTACCGCCGTTCCACTCTGAACCTTCAGAGATCAGATGCAGAGTACCCCAGGGCTCCTTCCTGAACCCCACTCTCTTCATCTACATGACCCCGCTCGCAGCCATCGTCAAGAACCACGGACTCAACATATTGTCTCCTATGCCAACGACACCCAGCTGATCCTCTCCCTCACAAATGAACCCACAGTTGCCAGGTGCAACTTCCAGAACGGCATGAAGGCCGCCGCCACTTGGATGAAGGACAGCTGCCTTAAGCTCAACTCGGAGAAGACTGAAGTCCTCATCCTGGGCTCCACCACCTCCGCCTGGGACGACTCTTGGTAACCTGTAGCACTTGGAACCCCCCCACACCCACAGACCATGCACAAAACCTCGGCATCATCCTGGACTCCTCTCTCACCATAAACTGCCAGATCAACGCTGTCTCTTCATCCTGCTTCCACACGCTACGCATACCCAGAAAGACTTTCAAGTGGATCCCCATCGAGTCAAGCAGCAGACTAGACTATGGGAATGCACTCTACGCTGGCATCACCCAGAAACTCCTCAAAAAAATTCAGAACGCCTCCTCCAGACTCATCCTCAACTTCCCCCGCTGCAGCCATATCACCAGTCACCTGAGGGACCTCTACTGGCTCTAAGTCACCAAAAGAATCACCTTTAAGCTCCTCATCCACACCTACAAAGCCCTACAAGACAAGGACCTGCGTACCTTAACCACCACCTCGCATTCCATGTACACACAGAAACCTTCGCTTCGCCCAGCTGGCCCAGGCCACCGTCCCACGCATCCACAAGACCACGGCTGGAGGAAGATCCTTCTCCTACCTCACTGCAAAGACCTGGAACACCCTGCCTCTCCACCTCAGGCAATGACTGTCACTGCCTCAATTCAGGAAGGACCTCAAGACCTGGCTCTTTGACTGAACCGCAGGCCACTTGATGGATCTGCTACCCCCCCCTTCCAGCGCCTTAAGACAGCTACGGGTGAGTAGTCACGCTCTACAAGAATTTGGTTGATTAATTGATGTTTCATGTATGGTTTAACAAACTAATGTAAGTGTTGCACTTGACAATATTAAAGAGTGCCTTCACTGTAGGATTAGAGAATTCATTCATATTAATGTGTTTGTGCATAAAGGAGTGTGACAATTAATCCATCCTCATTTAGTAGATAATGTACTCAACATAGAGATAAAATGTAATTTTCCTAATGTGTGTTCTACATAACGTGAATAACATTTAATGATTTAAAAATTAATTAGAAACCATTCTTACCTATGTAGATTGTGATTTTATTTGAAACGACATAAAGTTTATGTAATGTGTGCATTAATATTTCATATATTTGACTTAAATATAGTTCTTGGCTATATTTATAACCGATTATTTCAAAGGTTTACTGAATGTAACATGTAATGTGAAACCCGATGCATTAGAAACTTATAATCATTTGTGTTTAAATGTATACATGCATAATAAATGTGCACCATTGAGTTAAAGTTTAAGCTGACCTATGTGTCCTGTATTTCACCATGCTTTCTAAAGCTGATTACATTTTTCTACTAACTCGACGTTTCTTGCAGGTATTCACATGCATTGTTAGTTGTAGAATAGATACATTACTGTACTAGAGATAGAGACAAGAGCCTGAGGAGAAGACCTTGACGAAGGAGCATGGGGAACCAGAGCGTCAACTGAAAGACCTAT
Source organism: Calotriton arnoldi (assembly GCA_963921515.1). Classification (NCBI taxonomy): domain Eukaryota; kingdom Metazoa; phylum Chordata; class Amphibia; order Caudata; family Salamandridae; genus Calotriton; species Calotriton arnoldi. The sequence goes on along the minus strand of CAWUFW010003162.1, from coordinate 1,660,066 downwards.
AGAGTAAATGTTGCCCTCTAATGTGTACGTGAAAAACTGATGTAGTTCCCATGTCTAGTGTGCAACTTTTTCCTGATGTAGCCATCTGCTACCTGAGAACCGGACTGAAACAATGGGCCACTGAGGATGCATGCAAAGAGGGTGTTACCCAGTGGACTTTATGTGTTATAATGTAGTGTTTATCCGTTCAGACTTGAGAACCCCCTTTTCCAGAGATGCTGTAGGAGGTTTTTTCAAACCTTCTCTGCCTTTTAGAAGTTTAAAACTCAATGCTTATTTGATCCCTTCCTAAGTGTGGCATAGGTTAACACTTTTCTCTCTGACCCATAGAAGACTCTTGACCGAGCTTCTGAAATGCTGACACCTTCCAGTTTTAATTTTAGCCGCCACACACAGCTTTTCCTGCCTTTCTGCTGCCGAACTCCCGTGGGGAGCACCGTACCTCTTTGGGGACTCGAAATCCCAGCAGCATCTGGGCTGCCACAGGTCACGCCGCCGCGCACAAAAGCGCGTCAGGAGCCCCGCGGCGCTGTAGCCGCCACACACAGCTTTTCCTGCCTTTCTGCCGCCGAACTCCCGTGGGGAGCACCATACCTCTTTGGGGACTCGAAATCCCAGCAGCACCTGGGCTGCCACCGGTCATGCCGCAGCGCACAAAAGCGCGACAGGAGCCCCGCGGTGCGGGACGCGCCCGGGCCAAGCCCGGGCCTAGGGCGGGCCCGTCCACGCCGGTCGGAGCCCGGAGGAGGCTGGGCTGGGCTACCCCCCTAAAAACTGGATCAAGGTACCCTCATTCCATCTAACTTTAAAGGATTAAATTTGTAGTGTTTGTTACTAGCTATGCCGAGACGGAAGGTAGCTGCAGAGAAAGCAGGGGGTGGGACTGTAACAACTCTCGATGCGTTCCTGACTAGAGCAGCAAGCGTTCTCTCTCATGAAATAGAATTGACAGAGAGACGCTTGTCTATGGAACCACTTCTATTAGTAAATAGGTCATCTTCAGGAAGCACCATTGAGAATGTCCCTCTTACACCTAGGTCACAATCACACCTATCAGACGATCTTCCACCTGGCCAACGGGAACTAATTTTAACTAACAAATTACCATCTACGTCTAACTCGAGGGTAAATGAACCCCCACCTCCTATTAGCGTAGCAAATGACCCCCTATAAAACAACGTAGGGGTCACGGGACCGTTAAATCCAAACAACAAAAAATTGTAAAAGTGACCAAACCAAGGGCCGCTCATCCCAAGACTGTTACAACGGACACTGCGACATTGCCGCTTTCACCAACTGTAAGCACCATGACTCGAGAATTAATTTTGGATGACGTTTTTTGGGCTGAAGTTGCTAAATTACTGACTGTCCATCTCGATCCTATTCTTCTCAAATTGTCTAGGATCGAAGAGAGATTAGCTGGTCTTGAGTCCCAAAATGTATCTGTACCATCATCACACAGAACGTGTCCCTTACTCACCCAGTTATGGACAAACAACAACCCAATGCCCGTGCGGGCGGGGATGCGATCGTTCCATCACCTTTGACGATCCCCCAAAGTATACCCGCACCAGTTCAGGAGCAACCCCATATACAATCACTGGCGAAAAGAGAGAGGATACCTTACGGTCAGCAGGAGCCTCAAGGGGCGGGGGAATTAAGACTGGCAGCTCACCCATCAGTAACAGACCATCCTTCTGCACCAACGGCTGATTATAATTCATATCAATGGCTCCACCTTCCACCAGCGGCCTCCCTTTTAGTGCTGGTTTTGGCCAACGTTCCTCTTCTGCGGGACAATCAGCAGGAATCTACTGCGCAGTTAATGGATAAATGCCTGCACTGGCTTTCAAACCAGCCTATGGACTGGGGAATGGGGAATCATCAGCTAGCAAATAAAATAATTATGGCCAGAAGGGTAAGGTGGGTGGGAAATTCAAGGAAATCTTTTGTCGGGGATTGTGTAATGATACATTTTAACAACCCTTTTACTAGCACTTACCTCCTTAGAAATCTTGAAAGATTTTGTTCCAGGGACACACAGACCATCCCTCTAGCCCTGGAGTATTTTTACAAACAGGGCCAACTGCAGGTCCTGAACAGAGGGGTAGGCTAAGGCCAGGCCATTTCATGCCACGTCACTTAGAGTGCCCAAATACCGCACCGGGGGTAGGTCTTTTTAATAGATTTGCTGCCCTTACTGATATGGAAGTTTGCGACTGACCATTAATACCTACATATCCATCGCCCTTAATATCGGCCAATTCGGAGCACATTATGCAGGCTACTGCCTTGTCTAGTTCATCCCTGGAAATAGGGGACAGGAGTAAGATAGGCTTAGTCACATGGAATGTGGCAGGAATTGGGGCAAAAGTTGGAAATGCAGAGTGGCTTAACCATTGGCAAGCGAGGGACATTATATGTCTTCAAGAAACATGGGCTGAGAACCCAGTTTTCTTTCCAGGATTTAGGACTTATCATACTCCAGCAGTACCCTCGGCATCAGGCAGAGCTAAGGGTGGCTTACTAACCTTAGTTTCTAACACACTGTCGGCACAGGTAAAACAGGTGGGTCCCAGGAACAACTATTTCCAGAACCTCCAATTGGAGTTCTCAAAAGAAGGCCATTGGTTATTAATACATTTTTATAATAATCACTTCGGGGGTAACATGAAACATGTGGTTGATGATCTAAATAACGAACTCCGATTAATTAATTCACGATTACAGAAGGGCCTTCCAAGCATAATATGGCTGGGGGATTTCAATACCCATTTATGTAAACATAAGGAGGTTAGTGTGTGTGGGATGGTCGACCCGCAAGGCAACCCACTATCACATTTCACGCATAGCGATTACGGTGATATGCTTAATAGGCTACTATACACAAGGCATCTGACTGTACTTAATTGTGGAAAATCGGGTCAAATAGAGTATACATTCAGGAGAAGTAATTCAGAATCTACGATTGATTTCATTTTAGCTTCTTCCTCAATACAAGACAGAGTTGACCACCTTAGCAATACATTTACCTGTCATAGCGATCACGCAATTTTATTAGTCCAGCTAAGCATCCCGCATAAAGCGAAGAGACATCAATCGCTAGTGAATAATATCACACTATCTAGAAACAATGGCTATCAAATGAAGTGGGCTCAGGCAGTGAACAAGAACTTGGTACCTGCTATATTATTCCAAGTGAGGGGGGACATTTTAGATTGCTTGTCCGAGCATGCCTCTCCCCCCTTCTAGTTTCCCAGTTTAAAACCTTATTAATAAAATTAAAAAACTGCACTCACTAGACAAAAACCAGTAAATGGCCCTCCATTTTGTCGCTGGTTCGATTCAACATACTCACTAGCTAAAAGAGCCCTTGATAGTGCCTTAAAAATGCAACCTAGAGCGCCGGCACTGATAAGTGCACTCAGAAAGGATTATAAGAAGGAGAGAAGTACATGTGTGAAGGAATTAAGGGGAAAGGCCTGGGATGATTTGGAACAAGCCGCAAACTCATGCGACAGTAGGGAGTTTTGGAAGGTCATAAATGCCCCTTATTTTAAAGACACAAACGACCCGTCTTTGGATACCCATGTAGAGGAAGCTGCTTGGATAGGGCATTTCGAAAGTATTTTTGCACTGCAAACTCCCCATGAGCTCCCTCAAACTGATCAACTGCCCCTTGCCCAAGGATTCCTGTCATTTTCACTGCATGAAGTGAAAAAAGGATTGGAAGCGTGTGTTCAAGGGAAAGCCCCAGGACCAGACGGAGTCCCAATAGACCTCTTCCAGACCGATCTTAACCTGTGGGTGCCTCTAATAACAAATGTTTTTAACTGCATAGCAATAGAGGGCCCTCCACCATCTTGGAACCACAGCGTCATAGTCCCAATATTCAAAAAGGGAGATAGGGCCAGCCCTAAGAATTACAGGCCCATCTCCCTTTTAGATACAACAGCTAAACTCATGGGTCGGCTGTTGCTAGCCAGATTGGAGGAATGGGCCCAGGATCGCAATATTTTAATGCAGGCCCAATATGGCTTTCGCAGAGGCATGGGGACAGTGGATCAATGTCTGAACCTCTCGCTTTGCATAGACAAATACACGAAGGCCAAAGATGGGAGGTTATACATGGACTTCATGGATCTGTCAGGGGCCTTTGATTGTGTGTCTCACTCTAAATTATGGTTCATGATGGAGGGCATGGGGATCGATCCCCTGATCATCCGCTTTATTTGCCAGCTGTATGCCAATGCCACTGCCTCTGTGCGGTATGGCAGAAGCGGGGAATGCATGCAGCCATTTAAGATCGAGAAGGGTGTCAGACAGGGCTGTGTCCTCGCCCCGTTTCTTTTTTCCATCTATACTAACGGGGTGGAGGCGGCCCTGTCTGGCCTCTCTCTAGACGTGCCAAATTTGATAACATCTCTCTCCCAATATTGGCATGCGCAGACGATGCGGTCTTAATCGCCAGAACAGGGGTAGCTCTCCAGAACCTTATATCCTCATACTCTTCATTTATGGCCTCACCAGACCTCAGAGTGAACGAATCTAAATCGTTCATTATCATAGTGGGAGCCCCTAGAGGCGAAAAGGCGCCATATTTCCATCTAAGCTCAAAGAAAATCGAGGTGGTTGACTCCTTCCCATACCTGGGGATCCTGTTTGATAGTAAGCACTCCTAGAACAAACTGGTGGCAGCAACAGCATTGGGCATGGAGAGAAGTCTTTAAGCCATAAAGGGGTTCGCTAAGAAATTAGGAGCTAGTCCTTTGGAAACAATTAAAAAGATCTACCAAGCCAAAACAAAAGCGGCAGCAACCTATGGGGCCGGAGTTTGGGGAATGGCACAAATCGATCAAATGCAGAAAGTGGAAGATACTTTTTTTAAGTCAAGGGTTTCGCTGCCATCCTCAACATCCAATTATATCCTGCATCTCGAATTGGACCTCCCCTTTTTGGTTGACTCTATTAGAATGGCGCCCATCCTGCTGTGGCTTTCGATTTGGCGAAGGACAACTGTCAAACTAACCCAACGCATAATTGGTGATTGCTTGGGGCTTGAGAGACATAGCAGGATTGGATGGCTTAGATATGTGGAGGTGGAACTAAATGCAATAGGGCAGGGAGAACTTTTTAGGGACCCCACATTATGCAGTAAGGTCTCTAAACAGAAAATAATTGATCTTTATGTACAGAAGGCTAATTGCGACCGCAGGGAAAAGAACAGGCATTTACAGGTGCTTGCAGTCTACAATCTAATTCCGCCAAGACTGGAGGAAGGCTATTGTTACCTTTCCCATGTTACTGTAGCTCAACACAGATTTATTCTGTTGTGCTTTCGCCTGAACCTGATTCCCCTGATGTTCGGGTTCCCAGAGAAGAGGTATAAGCATGCAGACTTGGGCCTCTGCCTGTGTGACAACTATTCTCCCCAGTCTGACCTACACCTAGTATTGTTTTGCAGGCTTTATCACACTGAAAGAGAGAGGTTTCTCCTCCCAATCTTAAGGCGACAAAATTTTTCGCAATGCAGGGTGGCACTGAATTTTTTAAAAGTTCTTCCTAATCCCCACGTCTGTTTTATGGTAGCATCCTTCTTGTGGGCTTGCTGGAGAAAGAGAAGGGCGATGGGCTCACTGCTATGAATTTTTAGCATTCACGGATCAAAATGTACAGACAATCTTGGTTTTAACTAACAAAAGGCTAAATACGTTTTTTTTATCTTTTAAATGTTTTTGGTTTTATATAAATTATTTATTGTGACCTAACCGATGAAATTGTGCTTTTATGATCTGTTTGTACATAGATCGAATAAAGATTTGAATTGATTCATTGAATTAGAAACCATTCTTACCTCTTAGATTGTGATTTTATTTGAAACGACATAAAGTTTATGTAATGTGTGCATTAATATTTCATATATTTGAGTTAAATATAGTTCTTGGCTATATTTATAACCGATTATTTCAAAGGTTTACAGAATGTAACATGTAATGTGAAACCCGATGCATTAGAAACTTATAGTCATTTGTGTTTAAATGTATACATGCATAATAAATGTGCACCATTGAGTTAAAGTTTAAGCTGACCTATGTGTCCTGTATTTCACCATGCTTTCTAAAGCTGATTAAATGTTTCTACTAACTCGACGTTTCTTGCAGGTATTCACATGCATTGTTAGTTGTAGAATAGATACATTACTGTACTAGAGATAGAGACAAGAGCCTGAGAAGAAGACCTTGACGAAGGAGCATGGGGAACCAGAGCGTCAACTGAAAGACCTATAGAGTAAATGTTGCCCTCTAATGTGTACGTGAAAAACTGATGTAGTTCCCATGTTTAGTGTGCGACTTTTTCCTGATGTAGCCATCTGCTACCTGAGAACCGGACTGAAACAATGGGCCACTGAGGATGCATGCAAAGAGGATGTTACCCAGTGGACTTTATGTGTTATAATGTAGTGTTTATCCATTCAGACTTGAGAACCCCTTTTCCAGAGATGCTGTAGGAGGTTTTTTCAAACCTTCTCTGCCTTTAGAAGTTTAAAACTCAATGCTTATTTGATCCCTTCCTAAGTGTGGCATAGGTTAACACTTTTCTCTCGACCCATAGAAGACTCTTGACCGAGCTTCTAAAATGCTGACACCTTCCAGTTTTAATTTTCCTTTCTCAATTCTGATTTCCTTTATGTAATTCCCCGGTTTTTTAGACTCTTTAGATTAAAAGACCCATCCTCTTTGCCTGGACCTTAATTGCTGTGATTCTAGATTTACCTATGCATAGACAACCAAACTTGACACTTTTCTCTGAGCATCAATTGCTTTTATTAATATTCTGCATTGCAGTGACAAAAGTTCTAGTTTGTTTAATTCTGGTGCGTCTAAACTTCTTCAGGATGTTGGGCTTTTCTGTTGTTATCCTGTACCTCTATAGTATGGTTCTGCGAGTAGTGTATTTGAACTTAATTTTGAATTTGTAATAAATCTTCTTAACTCAAGCTACCGATTCCTGGTCCTCATTGTGTAGCCAAATAGGTTGCACTGTTAACTGAATTTTGATTTATGATAATGCTAACTCCCATCACCTCTCAGTTAGAGAGAAAGGTCTGTCAGAGGACCAATGGTAAGCAAGTGGTTCCAGAAAACAGTGTATCAAATCTGGTAGCTGTTGGATGTTTTTCCACTGATGTGAGGGAGTTAGGGTGTCCTATCTAGAAATTGCCCAAGCCCAGTCCTAACCCCAAAAGCCCATTGTTCGATTGAAGAATGGATGGAGTTGTGCCGGCTTGGAAACTAATTGTAGCAGCGGAGGAGTATGAATATTATTAGGATCGCATGTTGCTGTTGCTTATGCTTACATTGCGGTATTTTGAAATGGCTGTGTGGTGTTATGTGGAGTGGATTTAAGTTGACGTGTTAATGTGGCACTTGATGCAGAGAAGTTGAAATGGTTATTGGGTCCATCGTGGTCTAAGATCCTCCGACAAAAGAGACATAAGGCCAAGTTTCAGTGTAGAAGACACTGGGTGTAGTTGTCTGCTCTATTGTGGTGCTGATCGTGAGACGTCGTTGACAGCATTATTGAAATAAGGACCTTATCTTTGTGTGATTATTACATGTGGTTGGTATAGTTGGTCTCCGTGCACTGGGAGTAACTGTATCAATCCGGTTGAGATCCCGCTGGTCGAGGTTTAACTTGAAGTGAATGTTAGAATAGGTCGGAAAGTGTTGTTCCGAATTGTTTCATGTGTGTATGAAAATCTTTAATTTCTTTAGTTGAGCAGACAAAGTTAGTTGTTGAAATTGCTTACATTGTTTTAGTGGAATTGCTTACAGAACACGCTTGAGAGAAAATTGTAAAGTAGGGTGAGCTGCTGCAAGGAGTGAGATTGACGTCACATTGTGCCGTGCTGGTATAGGTTGGTTGGTGTAGAGCTGCGTTGGTATTGGTTGAATACGTCATAGAGAGAGCTGCGCTGGGATTGGTTGTGATCGCTGAGCAGAGAATTGTGGATGAAAATCATTTCCTGGTTTCAATGGAAAGCCATTTATGAATATTGCATATTATTGATTGAAAATGAAATTCTTTAAAGTATTACAAAGGCTAGTGAAGGAAGATGTGACAGTGCCTGTTAGAAAGGGAGAAGAGGCACCACCCGAAGGTATGCCTGGTCATATTATGCAATAGATGTGGGTCTTCACACATGTTTGGCTCGCACAATGGCATAATATCACTGAGAAAAATGGTGCATTGACCTTTCCTCATTATAGGACACTCAATTTGAGAATGATTGGGCATTTATGGAGGACTCTGTATAAAATGAAGCAGCCTCCTAGGTCTACACAATACGAAGCACTCAATGCCTGGTAAAATATGGCTCATCTTACACAGAGACAGATTTCAAGGGAGAGTCAAGAAAGCCATACACACTTGTACGGATGCTAGATGGGATGCAGAACAGAAATCCTGAAGAACTGACCTGATTGAGCTGGCTAGACTATATCCTACACTAACAAGAGAAGAAGAAGGGAAAGGTAAACGCAGGGAGAAGAAAAAGAATAAACAGACAGATGACACAGGGAATGCAGCTGAGGACAGTGACAGATTATATAAATTATGATTTTATAACTGAGTTACCCTTTAATCATCCACTTCCATACAATGACACTCAGACTGGTGGAGTGCGTAATGTACCTATGACAGAAACCTTTGATGTGCCTATGGCACCAGTAAATATGGATCCTAATCAGTTGAGGAAGAATTCAGGATTGACAGCCCCTTCGACTTCACATGCTCTAAATGCCCCAGATGCATTGACTGTTCCTGTCACAATAGGTCCTGTAGTTCCCTTGCATAAGCCTGGAGTAGCAATATATCTGTTTTACCATAAAGTAAGTACGTTATACCATAAGCAAGTTTTACCATAAAGGAAGTTGCCCTCTCCATGAGAAATGTCCCACAATCTTTGAAGTACATGACGCCTACACCATTCAAGGACTACCCACGTAAGGTGAAGAGGCCTAATACATGTATTGTTTACTGTGACACTACTTACTTCTTTCCTATTTTTCCCACAGCGTCCATTCATTCTGAAGGATCAAGCCATACCTCAGGTCTACACCAGCACAGAAAGTGTCCTCGTAGTAGTTTCAGGTAAATGTTGGGATTCTGTTTGTTTTCTATGGGGCTATAGTGGGGCCATGGCAAGCAAGTAGAGGGAGGACTTAGGACATTAAAGGTAATCTGACCTCGGGTACCTCTTCTTTTCATGTTGGATTTCTTTTATACAAAGACCTCTGTGAGATTTTCAGCCACAAGGCGGCCTCCACCCTCAATAGCTCCATTAATTTGTAGTTTAGGAGGTTGTGCTCTGCAATAGAAATTTTGGAACAAATTGGTAGTAACTTTCCACAGTGGTATAGGTTTACATTCTTCAAACACCCCTAGGAGGGCCACTGTTACTCAGAACTACTTTAGAACTTGGAAAGAAGGAACAAGCTAAATCAAGAAGAACTGACATTCAGCAGCCTCCCAGACTTAGACTCCTAGCAAAGTGCCTTAAGTTCTGTGACCTGCTCGCAGCTACAAGAGCCTACAAGAAGTATTGGCAGCTTTGGAGTGACCATGATATACTGCCTGTCTTGTTGAGTCTTTTCCTTTCTGACCTGTAGATGTTACAGAGACCTTTGCAGCCATATCATATGCAGACTCCAGCAACTGTTCACCAAATGGTCCATGTACAAGGAGACTGACCTGAAGACATACAGGAACTTCAAACAACCTATGCAACTTACCTTCAAGTCATGTCTCTGAGGCAGAGTTCAATAGCACTTCCACAAGGAACACAACAGAATCAATTTGCTGACTTAAACATTCCTATCAACTCAGTATGACTCATCAGTTTCTGACACATATTTGATCAGTAACAGTATAGTACCAGAATATAATGGACTAAATATCTATTCTGACAAAATTTTATCTCATAAATATAATTTACAAAAATATTGCTCCATTTGTAGTTGATAATTGAAATCTTCACTCAATGGGGCGATATTTAGCATACAATATTTATGCCACTCAATGTTATTGTCAAAAATATTCTGAAATACCATTATAGTAACATTTGGCGCACAGCTCAAACTGGAATCGTTTTCGCTACTAAGTCAGTTCTCTTTCCATCTAAAATGAATTTGGACCTTTGAAGTTTTTTACCTCTTTTGGCTGTTCCTAGCTGGCAAAACACTGTCCCCAAGGAGTTCACATTACCCATTGACTTAGTCCACATTGCCCATTGACTTAGTCCACATTACCCATTGACTTAGTCCACATTACCCATTGACTTAGTCCACATTACCCATTGACTTAGTCCACAATTGACTTCTTCTAGTTGCTTTGCATTTTCTTTGCTGTAAACAGTTCCACAAAATGAAAGAGGCTCAGTTAGATGGGGGTGAATATACTCACTTAAGTTCACTACGTAAAACCTTTGGAGGGAACACACTCTGGACCCATCACAGAATCAACTAACTCTTCTACAAGTTTAACACAAGATTACAGATCACTCTGGAGGCATCTACCATGGATCCATAATGTGATTGCTAATTGACTCTCCAAGCATGACCTGAAATTCAATCACAGGAATTTCTATACTTCTATTTTCAAAGTTCGGAATCAACTTTAGTTTTTTTTCACATTAATATCTTCATGCTTATCTAAATTCCCACCTTCCGCTGATTTTCAACTGGAGCACAGATCCTAAGGCTTAGGCAACAGATGTGTTTTTATGAGAATGGAACCAATTCCATCTTTATGCTTTGTTTTTCTTATTTAACTTTAAGGTAAGGTTTATTGTTAGTTACTGTTAACTCCTCTTTGGAAGTCCCAGGCATGATTTTCTACTGTTCTAGAATTAACCGTTGACATGTCAGTTCTAGCATCATACCCTCGTTCTTGGAGGTTCCCTAGAGATGATGGCTCAGAGTATTTTGGGTCAGTCTGAAAGCTGATGTCCTTTCAGTGCAGACTTATTTATTTATTTGTTCAAAGGTTTTCTATAGTGCTCATACACCAAAAATGTATAGTTGTCTCTACAATGATCTACAAATGAAAAAAAAACAGAGATAGCAAACAGTGAAAAAATGAAACAAAAAGAATAATGATTATGAAGATCTATTTCTGGTTCAATGGGAAGCATAGGTATTCTGTTTATTGGAGAGGAATGTGTTAAGGTGTTTTGATTGTGAGTTCACTTCTGATGTCAAATCGAATACTTCTTCCATTGTACAAAACTCCTGGGGCTGAATAACAAAACATTTTGACTAGTTCTATTTGAGTCCTTGGTGATGAGTAAAGCTTATTAGAAAAACACATTTCTGGAGATGGCAATGTGTCACAGGAATGTTTATACATGTTTGTTATGCTGAAATTTGTTGTGTTGGTTATATGTTATGTTATGTTGGTGTTTGTGTTATTGTGTGTTTGTGCTGTAATATTGCATTTATTTTGTTATTCATGTTGTTGTACTATGATTGTGTAATGTTCTGTGTTGACTATTTTGTTATGCGGTGACCTTTATATTTAAGCTATGTTGGTATGTTGCTTTGTATTATGTTTTTTTGTTATGATCTGTTGTTTACAGTAGTGATTTCATCAAATTCTGCTATATTCCCAACTAAAAGCAGCACGTTTGTTTAACTTTCCAGTGATGAAATACCATGTACTGCTGTTTAAGGTTGTAAAAGACCTTCATTAAGACCCTTGGAAAATACGTCTCCACATTCTCCGCCTTTAACAAAGCTCAAACAAACATGAGACGCATGTTCGGAGGCAGAGTTTTTGGAAGGGCTGTCAGGGCAGGACCGGCTGCCAGCCGTGGATACAACAGGTCCTTTTACTAACAACACCAACGCGAATATTCAAGATACTACCGGGGAATAATAACTTCTTCCCACAAAGGGGCCGCAACAGTCGATCACGAGGCGGATACAATCGAGGAAGATTCCAGGGCCAAGGACAACAAGGTAAGGACCCCTCCTCCTGTTTCTTCCCTCCCAAAGGTAGGGGGAAGGCTCTCCCTTTTCAGTCACAATTGGTCGTCCATTACGAACGATGCCTGGGTACTAGAGACAGTAAAAGGCTTCAAAATAGACTTTATTACTACTCCTTACCAGGCCCAACAACCAAGGGAACTTACCCTAGACCAAGAACAAGCCACTCTAGTGGATGCGGAAGTGAGTCAAATGCTAACCAAAGGGGCGATTTTCATCGTCTCAAACAATGATCCGGGTTTTGTGAGCACAATCTTTCCCCTCAAGAAGAAAGACATGGTTGGCGCCCCGTGATAAATCTAAAGGAGTTAAACACCTTCCTTGTATACAGACATTTCAAGATGGAGGGTATACACCTTCTGAGAGATATCCTCCAAGAGAAAGATTGGCTCATAAAACTAGACCTAAAGGACGCCTATTTTACAATCCCTATGGATCCGGACTCTCAGAAATGCCTAAGGTTTGTATGGAAAGATATAACATATCAATTTTGCTGTCTCCCCTTCGGCCTGTCCTCGGCTCCTTGGTGCTTCACCAAGGTCCTGAGGCCAGTGGTGACCTCTCTGAGGAGAAGAGGAGTTCGATTGATTATCTACCTAGACGACATCTTACTGATGTCTCAAAGCCAGGAAGAATTACTAACTCACATGAAATGGACTGTGGACCTCCTACAGAGTCTAGGTTTCATCATCAGTGTGGAAAAATCCATTATGACCCCTTATCAAAACCTAGAGTTCCTAGGTTTCCAGGTGAACACACCTCTAACTCAGTTACAACTTCCCTTAAAGAAATTATCACAAATAAAGAAAGAAGTTTCTTATGTCTTATCCAAAGACACAGTGAGCCTGAGAGAACTAGCAAGAGTAGTGGGGCTCTTATCTTCATCCATCCAAGCCATTTCCCCAGGTCCCCTTCACTACAGAGCCTTACAGAGACTGAAATCTTCAGGACTGAAGAAAGGTCTTTGGTACTCAAGCACCGTTCCACTGTCTCTGGAGGCACGAGAGGACCTCCTATGGTGGCGCAACAATTTAGACAGTTGGAAGGGGAAGGCAATTTTCGGAAATACTCCGGATCACACACTGGAATCCGATGCGAGCAATCTAGGCTGGGGTGCCAGGCTAGGAAAGATGGAAACCAGGGGGAAGTGGTCCCAAGAGGAACTCATCCTTCACATAAATTGTCTAGAAATGCTAGCGAGCTTGAATGCCTTAATGAGCTTCAAATCAACCCTGAAAAACAGTGTAGTTCTAATCAAATTAGACAACTTTACAGCCGTCTCCTACATCAACCGCTTGGGGGGAGCAAGGTCAAAGCTTCTAGCAGATCTAGACAAGAAAATTTGGTATTTCTGCTGGAATCAGAAAATAATTCTGAGAGCGGAATTCATTCCAGGACATCTGAAGACAAGAGCAGATTGGAACTTAAGGTTCCTAAGAGACTCGAGCGACTGGAAACTGAATCCTTCAGTTTTCCAGAGAGTTCAGGAACTTTGGGGACCCTTCGAGATAGATCTTTTTGCCAGGAGGCTGACCTTTCAGATAGATCGCTTCTTCAGTTGGAGACCAGACCCACTGGCATCTGCAGTGGACGCTCTTCCCCAATCATGGAACACACCAACTTGCTATGCCTTCTCTCCCTTCGCACTAATCCAGAGAGTTCTCTTGAAAGTTCGAATGGAGCGTTGCCGCATTGTTCTAATTACTCCCTTTTGGAATTCTCAAATATGGTTCCCAAGCGTGATGGAATTGGCAATAGAATCTCCACGCCTTATCCCAGGGAGTTTAGACCTCCTTCAGGGCCCAGAAGGAGAGGTACACCCTCTTCTCTTAGAAGGAAAAATGAACCTTCTTGCCTGGAAGATTTCAGGGGTTCAAGAAGATACTCGGGCCTTTCAGGAGAGGCTAAGAACCTATTGGATGAGTCATGGGCTCCGGGAACAAGGAGAAGATACACCGGTGCATGGAAAAAATGGTGTAGTTGGTGCCTGGAACGGGATATGGATCCCGTGGACGCACCTGTTGTAGAAGTAGCAAACTACTTAGCAGATCTTTTTAAGTCAGGATTTTCTTATAGAACGGTTAATTGTTACAGATCAGCAATTTCCGCAGGGCATTCCTTGTTAAATGACTTCTCTATCGGTACTGACCCCTTAATACATAGAGTGATTAAAGGAATAAGATTCAAACGTCCACCTAAGCCCAAATATGAATCATTATGGAACGTAAATCTGATCTTCGACCTTTTTACATCCTGGCCTGAAAACTGTTTCCTTACAAGGAAACAACTTTCCATTAAGTTCGCTACACTTCTGTGCCTAATTTCTTTTAGACGAGTGTCGGACATTAAAGCGTTAGAAATATCTAATAGAATTTATTCCCCTGATGGTGTATTATTCGAGATATGGAAAAGGACCAAGACAATGTCTGAAAACATTTTCTACCCTTTCTTTTTTGACTGTCCCAAACTTTGTGTGGTAAGTTGCATGAAAGTGTATGAACAAAGAATGGGTGTTTTAAGACCTATAAATGAAAAGCAGCTACTGATTTCCTTTGTTAAACCCTACAAGGCAGTCTCTTCTGCTACTATCTCCAGATGGGTTAGAACGGTGATGTTGGAAGCAGGTATAGACTTATCCAAGTTTGGTGCTCATTCTTCTTGGCTATGGCCAGTAAGGTTTTCTGGGGTGGAGGTTCCCTTTCAGATATCCTTAAAGCGGCAGACTGGTCAAATGCTTCTACTTTTGTTAAATTTTATCTTAAACCTATAGAACATGTAAGCAATGTAGCATTGGACAGCTTTAAACTTGCATAATGTAGCCTCCGGTCTTGTAATGAAATGTCGATTCTCCAATTATCATACAGAGAGAATCTTGATTTCATTAAAGACAACGGAGGCTGACATTATCCCTCCCACCACTCCCTGGTGGTTGATTTCTCAATGTTTCTTTATATGGAACTGTCTCTATTGTCATATTTTTCTTCTACGTACGTGGAAATAGTTTCTACCAGTAGTCCCTTTTCTCTTTCAGACTCTACATCTTTGTAAACAACTCATAATGACGTTTACCCTGGAAGAAGTTGTCATACCCTTCGCAGCTCTAGAGGAAGATAGTTGGTTGCCATGGCGCATTGTTATGTTATTTGGAATGTTTTATTTGTGATGTATTTGTTACACTTTAAAGGGCTGCATGTCTGGGCAGCAATAAAAGTTATTGCATAATGTCAGCCTCCGTTGTCTTTAATGAAATCAAGATTCTCTCTGTATGATAATTGGAGAATCAACATTCTGAAGCGCTCAATTATTTAAGACTGAGTCAGCCTAAAACTGTGGCTGGCTGTCTTAACTTAGCACTCCCAGTGTTCACTTTGTGGGGTACGGCTATGGATTTCAGGTACTACCAAAGCTTACAAAGCATTATAGCAGCATGGTGTCAATCATACAATGAGGGACATATCAATTCAAGTTAGTTCGTGTCACATTGATGCATAATTTTCTCGGATCTCGTGACTATGATAAGGTGATAAGTTACTGTTTCTTAGAAAGCACAGACTTGAATTCTAGATCCAAAGGGAATGATGTACTGTTCTACTTCACCGTCCTCGAGACCATCTATTCCCAACAGGAAATGACGTTAGCAATAGATGTGCATAAAGGGAAATGGGATAAGAGGAAAAACAGTAGATAGGACCACTCTGGCTTGCCATTCTGCTCAGCGCTTTCATCTAGCGTAGTGGATAATCTAAACACAAGATTTATTCCATAATAATATTGCCTTGCACATACTCATCAAACATTCGGTAGAACGTATGATATACCTCCAGAGAATGTCTTAACCTCAAGCTCTCGGGAACAGTGGAAGAACTCTGGCATTACTTTTCCTCAAATTGAAACATAAACAATATCTTTGAGATTGGTAAAACTATGTTTCTATAAACCTCTCCCCTTTTCTGGTAAATGCAACTATCTCACGATTTCTTGAGTCTGGTTCTGATATGCATTCATGTTGTTTCTTTAATTGTAAGATAAATAAACATTTCTTGTGATTGCATAATTTGTATTGACACTAACAAATCTCTTTCCAAAACATATAACACTACCTTAAGTAGAAATATATGCTTCATGAAATGTGACCAGCCTCTAAATGTGTTAAGGAACATTTCTGTTCCACTTGTAGTTTAGAATCCAAACATGCAACAGATATGTAGAGTTTATACTATGTAAACGTATTCTATCTAACAGTAGTTTAAACTAACTCAAGTTAATTTTTAAAATACAACTTAGGGGCTATTTACAAGCACCTTGTGCCACTGGTGCGTCACTTTTTTTGACGCACCGGTGGCGCAGTGTGCTGAACCATATTTACAAGGCCACGCAAAGCCACCCTGCGTGGCTTATCCTGGCCTTGTAAATCCGGCCCGTTTTCATGCATCTCTTTACGTGAAAGGGACATGCCATGGGTGTTGCTGTGGATGTTCCCATGCAACACCCACGGATTCTGCTGCATTTCCAGATTTACGTTTCGTACACCTGGGAATGCGTCAGAATCCTATGTCACCCCAGGGGAGGCGTAAGTAGGTGCAATGAGAATAAATACTTTTATTTCTCCTCCTTCTTTCCTCTTTCTATGCTTGCTGCATTCTGCAGCACACATAGAAAGAGGAAAACGCCACCAATGATTGTTTTTGTGCAGGAAGGTGTCCCTTCCTGTACAAAAACAATCATCCACACAACGCAGGCCCCCTTGCACCATGGCACAAGGGCGCCTGCGTTGGCGCATGGCAGCCAATTGCAGGGGAAGGCACAGGGATGCGTTGTATTGTTGTAAATACAACGCATCCTTGTGCTTTTAAAATGACAAAGCTCAGTGCAGCAAAATGGCTTGCGGCGCTGAGCTGCATCATTTTGTTGTAAATGAGCCCCCTAGTGTCTTCGGAAACTTCTCAGTATAGAGCTTCAAATTCCAATCATACTTCAAGGACAGACAATCTCCATAGTATTCCCCCAACCTATGGCGACAAGACCCTGGCTTCAGCAACAAAGTATTTTGACTGCCTAACAAAGATGCTATGAACCACACAATAATTTAATCTCAATATCTCCAAAGTGGCCATCAACATTTTGAAACGCCATGAGAGTTTTATGGCCTCATGGGAAATGTAGTTTTCAATTCTTAGTTCAGGCACCTATGCCTAGTGCATCCTGCAGCAATGGGAACCTACTCACCAATCACCAGGCAGTGGCAACATCCTGAGTGCATTGCTTTACATCACTTAATATATAGAAAACTTGTGTGTTAGGAGTATTGTACTTGGTGGACGAGCATGCTCGGGAAGGCAAGTACTTGACACAGATTAGGAGACAGCACTTCACCTTACTTCACTTAAGGGGCAAAGGTTTTCAGTCCTACAATTTAATTTCTTGTGGGCCTATTTCACTGAAAATACATTTTCAAGGGTCAATTGCCCCACCATTTTTTGTGAGGACATTCTATGCTAATTGGAGGTTTTACTAAAATTTCACCCGTGAGCAAGGTAAAAAAATGTTAATTAAATAAAAACTTGAAGAAGTTAAAATATGGAACATTTGACAGTTTAGCCCATTCCTATCCACATATCTCACATTTGTAGGCCTCAGAACTTTATTAGATATCCACAGAGTGCTAGTTTTCCCCGGGGTGCAAAATGGCAAAATGTAAACCTTCCACATCACTCCAGCCTGAAGGCCTCCATCATCTGCAGGACTGCATGTGTTAGACCTGGCATCCTTGGCGTAGTTTCTTCCTGACTTTTTTTGCCTTCAGACCTCCTGTTTTATCTGACTTTGTTTTTGCTGGCCTTAGGACTCTGCACACTCTATCACTGCTTACCACTGCTTTTCCTAAACATGGCAACTTTGGCTTATACCCAGTTGGCATATTATTTAATTTACTTATAAGTCCCTAGTAAAGTGGACTACATGTGGCCAGGGCCTGTAAATTAAATGCTACCTGTGGGCCTGCAGCACTGATTGTGCTGCCACCTAAGTACCCCTTTAAACATGTCTCAGGACCGCCTCTGCAGAGCCTGTGTGTCCAGTTTTGACCTTCCATGTCGACCTGGCAAAAGAAACCTTTTGCCAAGCCCAAACCTTCCTTTTTAAAACATATAAATCACCCCTAAGGTAGGCCCTAGATAAATTGTTTTCACTACTGCAAGGCCTATCTCTCCCGTGGGATAACCTTGGAGTTGGCTTAATACATTTTAAAATTGCAGTTTCCTAATAGGAAGAGATAACTGGTTCATGCTTGGTGTCTCCGGAATCACAACTTAAAATCCTAGCTTAAGGTGAAGTCGGATTTTAAATTACAATTCTGGAAATGCCACTTTTAGAAAGTTGCCATTTTCTTGCCTTAGCCATTTGGTGCCTGCAGCCTGTCTCCAGTCACATGACTAGATGTAGTTGACAGTTGGGCTTTGTGTATTCCTCCTAGACAGCCACACACAATGGGAGCTTAGGTGTGACTGGATGGGCCATCGCTGGCAGGATGTGAGGGAGGAGCTGAGCCCAGGCTCACTTACACCTGAATAGGCTGTGCCCTGTCCCCACATAAAAGGGTGCATACCAAAGGGGGAACATGGCGGGCGCCGCTTAATGGCCGCTGGTCTTCTGTCTGCATTTTTGTGAATTGAGTGGGGCTCTCTCCGCTCCTCTACGCCCCCTCCTTTTTCTCCAGCACACCTGCCATCTGCCAGTCTGTTTTTTTCCATCACTGGTGCGGGGGGAGCGCGAGCGACGGGCGCGTCTCCCCTCAATGGTTTTCGAGCTGGGCGTTGACCGCACTATCCTGCAGGCGTGGCGCTGAGTTCCCTGCTGGGAGGGAGCTGCCGGGAGGCCGCGCAGTCGCCGGATCGCTCTTTCCTGTTTCCAGGGTATTGGTGGAGGAGTCAGCACTGGCTGGGACGCTCTGCATGAGCTGGAATCATCTGGGGAACTGCTCTTAGCCCAGAGCCGTGTCGGATGGGCAAATGTACCGAAGGATGATGGTGGTAAGATCTACCCAGTAAGGGAGAGGGTGCTGTATGGCAATATTTTTAACCAAACTGATCAAGCTGTTTCTATATACTCCACATCGGATAGTACGGATAGTACTGAAGTGATCTCCTTTACACCTCAAGAAAGAAGGGCTGCAAAACTGACCACAGATAGCCCAATAGGGTTTAGTCGGGGGTTCGTTTTGCAGCATATGGAGAGGGGCAGGGCCACACAGAATAGACCCTCCGTTGCAACTGGGAAGGCGTGTAGGTACACTCTCTGTACCAGGGGGGGTCTAGTGACATCTCTCCAAGGGCTGGAAACCTTGCCTCCTCTTCATTCTGGCTTTGATCCAAATTCCGCGATGAAAGGGTGGAGTAAACCCCTGGAGCCAGCCAAGGAAAGAGGGAAGGAAGGGAAAGCTACATCTTCTACTACTACGACTGGTAAGAGCCCCAGGAGTAGGGGCAGAGGGAAGAAGGCTGTTATATCTAAGGTTAAGGTCACCCCCTCCCTGAAATCCTTTTATAAGGTCCTTGCAACCCCTGTTGCTGCAGCCCCTGAAGCTTTTGGTCCTCCTAGAATGGAGTCGCCAGTTGGTCCAAATCAAGGTTTTAATGCGGCAACCCCTATTGACTCTCCTTCGCTGGAGGCACCTCAAGATGTAGCCCCAGCCTTAACCTCCATCTCCACATTTAATCGATTTCAGACCCTGGAGGCAGAAGAGGTAGCAGAGGCATGCGCAGGGAATTTCCATATTAGGCAGGAGCCCTTACAACCTATACCATCAATACCTGTGGTCAGCCAACCCTCTCAGGCGAATTCAGAAACACTGGTGGATATTCTTCTAGCCTTTAAGGAGGAAATGAAAAGCAGATTTGCAATTTCGGGGCAGAACCAGGTTGCTATACAGGCATCTTGCGCCGCTTTGACACAGAAACTTGAGGAGGTTTCCTTGACAACGGAGGCCTTAGAGCAGGAGGTACCTATGCTTAAACAAACCATTGACAAGACGTCTGCAGAGGTGAGCAGATTAACCCGCCAAAATAAGGAAATGGGAGAAGATCTGGAACGCCTCGAGAACCATAGTCGGAGGAACAACCTCAGACTTATCAATATCCCTGAGAATACGGAAGGTCCGGATATCAAGGCCTTTGTGATAAAATGCTACAAGATACAGCCTTAAAAAATCGGTCAGATATTGACCTCTCAAACGAAATTCAGCGGGTACATCGAGATCCATTTAAAAGGAACCCCGGACGACAAAGGCGAAGGAGAATTTTAATTAATTTCCTCACCTATACTGCTAAGGAGGCTATTTCATCCTCCGCCTTAAAAGAAGGATCTTTTTCAGGAGGCTCCTACTCCTTTTCAATTAGATCAGATCTCTGTCACACTACTTCATTAAGGCAGTGGGAGCTGGGGAAAAGGATGGAGGAATTGAATAAACTTGGCGCAAAAGCTCAGTTAAAGTTCCCTGCTTCCCTCCGTACAATGTGGAACAACCACATGTACATACATCGCTCTGTGGAGGAAGCAGATTTATTGATCGAGGAGATTAAGAAGGTGTCAGTAAGTAGAGGCGTGGAGGCCTGGGGGGGTGGGGGGTAGAGTGGAGAGAGCCCCGATGTGCTAAGTTTTTTCTTTTTTTTTTTTGCCGACTATGGAGACCGCTAGGCTTTATGCCTATGTCAGCAGGGAGGGTTCCCCAAGGGTGGGTGGAATGGGCACTGGGGGTGAATGGGTGGGTGGGTGGTCAAGGGGGGGCATGTGGTGGGAAGCAGTGGGGAAAAATAGAAAAAAATCTTTTTCTCTCTCTATCATCTTAGTTTTCTTAATTATATCACTATGTCAGGCCGCTGTAATTTTTGCCCTTGATAGGTTAAGATGTGGGTGACTAATGAGTTAAAAATTTTAACCTGGAATGTTAACGGGCTTAGGTGTAAACTTAGGCAGAGGCTGGTAATGAAATATCTGGAAGAGAGCAGAGCTCATATCTGTCTGATTCAGGAGACCCATTTAGACACCCTAGAAGGAAACAATGTATTCTCAAAGTGTCGTTGGATAGACCACTTTCTGGTATCAGA
Source organism: Calotriton arnoldi (assembly GCA_963921515.1). Taxonomy (NCBI): domain Eukaryota; kingdom Metazoa; phylum Chordata; class Amphibia; order Caudata; family Salamandridae; genus Calotriton; species Calotriton arnoldi. The sequence continues at coordinate 1,638,918 of CAWUFW010003162.1, read as the reverse complement.
ACAGTCTGCGCATTGTAGGGGGTTGCGATCCTAATCAAGAAAGGAGCAGGATGTGCTATTAAGGGCTGTAAGTCCGATAAATCTGGGAGGTAGCCACTTTGGATTGTGGAGGGGTAGAGTTAGTCTGTGTTGTCTTTTATGGCCCCAACATCGATGATCCTTCCCATTTATCTTAATTTTAATGGAATTTAATGGACGTTACGGCCCCTATTATAATGGGGGAGATTTTAATGTTCTGTTAGACCAATATGATAACACTCCTTGGGTCCCTCTGATGCTTAAAAATATTCCACTGGAATTGGGCCTGTTGGATGTCTGGAGATATAAGATGGGTACTAGGCAGGGTTTTACTTTTCATAGTAAAAAACATGGCCACTTCTCTAGATTGGACTATCTTTTTGCTGAAAGGTCTATTGCCGAAAAAATAACATCTATAAACAATCTACCAGGTCACATCTCGGATCATGCGGCAATGAGCCTCTCCTTGGTTGGGTATTGTAGTCATCCGAGACCTAGATGGACCTTAAGGAGAGCCATTCTTTCTGATCCTGAGGTGGGCGGGGCACTAAAGCAAGCGTCCGTGCTGTTCTTTCAGGACAACCTTGGATCTGCCCCCTTAGACATCGTATGGTACACATTTAAGGCCTTCCTCAGAGGAGAACTGCAGAGTTAGTCTTCTGCTAAAAAAAAGGCCGAACGTTTAAGTCTAAAGGCCTTGGAGGATAAAGTAGGCTTACTAGAGGGAAGCCTGCTCCAAGCTTGAATGCGGCCCCCTGATGTCCAGGCAAGGTTGCGGAAGCAACTTGAGGACGCAAGGTTAGAATATAGGGTCTATCTGGATCAAAAATGTAGAGCTCAGTGGAATGTGAAGTCCATGCAGATCTTTGAATATGGGGAGAAAGCTGGTGCATTGCTGGCCTGGAAGGCCCGAACAGACAGGTCTAACAATCATATTGAAAAATTGGTTGTGAATGATAGAGGGGATACCTCAGGGAAGCAGGAAGATATACAGGCCTGTTTAGTGTCTCTCTTCTCTAGTTTATACAGGGAAGAAATCTCTCCTGATCCGGAGTGTATCAAGTCCTGGTTGAGGAAGCTGCAGCTCCCCAATTTAATAGATGCAATCAATAAGGCTCTTGATGCTCCAATTACCAAGAAGGAGATTCGTTTGAGTATAAGTAAGGGTAGGAAGGGTAAAGCTGCAGGTACTGACGTGTTACCAAATGAAGCGTATAGCCTTCTATTTGAGGAACTGATATCATTCCTGGAAGCCCTGTTCAACGCTATCTACAGGTATGGCGGTAAGGTTCCTAAATCTTGGAAAGAGGCTTCTATAGTCCTTATTTTGAAACCCTTTAAGGACCCGACTAGGGCGGATTCTTATCGGCCAATCTCTCTGCTGAATACGGATTATAAGATCTTTATGAGCATTTTAGCGGGGAGATTGGCTAAAATGGCCCCTCAGCTCATCCACCTTGATCAGAAAGGCTTAATTCCTAAGAGATATATACAAGAACAGACCCAGCAGTTAATTGGTACGATAGATCTTGCCATAGAACGATCTGCTCCTTTAGCTGTAGGAGCGTTAGATGCCGCTAAGGCATTCGGCCGAGTATGCTGGGTCTTTCTTTGGGTGGTTTTGAGTTCAATGGTATTTGGCCCCAAATTTATTAACCCACTTAAGGCGATCTACGCGGGAGTTTCAGCCAGGAACTTTTTTAATGGTACATTATCCCCCATACTAAGAGGAACACGGCAGGGTTGGCCTTTATCTCTTCTCCTTTTCGATATTTACATAGAGCCTCTTGCTCAACAGCTGAGATTGGATGCTTTAGTTGTTCCATTTAGCTCCTCGTCCTATAGCAGTAAAGCCGCATTTTATGCCAATGACTTATTAATATATACGGCTGATCCCTTGACCTCGATTTCGTGAGTAGAACAACTATTGATGGAATTCGGCTCTGTTTCTGGCTATTTAGTTAACATTGCCAAAACTGAGGTTATGTGTTTGAACATTACAGACTGGGAGTGGGAAGTAAGCTCCAAGTTCAGATATCTGGGTATCACAGTAGTAAGCGACATAAATAAAATTCCACATCTTAACCTGTCAAGGGTTTCTAAAGAGATTGAATGTCTATTAAGTAGATGGAAAAATCTCCCATTGAAAATGTATGGATGGGTTAACTTGATTAAAATGGTTGTCCTTCCCAAACTAACCTATCTTTTTAATGCCATTCCCCTTGGGTTTCCCAAACAGGGTATTGATAAAATTCAGGGGAAGGTGGCGAGTTTTAGTTGGGCCCATAAAGGAGCTAGGCTATCTTGGGAAAAACTCAGATGTAAGTTGAATAAAGGGGGGTTGGCTTTACCTGACTTTAACTGGTATTGTGTTGCCTTTCAATTAAAAAATATTCGAATGCTACTGGCAAAAACAGATGGCTCCGCTTGTGGGAAACCTTTGGGGTGTTGTTAAGGCTTTGGAGTGTGGAGGGCTTCCTCTACAAATTTGGTGCTCCTAGGTGTTTTGAGGACGGTTCGGCTAAAGGTATTGAGATCTGCCTTGGATGTTTGGTATAGGGTTAGGAGGAGGTGGGGCATTGGATATTATTCGGCTTTTGCTCCAGTTTGGGACTCCCCCGGAACCCCAGAATGTTTAAAGGATGCTCTAAGTCTTCCACTCAGAAGGGTGGGAGCTGCAACTTGGTCTGACTTGGTATCACTGGAAGGAGTGCACCCCTGGGAAGTATTAAGTGCAAAAACCAGGAATGAATTATCTAGATTTAAGTTTATCCAACTATCCTCCTGGTTTGTGGCATCAAAAAAGGAGATTGGGGGTGGCTATGAATTAGAGTTGTCTCTCCAGGACATCAGGCCTAAGATTAAAGAGGTGGCAAGGTGGTATGAGGGATTCTTAGGAGCAGAGGAGGGGAAGCTACCACCCCCTTATGATGTGTGGAGTGAAATACTCCCAGGGGAGGTTACCGAGTCAGTTTGGGACAGCTCATTGAAGACTTTGTATACAACTGTGAAACCTGCTAATTTGAAGCAGAATAATTTTTTCACCATTAATCACCTTTATTGGACTCCACATAAACTTTCCAAGTTTGCCCCTCAACCTCCACCTAAGTGTGTGAAGTGTGGCTGTATAGGAGCCAATGATGTTCACATCTTTGTTGACTGCCCGCGTTTGAGAGACTTTTGGGACAATATAGAACTAGCATTAAAAGGCATTTTCGATCTGGAGATTAAATTAAATGCAACTCTTATCCTCCTAGGAGATGATGGAGCACTAACTTGCTGTTGAGGCGGCCCCACAGAAGGTTGCTCTTTCATTTGACTCTTATTGCCAGGAGGGAAATCTGTTTTAAATGGAAGGACCCCTTGCCTCCGATAGCGGAAGACTGGGTCAAGGCCGCAGTCAGGATCTGCTGCCTTGACCAGGGAACAGCAAAGAGTCCTGAATTGTCCATATGGTCTGACTTTCTAATTTGGTCTCGCTCCTTGGGTGTTGGCTATCCGTCCCTATGATTACACTGATTCACTGGCAAAGGTGAGGGTCCAGGTGGAATTGGACTAGGGCGAGTGCAGCAACCGCTGGGCGGAAAGCTAGACGATGCGGTTTTCTTTGCTTTGCAGACGCTCTTTGGTGATATGAGGGGATTTTTTTTTTTTTAAAAAAGGGTGCATACCCCTTGTAGTTAGTCTGGAGCCAGGGATGGCAAGGTGTGGCATCTGTGCAGTTCCAGTGTCGTGTAGTTCCTATAAACCTATATAGGATCTGCGCGTTTAGACAACATACACTGTAGGATTGGTGTCCAGACTTATTCTAGACACCCCCACCGGGTATGTTAGCCTGTATACCAGCTAGCTCACAGTGCCACTAGAAACCCCTCTTACCAAGAAGAGAATAGTTCTTGGCAACTATCGAACATGACAACCCTGACCCCTCAGGATCGTGGAAACAGTGCAATACTTTTCGCTCAGTCACTTGTGCTCACTTTGTCTCAGAGAGATACACAGAATAAACTATGGGAACGTTTTCCAATAAGCATTTATTGAACCACAGTCATTCTAGTGTAAAATAGGTGTGCTGAAACAACCATTAGACAGTAACAGATATAAATGATTATAAGCACTAACAGAGTAAAAGGATGGTAGATTTCTACCATTGTGCTAAAACAATGAATACAGGCAAGTATATAAAATACATGACAGTAGTAAATGTGTACTCCTACGATGCGACCCTAGCTAGATGTACCTAAGTGTACCTAGCATGTATGTAGGTGTAAAGCCAAGAATCCCTCTAGGATAAAGTCAACCCCATTACCTGAAGTGAGAGACTGTGGGACCCCGTCTTGGTCTCGAGATGGACACCCTGCAAGGGATGTCAGACCACTGCGAGCTGGAGTGTTTGCGTGCAGGAACCTCAGCGTCTCACGTCAGTGTGTCGGCATGGAAGTCCTTTTCTCCTCTGACTACCTCAGCAAGATATGGTGTTTATATACCCAAAGTGGTACCCTCAGGGGTTCTACCTTGCTGTGTCATGTCGGACCTAGGATGAAGGAAGGAATGACCCTTGTACATAGTTATTATGCAGGAGATGCTAGTCCTGCTGAGTTTCCAAGAATCTTCATGCATAATGGATGAGGCTAGTTTCAGGGAAAACCCTACGTCCTGTAAGCAGTACCGTAACTGGATAAAAGGTCAGTCCCAAGAACCGTTATGTAGTGTAATGGTAGGGGAGAATATAGGTGAAAGGTTAGGTGACTACCTGAGCCTATATTGGGGTACCTATATGGAACATAACACCAGGTAACATCTCTAGAAGCTTCTCTTCACTTCAAATGCACAACTGTGTATAGAAGAAGGACCTTAGGCACCACCGCTTCAGTACACTTCTGGACCTGTGGATACTCTGCCTGGAAGACGGACAGCTGTGCTGCTGAAGGCCTTCCAATCTTTTGGACTGCACTCTGCTGGACTTCTGCTCTGCTCTGCTGACCTGCTGCCTCTTGGGTGAAAAGGACTGGACCAACATCACTTGAACCCAGAACCCAGGCTGACTCCAAGGTCTAGTGGCTGACCTCCTGATCTGAAGCCTCAGGGACATGACAGGTTTCAAACAACCTTGCACCTGCACCGGGACTCTACCATCTGTGAGTCTGCCCTGCCAAGTGGCGCCACTAAAGCCCTGGACCCTTGGAAGTGGGCTTAAGGTGCTTACCAGCCTCCGTGGGCCCAGCGAAACCGACACATCTCCTCTGCTGCACGGTGCTACCCCGAGCAGAATGACATATCGCTGCTGTTGCGTGGCTTGGACCCATCACAAAAAACAGCATCGCCTCTGCAGCCTGTATCGCCTTGGGAACCGCCACTGCGAGATGCATCTGTGGCGCAGGCCCTCACATCCCTCATTGGCGGCAGCCTCAACAATGACACCGGACTCCCCATCACAGCAACACAGCTCTTCGGAACTGACGCACTGCCCTGACTGCGCGCCGCATCCTCGACACCGGACATCACATCACAGGCCCGTCAACGGGATCCTTGATGTCAGTACAACAGGACCTCACTTGCAGCCTCGCCGCATCTCAGAACTGATGCATCGCTTCAGCTGCGTGATTCATCTTTGACACAGATCACCCAGGATTTAAGGTACTCTGTTCAGCGGGCCTAACTGGGTCCTATTAGCCGGCCCACACTGCATCGTGTCGGCCTGAACTTGTGACTTTGTCCCAGTCCGGTGCGACCAAATATCAACAATTGGCACATTTTGCCTTTTGGCACTATTTGCTCTAAAAAACTTTCAAATTCAATATCTCCGGTTCTACTGATTGGATTTTTGTCGTTTTAGTCTTGTTTTATTTATTAAATTAAGCTCTATTTTTCTAATCTGGCATGGGATCTATTTGTTTGTTGCTTTCACTGTTTTACTGTTTGAAGTGTTGCGCAAATGCTTTACACATTGCCTCTAAATTAAACCTGACTGCTCTATGCCAAGCTAGCAGGGGGTTGAGCAGAGATTAATTTGGGGTTTGCTTGTGCCTTACCCTGACTAGGGTTGTGTGACAAGGGCTCACATCCCAGTCAATCAACAACCCAATTTCTAAGAGCATAGAAGCCAAAAACAAGCAGCCCTTCTCAATAGCCAGATGGAACACGTGTTGTTTCAGGAAATCGACATATAACACAAGGCTGTGTGGTCATCAGATTGGAACTTGGGGGAGGCGGGGGGGGGGGTGAAAGAAAAACAAAAGACACGTTTTCCAAAGTCACATTGCAGCAGTATGGAAATTCTTCCACTGATATTATTTAAGAAGTTTTATATGGCATTACGCAATACCTTATGTCAGAATCAGTATGATGTTGAGGAGATGGAAGTTAGAGTCCATTTGATGACGCACAGGCCAAATCCGATATGGCTCCATTTGTAAAGCATTCAATTGTATGCAGAAATGTTTCAATGATTTTTAGGGCATGTGGTAAATGCTCATTTTGTGCCTCCTTCCTTCATAGAACAGGGAGGATTTTGCAGTGCCTGGGTGCAATTTGTCCCCTTACCTGTGAATCTGTAAGGCAACTACCATACCTCGCCTTATGGATGGGCTAACTATTATTGTAGGCAAGTTGGAACAAATCCTTCTTCAAGCTTTTTCTGAACGCTGGCTTCAGATCATGGCACCGCACTAGCCAGAGGCCTTGAAATTCCAGGGTCTGCCTCCTAGTTTTATCCATTTGATGACAGCACAGCGCTGAGATACTCCTTTGGGAGTAGGAGTGAGTCATGCGCTATACCAAGATACTGAAATAAATACCTTTGGGTAATCGTGTTCATTTGCTCATGTAAGGTGCCTAGATGGTTGCTAGATTGGATTAGATTTTCTCCATCACATCTCCATTTCAGGTAGGAGCAAACAGCTCATGCTTCCGAGTGCCACCTCTTTCATTACTGATAGGACACCTGTCCAAGAAGCTCCTCGAGTAACCCGTTCCAATGCAAACAAAAGTACTTCATTGTGTACCTTTTTGTTCACAATCCTGCATCATCAATCTCATCTCTTGCACAGTACTGTTGTGTACCCCAAAAATATTGGGATCACACCTAGTAGATTTCGTAAGGCCCAGAAGGAAACCATAATCTTTTTTATTGTACGACTGAATATTGACATGATGAATATCAACATACAAGAATATAGAGGACTGAATATCGAGGGACAACATATTGAAAGGTTAGTGCTTATAGGTAAGTAAAGGTTTACTACTCCTTACCCCACATCAAGGAAGCTTGAAGATACAGGTACCACGTAGGTAAATATATATGGAGTTAGGTGTAGAAAATCTAGACTTACTTACCTGTCAATGTTCGTTTTGATATTCTGTCCTCAATATTTAGTACCCCGGATATGCTGATTTTGATATTTAGGCCCTTATTATGTTGGCGGTCCGTTAGACCGCTGACCGCCATTGTTTCGGGCAGGTGACTGTAACAATGTGTCGGTGATCCCACCTGCCTGATTAGGATAGGACCACCGTGCAGGTGGTCATAAAATGCTTTTTTCTACTGCTGCAGCCCAGGAAAAGGGCCACAGCACAAGCCACAGTAGAAAAGGCAATTTGTGTACATCCATGCACCGTGTGCCAGGATGTACACAAAGTGCCTGGAACACAGTGCATGGATGTGTGTGGGGGCGGGCACTGCATGTGCCCCCCAGGCCACTTAGCAGTTACCCACGGGGGACGGTTGCCCTGCTTGGCGCCCCCAAAGTCCCCTTCCGTCTGCCTGTTCATGGCAGTGGGACCGCCATGAACAGGCAGTTGTAAAGGGATATCCTTATCTCCCTACGGCGGTCCCTGCGCATGCACTGCCTCCATTGTAAGGTTAGGAATCCGACCACTGTCCCGACTGGATCGTTGATCCTGTCGGAGGCGGCAGTCCTACCACCACCTCTGTGGTCCAACCCGCTGCATTGCAGTGCAGCGGTGAGACTGGTGCCCTGGATGTTGGGGAACCGCCACCGAAGGGCTGTCGGTGGCGGTCCGCTCTCCATCATAATGAGTCCCTTAGAATGCACACCATTTTTTGGAAGGAAAGGGAACCAGGCAGGTGTCTCTCACCATGCCAAAGAGTAGTGCCTTTTGGGAGTGAGGGGCACATGAAGCTAGGCAAACCTGATGAAGAACCTGTTTTCTGCATGTGACATTCTGTAGCCATGGTCTGAACCCTGAAACCAGTAAGAAATTAAATGAAAAGAATATTTATAGAGCGCTCTTATACTCAACAGCTTCTTGGCGCTGTATATGGAAAAATCAGATCAAATAGTTAGCAGAAGAAAATATTGGTCTTGAGCTTGTTCCGAAAAAAAAAACAGATGAGAAATTAACTTTAAGTCCAAGGGCAGTTCTGTTCACAATCCTGAGGCCCAGAACAGAAAAATCTACCTCCCTAAGTGGAATTTTTGAAACAGGGAACACAAAAATAATTGAGGTGGAGAAACACAGTATGTGGTAATGAGTGTACTTGGTCTGCCTCTTCTACAGGAACACAGGAGAGGACTCAAGGAGAGATTTATGTACTAAACAAAGAACTTTAAAGGAAAACTTTGGAAATGGAAGCCAGGGAAGTTGTGATAAAATATTCTTCTCGGGCACGAAGCTCAGAGCTAAAGTCCATGAACCCGTGTTCTCAGTGACATCACGTCACAGACCCAAGCTTCATTCTTGTTACTTACGGGGGTTCACTAAACCCCTCAACTGAAAACATCCCCATCTGTGAGAATTACCAGTCTGTATTTCGAGATTTAGCGCAAGGCACGCGACTACAGAGTGTCTATTCAATAAGGGGATAATTTCCCAGTCCCATTCCTAGATAATTAATTTTTCACTCGTTATTGTGATTCATTGCATCTTCATTTTGCCCTTCCTCGTTTTCAAGGCCGGTGTTATAGCTTATTACAAGGCCGGTGATAGGGGCCTTCCGTCACTGCACCCCACCGCCCACCCCACCTCTTTTCACGCTATTAATAATGTCGCCGTATGGCACTCCGATGAATGTCCCACAGAACATGCGCGGCCATTTTATGTTCAGCGCAGGTTCATCAAATGGCCTCATTCTTGTAATGGCTCAAATGGCACGTCGGCATTTCAGACTTAATTCCGTCTGTGCGGGCCCACGGCCAAAGCCGAGAATTTATATTGGAAGGAAAAGCTGCTAGAATTAGTGGCTGCACGGGGTGCCAAGGGGAAAATAAATGCGAGTGTTAGACATGTTTTCGTTTGAAGATGGAGCAGCCATGAGAGTGTAGACACAGATAAACTCTGCGAGGTTTAATTGAGGCCAATAAAGGTGAGTTCTTTTATCAGGCTGCGTTTCCGCAGAAAAACATTTCAAAGACCGCTAGCAAATCTGCGCGATACATCTACACGGCCGCAGAAGGGAGTCAAGTCGCGGGGGTCCTGTGGGCCGTGAAATACGGAGATAGCCTGCTAATGTACTGCTCCGGTTTTCGATGTCTTAAAATAGGCCCACAGTAAAAGGGGCCTAAGTGTTCCCTAGAAGGCATTGCATGATATTTCCAGTGCTTAATTTGTAAAATGATAAGTGCTGGGGACCAAAGATTTGCTCAGAACCCCTTGGCCGGTGCTATCGAACACCTTTCAGAAAGTGCTCCCACGTCTCTGTCGGTTGCAGCACGCCCCGTCCCGCAGCGGGCGGGAAGAACCCGATGATGAAGCATGCCACCAAGGGACCTTTTGGTGGGTGAGGGTTATTTTAAGAAAAGTAAATCTTTTCCCTTAAGGAATACTACTATATCTGGAAGGATATCAGTTTAAGCTTTCTAGTGGATTTCTTTTGATTATCTATTTGATACAGGAGGCAAGGTCCACTACGTACCTCTCTCTCCCTCTTCTTGATTAATGCAGTGCTATCGAACGTCAGGGGTGGCGAATACCAAGGCAGGGTCGTCTAGATTCCACGTTATGCCTTTTTCATCCAACACCAGACACTCCGGTCCTCTTGATCTCACTGTGTCAGGTTCTTTGTCATCCTGGCTTTCTTCCTTTATTTTTCTAAACTTGATTTTCATTCTAGCAAAAATAAACAGGCACAACAATATGAAGTTTCCGGCACAGACGAACTGCATAACAACAGATGCAGCTGCAACACAGGTATATTGTAAGTACAGCTAAGGCATATATGGAGTATATAGGGTGGAGGACTGCATATGACAGCAAACATAGGTGTTATCACAACAGAGAAGCATGCTCCTTACCCAATCACCAATGGGAGCCTCCATGTAGTGATCTTATATATATTAACAATCGACGTGGGGAGCAGGGAGCCACTCTCGTGCCCGCAACACCCTCCATACACAACAGACAAGTCAGCTCGCATCCGATAAACAGATAAGTGATACCATTGCGTGGGATATATCATGCAGCATCTCTTGACTCTCCCTCCCCATTGGCGCTGTTCCTTCCAAGTGCCAAGTATTCTTGGTATGGGCCCTATATATCTTTCGGGCAGCTGCGGTGTGGCATAAGGCAGTGATAAGCTTCCGATTGGGTATTGCAATATACCATGTCAGTATGCCACTCCTTTATTGTGGGAATGGAACCTTTCATCCAACGCATTGCTATATTACGTTGTACTAGTAGCAAGCCCAGTGTTGCACGTCACCGGAAAGTCCTCTGGATATCTCTGCCGCAGCCCAGAAGAGCCACCAGTGGCATGTAGGTCAATGCCTCCCCAGTGATCTCTTTCAGAATCTTAAATATCGCAAGCCAGAAATGCTGCACATCAGGGCAGTGCCCCACGATGTGCGCGAAGCCAGCATCATCCGCTCCGCATCATGAGCAGCTAGAATCCTTGCTTAAGCCGTAGTGGTACAAGTGGGCTGGGGTATGGTAAACCTGATTGAGATACTTAAAATGCATGAATCGGTGGTGACCATTCGGAGAAATAGAACGAATTACAGAACAACAGTAAGTCCATTGTGTTTCGCTAATATCGATACCTAGGTCTTCTTGCCAATCACTTCAAGCCTTGGGAATGTCAAGCTGTTGGGCCTCCTGTGAGAAGTTGTATAGTATTGCGCTCGCCGCCTGTAATAGATAAGTGAGAGCCGGTAGCTCCAATGGTTCCGCAAGGCTGTCATCCAGTAATGTTTGCATCATATGGAGCGCCGGAAAATAATGAAAATGCGCAAGGACGGATGGTGTTTCACACTGTTCACTGACCTGTGCCCAGTCACGAAGGACCCCATTCCCAAAGAAATCACCCATGTAACGTATTCCAAGTCCCCGTAGTGCCTACGCTGCCCTCTTTTTCTGTCCCAGTAGAAACCACTTGCACCACTTCAGAGGGAGCCGCTGGGAGTAAAGCAAGGGTTTCTTTTGCAAGTCCATTGATTTCCTACAGAGACTTTTTGTGGTACCTATGAGGTCAATTATGTGAAACCGAGACACCAGTCTATCAAATAAAAATTGAGGCATCTATGGAGGGGATGACGCGTCACGCTGTAGGCTGAGATGTAGTAATTCCGGTGGGCCATGAAGGCCATAATAGGCAAACATGCATTGCGCCGCACTGTAGTGGGCCCCAAGGTCTGGGGCATTAAGTCCACCCATTTCGTATGGAGAGTGAGCGTATCCCAGCGCACATGCGGTTGTTTGCCTGCCCATGCCAAAGGCACCAGTATGACGCACTGAGTTCCAAAGATCACACTAGGTCCACCTGAGCAGAAATTACAGCTGTATTGGTGTTGTGGCAGTGGTAAGGGGAAAAATGAGGGATTTGTCCCAATTAATAAGTAGTCGGGAAAGGCCACCAAAGAGTACTACCTCTCTAAGGACCGGCGATAGGTTATGTTCAGGGTCTCGAACATACAGGAGTGTATCGTCCGCTGATATTATGAGTTTATAGTGTGGAAAGTGAATGCCGGAATGGGGGTGATATTCCCGCAGTGCGCAAGCCAAAGTCTCTGCGACTATTGCATAAAGTAGCGGGAATAAGGGGCAATATTGTCACGTGCCCCTCATGATGGCAATCGGAGCCGACACTCTACCATTAAGACGTATGCACGCTGTTGGTTCTGTATAAAGGACCCGGACCAGCTGCAGGTAGGTATCACCCACTCCTCCTCGACATAACACAGAAAACATAAATTCCCACTCAACAGAGTCAAAAGCTTTCTCAGGCGGCAGCGCGGACATAGGGGTCAATACATGAGATCGCTCCAAAGAGCCTATGAAGATTATATATGAGAGATTGGCCAGGTATAAAGCCAGATTGCTCTGGATCCACAATGTTGGAAAGCAAAGCCACCAGTCGGTTAGCCAAGACATGGCAAAGAGCTTGGTATTCGTATTTAAGAGAGGCAGCAGCTGGTAGGACGAACATTGGTCGGCTGATTTATCCGGCTTAAGCAGAGGGACCAGTAATGCTTCACACATTGTTGGGGCATACAGCCATCTTGCACTATCTCTTCGAAGATGTTGACCAGATGTGGTATAAGTTTGTCTTAGTAGGCCTTATAAATGGCCAACGTCAAGCCAGCTGAGCCTGGCCCCTTCCCATATCTTTCAATGCAGCAGCGATTTCGGTGGGGTGAAGTGGTGCCATAAGCCATTCTTTGCGGGCATTAGTTAACCACTTCACGATAATGTGTATTAGGTAATCAGTTGTTGCTTGTTCATCTTGAGTGATTCGCGAAGTGTAAAGATCAGTGTAATAGCGGCGGTACCGATCCGCCACCTGGTTGACCTCATTTAGGGGCTCACCCTGCTCATCCATAACAGTTAATACTGCACTGTCCTCCCGGCTAGGTTGAATAAGGGCTGCTAAATTAGCACCTCGTCGCTCACCCTCGCCGTAGATTCTGCCCATAGCATCAATCAATCAGGGTTTGTGAAGTGCACTACTCACCCGTGAGGGTCTCAAGGCACTGGGGGTGGGTGGGAGCAGCTCCGTTGGGGTCATTTGAAGAGCCAGGTCTTGAGGTCCTTCCTGAATTGGTGCAGTGTCGGGCTCTGTCGGAGGTGAAGGGGGAGTTCGTTCCAGGTCTTGGCTGCGAGGTAGGAGAAGGATCTTCCACCTGCTCTGGTCCTGTAAAAACGCAGGACAGTGGCTAGGGAGAGGTCGACTGAGTGGAGGTTTCTCTTGGGGGCATGGCAGGAGATTCGGTCATTGAGGTATTGGGGTCCCCTGTTGTGGAGGGCCTTGTAGGCGTGTGTAAGCAGCTTGAACGTTATTCTTCTTTCGACAGGGAGCCAGTGGAGGTCGCGGAGGTGTTCGGTGATGTGGTTTTGCCGTGGGATATCGAGGATAAGTCTGGCTGCGGTGTTCTAGATGGTCTGGAGTAAGCGGAGGAGTTTTTTGTTGATTCTGGCGTAGAGGGCGTTGCCGTAGTCCAGTCTGCTAGTGATGAGTGCGTGAGTGACGGTTTTCCTGGAGTCGGATTGTATCCACTTGAACGTCTTGCGGAGTATGCGGAGGGTGTTGAAGCATGCGGAGGATTCAGTGTTGATCTGGCGATTCATGATGAGTGATGAGTCGAATATGATGCCGAGGTTACGGGCATAGTCTGTTGGGATGGATGGGTTTCCGAGGGCAGGGGGCCATCAGGTGTCGTCCCATGCAGAGGGGGGTGGAGCCGAGGATGAGGACTTCTGTTTTCTCCGAGTTGAGCTTCAGGCAGCTGTTCCTCATCCAGGTCGCGAAGGCTTTCATCCCTTCTTGGAAGTTGTGCCTGGTGATGTCGGGTTCGTTGATGAGGGTGAGGATGAGCTGGGTGTCATCGGCGTAGGAGACGATGTTGAGGCCGTGGTTTCTGACAATGGTTGTGAGGGGGGCCATGTACATGTTGAAGAGTGTGGGGCTGAGGGAGGATCCTTGGGGTACTCCGCATCTGATCTCTGTTGGTTCTGAGAGGAAGGGCGGGAGTCTTATTCTATGTGTTCTGCCTGAGAAGAATGATCGTATCCAGTCTAATGCCTTTCCTTGGGTGCCGGTGTAGTGGAGCCTGGATGCTAGTGTGAGGTGGGAGACTGAGTTGAAGGCTGCTGATAGGTCCAGGAGGATGAGGGCTGCCGTATGGCCTTGGTCGAGGAGGGCGCAGATGTCGTCGGAGGCGGCAAGGAGGGCGGTCTTAGTGCTGTGGTTGCTGCGGAATCCAGATTGAGAGGTGTCTAGGATGTTGTTGGTTTCTATGAAGTGTGCTAGCTGGGTGTTGACGGCCTTTTCAATGACTTTGGCTACAAAACGAAGCAGTGAGATGGGCCTGAAGTTCTTGAGGTCCATTGGGTCTGCGGAGGGCTTCTTTAGTAGGGGGTTGACTTTGGCACGCTTCCAGTTGTCAGGGAATGTACCTGTCTCAAGGGAGCAGTTGACAGTTCGGCGTAGGGCAGGTGCGATGGCAGTGGCAGCCCTATGGAAGATGTGCGGCGGGCAGGGGTGAGAAGGTGCTCCGGAGTGGATGCTCTTCATTGTCTTTAAGGTGTCTTCTGTGGTGAGAGGGGTCCAAGTGAGAAGGGTCTGTTGGGTGGCATCCTTGGGGGTGGGGGTTGGGGTGGTGCATGCCTTCCTAAGTGCGCAACTTCATTCTGAGCCAGCTCATTGTATTCCTCTAACTTAGCAAGCGAGCAGGGTAGTGCATAGCGTAGTCAATTTTCAGCTCTTGCAATTTCCTTTTGACAGGAAGAAACTGTCTCCACGCCTCCTACACACGTGGTGTGAAGTCCGGGAAAATGTAAAGCTCCGCGCCTTTGTATTGAAGAGTCTGTAGTTCCCTGGAGCGGTGTAGCGCTGCATCGCGATCTCGATAATTAAGCAGTCTCGCATTAATCCGGCTGGATCGAGCCCCTGTCACCGGCCGTGGGGCCAACAAACAATGAACGCACTCCACTACAAATAGATCAGAAAAATTCTCTCGTCCTAGCAATTCTATGAGGAGCTGCTCCACAAAGGTTTCCATATTGCCAAAGTTTGTTGATCCAGCCAGGCCAGTGATGGAAAGATTATTCCATCTGGAGCGGGCTTCCAAATCTTCTGTCCTAGCTTGCAGCATTGACAATGTCTTCTCCACCTGCTTTTGTGCCTCCGCCACAGAGACCTGTTCATCCACAGATTCTGACAGCCGTCTTTCAACCATGTCTAGGCACTCTGCATGTTTATCAATGTGCTCCGACATCCTGACCATACCGTACGAAAGGGCATCAATTTTCCCATCAATTCTGGTAAGGCTGGGCTGCATGGCTGGCAGGATTTGGCTCAGTTAACCTCCCATCTCAGGTCCCGAGGTGCCTGCACTTGTCTCAGGTACTGCTGCCCTACCCTCTAGTAGCTTAGGGGTTTTTCTCTGTTCAAACTGTAGTTAAGGCTGGGTCTTATCGGTCTTACCCATTGTGGCCTATGCTGATCAGGCCTTTGAAAAGCGGAGTTTGGGTTATGCACTGTCGTGGATATAGTGAGGCGTAAGAAGGTGGTCCAAGGCACTTCGGTTTGCCCCCGAACCTAGACTTCAGAAAAAGGGCAAAGACAGCAGTTGTGATAGGTGGATACAGTGGTCACTATGGCTTTGAATTTCCCCTGGTGTCACAATTCTGTGTCCTGCTGCAAGCGGTGCAGTGTTAGTGGGGGTACGCACCAGTGTCACAGAGTGCGACTGGCAGAACAGCCCGCTCACAGGGCACCACCAATGGGCACCACCAGTGCTTTAAATGGGCCGGTACTCACCGGTACTGAGTACCGGCACTTCCGAATTTTCTGGCCGTCAGTACCGGCACTTCTCTTTAGCCAGGGAGAGTACCGGTACGCTAATAGACAGCACTGCAGGCTCCGGTTAGTTATCTCTTCTAGCACAGGGTGGATGCTGCTCTGCTTCTCAGGAGCTAGTAAGCTCAGTAGCCTTTTGCAGAGTCCCTGCTGGAGATTGCAGCAGCGTCCATTTGAATGCCCTGAGACTGCAGGGGTCTAAGAGGACTTGCCTTGCGTAATGCTGTGATTAACAGTGCAGGGTTTAGACAGACCCTGCACCGTGGATCAGGGACACAACAATAATTCAGCTGAAAGTGCTTCAGCCTCCCCCCCCCCCACCGCCCCTCTCCATAAGGTGTGTAAATGATGTCCCTGTGTTCACCATCACACTGTGTTTGACAGTGGAGGGCCCATTTAGGCCCTATGCTGTTAATCACATTCACACTTTTGTGTGGATTTGGGAAAACACAGGTATGGAGGCAGCACACTGACAGTGGCAATTTAGAAAGCCAAGGGAGGCAAGGAGTTTAAAATGGCTTTAATCCCACCTGAAACTTTGTGTGAGTGTTTGCTTATGTCTGTCTGCTTGCTAACTTGTGTGTGCCTGTTTTTGTGTGTGAGAAAAGTGAGAGAAAGAGGAAGAGAATCAGGACACTCTCAGGAGATATTTTAAAGGGAATGGGTGGAATGCTTTTGTGTACATGTCTGCTTGTTTCTGGGTGTGTTTGTGTGTGTTTGTGCACTCTTGAGAGTATATAGTATTGTGCCAAACAACAACAAATAACAGTATGGCATTAAGAAGCAGCAAATATTACAAAACAAGGAACTGTTAACTGTTTGGCTTTCATTTTGTGTAATGAGTTAACCTGTTTCGTTTACATAAACGCATTTCTCACGTGTTTTGATATGTGCTGCAACTGGTACAGAAGTCATTATGTATCATCATATCTTGCCCTTAGCCCCGCCCCTAGCCCCGCCCACTTGCCACACCTCTAGCTCATATTATTGAGTACCTGCACTTATTTTTTCCCATTTAAAGCACTGGGCACCACGTGGCTGTGTCGTGGGGGAGACAGTTGTTTATGCAGATGGAAATGACATGGGTGGCAGTTAGATCGCAGCAAGCCTCACGCTGTGCCATGGTGCTGCACTGTCATTGAACGTAGATCCCCGGGGCCTCAGTCAGGCTCTTGCCCTCTTTGTCAATGCACCACGGGGAGGCCGAGAGCCAGAGTCGGCCTCCGCAGTCAGTGAGAGCCAGGACCCCAGCCATGTCATAGTTGTATCTATCAGTTGTGGGGGCCCTAATCCAGCCCCGGTCAGGTGCCGCAAGTAGGAATTTCTCCCACATCCCCAGGGAATGCTCCAGGCACAGTCAGTGATGATTTTTCGATGTGAGCCCCCCTCCGAGGTCCAGGGGCTCTGGTGGTGCGCTGCAAGCCAATCAAGCACAGCAGTCCCCTTTGGTGAATGCACGCCGAAGTGCAGGAAAGCAGGAGTCCTCGCCACAGTGCAGGGCAGTGTAGCAATCAAGTGGGCATCCCCCGGGGCCTCCCGGGCCATGGCAGTGCAGAGGCAATAATGAATGTCCCCCGGGACCCTACAGAGCCCACTAACCTCCAGGTACTCATGCGTGGGGGAGCGGCAGTAGGACAGAGCATGCCCCGCTCTCCGACCCACAGCCGGATATCGCAGCCGGCCAGACCACCCTCGGCCGCTGATACTGCAGCAGTCGCTGAAGTCCACTTCTCAACAGCGCAGTGCCCCCTCCAGGCATCAGGGGCCTCAATCTGAGACAGGGAAGAACCCCAGCGAGGCAGTCTCCGGAGCAGGCCCCACATGCAAGGCACGTCACATCAGCGAGGCAGGCTGCACCAGGTCGTGGTAAATTTCGTCTGGGGCGCTGCTTATCACAGAGATTCTGGCACAGAGAGCGGTGCCGATGTACCGTTCACCTACAGAGGTGATGTGTAGGGGGCAATAGGCGGCACAATGGCACAGGGTAATATAGGATTTTGTAAATGGCTGAAGGAACTTGCCTACCAGGCGACCATCTTCAGGCCAGGCAAGCCCTGCTTTCTCCCTTTGTAATTGCTTTTCGATCTTCCTCTTCCTCCTTCTTTCTCCCCTCTGTGTTTTTCTCTTTCTTGCTCTGGATCAAGTCTGTTGCGGAAAAATAAGTGCTGGTCCTCAAAAATGAGTGCTGGGGTGCCCCACCTGCAACGACCGGCTCAAAATTAAGCGTTGCTTACCACATTTCTCTTCCTAATTTAGGAATTCCATGAATCCAAGACCTAGCTCAGTTTCTAGTCAAAGCAGAGCATTTTATAGCAGCAAGATAAGTTTGTCGGGCAAAAGTCGAGAAATTATGTCCTGTGTGAAGACAGGCACAATTTAGCACTTTGGCAAAATTACAATTTCTCCTCGACCATACATCTACTTATGCAGCTGTCTTCCGCTTGTCTTTAAGAGCTGGCAGTTAGCAGGAATTCGTCATACCAGCTCATGCTCCAGTATGTTCCACAGACAGGGAGGCAGAATAGCTCACCTTAGAGGAGTGGCACTATTGTGGCACAGGACATGCTGGAAGGATGTTGTTTGGTGTGTGTGTGGGCAGAAGCAATTACAAGGCCGAACCAGCAGCTGGCAGCCACATAATGGTACCAGCTTTCTCACGCATGTTGCCCTTTGCGGTTTCCTGCTGCCTTGAAGGGGTCGCAGAAGCTTTCTGGGGCCTGTTTGGGAACCAAAAACAACCCCTGGAAAAATGTTCATAGCAGCTCCCTCCATACCTCCTCTCTATCTCTTTTTCCAGCCATTTTCTGCCTCTTTTTCTCTCTCTTCTCCATCTCTGATCTCGCTCACCTGAAGCCCCCATCGTGCCTTCTGTGCTTAACCTTGGAGAGCAAAGTTTTTGTCCCAGATCCTGAAGTTGTTTGGACTAATTTGTAGCTATGACAGTAAGAATGTGTGTTCACTAATGAAGAGAATGCTGGATACTTAGGACCACATTTACTGAACCTGTGCATTGGTGCAAAGCAATGCAAAGTCATTTGGTATTTACAATCCAGTGCAAAATGTGTCTTGCAGTGGAAAGGTGCCATTTTCTCAGTGCAAAAAAACCTTTGTGCTACGTTGTGTCACTTTGATCTGCTTTGCATCAAGGGGGCATCAGGGAATCAGTGCAAACTTACATAGGTATTGACGCAAAGCCATATCTCCACTGTAGCGGGACGCGTTCGTTTGAACGAGATGTTGTGATAGAGCACTACTTGAGGCTACATCATTTGATAAAGGACTACGAGCGCCGAATCAACTGTAATTCGTGCGTTAGTGAGTGCTACATTTTTTCTACACAAGAGTACCACTATTTGGGACTCATATCTACAATGTATCTTAATTACAATTTTTGACGCACCGCCTACAACAGAAATAGTAAATGCTGAAAAGCACTTCCAAGTCGTATTGAGTGTCCTATAAGACTTAAACTTTGCGTCCATACTTCGTGGCATTGTTCTCTCCGAATATCCGAGAGTTCGAAGAAGTTTCTTCAATTCTGAGCCACAGAAATTTTTCTAAGCCTTGAAAAAGTCGTATAAACGACGAAACACGTGTCGGCTGTCTTCATCTACGATACGTACCTCGTGTCAACAGAATCAAGACTTCCAAAGATTATTTGCCTTTTGTAAAAACTTCTATGAATACTTGTTTTGTATTGTAAATATTACACCAACTTGGGTTTATTAAAAAACAAACTGACTACAAGGTCAGTTGCAATACTGTACAGTGGTTGTGCTCTGTAATCTTTTTTGTAATTGTACTATGTATGGGGAAATTTTTGTCCATATAGGACAACACTGATAAATGGCACAGTGTTTTACATTGAGCACACCTAGATTACTATTAGATCTTTAATAACACTGGGGGAAGACATAACGGAGGTGCTGACTAGGTCTCTCTTTACCACTGCCTTTTGTTCTAGAACCCTGCAAAGCCATATCTATTCACTGAGATAGCCGAACTGGCTTTGTATCAAAAACTAATGCCTGATGGAGGCAGGTGTAAACAAGGGGAAAGGTATTCATCTCTTAAAAACCAAAAGCATTGCATGTGCGCTGCAGTGCACAGCACACATCCAATATGTAGGATTCTTCCGAGTTTTTCTAGGTGCAGGAAGTTGTACTAGAACCATATGCTTCCAGTAAAATTCCTGTGCTAGATAGTCCGTACGCACCTCCTCCCCAGGATGCGAAGCTATGTGTCAGGCAAGGGAGCTTGTTTGTGAGCCAGCACAGGGGATGACTGCAACAGCAGGCCAATCTTAGTAAATAGGGCTCTGTGCTATTTTCACACATGAGTAACAAAGCACAACAAACTGGGCTGCTGCACTGCATGAAGAAATTGTAAATCTGGCCTTATTCTGAAATGGGAAATTAGGCCTCCAAAGCCTCCTAGGCTTGGGTGAACAGCTGGTTCGATCAGTTAAGCCCTAGCTCCTGGACAATTTTGTGAAGGTTGATAAAGTGAGGTAGAACACAAATATTATACCTAATATATGTAGGTGGGTAGTCAGGATTTTTACTTGAAAAGAAATAACACTTTACTAAACACCTAAAATAGAAGTGCAAATGAAGAAGAATAGCGGTAGTCACAGCTCTCTAACCATAACGCTCAAGTGATGCTGCAGGAAAGAAATATATATCAGACAGAAGACTCACGTATGTAAGGCAACACCTGGGGATCCACTATTAAGTGGATTCCAAAAATATATTCTTCTTGTTTGACTTTTTTCAAGAAAAGTCAATAACAACAGGAGTATCTGCCGAAGGACGTCCTCAGAACTCCTTAATAAATCTCACATGGTTCATATTTGTCGGATATTAATCAAAGCGGTAGCCAGGAACGCGGTTGTTCTCCTCAATGTGTCGGGGTAATCTGGTGTAATATCCAAACCACACTTCGGTGATCTAGGGCAAGAGTTGGCCACCGTACAACCCAAATATAACTCAGGGGGGGGGCGTTCAAAATATACAGAAATTGCCCTGAGCACTCAAAGTGGCATAAATTACATTTCCAAATAGGAGTTGTGTTGTTTCCGTTGTCTTTTATTGGATTCACAAGTACTTCCTTGAGTCCATATTTCTTTACATCAGTTCATGCATAGAGGCAAAGCTTCTTAGTCACCGCAGAAGGCATATACACTGAAAACAGGCAACACGTGTTTCGTTGTAGGGGCACAATCGCCTCAGACTTCCGGAGGGCAAAAAATAAATAACCACGCATAAGATACTATTCAAGAACAAATTAATATGGTACCTTCACCCACCAATAGGTGCAAAAACCAAAAACTAGGGGGCATATGTATCAAAGGATACATTTGCGATTCTCAAATAGCAATTTTTAGAGAATCGCTATTTGAGAATCGCAAAACGATATGTAGCTAAAAATTAGCAATTGTTTTGCGATTCCCTCGCATTCCTTAATTGCGACTTGCAAATTGCGAGTCGCAATTAAGGAATGGCTTCCCATTCATTCCTATGGGCCAAGAGGCCCATAGGAATGAATGGGAATTGCGCACGCAATTTGCGAGTACCCAATAGGTACTCGCAAATTGCGCGCGCAATTTCAAGGGTGCAAGAGTTCCAAAAGGACACCCTGTTGCACCCCTGAAATGTGCATGTGTGCACATGTGGCGCACATACATGCCCTAAGGGCATGTATGTGTGCCACATGGCACTTTGAAAAACGCAAAAAAGTGCTTTTTTAAAGGAAATCGCAAATTACCACCAACTTGAAGTTGGTGTTAATTTGCGATTCCTTAAGGCAATTTCGCAATTTGCGATGCCTACTAGCTTAGCATTTAGGGAATCGCAAATTGCGATTCTCTAAATGCTTGCGCAAAATAAGGAATCGCATTTTTTTGCGATTCCTTATTTTGCGAGTAGGTATTTGCCTTACTACATAGCACACAGCTAAATTGCGATCGCAAACGCTGAAATTCTGCGAATTTCAGTGTTTGAGAACGCAATTTAGCTTGATACATCTGGCCCAAAGTCTCTTGTGACATATTGCAATACCAATAATACATAAAAAATAAGTATGTATTAATCTCATCCCACTTACAATATTTCATAACACGTGGGACCAACAAGAAACCAATAAAATACACACAAGGGGACATGCAGTACATCTTGCAGGCCGTCAAACCCAGAACCACGTTTGGGTATTGTCGGCATTGTGCATCAAATTGATCTCTATGGTGGTTGCTAGAATACGTGCAATGGTTGCATGAATTGTATCACTCCCTATGCTCTACATCTAGGCCTTCTTTCCTATATGGAAGACAATCTCATTATCATCCAAGCACGGAGAAGCACCAGCAGCAAACGACATTTTATCCTAGAAGTTCTGATAGTAAGAAAAACTCAAACATATGATCAAGCCTCATATCTAGTTTTGATACTTAAGTAATCTGTCTGACCGCCTTGAACTCCGTGACAACCTGCTCTCATTTAGAAGAAATCCAAAGACAAATCTGTTAACAAAGTATATGAAAGACTAAGCTTCCACCTATGGAAGCCCTTCTGCCCCTATACCCGACTCCAACTTGTACTATTGTTACTGTTCTGCACCTCTTTTGTACTTAGATATATTTCCTGTTTCTTCTGAAGCGATCCACTGTCCATATGGCTAGGACTTTAAAAATATGTGTAATAAATAAGCAAATAAATACAAATGGTTTTCCCATACTCTGAATATAGAACCATTATCATTCATGGCCATGCCGAGGCCCGGTCTATTCTGTACAGCTAAACTCAATGGGGCAGATTTACAAGAAACTGACGCATCTGTATAGATGCGTCAGTTTCCCTGCGCCTGCGTGAAAAACCCTTGCGCCACCATAGATGCGCTGTATTTACAATACGGCGCACTATGGCGCAAGGATTGACAGATGCGTCAGAAATTCTGATGCATCTGTAGGCGGAAAAGTCACGCATTGCTGGAGTCTTGTCGCAAGCACAACGCAACTCCAGCAATGCGTGTTGCGGCCCATTCCCAATACACTGCGTCACTCCTTAAGCCTGCTTCAAGCAGGCGCAAGGTTTTAACGCAGTGGCGTCCTAAAAGCCACGCAGTGAAATCTTGTAGATTTCACTGCGTCACTTTTACGAGGCTTTCCTGCGTGGGAACGCCTACCCTGCATACATTATACCTGGCACAGGTATAATGTCACTCAGGGCTTTACAACGTGACGCATCTCCCTAGATGCATTCACGTTGTAAATTTGCCGCATTTTTTGCGCCGCTGTTGTGTCACAAAAGTGACGCAACAGCAGCGCAAAAGTGTCGCAAGGGGCTTGTAAATCTGCCCCAATGTTTGCTAAGTTTAGGCTACCACTACACCCGCTTGCTCCTTGTATGAGCCTCTATAATAAATACAAGTCTATTTTTTTCTATTTGGAGTACAGCCAGTAAAGGATTGGGAGCCTTATTTATAAGGCCCTTGCGCCGCCGGTGCATCACTTTTTGTGACGGTCCGTGGCGCAGGAGCCCGCTCCATATTTACGAGGCAGCACTAAGCCACTTTTTTTGGGTTAATGCTGTCTCGTAAATATTGTTCCCTTTAACACAGTTTTCTGCATTAAAGGGGCATGCAATGGGTGTTGCTGGGGGCGTTCCCAGCAACAACCATGGCTTTTTGACACTGCCCCAGATTTACAAGAAATCGTAACTCTGAGGCAGCGCCAAAAATGTTCGCCTCCCTAGGTAAGGCGTAAGGGAGGCACAACGAGGAGAAATATCTTTATTTCTCCTCGTTTTTCCTTTTTCTATGTGTGCTGCATTCTGCAGAACAAATAGAAAGAGGAAAAAGCCTCTTGTGATTGTTTTTGTGCAGGAAGATTTTCCTTCTTGCACAAAAATAATCATCCCTGCTGGCGCCTCGCTACCTACGCTCCTCCTCCGTAGGTCATTTTAGCCTGTGGTTTTTAATCATTTTTAACTTGCTTGTGTGAACGTTGTTAATTATTTTTAGTGCACTTATTTAGTCATTTTCTTGTAACTTTTTTCTCTGCCTCCTGTTTCCGTCTGCCGAGGCGACTTTGCCGATTGTGCGGAGGGCAGAGGGCACGCCCACATCATTTCCGCTTAGCATTTCCGGGCAGACAGCACTCTAGCGGTTTTGTTGGGTTGCTATTTAAACCCATACTGGTGCGGACGTGCCGCTGGCGTGCCAAAGGCGCGCCTAAGGCAAGGCCGGCTGCGCTCGTCCGCGCCCGGCCGGGGCCAGGGGCCAAAGACCCTGGTTTTTTTCAACCAGCCCCCACAGCCTATACTTCACTGGCTCTCCACAATTTAAGGCCCAAAGCTAATGCCTCATGCCAGACTTTCTCTCCGGATGCACATCAATTCCTTTGTGCATGTGGTCAGTTTGAATGGCCGACCCTTCTTCCTATCCTAATCAGGAGGCGGCTTCCCAGCCTAGGGGTATGGATTCAGCCTTCCCTCCCCCACCTAAAATGCGCAGGTGTTTTAATTTAAATTGTCGCTCCCTCCAAAAAATAAGACCCATTTATTTAATTTTCTTTGTGATATGGACCCTGATATAATCTTCCTAACTGAAACGCGGCTCCATGATGGCTCCTCACCTGATATAATTTCTGCTGTCCCTACTAACTTTGCTCTTATGGGGATTAATAGACCTCACAGAACAGGTGGGGGCATTGCCATTATTTATAAAAAAGGACTATAAATGTAATATTAAAGACTTACATATCCCTAATTGCGAGGCTCTTCATTTCTCTCTTCTTGTCTCACCTAAATTTACCCTTTCCGGGGCCCTTATTTATTGCCCCCTAGGACCGCCTGGTAACTGGTGTGCAGCTTTACCAGACCATTTGGCGCCACACATTTTACTGGCAGCTAATTTCACTCTGCTTGGAGACCTTAATTTGCATCTTGAGGAGCCCAAAAATAAACCATCCTTAACTTTTATAGAGGATCTAGGCTCTCTTAATCTATTTCTTCTGAATTCTGTAGCCACCCACATTGCAGGCCAACTTTTAGACCCCATTTTTTCTAACCTTTTTTCCCTCTCCGTCTACCAACCACTCCAGCTTACCTAGACTGACCATTACGCAGTACCTTTTAATATTACTGTCCCTTTCTCTTCTTTTCCCCGGTCGACCCGACAAACCACAAACAGGCACTGGGCCAAACTAAAGCAAACACAAGGAGATGATGGACGGAGCGCTGAAACTTTTCAGACACTCACCCCCAGTCACAGATCTGGGTTGAATCCATCATCGTTCTTTAGCTCACTTCGCCACCCCAGTTCAGACACAGCTATATGCAAATCAGTCTTGACCCTGTGCCTCATGGGAACAGTCCAGACCGAACTGCCAAGCCATGTCTTCCCTGGGCCGGAAACAAGCATCCTGGGACCGGTTTCAGGCTAACAGCCCTCATCAGCCAGGCGGGCTTGAATCCAGTGGCAAAGTGAGCAAGGGACCCACGTCTGGGCATACCCTGCCAAATTAGGGCGAACAAAGCAAACACAAGGAGATGATGGATGGAGCGCTGAAACTTTTCAGACACTCACCCCCAGTCACAGATCTGGGTTGAATCCATCATTGTTCTTTAGCTCACTTCACCACCCCAGTTCAGACACAGCTATATGCAAATCAGTCTTGACCCTGTGCCTCATGGGAACAGTCCAGACCGAACTGCCAAGCCATGTCTTCCCTGGACCGGAAACAAGCATCCTGGGACCGGTTTCAGGCTAACAGCCCTCATCAGCCAGGCTAGCTTGAATCCAGTGGCAAAGTGAGCAAGGGACCCACGTCTGGGCATACCCTGCCAACTTAGGGCGAACAAAGCAAACACAAGGAGATGATGGGCCAAACTCGACATGATGGATTTAAACAAACTTCTTTTCTTTCACATTCCATCCCTGCTCTGGTTTTGTCACCAGATACAGATCAAATCACTGGTTGGAAAGGGCCAAGGATCCAATTCTGCCTCGATCATCTAAATCACAGGTCAGAATGCGTCCTCCGGCACCCTGGTTTAATGATAGCCTTTGCTCAGAAAAAAAGGCCTGTAACTTCCTCGAAAGGGTTTGGAGGAAGCATTATGCACTTAAGGCCAAGGCGGAATATGTAGCGGCCTTGAAAAAATATCATGCCTCTTGTAAATCTGCACGGGCAGACTATTATACAAAACTGATTACCAACGCTCAAAACTGTCAAAAAACTCTGTTTAAAGTAGTAAAGGATTTGTCCGCAGCTTGCACATTCACACCGCCCCCTACCTTTCTCAAGAACAGGCTGACGAGCATGCCTTGTTTTTTTAAAAACAAAGTTGCGCTATTTCATCGGCAACTAGAAGCAGATGCTTCTATGCTAGTGACACCGTCAATTGCTGTCACGCAGCCACTCAGGCCACTGGTCCCACATCCAAAGGACAGTCAGCCTACAGTCAAGTTAAGCAAGCCCTTGGAAATTGATGCCTGGCCCCTTCTGGACCTTGCACGACTGCAAACCTTACTGGCTACCATCAAGTCTGGCTTCCCGCTTGATCCCCTCCCACCACCAAAACTTAGATTGTTAGGGGAGGATGCCCTCATTGTAGTTCTGGATCTTCTTAATTCCTTCTTGATCACGTGTGTGGTACCGCAGAATTGGAAGCATGCCTTGGTACTCCCTCTGCTAAAGAAGAATGACCTTGACCCTCAATGCTGGTCAAATCTTAGGCCAATCTCGCTTCTCTCTGTTTTCTCCAAAATTCTGGAAAAACACGTTAACACTCACCTCTCCTCCTTTGTTACGACTCACAATCTGCTGCATCCTTCCCAGTCTGGGCTTAGGGCTGGCCACAGCACCAAATCCGCCTTACTCGGAGTCACAGAACTTCTGAGGCAAGAATTCGACTCTGGTGGGTCAGCAGCACTTATCCTTCTGGACTTAAATGCGGCCTTCGATACGGTCTGCCATACCATTCTTTTGGACAGATTGGAGGTTTCAGGTATTGCCGGCATTGCCTTGAAGTGGCTATCTTCTTTTCTGAAAGAGCGCACATTTCAGGTATCATCAGCAAATAACACCTCTACTACCCTAACATGGACCTCGGGTGTTCCTCAGGGATCCATTCTGAGCCCTCTGCTTTTTAACATTTACCTTCCTCCCTTGATGGAAGTGATTGAAGAGTGTGGTCTCACCGTTTTTTCGTACACGGATGACTCTCAGATTATCTTCTCACTATCTGATGCTCAAAAAAGATCCTTCTCCTCTCTGAGGCAAAGCCTGTCTAACGTCGCCCTTTGGATTAAAAGAAACGCCCTTAAACTCAATGGCAATAAAACCGAAGTCCTGACCCTGGGAAATAACCCTGAACTTTGGGGAGACAGCCACTGGCCTGTCATACTGGGGCCTCTACCTGCACCGGTGGATAAGGTTAAGAATCTCGGGTTTGTTATCGACAAAAACCTTTCCCTGACACCGCAAGTTTCCAAGCTCACAGCCTCTTGCTTTTCCATTCTGAAATGGCTCAAGAAAATCCTCTGACTGATTCCTCTAAGTTCTCACAGAACAGTGCTGCAGGCCTTAGTGACGTGCAGATTGGACTATGGGAATGTACTGTATCTGGATGCTGATAAAGCCCTGTTTCATTGCATGCAGATCATCCAGAACGCGGCCGCCCGCCTTCTTTTTTGTCTGACAAGATATGTTTCCGTCTCTCCCTTGCTCCACGAATTGCACTGGCTGAGGGTTGACAAACGGATTAAATTCAAGGCCTTATGCTACATGTTTCGAACTAGATACGATCTCACCCCGTCTTATATTGAAGATCTGGTGTCCCCGTATGACCCTACCCGAGCGCTGAGATCTGCTAACCTTGCACTGTTTACCGTGCCTAGGTTTCACAGAGCTTGTATTAAGAGGCTCTCTTTCTCTGTCTTAGGGCCAAAACTCTGGAATTCTTTTCCGGTAGCTCTCAGAACCTGTAACTCATTGCCTCATTTCCGTAAAAACCTAAAAACCATGCTCTTCAACTGTCCTGACTGAACCCTTGTCACCCTGGGTTTTCTTTGTTGCTGTGTCCCTTGCCACTCTGCTGCCTTTTAGCCTTGTGGGTAGCTGCGCGCTCTATAAGTTTCTTAAATAAATAAATAAATCCCTGCAACGCAGGCACCCTTACACAATAGCGCAAAGGAGCCTGCGTTGGCGTACCGAAGCCCATTGTGCGTCGGTGCAGGGGAAAAGGACAGGAATGCGCCGTATCTGATAGATACAGTGCATTCCTGCCCTTTTCTTTTCCTGTAGGTCTGCACAACAGGAAGGCCTGCGGTGCTGCCCTATGGCAAAAACTCATTAATGAGGCCCTGTGTGTTTTCTTTATTTTGTGTATTGTACTCACATTTGAGGAAACTGTAATAAGTGTAACTTTATTTACACCTATTGCATTGGGGATGCGGTACTGCTCAGCAAATCTACTGATTGGCTGTTGATCTGTTGCCAAATGTATCTTTTTTGCATGCTAGAGAGCAGTTCAAAGACATGAAAAGGGCAAAAACAAATTTATTTTGTTTTCTGGTTGGAGTTAATTTTGCAGTTGCACTTTAGACAAGCATTTGCAATGCAATAGGTCTCACATTTGCAAGAGTTTGAGTTTTTGGCATTGTAAATGACAATGCCTTTTATTTATGTGTTTTAAAAATCTGCAAGTTGTGGCTTACAAGAAGCAAGGCTGGCAGTAACTGTGCCTCTTTTACTGCACTGCTTGCAGGTTTTCAAAACACATAAATAAAAGGCAGTCATTTACAATGCCAATAGCTCAAACTCTCGCAAATGCGAGACCTATTGCATTGCAAATGCTTGTTTTATTTATGTACTGATCCAAGATGGATCTGTAAATTTAAAAAAATGAAATAGAAGTAGTGCAAAAGCACTTTATTTTAAGATAGAGGGGCCGCAGCAATTTGCTGTCTGGTCTCCACCACACCCGACCCCACCACCACAAAGAAAGATTAAAAAAGTGTTTTAAAAGATGGAGAGTTGGGGGTAACGGAGGAGCGGGTGGAGGTATAATTGGGAAGTGGACAAGGAAGGAGTAAAGAAGCACACGATGGAGAGTAGCATGGGGGAGAAGAACACAAGTGACATAGGAACATGGCGGTCAGGGGAGATAGTTTGACGCAGAAGAGGCACACAAGAGAGAGCTTGCAAAATGAGGGAGAGAGCAACACAGAGCGTGTTGAGGGTATTTGGCAGGCAAAATAAACCATCAACATTGTTAATTTCTTTTTCTATGTTTTTTTCTGACCTGTAATAGTAGAATGTTGCATTATTTGCTAGTTTCATATAGCAGACACTCCATGGCACTTAGATGCTCTGTACACCGGGCAAACTTGACTGCTATGGGATGACAGCTTTAAAATGGATGGGGTACTAGCCCACACTGTTGTTGAGGGATGGAGAGAAACCGGGCAACCAAAACAAACCAGTGTTTGCAGCTGGTTTGGCCAGCCTGGCCGGAGGGGATTTGGGGGGTGGCAGGGTGGGGTGAGGGTGTTTGGATCAAATTGCAGTGAAACTCGTTCTGACTAGGATGGATTCGTTCGGGTTGAAGATTTACTAATGCAAAAGGAAGGGAGAGCAAGATGAGGGAAAATGGAAGAGTTATTTAAAGACCTGGCTTTGGAAGTGGGTTGAGGGAAAACGCATGCAAGAGTGAAGAATATGGCGCAATCAGATAAGGGAATGAAGTTGAGATAAGGGGGCGTGGGGAAAAGGCGGCTACATAAACGGGTTGGAGTTTAAGTGAGGGTGAACAGTATTAAAAACAAGTGCCGTGTGTCAGGACCCAGAACTAATCCTGACTGGCAGTGCTCTAGACGGAATGAGGCTTTTAAGATGCCAGCTACAAGAGTCTGTGACTTGTAACCATGCTGCTTAATGCAAGTATATAAATTATCACCTTTGCCCCATATATCATTCATCTCACACCATCTCCAGAGTTTAAGGGCGACTGCAATTTTTTGGATTGTGTTTAAAAACTGCATACCAGTTGCTGTGATTATTAAAGCGCTCCTACTGTTGAGACCGTATGAACATATACGTTGACCCAGCGAGGGGTGTCGAAAACAAATGCACCACTTCGTCAAAAGGTTAATTACCATGACGTAAAAACAAATGCTTTGGGGTTGGGTAAATTAAGGAACCCGTCACAGCCTTGAAAAATTGTACTTTAGGGAGAAAGACAACTCCACCATTAATAACCAAGACTGCGGGTTGGTAGACTAGCCAGCTTGGAAGTTTGCAGTGGAAAAGGCTGGCGCTGCTGAGCTCGATATAAGGGAAGGGGGTTAGACGGGGATTAAAGATTCGGGATAAGGAGTCATTCTCTTTGCCGATTGCAGACTATTTACTGCTTACCTAAAGGACTTGAATGAGGACACGTCTTTTGCAGGTGGATTTGAGGCGAATCAGTCAGCTTGCCGATACCACTGCATCCACTGATCACAGGGAGGCAGGCACAGCTAACCTGAATTGATAACACCGCGCCAAAGCCTTGTCGGAAGTGACGTAAGGCATCCATTCCGCATCATACTACTGGGCGTTGGTTCGTTTCCTTTCTCCGCTTTTTACAGCGATGATGTGGGTGTACCATACAGCAAACCGCTTAAGCGCCTGGGTGCCTTTTTTAGTGGCCAAAGTGAAAAAACAGGAAGTAAGAGGCATGCAATAGCAACGAACAGAAGCAGGCATGCTGCCATTGTTCGTGCTGAGCTGGTCAAAAATAAAAAAAGCATTGTGGAGGAGCGTCTCGTGCCTGCTGGCATGCGATCGCAAGAACAGAAGCAGGGCTCAGCCGACATTGTTCATGCTGAGCTGGTCAAAAATAAAAAAAAGCATTGTGGAGGAGCGTCTCGTGCCTGCTGGCATGCGATCGCAAGAACAGAAGCAGGGCTCAGCTGACATTGTTCGTGCTGAGCTGGTCAAAAATTTAAAAAGCATTGTGGAGGAGCGTCTCGTGCCTGCTGGCATGCGATCGCAAGAACAGAAGCAGGGCTCAGCCAACATTGTTCGTGCTGAGCTGGTTAAGAATAAAAAGAAAGGCATGGGGCAGCGTTCCGCGCCGTAAATAATAAAAGAAAGGCGCATCCACCTTTATTCTTGCCCAGGCGTGCGCGCTGCCTACATAAACAAAAGAAGTCCCCAAACGAAGACATAAACACCTAAGGTGTAATAATATAGTACTTAGGCGGTGCTGCATCCGGCCAAAACGGAAACGAAAAGGAGGGACATAAAGGGAGGATTACCCATTGGCAAACAAGTTTTTGTGAAGGACAGTAACAGAGCCAAATAAAAAACCATCTAGCAGCAATGGGAGGAGTTCAACTGCTAATGCATACACAACAGGTCAGTCGCTAAGCGACAGCGCTTGCTCGACCTAAAAATGCCACAGTTGCACATAGTGTAAAATGTGGTAGGTTACAAAATATTTGTCCTTCGTATGGATAAAACTTAAAAAATGTAAATATGTAATGCATTGAAAAGGGTTTTTATAGATCTATTTTGTACGTCTCGAAATGTATACTTAATATGTTTCCTTTTTTTCTTGGTATAGAATTTCTTAAATTGGTTTATGTTCTCCTGTCTAAATTGTGCTGTATTATGGTGATGTTTTATTGATCCATGATCTGATATTAAAAATAGTTTCAAGAATTTAGTGACCCGTGGTCAGTGTCCTTGAAGCCACACTTTGTGGGAAAGGAAGTTTAAACCAGGATGGATCTTTTATGGGTTGAAAGGGATTTGATTGGCATTAATCATAAAGAGAAGTGCACTCCAAGCACAGACAGTCACAAGTCCTAATATAAATGCTGCGATCTGAGCTTGTGAGCCATGGTACTGGATCAGGCATTCACTCAACCTGTGCATAGTCAGCAGGATCTGGGGAGAACCATGGAAAGGCTCAAACATGGGTTCCTGGCAAACTGGACAAGGCTAATGGGAGTTTTTACTGTCTGTCGGCCTGAATTTCGAACAAAAATAACGACCTAAAATAATACTGAGGTCAGAATAGTGATGTCCTAAATATCATGATAACATAACTGTTGCATCCAAAATATTCACCTACAAAAATATCAAAAGTTAAAAAAACCAAAACATAGAGCACAATAATATTGAATCTTAAAATGTACATTAGTGACTGCAAGATTTACTTTTAAGGAGGGATTTCCGAAATGCTCTCCCGAATCTCGTACCATGACTGTATTGCTAACCTCACACAAGTAGGAAGGCCATATCTAATATTTTACAGAGCACTCCGTTTGAGCGGAGGAGCATCGCCCCACTTAAAAATCCCCCCCAGAGATGAAAAATAAAATGGTAATTAATAACATTTTCTTATTCATCCCCCATCTCGAGCCGAGCGTCAGGACGGGGTGGGACCGCTGCTAAGTGACAACAGCAGGGAGGAGGGTGGGCTGGTATTGCACTGTTTAAAGTGTGCATGCCTTTTTGGCCAGCCGTCTGCGACGGCTAGCCACACCTGTGCACTTTAAACATCTCTAACCCAGCTCTCTAAAGACAGCTGGGTTAGAGCAAGTCAAAGCCTCGAGAGTGCTGTGGAGCGCCGAATGAGGCCGCTTCCACCAATCCTAGCGCTGCTCTCATGTTGGTGAGAGCAGCGCCAGAATTGGCCAAGGAAGTTCCAGCATCCGGTTCCTGGGTCAGCGAAAGAAAAGGTCTGTTGGCGAGGATGCCGCCGAATTTGGTACACTTTATTTTATTTTTCTTTATATTATTTTACACGCGCGCACCTGCCTTCCCCTCTCTGTAGAAGCCAGCCGCCACTGACTCCTACACATCTAAGCACAAAGCCTTCTAAATGTTAAATAAAAATGTGAATGGGATAACAAGAACCAGCTTAAAGATGCTGACTGGAACATATTATCGCCGTACCGTAAAACTGTGTCTAACAATACTCAGTTCCACGTCACTCAGTTCACAATATTAGCCACAGCTTACCGCACTCCACCATGTCTACGCAAGATCTAATCAGGGGAGAAAGGGTCACCAGATGCAGCAGGTTTCCTCCACTATATGGTCTTGCCCATTGCTTAGGGAATCCTTGACCACCTTAATGACAGCATCGGCAACCGCAATAACACACTCGCTGTAGCACTGCATCCTGGGCCTATGCCCAACATCTACAAAGGGAAAAATCACTATAAATGTGTAGCGTTGTTGTTAACAAAGAGGACACACTGGCTACATGTCCCTTTCTAGAACTATGGAAAACAAGGTGCGAATGAGCGACTACAAGGTGGAAAGATTCAGATGTCTATGGTCCCAAATATGATAGTTTGCCTGAAGATATTCAAGGACAGCAGGAAATGGCAAATAGATTAAATGAAGAAGATCATTTTTACCCTCCACACTATTCTATGAATTGACGTAAATTCATGAATAAAACGGCCAAGACGTGTAGGACTTGCAAACTGATGATAAATGTATCAGAAAAATGCTGATCCAGTACAATGTATTGTTGGTGTTGCGCTCTTACATATATCTGTACTAACATGACTTTGTTAGGAGAACAAAATAATAAAAATGTGTAATTCTGTTTGTTTTATTCATTTTCACCACGCTAAAATCAAAATAAACGTACCATTTATTTATGTCCCGCAATCTGCCCCACCCCCGTTAGGCAAAATTTCACATGTTTTTCACGCCTTAGGGACAGGCAAGATGCCGCTACAATCCAGGATTTATCAGCAGCTTCCCGCAGGTGGTCTTTTTAGGTGTAACACTTTGAGTAGCTGGAGCTGAGCTCCAGCATATGTTACTAGTTCTTATCAGTTGGATCAAATCAGCCAATCAGGTTAACTGTATCTGCATGGACTTTCTCCTGCACCCAGAGGCATAGGCTAGGCAACTGCTCCAGGGCAAAATATGTGTTCTGCTCACAGCTGGCGGAGGGTGCTGAAACAAGGACCAGGTACTTTATCATGGGTACTTTACAAAGACCATGCTTTGCTGAAAAAATTATGGATACACCTCTAACCTGCCTAGCAAAAAGAAGAAATGGGTTTTGTCACTGTTAGACCTGTCAGCTTTAGGGAGGTCTTCCCCCTAACGTTTTTCCCTTCTCCCCTCCTATTATTTTGAGCTAGTTTTTGTTGACCTTAGGACCCTGTGCACTTTACCACTGCTAGCCAGTGCTAAATTGCGTGTGCTCATCCCCTAAAACAAGGTAAAATTGGCTTACACCAGATTGGCATATTAAATGTACTTATACGTCCCTAGTAAAGCATAGCATATATCTAGGGCTGGTAAATTAAATGCTATTAGAGGGCCTGCAGCACTCATTGTCCCACCCATTTAAGTAGCCCCTTAAAATAAGTCTCAGGTCTGCAATTGCAGCCTGTTGGCCACTGCCAAATTAATTCGATTTGGCAAAATAATCCCCTTTACAGGCCTGAAACTCCTTTTTAATACATATAAGTCACACCTAAGATAGGCCCTAAACCTCCGATTGGGCAGGGTGCAGTCCAAATCTCACCTTCTTTTCCACAGGAGCGAGAGGAAGCCACGATGCTAGCTCCCAACTTCACCCTCAACCAAGGTAGCCCAACAATAGTCAAAGCCAACCAAGTTAGACGGGGAAGAGGGGAAGAGAAAGAAAAAGTGTCCCATGGAGACTATGCTGAGGTGCAAGTGTCTGCCCTTGCTATTCGAGGCTCCTCCTAAAAGAAACATAGAAGAGAGAGAATCAGTGACATCGCTATTTTAGGTGAGTGTCAATATACATATGCCTCTTTACGTGTAACTATATACCAGGACAAATGCCCTCTTCCGCTTAGCAGTAGAAAAAGAAAATGGCAGCTAATGATGGTTTTGTATATCTAAAGACAAAAAGAGAGAAAATGTATATATAGTAAAGGATCAACTGATGAGATTAGAACATATACTTCCTATAATAAAGCATACCTCAAGTTTTACTGTTCTTGTCATAAGCAGGCTCAAAATTACTGCCTAGAAATTTAGACAAAAGAAAGAAATTAAGAAAAAGAAGAGTGCATAAAATCCTACATGTATTTAAATTCTAGTCGTAAGACAAAAGTAAAAAAATAGCAAAAAAATATAGAGTTTGAAAAATAAGCGCATAAATAAGAAAACAATGAAAAACGTATTTCTGTCCTTAAGAAACAAGTAAATTCATCAACTGTATAATTTGTCCATAGGTATGGTCATCAGAGACAAGAGTTCCAAGTTCGGAATCCACAGACAAGAAGCAATGTCAGATAAGTATCTTTAGATATCACTTTAAAATGTATGAGTGCGCAAAGCGGGTTACCCCCGGTTTGGAATCGCAGAGCGTTGATACTTTAAAGATGTTTTTTCTTCCTTTGCATTGCAAGATATCCAGGTATGAAGAGCGGAAGCAGCCGAGAGAGGAATCTGACGAAGCGGACGAGAGAATTCACAGCAGGAGGGAGACCCGACGAGGAGCCACCGAGAACGCCAAAGTAGTTTGAAGGAACCCACAAGCAAGGTGAGTTAAACTGACGGCAGGAAGGTGCAGCAGGGAACGACTAGAACGCCAAGCAGCTTCCTGTCCATCGGCGCTCATTTTATGCTAGGCATGCTCCGCCCCTGCTGCATCTGGAATACGGATCGTGACAGCCATGCATTGTAATTAAAAAGTTGGACAGGTTTTATTAAGTTTTACATGTCCTTGTAGTGAAAACCCCACAAATTCATTGCTCACTATTGAGAGGCGTACCTCTCCCATAAGATAACATGGGTTACCTTATTACATTTAATAAGTGCTACCTTTTGATTGGGAACAGGAAGAAAAGTCATGTTTAGTGTCTGAGGAATTGTAATTTAAAATACTCTTGAATGGGAAAATCGGATTTTAAATCACTTAAAAAACACTTTTAGAAAGTTGCCATTTTCCTGTCCTAACCATTTGGTGCCTGCAGCCTGTTCCTGGGTCACATGACTAGGTGTAGTTGGCAGTTGGCCTTTGTGTATTCCTTCCAGATAGCCACACAATAGAAGGACAAAGTTTTGCCTGGATGGGCTACTTCAAGCAAAATGGGGGAGGGGTGGAACTGTGCTCAGCCCCACTGCACTTAAAAGACTGTGCCTCAGTTCTCATACAAAGGACTTTATACAAGCCTATTGTGTCTGGGACCAGGACAGGGAGGCAGGAAATTCCAGACACCTCTGGAAGCCTCCAGAAGTTTCTCCCTCTCCAAAGGGGGCATGGGTATAAAAATAGGACCCTCAGAAACACTTTTTCAGTTCACTGCTGGACCTGCGGAAGGACTCTCAGAGGACTGCCTACTGCCTGTGGCTTGCTGTCTGCTTCAGAGGACTGCCTTGCTGCACCAAGAAGGACTTCCCTGTACCCTCAGAAGACTGCCCTGCTGCTTGAGTCCTGCTTTTCTACTTGAACCCAGGATTTCCAGAGTGACTCCAAGGGCTAGTTGGCTGGCCTCTTGATCAGGGCCTCACACACAGAAAAGGCTCCAACCAACTTGAACCCACACTTGCACCCAGCCTGAGTGAGTTCTGTACCTCCAGGTGGTGCCCCTCCAGCCTGGACCCTTGTAAGTGCTGCTAAAGATGTCCAAATAACCCAAATCTAAAGTTTGGGACTTAGAAAAAGTTTTGCCAAAAAGTGGGCTGAGAACGAGAGGAGACTGGGACCTACCTGCTCGCTGATCCGCCCAAGGTACATCGCCGGTCGGCTTGTCATTGCGACAGGTCCCACTACATTCTTCTCCAAAGCAGCAAATCCTGTTCAGTGGCTCCTCACAGAAGGGGTATCCAGCATTGTGGAGCCCTTGTCAGCTGCAGCCTGCAGCTCCATCCCTCTGGAGATTTTCAACTTTCAAAAAAGACTAGATGTCCCCAGTTGGTGCCTTGATTTTTTAGGCGCTCTTTTACACTTAAAACTTCAAAAATTAATAACTCTGATTCTACTAATCGGATTTTTGTCATTTTGGTGTCAAATAATTTATAAAAAAGTACTCTATTTTTCTAAATCGATGTGGAATTTTTCATGAGTTGTGTTTTTACTTTATGACTGCTTACGTGCTGCATAAATACATTATACATTGCCTCTAAATTAACCCTGACTGCTTTTGTGCCAAGCTACCAGAGAATTAAGCACAGGTTAACATAGTGACTGTTTGCGGTCCACCCTGACAAGGATTGTTACTGTTGCTTGAAAAGGGCTCACACCCTCCTCATCCAACAACCCATTTTCTTGCAATCACTACTGGCAGGCCCACATCAACCATCTTGTCTCTCTCTCACACACACACACATGCATGAATATACACAGCAGTGCTCCACAGAGCACACTAAAAACTACATTCTTAGGACCATCACACACTTATTAAGGAGAAGGTGAGGAAGAGTCCCCATTACCGAGTGCTCCAGTGCTTTAAAAAGGACATCTGTAAACCTCACCAGTCGGCGATGGCCTCTGTGTTCTCCAATAAATTATTAATGACTGTCCTGAACCAGTAGCCTCCAAGTGAAGGGCACAATTGGAGAGGCCATTTCATTAACACATTGACCTGATGTAGGTCCATTTTGGGGCCAAGACTCTCCCAGAAAAAGTGAATGGGTCTGTTAGGAATAACTGGAGGCCATCTCAGGGTTTTCACATGTATAACAGCCACCTGGACACACCAAATGTAGCAGAGCCAGATGAAAGCACACTGACACTGCAGGACAGTGCTTAACTTGTAAAATATTAAGTGCTAGGGCTCTGACCAGGAGGCCACTGCAGCTTGCACCACCCATCGCCCCTGTCATCGCTGCCAAAACAACTACTAACCATCTCTCTCGCATGTAAATGCGACAGTTCAGTTTATTCCAGGTCCCCAAAGCTAAAGGAATGGCTGGGGAGGCAGGTATTAGCAATTTTTTTTAATGTATATTGTTTTCCTAAACAACTGTTATACTGCTCATCTCTAAATTACATGAGCAGCGCCACCTTGTGGCAGACTGCCCTAAGTGTGGTTTTGACAATTAGGTGCCGGTGCCCAGCACTGGAAACCAATTAAGTGCCGGTGCTCAGCACCGGAAAGCACTGGCTCAAATTAAGCCCTGCTGCAGAAAGTACTGTGCATCACCAGCAGTGGCCATGATGTCCATTACCAGGTGGTCACTTCTCCTTCAGAGACTGCAGAATAGGGAGTGAAGACCTGCCAGTGCTATCAGCTTCTACCCCTTGCTTGTCCTTTGGTACCTATCACTGCCCTTGATACCCCTAGTCGAAGGGGTCATGAAGGTAGCAGCAGGAAGAGGAAGGAAATGGTGCTCTAAGAGCCATGTTTATTTTCTGTATTTCCACTTTCCTGCCATAACCAGAGCCCCTCACCTTCAAACAGGAGGCTTCTGTGTGCCTAATGTTGGGACAAGAAGTAAGTCCTGCGATATCTTTATGGGCCAAAAGGTGCGTGATCTCACTTCCGCCACCTCGGGCATTTTGGTGCTGATTGTTCATGCTTTCTGCTCAGATAGCTGCAGGAAGTGCCTGTTTAAGGTGTTAATTCCTGCAGCTGCCTTCGACTTTCTAACAGATGCTGCTTTTCTATTTGGGGACTAAACACAGCACTAATAAATGTCAACTAACAGTACACTGGGAAGGGAAATAATGGTATATGTGTGAGAAAAACAAATAAACATGACAAATAAACTTACTCACAGGAAGAATTGTTTGCAGGTAGTCAGGGAGCACGGTGTGCCAGTTCCCCTGGGAGCAGGAGTTAGCAAGAGGAGAGGCTGGTTGTGTGGGGGAGCTCAGAAGCGATTTGTGGACAATTTCAGTCAAAAATACTGTCGGCTCTTTAAATGCAGTATTTGTAGAGTCTCTGCTTTCCGTTTGAGATATACGGAGCACAGTCAGGATTGTGGCGACTTAGAATATGTCTTGTATTGTCATGCAAGACACATCGTGTAGCAGCCCCTCCCTAGGGGCCCTGCTAACACCCACCACTCACCCATCCAGCACATGCATTACCAGTCAGGTGACCCTGCTAATAAAAGGGGCCGGGAGCACGTGCCCTGGGCCAGTTATACCCATCATAACTGTGTGTCTGTGTCATCACTGTATTTAGTATGTGCGCCTAGAACACACTACTTTGCACCGGCGACGGGACGGCTGATTCCACCGTGCCCCCACACCGTCCGTCCATCCTTATTTCCTACCTCCAGCCCAGGATCGGCCCACGGATGCCCGTATCAGCCATGAGGGCAGTGCCGGTGCGAGGGAGGTGAGCACGAGCAGTAGGACCAGCGCCGCAGTTCGTGGCAAGGTAGGTCACCAAACTCACCCGAGAAGAAAAGTGAGGTCCCTTTGTGCCCGTACTGAATGGCCTGCCAAGATGCGGATGCACTGTTCTCCCCACCCAACCCAAGTTCCTACAGCGGGGAGGAGCAGAAGGCTATGAGCTGGACAGGAGGCCCGCTCTTATGCCCAATTACAGAGGGGCAGACATGTGGGCAGAAAATAAGACTGCACCAGAGCCACACACTCTCACATACCTCCCCCCATTGCCTGCAATTGTTAGGGTTGCCTCCCTCCTCATACCCCGGGTTGGAGCATGGTGGCACTGAAGCTGTGACCGGAGGAGTGGGGAGAGGGAGCAACGCCTACCAGAAGATCAACCCCAGCCTCTGATGCTGTACTGCAGTCCGAGGTGGAAAGAAAGCCAGGATGGGCCTGAGAGCACTGCACGCCCCCTGGTGGTTGCCTTCTAGCACTGCATTCCACAAGATAGCCGCCAGTCAGCGCAACACCAAAGGGGAAACAGACCAACCTTTTCCCCTGGGAGAGTTTGGTGCACATTGACCTATGTGCAAAGGCCATACAAGAAGAAAGCAGCTGGTTAGCCTTGCAGCCCCCCCTAAATGGGACCCAGGCCGCGCTCACAAACCCCTCCTGGGGGCAGAGGGAATTGCGCACCCCTAGTGGTGATCTGCCACCACAGAAGAAGAGAAGAACATTTTGTCCTCCCACGGCAATCCCGCAGCACCCGCTGTGCATCTTCCACCCCCCGGAACACAAGAGGGGAAGACGTGCAAGGAGCAAAGGGGCGCTGCACTGGGGAACAGCAGGGCAGAAGGTGATCCCAGCAGAGGTGAGCTACTTCAGCCGGACAGGTGCAGTGAGTGCTGTGCAGCCCCTAGCAGCTGTCTGCCGACTCCGTGGGGTGAAGAGGTACCATTCGTCTCCCGCAGCGGCTCTGCCGCCCAGTGAGCCAACACCCACATGCAGTAAAAGGTGAGCCACCATAAGAGCAAGGGAGAAGCAGTGTTGTCAGTGATGCTGCATCAGGGCACCGGACTACCCCCAGCAGCGTGGCTGGACTACGGAGACAGTCGACCACTGAAAGGCCCTGTCGGCTGGCCCTGAAAAGGTGCATGCTGCTGCACCCAGAAGGAGAAGAGATGCATGCCCTGTCGGCTTGTCCTGAAGAAGGTGCATGCCGCTGCACCCAGAAGGAGAAGAGATGCAAACAATGAGAACACTCACTAGCATAAGTGGCAAGAAGGTGCATGCTGAAGCACCAAGGAGAAAGAGGAGAAGGAAGTGTGACCTGCTCGTCAACACTGTGAAACCTGATGACCAACCAAGCCCAGGAGGGAAGATCAAGAGAGGCCAGGCCTGAAATGCACGCCTGAAAATACTCGAGCTGCTGACAGAGCGCATCTAGACATACAAGCAGCAAGCCACCGAGGTGAAATGAGGATGACCTGGCGACAGCACAGTGGGAGAACTGAGAATAAGCCCCAAATATATGCGTACCAAGTCTCTGCCCCACACTTCCCAGTGTATCCATTCAGACACAGTCATGATGGCTCAGCGACCCAAAACATCCAGACACAGGATGTAGAAGCCTCCACAAAGGAAGAATGGAAACACCTGAACACCATCACTCCCAGTTGTTGACAACCTAATAATGCCATCACAAGCAGCCATCAAATCAAATTGTTGCCACCTGTCGATGGGGTTGTCAGTCATGCACCACATGACGGGCAACCCTATCGTACGAGCCTTTGTCTAGTGCGTCATCACTACCATCCATGGAGCAGCGAGTCCAACACAGTTATCAGAACTACAACCAAGTAGCACTGGTGACACTCAGAAAAGATAGACAACCAGTGACTGCCTGCTCACCCTGCCTGCACCCTGATCCCCGGTGGTGAGAGCGAGCCTTGACCAGGACCAATTTACCCCTGAGGTTGCCAACTAGGAAGTGGCTCCTCGGCGGTTTTGCAGCAGCCTAGACACAGCACACATGCAGCTCCCATGCAGACCACATGCAGCCCCATGGCAACCCACCCAAGGGGCCTCCACAAGAGTGAGAGATGGACTTGACATTTGCCCCACCAACGGATTTCCAGGAGGTAGCAAGGCTTTGCAGCGGGCCCTCAACAGGTTGCAGGCATGTTCAAAGAACCAAGCAACATCACCAAAGCATGGGTCCTGATGGATGCTTTGCGGTAGACTCTGACAACGCTCCTGAGGCACCCTGTTTTTGAACTGTTGACATTAACCTTGAATCATCTGGAGCATCAGCAGAGCAGGCCAACTCCACTCACTGGACATTACTCCAACCAGCATGCACTCAGAAGATCCCTGATGTCTCACCCAGCGTTCGTGTTCTGAACCACTCAGGTTAAATTATGATTGCGAGCAGAGATGTCCTGTTGCAGCTTGTGCCATCACCCCATATGTCCACTACTGTCCTGCTAGTTTACTCTAGAAACTGACGGACTATGTGATATCTAGTTTATCATTGTTTTGTTTCTATAGGTTGGACTTATTCTTTTTTCTTTTGAATTTTGGGAGGAATGTAGCGTCCTGCAAGACATGTAATTCAGCAGCCCCTCCCTAAGGGCCGTGCTAACACCCACACCTCACCCACTCAACACAGGCGTCATCAGTCAGGTGACCCTGCTAATAAAAGAGGTCGGTGCATGTGCCCTGGGCCAGTTACACCCACCATAACTGTGTGTCTGTGTCATCACTTTATTTAGTATGTGGGCCTAGGGCCCACTACTGTACAGGTCTATGAGCAAGTGAAAATAGGACACCCTTCTGTCTCCGATTGGGGAGTAACACTGAGCAATTGGGATGTAGTGGGCCCCTAACCACTGGGAAACCAGTACCACTAGAAATGCTGCAATAATATACTCACGCATCTGAGGGGGGATTAACTGGAGAAAAGTGGCACACTTCAGTGTTCGAAACAACAAACTACGCTGCTGATGAAAGTTGTGGTTTGAGTGAAACCATCCTTTAAAAATTGTTACTGCGCCGCCCTCATGTACATTACCACACAAAGATCACAGACAATCCCACAGGGGAGTCCTAAAATGATCTCCTACAGCCTGTGTGGTGAATCTACAACATTTTCAGATCACCGCGTACACTGAAGTAGTTGTGGTAATTTTCACGCGCACAGTGTTACCGTGCACAAGTGCATTGATAGGACTCATGTACACAGTAATACTGCACTTGTTGAGTGTCCCCTCACTCACACAAGTTAATAATGAGCACTGGCTGAAATGGCGCGTGTTCTTGTGGTAATATCACAATGGTGGGTTTTCTAACCCGATGGCTCGTGGAGCTGGTGCAATAACTCCAATACCCCACTAATTACATGCTTCTGCCCCCCAGGCACTAGCCAGCATACTAAAGTACTTACCACTTCCCCTTGCACTGCCGAATCAGAGTTTTGGGAGAGAACAGCTTGCAGTCACCTTTGTTCACAGGAAGTTGAGAGTTAGTCAAAGATAGTCAAAATCTCAAAGGTGTAACTTGAAATATGTTAGCCAGTGTGTTGGGAAAGGTGTAAGCTCGTCCTGCCATCCAGCTTGAAATCCTTGATGTCCGTACTCCTACCAATCTTGTAGAAGCCGCCAAAGACATTCTCAAGGCTGCTCTTCTAGTACCAACAAATGCGAAGATGGCATAAAGCACTAAAACTACTTGAAGAGGTGTTTGAGTTGCACCCCAGGGACTGTCTAACCACAGAACAGTGTCCGAGCCATGAGGAGAAGGTAGAGTTGATGTCGGTTTTCAACTTACTATAAATTGGACTAGTCCAGGGAGTGTAATTAAAGTCAGATAATGGCCAGGGTAACTCTAGCACTGCTTTATGATCACAATAAGCATTGGAAAAGGCAAGTGGTCTGGCGTTAGCTGGCAGTCTTTCGGCTCTGTCAATGGTTCTATTTGTTTTGTCATGAATTTTAAAAAAAGCACTCACAAATATTAAAAAATAACTGTCTAAAAGATTTTTGTGTCAAAAAGCACACATTTTTATAGTTGACCTTAGTGTTGAAAGGGGTACCACTTTGATGGCCCATTTCCAGAACTCTCAGTGAAGTTATCCAGTGGCTGAAGTGGACTGTCCTCTTGCTTTATTCTGTATGCTGTAGTGGGTGGAGGAATAATGGAATAATCTGAATGAAACAACATCATACCAAAGGATGAAGAGGGCTGGATAAAAGCCACCACAAGTAACTATATATATATATATATATATATATATATATATATATATATATATATATATAAATATATATATATATATATATTCACTGAAAAAACCATAGGTTTTAGGGACAGTTATAGTTAGTTGGACATTGCACTCGTACAAAACCCGTGAAATTCCCCCGTTATAGTTAGTTCAGC
Organism: Calotriton arnoldi; assembly: GCA_963921515.1. Lineage (NCBI taxonomy): Eukaryota > Metazoa > Chordata > Amphibia > Caudata > Salamandridae > Calotriton > Calotriton arnoldi. The sequence continues at coordinate 1,595,418 of CAWUFW010003162.1, read as the reverse complement.
TAACTATAACTCGCGCCCCCGCAATGCCCTGCTGATGACGTCACATATTACATCACTCATGACATGGTCAGTGACATCACTGATGACATCTCAAATGACATCACTGATGACATCATCCAGTGACTGTGTGTTTCTGTAAAGTTTAAATATTTTTAATATATATATAGGGAAAGGCGTATTGAAGAATGAGTGGGTGTATAAGTGTCTGTATGGATGATTTAGTAGGTGCGTGACTAACTCTATAAGTGAGTGATTAAACGTATCTTACTGAATGCATGGGTTAGTGACTAAACTGGGTGAATGTCTGTATCCGTCTGTCTATTGCTGTGTAAGTGGCTGCATGGGTTTGTGAATAGCTACATGAGTGTCTATATGAGTTATTGATTGGTTGTCTGAGTATCTGTATGGGTGCCTGAGTGTTTGTGTGGGTGGGGTGTGTGCGACTCTGTGCATAGATGTGTGAGTGGGTGATTCACTGGGTGGATGGTTTCAAGAGTGCATCTGTGATAGACTGTATGGGTGGGTAAGTGTGTGTAAGAGTATGTTAGTGAGTGTATGTATGTCCCAGTGGTACATGTGTGAGTAACTACATATGTGAAAGGCAGTATATATGTGTGTTGGTATATATAAATAGCTATAAGCGAGAGTGTGTGATTGTGAGAGTGACTGTATGGATGAGTGTGTGCTTGTATCAGTGATTGTATAAGAGCGTAAGAATGTGCTAGTATTTGTATGAGTAAGTGAGCTGGTGTGTGTATAACTGTATAGGTGAGTAAATGGCAGTGTGTTTAATTATTTGCATGACTGACTAGGTGTGTGAGTACCTCTATGGATGAGTGGCGGTGTTTGAGTGTCTATGTAGGAGTATGAGTGCATATGATAGTCCTGTACTGAGTGACCGTAAGTATGAGTGACTGTACGGGTGAGTGAGTGGATGTGTGTGTAGACCTAAGAATCAGTGAGTGGGTATGTAGTTATTGGTGTTGGAGTGTCTATGGTTTTGCGAATGGCAGTCTGTAATTTAGAGTGAGTGTATCAAACGTTATATTAGGGTGTGAGGAGGTGCATCAGATTATCACGTGGATGATGTCATCAGTGATGTCATCAGTGATGTCATTTGAGATGTCATCAGTGATGTCATCAGTGATGTCACTGACCATGTCATGAGTGATGTAATATGTGACGTCATCAGCAGTGCATTGCGGGGCGCGAGTTATAGTTAGCTGAACTAACTATAACGGGGGAATTTCACGGGTTTTGTACGAGTGCAATGTCCAACTAACTATAACTGTCCCTAAAACCTATGGTTTTTGCAGTGAATTTGTAAGGTTTTTTAAATGCTAATTTCTAACTATAACGTGCCTGAAACCTATGGTTTTTTCAGTGAATTTCAAAGGTTTTTAAATGCTAATTCCTAACTATAACATGTCTGAAACCTATGGTTTTTTTCAGTGAATTTCAAAGGTTTTGTAAATGACAATTTTTAAATGTATTAATTGTTATATTTATTTTTTGATACTGATTTACTACATTTTTTTAAACTATTTATTTTTACATATTTTATTTTTTAAATTACATTGTAATTACATTATACATTACATTACAAAATATACTTTCTCAGAATGAATTACTTTAGTTTAAATACTTTGCAAATAGGCAATAGACTTTTAAGTACAGTAGTTACAGTTGTTGCAATGGGCAACACAATTTCAAACACAATGCAACATTGAGCTCAATGTGAATTTCTAGTTAAATGCAATTAGTTACTTTATGGATTACTTTTCTAACCACAGGACTGGATCCTAGATTCAGTCCTGGGACATCTCCTGTAAACAGTTGAGTAAAAGCGTTTTGGTTACAGTAGTGATTTTTAAGGAATATTATTGTATTTTAAAAGTTGACACTTAGAAACTTTTTCACATAGAATCACCAATGTTATCCTATGGGAGGAAATTCACTTAGCAGGTAAGTAGTGTTATCGTTACTTTTTCTTACTCAGTGGTGGATCCTGGATCCAGCACTGGTGCATCTCCTGTAAACAGTTGAAAGAATGCGTTTAAGTCATACAGGCGATTTTTAAGGAATATTTGTAGTTTGTGAAAATCGACACTTTGAAACTTTTCTGCTGAAAACCAGACAATGGATTCCTATGGAAGGAAATACAAGTTACTGGTAAGTACGGTTAGAATTACTTTTCAGGGTCAGTGCTGGGCTAAAAGATGCAGCACTGGGTTCTCTCCTGATAACAGGTGAGTAAATCGGAATTCGTAGTTCGGCTGATTTTAGAGGAATATTATAAAGTTCCAAAACTCCACACACAAGAATTTCCAAGTGAAACCAGTCAATGTTAGCCTATGGAAGGAAATTCAAGTTACTGGTAAGTACGGTTAAAATTACTTTTCAGGATCAGTACTGGGCTCAAAGATGCAGCACTGAGGTCTCTCCTGATAACCGGTGAGTAAATCGGAATTCGTAGTTCGGCTGAGTTTAGAGGAATATTTGTATGTTTCAAAAATCGACACTTCGAAACTTTTTCAGCAAAAAGCAGGCAATGATATCCTATGGAAGGAAATTCAAGTTACTGGTAAGTACGGTTAAAATTACTTTTCAGGATCAGTACTGGGCTCAAAGATGCAGCACTGAGGTCTCTCCTGATAACAGGTGAGTAAATCGGAATTCGTAGTTCGGCTGATTTTAGAGGAATATTATAAAGTTCCAAAACTCCACACACAGAAGAATTTCCAAGTGAAACCATGTCAATGTTAGCCTATGGAAGGAAATTCAAGTTACTGGTAAGTACGGTTTACTTTTCAGGATCAGTACTGGGCTCAAAGATGCAGCACTGAGGTCTCTCCTGATAACAGGTGAGTAAATCGGAATTCGTAGTTCGGCTGATTTTAGAGGAATATTTGCACAATGGTGAAGGAAGGGGGTGGGGCCTGAAGTGACATGTCTGCAAACACGCCCTGTGGCGCGTTTTAAGTTGGAGAATTAATTCCTCCTCAATCCCGAGGGTCCCTAGGGGCCAACTGGCCCACCAGATACCTCCAGTATGCGCCAGAGAGCTGCGTTGCAGAGAGGTGTTCAGAGGCCACGCCCCTTTTTACAACACTCTGCAACGCAGCTCCGTGGCGCTTACTGGAGGTACCTGGTGGGCTAGTTGGCCACCAGGGACCCTCAGGATTGAAGAGGATTTAATTCCCCATCTTAAAACGCGCCACGGGGCCTGTTTGCACACATGTCACCTGAAGCCACGCCCCCTCCCTTCACCACTGTGCAAACGCGCCCCGTGGCGCGTTTTAAGTTGGGGGATTAAGTCCCCTTGAATACTGAGGGTCCCTGGAGTCCAACTAGCCCACCATGTACCTCCAAAAGCACCACAGAGCTGCGTTGCAGAGAGGTGTAAAGGGGCGTGGCCTCTGTACACCTCTCTGCAACGCAGCCCCTGGCGCATACCGGAGGTTCCTGGTGGGCTAGTTGGCCCCAGGGACCCCCAGTATTCAAGGGGAATTACTTCCCCTTCTTAAAACGCGCCAGGGGGCGCGTTTGCAGACTGCTGCAGGGAGGGGGTGGGGCCTCCGGCACGATGCCGGTCTTTTTTTAATTTTTTGCTTTTTTCTGCCCAGGGGGTCCTTGTGGGACCCCCTGAGCAGACCTAGGGGTCAGGGTGTTTCTACCCTGCCCCCTTTGTGCGTTTTGCACACTTGTTTCTTGTGTTTTTTTTTTTAATCGGCGGGATCCGCGCACCCTAAGCGCATCCCGCCGATTTAAAAAAAATGCTTTTTCTGCCCAGGGGTCCTTGTGGGACCCCTGAGCAGACCTAGGGGTCAGGGCGTTTCTACCCTGCCCCCTTTTTGCGTTTTGCGCACTTGTTTTACTGCTTTCTTGTTCCTCGGTTCTACCGAGGAACAAGATGGCTGCCAACACTTCCTGGTTTGGAGTGTTGACAGCCAATTAGCATGCAGCTCGTGGTCGGGAGGGTGCGCGGATCCACCGCGGCCATAGATATCGAAACTTTTATTTTGGATTTTCTCAGCAACTACTGAACGGATTTACACCATTTTTAAAAAGGGTGCTTCCTGAACCAAGCACTACCTTTTTGCCAAATTTGGTGTATTTCCGTTCAGCAGTTTTTGCTGTAGCCTTGCATAAAGTTTCCTATGGGAAATTGATTTTTTCACTCTTATTTTTTGAATTTCTCCGCAACTACTGAACGGATTTACACCATTTAAAAAAAAGGTCGCTTTCTGAACCAAGCGCTACCTTTTTGCCAAATTTGGTGTAATTCCATTCAGCAGTTCGGGCTGTAGCCGTGGCTAAAATTTCCTATGGGGGCAGAAAACGCGCTGGGTGCGCGGATCCTGCCGATAAAAAAAAAAACAAAGCGCGGCCTCCCGCGCTTCGTGGTTAATTGGCCCCCGGGTGGGCCAAGTCCCGGGGGCATGCGGGGCTTTATTATTAATTATATGGGGGGGTCCTCTGCGGCTCCCAAGCCCCGGGGACCGCCACCCCCGGGGCTTTAAACAAAATGGTGCGGGAGGGCTCTGAGCCCTCCCGCAGCCCCGGGGACCGCCACTCCCCGGGGCTTCTTTTAAAAATTAAATAACCTGTGTGGGGGCTCCAGCCCCACACGCCCGAGACCCCCACCTCCCGGGGCACTAACAAATTTAAAATGGGGGTCCGTTTTGGACCTCCGAAGCCCGGGGACCACCACCTCCCCGGGGCTTTGCAGATGTGGGGAGGGGGCCGCGCGGCCCCTCCTGGAGCCATTGATGGCCCTGGGGACCGCCACCCCCAGGGCCGGCTCCTGCAGTGTCCCGGGGTGCTCACCCCCGGGACACTGTAGTTTGCAATGACAGGACGGGAGCCTCGCGGCTCCCGTCCTGTCATTGCAAACTGCTTTGCTTCATTGAAGCGAGAGCAGGGAAACCTGCTCTCGCTTCAATGAAGAAAAGCAGATTGCTTTTCCACATGGGGAGCTGCATGTCAGCAGCTCCCCATGTGGAAAAGCAATGCCAGCTCCCGAGGGACGCGGGGAGCCGGCTGGGACCGTGGGGGGATTGGGGACCCCCCCACAGTCCCCAACGGAGAGGGCCAGCCCCGGGGGATGGGGTCCCCGGGGCAAGTAGTGGCCCGGGAGGGGGCCACGCGGCCCCCTCCCCCAAAAAAGGAAAAATAAATAAATAAATAAAGGCCTGCCCCGGGGGATGGGGTCCCCGGGGCAAAGGAGGCCTGAGGAGGGGGCCACGCAGCCCCACTCCTTAAAAAAAATAATAAAAGAGTGGCCATGCCCCGGGGGATGGGGTCCCCGGGGCCGGAATCGGCCACGAGAGGGAGCCACGCGGCCCCCTTCCCGTTTTAAAAAAAAAAGAAAAGAAAAAAAAGGGGTAAGGCCCTGGGGAATGGGGTCCCCAAGGCCCAAAAAAAGGGAAAAGGAAGGGGGGCCACACAGCCCCCCTTCGGAAAAAAAAACAAAAAACGATCGGGCCGCAGGCCCCGCCCCCTTCCTTTACCACTCTGCAAACGCGCCCCCTGGGGGCCAACTAGCCCACCAGGAACCTCCAGTATGCGCCAGGGGGCTGCGTTGCAGAGAGGTGTACAGAGGCCACGCCCCTTTTTACACCTCTCTGCAACGCAGCTCTGTGGCGCTTACTGGAGGTACCTGGTGGGATAGTTGGACCCCAGGGACCCTCAGGATTCAAGGGGACTTAATCCCCCAACTTAAAACGCGCCACGGGCGCGTTTGCACAGTGGTGAAGGGAGGGGCGGGGCTTCAGGTGACATGTGTGCAAACAGGCCCTGTGGCGCGTTTTAAGATGGGGAATTAAATCCCCTTCAATCCTGAGGGTCCCTGGGGCCAACTAGCCCACCAGGTACCTCCAGTAAGCGCCAGGGAGCTGCGTTGCAGAGTGTTGTAAAAGGGGCGTGGCCTCTGAACACCTCTCTGCAACGCAGCTCTCTGGCGCATACTGGAGGTATCTGGTGGGCCAGTTGGCCCCTAGGGACCCTCGGGATTGAGGAGGAATTAATTCTCAAACTTAAAACGCGCCAAAGGGCGTGTTTGCAGACATGTCACCTCAGGCCCCACCCCCTTCCTTCACCATTGTGCAAATATTCCTCTAAAATCAGCCGAACTACGAATTCCGATTTACTCACCTGTTATCAGGAGAGACCTCAGTGCTGCATCTTTGAGCCCAGTACTGATTCTGAAAAGTAATTTTAACCGTACTTACCAGTAACTTGAATTTCCTTCCATAGGATATCATTGCCTGCTTATTGCTGAAAAAGTTTCTGTGTCGATTTTTGAAACATACAAATATTCCTCTAAAATCAGCCGAACTACGAATTCCGATTTACTCACCTGTTATCAGGAGAGACCTCAGTGCTGCATCTTTGAGCCCAGTACTGATTCTGAAAAGTAATTTTAACCGTACTTACCAGTAACTTGAATTTCCTTCCATAGGATATCATTGCCTGCTTATTGCTGAAAAAGTTTCTGTGTCGATTTTTGAAACATACAAATATTCCTCTAAAATCAGCAGAACTACGAATTCCGATTTACTCACCTGTTATCAGGAGAGACCTCAGTGCTGCATCTTTCAGCCCAGTACAGATCCTGAAAAGTAATTCTAACCGTACTTACCAGTAACTTGAATTTCCTTCCATAGGCTAACATTGACTGGTTTCACTTGGAAATTCTTCTAAGTGTTGAGTTTTGGAACTTTATAATATTCCTCTAAAATCAGCTGAACTACGAATTCCGATTTACTCACCTGTTATCAGGAGAGAACCCAGTGCTGCATCTTTTAGCCCAGCACTGACCCTGAAAAGTAATTCTAACCGTACTTACCAGTAACTTGAATTTCCTTCCATAGGATATCTTTGCCTGCTTTTTGCTGAAAAAGTTTCTGTCGATTTTTGTAACATACAAAGATTCCTCTAAAATCAGCCGAACTACGAATTCCGATTTACTCACCTGTTATCAGGAGAGACCTCAGTGCTGCATCTTTGAGCCCAGTACTGATCCTGAAAAGTAAACCGTACTTACCAGTAACTTGAATTTCCTTCCATAGGCTAACATTGACATGGTTTCACTTGGAAATTCTTCTGTGTGTGGAGTTTTGGAACTTTATAATATTCCTCTAAAATCAGCCGAACTACGAATTCCGATTTACTCACCTGTTATCAGGAGAGAACCCAGTGCTGCATCTTTTAGCCCAGCACTGACCCTTAAAAGTAATTCTAACCGTACTTACCAGTAACTTGTATTTCCTTCCATAGGAATCCATTGTCTGGTTTTCAGCAGAAAAGTTTCAAAGTGTCGATTTTCACAAACTACAAATATTCCTTACAAATCGCCTGTATGACTTAAACGCATTCTTTCAACTGTTTACAGGAGATGCACCAGTGCTGGATCTAGGATCCACCACTGAGTAAGAAAAAGTAACGATAACACTACTTACCTGCTAAGTGAATTTCCTCCCATAGGATAACATTGGTGATTCTATGTGAAAAAGTTTCTAAGTGTCAACTTTTAAAATACAATAATATTCCTTAAAAATCACTACTGTAACCAAAACGCTTTTACTCAACTGTTTACAGGAGATGTCCCAGGACTGAATCTAGGATCCAGTCCTGTGGTTAGAAAAGTAATCCATAAAGTATCTAATTGCATTTAACTAGAAATTCACATTGAGCTCAATGTTGCATTGTGTTTGAAATTGTGTTGCCCATTGCAACAACTGTAACTACTGTACTTAAAAGTCTATTGCCTATTTGCAAAGTATTTAAACGAAAGTAATTCATTCTGAGAAAGTATATTTTGTAATGTAATGTATAATGTAATTACAATGTAATTTAAAAAATAAAATATGTAAAAATAAATAGTTTAAAAAAATGTAGTAAATTAGTATCAAAAAAATAAAGATAACAATTAATACATTTAAAAATTGTCATTTACAAAACCTTGGAAATTCACTGAAAAAAACCATAGGTTTCAGACATGTTATAGTTAGGAATTAGCATTTAAAAAACCTTTGAAATTCACTGAAAAAACCATAGGTTTCAGGCACGTTATAGTTAGAAATTAGCATTTAAAAAACCTTTGAAATTCACTGAAAAAACCATAGGTTTCAGGCACGTTATAGTTAGAAATTTGCATTTAAAAAACCTTTGAAATTCACTGAAAAAACCATAGGTTTCAGACACGTTATAGTTAGAAATTTGCATTTAAAAACCTTTGAAATTCACTGAAAAAACCATAGGTTTTAGGGACAGTTATAGTTAGTTGGACATTGCACTCGTACAAAACCCGTGAAATTCCCCCGTTATAGTTAGTTCAGCTAACTATAACTCGCGCCCGCAATGCACTGCTGATGACGTCACATATTACATCACTCATGACATGGTCAGTGACATCACTGATGACATCACTGATGACATCTCAAATGACATCACTGATGACATCATGCAGTGACTGTGTGTTTCTATAAAGTTTAAATATGTTTAATATATATGCCAAGGTGTATTGAATAATGAGTGGGTGTATAAGTGTCTGGATGGATGATTTAGTAGGTGCGTGACTGACTCTATAAGTGAGTGATTAAACGTATCTTACTAAATGCATGGGTTAGTGACTAAACTGTGTGAATGTCTTTATCCGTCTGTCTGTTGGTGTGTAAGTGGCTGCATGGGTTTGTAAATAGCTACATGAGTGTCTATCAGTTATTGATTGGTTGTCTGAGTAGCTGTATGGGTGCCTGAGTGTTTGTGTGGATGGGGTGTGTGTGACTGCACATAGATGTATCAGTGGGTGATTCACTGGGTGCATGGTTTCAAGAGTGCATCTGTGATGGACTGTATGGGTGGGTGAGTGTGTGTATGGGTGTGTTAGTGAGTGAATGTATATCTCAGTGGTACATGTGTGAGTAACTACATATGTGAAAAGCAGTATATATGTGTGTTGGAGTATATAAATAGCTATAAGCGAGAGTGTGTGATTGTGATTGTGAGAGTGACTGTATGGATGAGTGTGTGCTTGTATCAGTGATTGTATAAGAGCGTAAGAATGTGCTAGTATTTGTATGAGTAAGTGAGCTGGTGTGTGTATAACTGTATAGGTGAGTAAATGGCAGTGTGATTAATTATTTGCATGACTGACTAGGTGTGTGAGTACCTCTATGGATGAGTGGCGGTGTGTGAGTGTCTATGTAGGTGTATGAGTGCATATGATAGTCCTGTACTGAGTGACCGTAAGTATGAGTGACTGTACGGGTGAGTGAGTGGATGTGTGTGTAGACCTAAGAATCAGTGAGTGGGTATGTAGTTATTGGTGTTGGAGTGTCTATGGTTTTGAGAATGGCAGTCTGTAATTTACAGTGGGTGTATCAAAAGTTATATTAGGGTGTGAGAAGATGCATGAAATTATCACATGGATGATATCATCAGTGATGTCATTTGAGATGTCATCAGTGATGTCATCAGTGATGTCACTGACCATGTCATGAGTGATGTAATATGTGACGTCATCAGCAGAGCATTGCGGGGGCGCGAGTTATAGTTAGCTGAACTAACTATAACGGGGAAATTTCACGGGTTTTGTACGAGTGCAATGTCCAACTAACTATAACTGTCCCTAAAACCTATGGTTTTTTCAGTGAATTTCAAAGGTTTTTTAAATGCAAATTTCTAACTATAACGTGTCTGAAACCTATGGTTTTTTCAGTGAATATATATATATATATATATATATATATCAAAGACGAGACATAACAGCATAGATCCACAAAGACATATTAATATGTTTGCGATCAGAGACCCATGGCAAACCCTAATTTAAACGTGATGTCTATAGGTCGGAGAGGACCACAGTAGTAACCCGAATGCCGATCCTGCACCCATGGAGTCAGTCAGTTCTCCTACCAATCAATATCAAGATTTGCAGCTACGTCTCACAGCCAATCAACAGTGATACTGGGAGCAATGAAGCAACCAGCCAGGAAAGCTGCAGCTAGGCAGCACGCAGGCAGCCAGCCATCAGCCAGTACGCGTACAGTCCGTCAGCAGAAGGGCAGCTAAATTAATATGAACAAGCCTTGGGAAACCACCTAGGCAGCAGTAAGCGAGGAAGAAGGTAGTGGCCAAACCACACTGTGAGCATGGATGTGCTTCAACACTTCAAGTCGATGGGACACAATTACTCAAAGTTGAGGTGTCCAGTTTGACAGACAAGGATATAGCATTAGATTCTCTAGTTCCCCAACCCTCTTCGGCCAAGCTGCCTGCACCTGACTCACTGCACTCAGTCAAAGTCTTGCTGAAGGTCGGATGGCAGAAAGTTGTCCAAAATCAACAGGAGGCACTGGTCAATGGACGTGAGACGTGAACAAATGTAGACAGAACAATGGATAAGAATCATAAGCGGTTGAACACATATAACCACTCAACATTGAATGAAGAATAGACAGAAGTAGATGGACCTCACTGATGAATCGCGGTGAGGCCTAAAACAGTCTGGAGTTGCTTGAGTTCAAATCTCAGAATATATGGTCTATAGTTCCCCTTTGGGGAGGGAAACAGTTTGATTTGTGAAGGGTTGTTCCTTCTCTGTAATGGTATAATTGGAAAACAAATTCATAAACCATAATGCAACACAGAGCAGTGCCACTGGTTATATTTAATTCCATTTGTCACATTTTTGTTCTTCTTTTGCAGGCAACCATAAGGAAATCAAGCTGGTAATACTGATTTCTACAACATATCCCCCATTCCATATTGTCATTTAGGGCGATAAATCCTATTTAAGGCTCCCATTTTTACTGCTTTTTACAGATAAATACAAACAGCAAAATAATGTTAATATTTACCTGTGGGTGTAGTGTTTTGATATTATATTTGGCAGCTTAGTTTGCAAAAATACGAAAGGCATCAAAGTTTGAGTGCATTTTTGTCAGTTAAATAAATGTGGAAATATTTTAGGACCTCGTTTATTCTCTCAGCACAAAATAAATATGGCTAAATACCAATAAGAAGGCCAGAAAATATGGATAAATACAGAATGAAATGTTACAAAATTAAATACCATAAAATCTGGAGGCATAATCATAATTAGGGCTCCCGGTTTTACGGTATTTTTTTAAATATTTCAGTCTGTATTTATCCATATTTATTTTTTGCCATCTTATTGGCATTAATCCATATTTTTTTGTGTTTTGAGAATAAATGGAGTTGTAAAATGGTATTTTTCCAAATTTATTTAACTGATAAACATCACTCATACTTTGCTATCTGTTGCATTTTAACAAATTAGGCAGCCAAATATAGCGAAACATTACACCCACAGGTAAATATCAGTATTATAATGCACATATATGTTAACATATGCCAGTATTTAGGGAAATCTGAATCTGTTTTTTAACTTCCCATGCTGTCCGTCTGCTCAGCTGTTGTCCTGGAAAGCATGAAAGACAGCATGGAGAGTCACCCACAAGTAGCATAATTGTCTGTATTTTTCTGCTTTTTCAAAATAAATATCTGCATTTATCTGTAAAAATCAGTAAAAACAAAAAACTGGGAGCCTTAATCATAATCCGTAATAAAAACCAGGCTGTATGGATAATTCCAGGACCAGTATTATCATCTGGAATTTAAGACCAGGTGGCAATTATCACCCATGAAGGGTGATTAATTGTATGCCTGTACTGCATAATTCAGTAGTGATTGCAGTAATATGCGGTAATCTGATTACCACAGATCTTGCCTGTTACTGCACCACCTCGAATGGGGGTACCGGAAGAAATCCGAAAGGCACGAAGCTCTGTCAAAGTCTGTATCCGCAGGGGCAACAGCAGGAATTAACGTGCACGTCTGGAGGAGACAAGCTGATTTCGGGGCATATTATCAAGGGCAATATCGCCGCTTTAGCGGCACTTTTTGCCGCTAAAGCTGCGATATTGTTATCGCCTATTAGCAAGCTGTCGCTAACAGCTGTTAGCGACAGTTCACTGGCAATAGCGCCCGTCTTCTTGCCGCTTTGCATGTCAGCGATATTTATCGCTAATGACATGCAAAGTAGGCGTTCCTCAGTAACAGTAAAGGGAAACAGTCGCAAAGACAAGTTCTCCCTATTATCAATGCCCGCGTAGCGTCCCGAAAAGTAGCGCTAACCGCGATTACCGCCGTAAGCTAACGTCTGCAAAAAACCAGACTTAGCTATGCAGATCATGGGAGGTGGATTCTATGGCTGAATCCACATCTCCCTATCATCAAGCTTTCCCCTATCGCTGCGGGAATATCGCTGGATTTCCAGCGATATTCCCGCATATCGCCGCTGTTGCAGGATTTTTGATCGCCTCGGTGATACGCGTTGATGATAGCGCGCTCACCGGGCGATAAATTCAAGAGACAGACGGCGATAAATATTGAAGCGCTAAGCGCGCTTTGCGATATTTATCGCCGTCTGTTGCTGATATGCCCCTACGTCTCTTCCTAGCCCAGGGGCGAGCCATGTTCTGTCTGCAGCAGGACACTCGACATGACAGGAAGGCCACCGTGAGATTGGCATCCGACAGGAAACCTTGGTGTGTATCTTGTCTTGACAGACAGGGGGGGCTCAGTTCTGTTTCCTGGGCCCACCTTGCTGCTCGGGTTGTTTTACGTCATTGAAACTCAGAACATTTGAAACATTTTATTCCTCCTTTATTTCCAAGCTGTGGGTTGAGGAAACTGCGAGGCAAAACTATCATTGTTCCCTTTCTTTTTCTTTGAGTAGAGGAGTTATTTGTGGCTATGGGGTTTGCTGCTAACAGGCGCTTTACAGGGAACCCCGCCCATCACCCCGGAAGAGATTGAAAGCCTTCGAGGTTTCTGCCCGCAGAGGTTCCCACTCGAGTAGAAAAGTACATGAGGGTGAGCTCCAGTCATGGACTGCTGAGCGATAATGTTGCTCAGCATGCAAAGTGGAAAGGCTGAGGGCACTTTTGCTGAAAAACATGATGCACGTCATATGCGTTTCAGAATGGGTTCACCCACATAGACATGTAAAGTCAGAAAATGTAGGGGCTTATTTACAAGCCCATTGTGCTGCTGGTGCATCACTTTTATTGACGTAAAGTCACCCTGCGTGACATTTCATGGCTTTGTAAATATGGGCCCCCTTTACGCATTACTCTGCTTGAAATGGGCGTCCCATGGGTGTTGCTGTGGGTGTTCTCACGCAACATCCATGGAACTTGACGCATTCCCAGATTTGCCACATTTTGTAAAACTGGGAATGCGTCAGAATTCTCCGCCTTCCCAGGGGAGGCGAAGGAATGGCGCAATGAAGAGAAATACTCTTATTTCCCCTAATTTTTCCTCTTTCTATGCATGCTAACTTCTGTTGTTTCCTGCACAAAAAAAATCATCCCCGCAGCGCAAGCACCCTTGTAAATGACACAAGGGTGCCTGCGGTGGCGTATGGCGGTCAATTGTGTGCCAGCGCAAGGGAAAGCACAGGGATGTGTCATATTGTTGTTAATACGATGCATCACTGTGCTTTGAAAATGACGCAGCACGGCGTAGCTGCATGGTTTGCGGCGCCATGGCACTCCATTTTTTTTGTAGATGAGGCCCTTCACATTTAGCGAAGCCAGGCAATGGTTCTAGGCCTACTGTGACTCGCAGATGTGACGTTTATTGCCCTGACCTGCTTCTGTTGATGATTTCCTGCTCCTGAGTGCTCAGTATGAGGTGCATCCTGAAGTAGAAAACAGTGGCAGCCTCCAACCCATCATGCACCCACCTAGTAACTAATCCTCAGGAGGGTCACTGGGGACGGTGAAGGGTACAGGATTGCTAGGACTCGGCATCAGGGATTGCGAATGACAGTGTTACTGGGATGGGGGAGTTTTGAGAAAATGAGGCTATGGGCAGAGCATGCCTAGTAGAAATGCCAGAGTCAAGAGGAGCAGTGGGTTTAAAATAATATTTGCGAGTGGCGTCGTTCCAACTGTTTCTTAAAGCAGCAGCTTGTGGCTGTGGGGACGATTCCTGCTGCTCTGAAGGGCCTATGAGTTGCCTCTTTTAAAAAAAAAAAATCTCTGAGAGCTTTGTAATTCTCCAAGTTGCAAAGATGTTTTTTTTTTAGTTGAGCATCACAAAACAGGTGATGTTACAGTGTTTCACACCCCTAGTTTTAAAGAGAGGATGGGGTCTAATGGCTAGGGCGGTTGACCATGATGCTGGGGAACCGGGTTCATGTCTCAGCAGGGATGCTCAACATCCTGTGATTCTCGGCAAATCACTTAATCTCCCTGTGCCTGACAAACGACAACAAAAACCAAATGTCTCCGTCTGTAACGCAACTGGTGCTCATGTAAAGCGCTCTGATACCTTCGGGTCTAGTTTGCCCTGTATAAAACTCCAAAAATAAATAAATAATACACATTGGGGGATATTCTCAAGAACGTGTGATAATTATCGCAAAATGAGCTTAAAGCAACTTTGCACATCGCAGTCTATCGCGGGAAAATACTGCTGTGTTAACGTTGTATTCTCAACCCGGCGGCACCATGCGATAGTCTCACGACAACGTGCCAAATGACCGTGTTAAAATTAACGCGATGCCGAAAAAACGCAAAACAGGAAAGCGAAAAAAGTTGCGATGTGGCCAACCGCGATAAAAAAATCAGCGATAACCAGCAACAGGCCTGCAACTCCCACGCGTCATGCGGGAAAATGCACTACAAAAGCACCGAAAAACCCAAACAAAATAATTTAAACTGCGTAGCACCATGGAGGAAGCCGGAGCAAGTACAGAGGACGACCAGAACCCCACAAGCCCACAGGAGGACCAGCCTGGGACCTCGGGGTCACGGAAGGGTTAGGAGAAGAAGACGAGGAAGACGAGGTTCAGTCCGCAGGAAAACAGGATCATCATCACGGAGGTGATAGAACACCACCAACAACTGTACGTCACCTCCAACGTGTCATTGGCAAATAAAAATGCAATATGGCAGTCCATCCTGGACAAGGTGAATGCAGTCGGAGTGAGGAGGAGGACAATTGGAGAGGTCAAGAGGCGCTGGAATGATGCGAAGCGTAAAACCAAGAAGAAACTCACTGACAACCATCAGGCAGCAATGCAGACTGGAGGTGGCAGTCCAGCGGAACTCCAGGAGCTGGATGAGATGGAGGAAATGGTGGCCACAGTCATCAGTGGGGAGACGGTGGCAGGAGTTGGGGGTCCGGACACTGCTCGACATGACCTGACACAACAGCACCAGGGTGAGTACCGAATAGGGACTGGGGGGACGGGGGGAGATGGGCACAATGGCACACATGCACAATTAAGTACAGCACACTGCACACCCACAATGACTCTGGATCATGTCCCTGATCCCCTTGGCACACTGCAGCACACATACAAACAGCAAGTAGGCCCCCGTCCACTATGGGCACTAAGGGGTCCCTCCCCACACAGCACCAATCTCACAACCACCCCATGCACACGTGTTAAAACCAGCAAAGCTGCGTGTCTGTGAGCCACACTGACAATGCAAGTGACACTGCATGACGAACAGCATGGCTGCAGTCCAATTATCATGACATGGTGCACGCCACGACACTGAGGTGGCTGAGTGTGGAACACATCCGGAAAGGAGCAGGTCACACTCTGACACATCAGCGTGCACAAATAACCCCTGATGTCAACAACACATCTGCGGATAAACCATGCCCAAGAGTCCAAAATCCGAACTAGAGCCAAAATTAGCCAAGTCTGCAACATCTCAGCACTGTAGAAGCACAGAAGTCAAAGGCACACCGCTTCAAAGGGATAAGGGGCAGCAAAATCACAGCTGCAGGGGCGACTCTCCCACAATGCAGCACACACACATAGCAATAACAGCACAACATCATTGACGACAATGTGGTACAAAGTGCAACACTCTCACTACAGAACAGAGGACACAACTGGTTCCGCTTGTGCGTAGAAACTGGCCAATCACATCTGGCATAGCAGGAAACTGTGAGATGATAATGTACGTGTACAACCTTACATCCGTGATGTAGTTCAAATGTCCACTGTCCCGCATCAAATAATCAGTGTTGCAAAGTCATCCTGTGCCCTGGGCACCCCCCAACGTTTTGCTGATTGATACTGGTGGTAACTGACTCTGACTGACCCTGGGCTCTGCCTAACCAGGCCCAGGGCCAGTGCAATGCTGAAAGAGACACATTAGAATACAGTTAAAACACCTACATACACTAGGGTACACAATGGTATGGTGGGGTACCCCTGTGATTGGCATGACCTACCCCATAAGCCCCTAGTATATAATAGGGCAGGGGGATTGAAACTACCTAGAAGTCCCTAGTACCCTAGGGCATGGCAGTTTAGAGGCCAGCAGCTCTTTTTGCACTTGCATGTGTGCACTGCTGAAGCCTGAGGTCAGTTTAAACGCAGCCCTGGGTGCCAGGACTGCTTTTAAAAGTAAATTGTGCCCAAACTCGACTTTGGGGTTTGGGGCACTTAAAAATGGATAACCTACAATGGTTTGGCATATTAGGGACCACCAGGGTCTCCCTAGGTATCCCAGGGGTGGGGGGTCAGGTATTTATAAGGTACACCCTTATAAAATGAGTTTTTATATGCCTGGGTAAAGTGAAATTTCACATTTCACTCCCCCCATTGTGGTAAAGTGTTGCTCAAATTCGACTTTGATGCTAGGAGCACTGTGGAGGGAGGATCTGCAATATTGCTACAGATTCAGAACCCCTAAAGTCTCCCCTAGTTGCACATGGGGTGGGGGTCCTGTAGATATAAGCAAAGTACTTATAAAATATGTTTTTGTAAGTCCTGGTGCTGGAAAAATGGCCCAAGTCATTTTTCCCATTGCAAATCCCCTGTTACATAGGTTAACATGGTAGAAAGTTATTAACTAATAACTTTTGATAGGAGAGGGCTAGAAGTGCCATTTAAAGACTTCCCTGAATGGTATTAATAAATGCAACAATATGATATTGTTGAAATTCTCCTAAAGTGTACATACAAGAAGTTATAAGACTTTCTTGTTTGCAAGTCCAGATTCAGCCTTCCAGTGGTCTGCCCTGATTGGTCAGAGTTAAGTGGATTAGCCAGGCTGCCTTGAAGAGGTGATAAAGAGCCCCTGGGGTCAACCAGCTCTGCTGGCAGGGCAGTGTGCTGTTCCAAAGGAATGCCAGGCCAGGGGGAGGAGTCGTAAACTATGTTCATCAAAGAGAAGAGCAGAGAACAGTGTCATTTACAACTCTGAACTTCCCACCTTAGGCAGATGGTAGGATTAAGGAAGGTATGAGCAGATGCAGGGGGGAGAGTCTACGTAAATTTGCCATCCTAGGGGTGTGTTTAGCCAGCTCTTGCCTCCTTGCTGGAAAATCTGCCATTATGGATTTGGAAGATTTGATGCACTCTGGGACAAAAAAATGCCACACTCTACAGGAAGTGGCCATATGTTTGAGGAGTTACCCTGCTCCCATTGGTCAGGAGTGACCTCCTGTCTGACCCAGAGAACATGGAATAAGTATCTGAGAGGGGCAGAGCCCTCCAAATCTGCTGCTTGAAACTTACTGAAGCAAGACATTGCCAAGCTGAGAAGTTTTGCTGTGCAAAGATTTCTAAGGCCTGACCTCTGAAGACTGCACCATCTGGAACTACAGCCCTGTGAATTATCTTGCTGAAAAGGAACTAAAGAGTGGACTCCCTGAAAGCTACAGGTTAAAAGAGCTCATCTGGAACATCACCAACTAAATCTGCACCTTGGAGAACTACCAGTGGATTTGTTAGGGTGACGTCCAAGTGGATTGTGGGAACTGAAGTCCTCAACTTTCAAGGACCATCTTGGAGCTTCCAGTCCCTTGGAGTGAGTTTGAGACACTTTGGGACCCTTTGAGGAACTTCAGGAAGAAGTTCAAGAAGTTTGGAGAACTTTGGAGGAACTTTGGAAAAAAGCTCTATAGAGGGACCGACTCAACCTGGTCAGCCAAGCCGCCTGCCTTCAACCGCGAGCCGGCCAAGCCACCCAGGTTCGTCCCGCTAAAAGCTCCGTCAGTCCAACTTCCAGAGTTTGACCGGGACTAGCAGAAATCTGAAGCCGGCGAACCCTCACCGGATCCGGCTACATGAAGAGCATCGAGAGACCCCGCGAGAAAAAGCTCCAGAAAAGTTTCTAAGTCCGCTCGTAGGAAAGGTGACCGGGAGCAACCGCGAGAGCCAAGCCGCCTGCCTTCCATCGCGTGTCGGCCTGGGCTCCTGGGTTGCCCCGCTGAAGCGCTAAAGAAAAAGTTTCTAAGTCCGCTCCAGGGAAGTTGACCGGGAGCTCGTCGAAAGGCAATCCGGCGAACCCTCACCGAATCCGGACTGGCTGGGAGCTTCGAGGGACCTCGGGGAGAAAAGCTCCAGAAAAGATTCCAAGTGTGAAGGTAGAAATTGAGACCGGGACCTGCCGCGAGCTGTAGCCGCCCAGGGCTCCATCGCGGTCGGCCTGAAACTTTGACTTTGACCCGGTCTATCGCGAGCAGGTATCCCAATATGGTGCTATAATCTTCTAAGTGCTATATTTTGCTAAATCTTTGAAAATTCATATCTCCGGTTCCCTACATTGGATTTTTGTTGTTTTGATGTCATTTTAAAGATAAAAATATTTCCTATTTTTATAAATTGGTGTTGGATTTTTATTATGTGATGTGTCTTAATTATTTACTGAATTGGTGTTTTTGAATGCTTTACATACCTGTCTTTGAAGTTAAGCCTGTCTGCTCGCAGCCACGTTACCAAGGGTTGAGCATAGGAATAATTTTCTAAGACCTATGCTGAGTCCTACCAATGCTTAGTGGCCTTATTGCCAGTGGCAGACCTACATTTGCCCCTACCAATAATCCACTTTCCAACATTTGGTGCTCAGCGGTGTGGATGAGGACTTGTGTTTAAAAAGTACACCTTTCAGTGAATGAATTAAGATTATAAAAATCCTCCAAATTGCCTTAGAGCAAAACTTTTGAGTTTGATTTTTGGAATTTGGACTAAACTGTTTTTAATCCATTGTTTTGATTTTTCCAAATTGTTCTAAGTCTGTTGTGCCTAGTTGTTGTGACCCAAAACTAGGGAACCATGGAGCTGGACCTGGCTAAACTATCCCAGTTCAAGCTTGCTGAGCTTAGGGAACAGTATAGGCTTAGGGGGCTGCCTGCTGCCAAGAAGATGAGGAAGGCAGGGTTACTTGAGTCCCTACAGGCCTGGGCCGGGGCAACTGAGGAGAACCCAGGCGGGGTGGGAGGATGTTCCCCCCAACCTCACCCAAGAGCGGGGTGAGGATGAGACCTCTTCCATTGTGACTAGTGTTAGCCAGGTGAATCAAGGTGGTGGTGGGAGTGGGGAAGGGTCCCTTACTCAGGAACCACTACCGTCCCTTGCAGAGAGACAGCTTCAGGCTCAATTAGCTTTGATAGCTTTAGAGCAGGAGAAATTGGAATTGGCTAAGAAGAGATGGGAGAAGGAGGAGTTGAGAAGAAATGGTGGCAGTGAAAATGATGAAGATTTTGAGATGTCCAGGGGTGGTGCATTTGAACCTAAACTTCCCAAGGCTATAGTACCCAAGTACACAGAGGGGGATGACATTGACAAGTGGCTAGCAGCTTTTGAGAGGGCCCTTAGAATGAGTAGGGTCCACTCTAGGTATTGGGGTGCACTCCTGTGGGAGTTGATTCCAGTAGCTGGGAGGGATAGGCTCCTGACCCTGAAGGGAGAGGATGCAGAATCATAGCAGCAGATGAAGGCATGCTTAGTTAAGAGATTTGGTCTGACTCCAGAGCAGTACAGGGTGAAGTTTAGAGGCACCCAGAAATTGGGTTCAAAGTCTTGGGTAGACTTTGTGGACGTTTCAGTGAAGGCACTGGAAGGCTGGATTGTTGGTAACAAAGTTGACATATGAGGGATTGTATAATTTGTTTTTGAAAGAACATATTTTGACTCATTGTGCAGAAGAGAAGTTATGCCAGTATCTAGTGGACTCTAAGCTGACAGACCCCAGAGAGCTGGGTGAAGCAGCTGATGAGTGGGTGAGAACCCGGGTTTCCATACAGCACCAGGGGGTGACCAGAAGAAAGGAGGACAGGTCCCTCCCCAGGGGAAAGCCCAAGGGAAAGAAGGTCAAACCCAGAAGGAGTCCTCCAAAGACCCACAAAAACCTGCACAAGGAGGGGGGCCCCGAGCCAACCCAAATCCAAAGGGAGGTGGAATCAGGGAAAGAATGGTAGGTTCTTTGATCCCTCAAAAGTGGGTAAGTGCTTTGACTGTAACCAGCCAGGGCACAAACAGGGAGATGCTGTCTGCGCCAAGAAGCTCCCCCGTTAGGGGCCATCCACAGGGATTGCCAGTGTCAGTGTAGGGGTGGAGAGAGGTGCCCCAGAGAGGGGTAGTCAGGTGGTGGAAGCAACCTTAGTGTCCCTGGGTGGGGTGAATATTGCAACCCTTGCTGCCTTACCTCCAAACATGGACAAGTACAGGCAGAGGCCTAAAGTGAATGGGACTGAGGTTGAGGCTATCAGAGACACTGGGGCTAGTGTAACTATGGTCCTGGATGAGCTGGTGCCTCCAGAAAGGTTGTTACCTGGTGAGTTTCACCAGGTGACTTATGCAGACAGCACTACCAAACTCCATCCTATGGCTGTGGTGGATTTGGAATGGGGATGTGTGACAGGCCCTATGAAGGTAGCTGGGTCAAAGGTGCTCCCAGTCCAGTGTTTACTGGGCAATGATCTTGAAGACTCTGTGTGGTCAGAGGTGGAGAGAGGGCTCCATATGAAAATATTGGAGCTCCCTGAGTGGGTATGTGCTGTGACGTGACTAGGTCACAGACTAGCCAGAAGGGAGGGGCTGAACACTTGGACCCTGGAACAAAGGGCCAAGCATCCAAGGACAAGGGCACTGGGCCTGGTGAGCCAGCCCAGGGAACTCCAGAGGTGCAGGAAGAATCTAACCCTGATGGGGAGAATCTGGCCTCTGAGAGAGCTGTCAGATTTGGCAGAACTGACAGGAGCAGGTGGACCCTCCAGAGAGAAGTTCAGTAAGGGACAGCGTGACTGTCCCACCCTTGAGAGCTTGAGGTGGATTGCTTCTAAGCAAGAGGAGGGGGATGACAGTGGGTTTCACAAACTCTACTGGGAAGATGGACTGCTTTATACTGAGGCCAGAAACCTCAAGGAGGGGGCCACCAGGAGGTTGGTGGTGCCCCAGAAGTACAGAGAGTTCATCCTGACTTTGGGTCATGATATCCCCTTGGCAGGACATTTGGGACAGACAAAGACATGGAACCGATTGGTGAACCATTTCTACTGGCCCCATATGTCTGAAAAGGTAAAGGAGTTTTACAGCTCCTGTGTCACCTGTCAGGCCAGTGGCAAGGCAGGGGGCAAGACAAAGGCTCCCCTAATACCACTGCCAGTGGTGGGGGTTCCTTTTGAAAGGGTGGGGATGGACATTGTTGGTCCCCTGGACCCACCTACTGCATCAGGGAATAGGTATATCTTAGTGGTAGTGGACCATGCCACTAGGTACCCTGAAGCGATCCCTCTTAGAACCATTGATGCTCCTGCAGTGGCTAGAGCACTGCTTGGTGTGTTCACCAGAGTGGGTTTTCCAAAGAGGTGGTGTCAGATAGGGGCACAAATTTCCTGTCCAGCTATCTGACTGCTATGTGGGATGAGTGTGGTGTCAACTACAAGTTCACCACCCCTATCACCCACAAGCAAATGGTCTTATTGAGAGATTCAACAAAACCCTGAAGGGCATGATAAATGGGTTGTCAGAGAAACTCAGGAGGAGATGGGATGTTCTCCTCCCATGCTTACTGTTTGCCTACAGGTAGGTGCCACAGAAAGGGGTTGGTTTCAGTCCCTTTGAGTTGTTGTTTGGACACCCTGTGAGGGGGCCATTGAGCCTGCTGAGAGAGTCTTTAGAGAAGCCTTTTAAAGAAGCAAAGGACAATGTGCTTGACTCTGTGCTAGGCCTGAGATCTAGAACGGCAGAGTACATGTACAAGGCAAACAGGAAACTGGAGGCCAGCCAGGAGCTCATGAAGCACTGGTATGATCAAAAGGCTACTATGCCTGAGTATACTCCAGGACAATTGGTGTGGGTGTTGGAGCCTGTAGCTCCCAGGGCCTTCCATGACAAGTGGAGTGGGCCCTATCCAATCTTAGAAAAGAAGGGTGAGGTTACCTATTTGGTTGACCTTGGCACCCCCAGGAACCCTCATAGGTTCCTGCATGTGAATAGATTGAAACCCCACCATGACAGGGCAGACATGACCATGTTACTGGTCACTGATGAGGGTGTGGAGGAGGAAACTGAGCCTGTGCCCGACCTCCTCTCCACTAATGTGCAAGATGGGTCAGTGGAGGGGGTGATACTCTCTCCCAAGTTGACAGACCAGCAGCACAGAGACTGTAAGCAAGTGCTGGAGCAGTTTGCTGGCCTGTTCTCTTTGACCCCAGGCATCACTGAGTGGTGTGTGCACCACATTGACACTGGTGACAGCCTACCTGTCAAAAATAAACTGTACAGGTTGTCTGACCATGTCAGAGCCAGCATTAAAGCTGAGGTTGCTAAGATGCTGGAATTGTGGGTAATTGAACCGTCTGAGAGTCCATGGGCCAGTCCAGTGGTGCTGGTGCCTAAACCTAATCCTCAGGGGGGACCCAAGGAGATAAGGTTCTGTGTGGACTACAGAGGATTGAATGCAGTCACAAAGACTGACGCTCACCCTATACCTAGAGCTGATGAGCTCATTGATAGGTTAGGGGCTGCTAAGTACCTGAGTACTTTTGATTTGACTTCAGGTTACTGGCAGATTGCCCTCACTGATGGAGCAAAGGAGAGGTCAGCATTCTCCACCCCAGAGGGACATTATCAGTTCAAGGTAATGCCCTTTGGATTAAAGAATGCACCTGCCACCTTCCAAAGGTTGGTGAACAGGGTCTTGTCTGGGTTGGAACAGTTCAGTGCAGCTTACCTGGATGATATAGCTGTATACAGTTCTACCTGGGGGATCACTTAAACCACCTAAGGGAAGTGCTTCAGGCCATGCATCAAGCAGGCCTGACTATTAAGGCCAGTAAGTGCCAAATAGGGCAGAGTTCTGTGGTGTACCTGGGCCACCTGGTAGGTGGGGGCCATGTACAGCCTCTCCAAGCTAAAATCCAAACTATTTTGGATTGGACAGCTCCTGTTACCCAGACTCAGGTCAGGGCATTCCTTGGACTGACAGGGTACTATAGAAGGTTTGTTCAAAATTATGGGACCATTGTGGGGCCCCTAACAGAACTCACTTCTAAAAAGAGGCCCAAGAAGGTGATTTGGACCCCAGAGTGTCAGAAGGCTTTTGACACTCTGAAAGCTGCCATGTGTTCAGCAATTAGCACCAGTACTACTAGCCCCTGACTACACAAAGGAATTTGTGGTTCAGACAGATGCTTCAGAGCAACGGATTGGGGCAGTGTTGTCACAGCTAAATGAAGGGGGCCTTGATCAGCCAGTTGCCTTTATTAGCAGGAGACTTCTTCCCAGTGAGCAGAGGTGGAGTGCCATTGAGAGAGAGGTTTTTGCTGTGGTTTGGTCCCTGAAAAAGTTGAGACCATATTTGTTTGGGACTCACTTTCGTGTTCAAACTGACCACAGGCCTCTCAGATGGCTCATGCAGATGAGAGGGGAGAATCCCAAGCTGCTAAGGTGGTCCATTTCCCTACAGGGGATGGACTTTACAGTGGAACACAGACCTGGGGTTGCCCATACAAATGCAGATGGACTTTCCAGGTTTTTCCACTTAGCTGATGAGGACTACCAGGGTGTAGGTTAGTAACCCATCACCTTTCGTTTGGGGGGCTATGTTGCAAAGTCATCCTGTGCCCTGGGCACCCCCAACTTTTTGCTGATTGATACTGGTGGTAACTGACTCTGACTGACCCTGGGCTCTGCCTAACCAGGCCCAGGGCCAGTGCAATGCTGAAAGAGACACATTAGAATACAATTAAAACACCTACATACACTAGGGTACACAATGGTATGGTGGGGTACCCCTGTGATTGGCATGACCTACCCCATAAGCTCATAGTATATACTAGGGCAGGGGGATTGAAACTACCTAGAAGTCCCTAGTACCCTAGGGCATGGCAGTTTAGAGTAGGCCTGGGCATCCAATTCCGCTCCGCTCGCGGAATTTAGGCAATTTCGCATTCCGCGGAGAACGCGGAATTGCCAACAATTCCGCGATCCGCGGCGTAGCGGAATTATTTTCTTGTTCGCGCTTTCAAATGCATTCTAGCGCACGCGATAGCGACTTACCGGGATTCCTGCGTTCGCCGACGGGTTTTCCTATCCGTTCGCGTGCGCCACGAGATTTCGGTAGCCGGCCGCGTTATCCCGCGAGAGTTTGCAATCGCGAACACGTCATTCGCCGCGCCATCCGACAACGCGAGAGTGTGCGATCGCGAACACGTCATTCGCCGCGCCATCGTGCACCGCGAGAGAGATTGCGACCGCGAACACGTCATTCGGGCGCGCCATCGGACATCCGGCGATATTTTGGTACAGCTCGCGATCCCGAACACGCAAAATTTTCAATCTGGAGAACAATAACATCGCAAGCAGCATAAAACCTTCGATAAATTGATGATTTGGATGAAAAAAAAACCTCAGATTGATATTTGGCTGTCCTTTTTGGTCAGATTTTTTGGGGGGAGAGGGAGGAAGTGCCACAGAGTCTCCTACTTCCTGTTCCTGTCCAGCAGGCTCCTCCCAGTACTTTGTCCATCTCCTGTTCATTTTTCACTTGGATTTGAGCTGGAAGGATCACTCTTTGTGTGTGCTGCATCATTATCATTGGATTTGAGGATTTTGGGATTTGAGATTTTACAAGTAAGTTGGTGTTGTTTGATTGGGGCATTGCAGTTGCTGCAACTTCATTTTTGGTACTTTTCATCATTTTTAAAAATAAATCGTTGTGGGTAGCCAGTAGGTCCAGAGCTAGTCATGGGTCATGTATTGCTGTGTGATGTATTTATTAATTTGAAACATCATTTAGGGGGCATGGATGGCATTGGATTGAATTACAAAATGTGTTTTTTGGGTGTAATTCAGTTTTTTGGGCTGTGTGTTAAATACATGCCTTAGTTGTGTGTGGTGTGCTGCAGGCCTTGTTTAGCCCTGTGTATTTTCGTTTTTGCATTTTATTGCATTACAGGCAAAGCAGTGTGGTTTACCATGGAGCCTTTGCCTGGCTATTATAGGCCTGTTTTCAGTACATTGTTTTCCAGGCCTCCTGCTTGTTGCTTGTGATTTGTGAGTGTCCATGTGGCTGGTAGCCATTTCTGGTGGGAGTTACAAGTGTGCTGCTTTTGCCATATACTAAGGCCTGCATGTGTTTCCTTTGTGGCCTAGGCTTCTTGTTGTGGGCCTGGCCATGAGGCTGGTGGCCATTTTGAAGCCAGGCAGTGTGCTTTTTGCCATAGGCCTGCATTGTCTGTCTTCAGTTTCTTGGTGTTGTGGGCCTGGCCATGAGGCTGGCGGCCATTTTGAAGCCAGGCAGTGTGCTTTTTGCCATAGGCCTGCATTGTCTGTCTTCCGTTTCTTGGTGTTGTGGGCCTGGCCATGAGGCTGGTGGCCATTTTGAAGCCAGGCAGTGTGCTTTTGCCATAGGCCTGCATTGTCTGTCTTCCGTTTCTTGGTGTTGTGGGCCTGGCCATGAGGCTGGCGGCCATTTTGAAGCCAGGCAGTGTGCTTTTGCCATAGGCCTGCATTGTCTGTCTTCAGTTTCTTGGTGTTGTGGGCCTGGCCATGAGGCTGGCGGCCATTTTGAAGCCAGGCAGTGTGCTTTTGCCATAGGCCTGCATTGTCTGTCTTCAGTTTCTTGTTGTTGTGGGCCTGGCCATGAGGCTGGCGGCCATTTTTAAGCCAGGCAGTGTGCTTTTTGCCATAGGCCTGCATTGTCTGTCTTCAGTTTCTTGTTGTTGTGGGCCTGGCCATGAGGCTGGCGGCCATTTTTAAGCCAGGCAGTGTGCTTTTTGCCATAGGCCTGCATTGTCTGTCTTCAGTCTCTTGTTGTTGTGGGCCTGGCCATGAGGCTGGCGGCCATTTTGAAGCCAGGCAGTGTGCTTTTTGCCATAGGCCTGCATTGTCTGTCTTCAGTTTCTTGCTGTGTGCCTGGCCATTGTGAAGCCCGGTAGTGTGCTTTTATCCATATTCCTGCAAGCTAGTGGCCTAGTCTGCCAACAGGCCTTTCATCCAGTAGGCTCAGAGGGGTGCATGAAACAAC
Source organism: Calotriton arnoldi (assembly GCA_963921515.1). Taxonomy (NCBI): domain Eukaryota; kingdom Metazoa; phylum Chordata; class Amphibia; order Caudata; family Salamandridae; genus Calotriton; species Calotriton arnoldi. The sequence goes on along the minus strand of CAWUFW010003162.1, from coordinate 1,569,094 downwards.
TGTTTCTGTGTGTTCTGTTGAATTTTTAAACATCATTGAGGGCACATGGATGGCATTGGATTGAATTGCAAAATGTGTATTTTTGGGTGTATTTCACTTTTTTGGCCTGTGTGTTAAATAAATACATGCCTTAGTTGTGTGTGGTGTGTTGCAGGCCTTGTTTAGCCCTGTGGATTTTCGTTTTTGCATGTTATTGCATTACAGGCAAAGCAGTGTGGTTTACCATGCAGCCTTTGCCTGGCTATCGTAGGCCTGTTTTCAGTACATTGTTTTCCAGGCCTCATGCTTGTTGCTTGTGATTTGTGAGTGTCCATGTGGCTGGTGGCCATTTCTGGTGGGAGTTATAAGTGTGCTGCTTTTGCCATTTAGGCCTGCATGGTTTTCCTGTTGGCTTACTGCTTGCATCCATCCCCTTTGCCAGCTGCAGCTCCCTGAATGATGTGATGAGCAAATAATTTAATGCCAAACAGGGTCCACTTCTATTACATTTGTATTTTTCCTATCCTTCCTGACAGTGTGCACAGTATACCATGAAAGCCCTTGTTGACAGTCTCACAAATGGCTACACTAATTTATATATTTTGTTTGTTTGTACTACTAGTAATTGAACCACAACAACAAATGCAACATTTCACTGATGTTCTTCTCCTGGCTTCTTTGCTTTTAGGTGCACAAAAAGACAGAGGAGGAGGTGTCATCATCATCATCATCACCCGTTGTACTGCCAGGCAGAAGTCCTGCTGCGCGTCACGTCCACGTGTGACCACAGACATCTCTGCAACTTGTGCACCTGCGTCCTGCTGACATCTGAAGAAGATGGCCCCAAAGAAAGGTACCAGGTCCTCCAGTACCAAGAAAGTTGCCAGTGAGAAGAAGGGACAGAAGAAGGAAGTGGCACTTGCCAAGACTGGTGTGCCGGCCGATGTGTTTTTTGGTAAAAAACTTACGCCTGCAGCAGCGGTGTCCGGCGGGGACCAAGCTGGGAGCAGCACCTCTGCATCAGTGGGCCCACCCCAGCAACCTAGGCCCAAGCCCATGACTGTGGCAGAGGTAGCCAGTCTACTAACGACCAGTGATGTTGAAATGTCATTATCGCAAAGTAGTACCCAATCCACGCAGGCGGAAACTCAGCAGATAAGTGGGCAACCGCAGCCGCAACCCCAGCCGCAACCCCAGCCGCAACCCCAGCCGCAACCCCTGCCGCAACCCCTGCCCCAGCCACAACCCCAGCCGCAGCCCCAGCCGCAGCCGGAACCGCAGCTGGAACCGCAACCACAGCCGGAACCACAGCCGCAACCACAGCAGCAGCCGGAACCACAGCCCACAATAGTAGTTGTTCCACCTGAAGTAGGGGCAGTTCAGGAAATCGAGCTTTTTGCAGACGAAGAGGAGCAAGCCACTGTTCCAGAAGATCCATTGTCTTCCATACCCCCAGCAAGGAAAAGGAGGGTTAGTCCATCAACTTCTTCTTCAAGCCCCGCTTCTGATGATCTAGATGCCACTTGGAAGCCACCAGCAAAGTCTGAGAGTGATGCACCCCACAAGACAAGGCTAGTGAAAAGGAAGGTTCCAGAAAGCCTTACAGTTATGGAGGTAGATGTAGACGAGGGGGTGATGATGATGAAGAGCCAGTCATCATGAACATCACTCCTGGGCCTGCGGAGATGGAGACCAACATTATTAGACTATCCCAAATCGCTGCGAGGGATGTAGCACGGATACCACCAACACAGGTAACGCCAACACGACCTCCAGCTTCCATATTTGCCTTTGCAAAGGCCCGGCAGGGACCTACATCCAGCTCAACCACCACCTCAGTAGGTGGTGGTAATGTAAGTGCACAGAGTCAAATTCCAGGCACACCCTCCATTTCATCTGGTATTGAAAGTGGCACCTCCAGCAGCGCCAGAAAGTTCTCCTCCCCAGTTTGGGACTTCTTTTCGGTTAGCAATAAGGAGGAGAACATTGCTATATGCTCAATTTGTCGGCAGGCTGTTAGGCGGGGTAAGCTTGGTACAAACTATGGTACCGGAGGACAAACAAGTCATCTCAAAAAACACCACAGTATCAAGTGGGAGGCTCACCTACTTCACTTAGAAAAAAGTAAAACTGGACACATTGCTGTTGTTGGGGATGAAGAAGTAGGGGAAGATATGATCGCGGTGGAAGGTCACCAAGAGGGAGACATTTCTAGCCCTACCCCCAGCAGTGTAGTGGTAACGCCCACATCCTCAGCAACATCTGAGTGGCACCGTAGTAAGAGTCAACATGACACACCAAGGCAACCGGGCACTGCAATGAGCAAAAGTGCAGCGTCGTTGAGCCTAGCTGGGTTCAAGAAGAAAGGTGCACCACAAAGGAAAATATTCCAGCCTACCATTGACAGCATGCTTAGGTCGGAGGGGCAGTACCAACGCAACCACCCAACGGCACGGTTGTACAATGCGAAGCTGGCTAAAATGTTAGCGCTGGACCTTCTCCCTTTTTCATTTGTGGAAGGGGTGGGTTTCCTTGAATTTGTGTCAGCCAACTGCCCTAAATGGAAGGTTCCCAGCCGGTCCTATTTCGCCCGAGTTGCTGTTCCAGCACTACATCACGATGTGCTGGAATTGGTTGGACAAGCTTTGCAGCAGAGTGCTGTTCACAAAATCCACCTGACAACAGACATGTGGACCAGTTGCCAAGCCACTGATTACATGTGCATCACTGCACACTGGGTCTCTTTTGTGGGGGTTAGAGAAAAGCTATCTGAAGTAGGTGCTGTTGACACAGCTGAGATTTTTAATGCTTCTCGGCAACATGACACCATCAAGACCATGGGCACAATACACTCCGGCTCCCCGTCAGACCCTTTCCCGCACCACATCTTCAACAAAGCCAGCAGCTCCATCGCACCCCACCTGTGCAACGTTATCAATCTCTCCTTCGAGACCGCGACCTTCCCAGAGAGCTGGAAACACGCAGAGATCAACGCCCTACTCAAAAAACCCAAGGCGGACCCAAGAGACCCCAAGAACTTCCGGCCCATCTCCCTGCTTCCGTTCCCAGCCAAGGTCATCAGAAGATTGTCAACAAACAGCTAACCCGATACCTCGAAGAAAATAGCATCCTGGACCCATCCCAATCGGGGTTCCGCAGCAACCACAGCACTGAGACTGCCCTCATCGCCGCCACCGACGACATCAGGACCCTGCTGGACAATGGTGAGACCGCAGCCCTCATTCTGCTGGACCTCTCCGCCGCCTTCGACACTGTCTGCCACCGCACTCTACGCGCACGCCTCCACGATGCAGGGATCCGAGACAAGGCCCTGGAATGGACCACCTCCTTCCTCGACGGCAGAACCCAGAGAGTCCGCCTCCCACCTTTCCGATCCGAAGCCTCCGAGATCATCTGCGGCGTACCCCAGGGATCTTCCCTCAGCCCAACACTGTTCAACATCTACATGGCCCCGCTCGCACACATCGCCAGACAGCACGACCTCAACATTATCTCCTACGCCGACAACACTCAACTGATCCTCTCCCTCACCAAGGACCCCCTCGCCGCCAAATCCAATCTCCATGAAGGAATGAAGGAATGAAGGCGGTCGCCGATTGGATGAAGATCAGCCGACTAAAGCTGAACACGGACAAGACAGAGGTCCTCATCCTCGGCTCCAACCCCTCAGCATGGGACGACTCCTGGTGGCCAACGACGCTGGGAGCAGCCCCGACACCCACCGACCACGCACGCAACCTGGGAGTCATCCTCGACTCAACGCTCTCCATGGCCAAGCAAGTCAACGCAGTCTCATCCTCCTGCTTCAACACCCTCCGCATGCTTCGCAAGATCTACAGGTGGATCCCGACAGACACAAGAAGGACAGTCACCCAGGCCCTCGTCAGTAGCAGACTTGACTATGGGAACGCCCTCTACGCGGGAGCCCCGGCCAAGCTCATCAAGCGACTGCAACGCATACAAAACGCCTCCGCACGCCTGATCCTCGACATACCACGCCACAGCCACATCACCCCCACCTGAGGAACCTGCACTGGCTCCCCGTCGACAGGAGGATCTCCTTCAAACTCCTCATCCACGCACACAAGGCACTCCACAAGACTGGCCCAGCCTACCTCAACAGACGACTCTTCTTCTACGTCCCCAACCGCCAGCTCCGCTCCGCCGACCTCTCCCTCGCCACCGTCCCTCGCATTCAAAGAACAACCACCGGCGGCAGATCCTTCTCACACCTCGCCGCCAAGACCTGGAACACCCTTCCACTAAGCCTACGACAGACCCAAGACCTGCTGACCTTCAGAAGGCTACTCAAGACCTGGCTGTTCGACCAGTAGCAGCACCCCCCCCTTTCCTCTCCCCAGCGCCTTGAGACCCTCGCGGGTAGGTAGTGCGCTCTACAAATTCTGTGATTGATTGATTGATAGCCATGTTTGCCATGGAGAAATCTCATACTGCTGAAAACATTTTGGAAGAGTTTAACAGCAAGGTCTTTGAATGGCTGCGCCCCAGAGGGCTTCACATTGGTTTTGTTGCCACGGATAATGGCAGTAATATACTTAAGGCCATGGCGCTTGGTGAGTATTTCAGGGTCCCGTGTTTGGCGCACTGCATTAACATTATAGTTCAAGACTTTCTGAAAAAAGAACCCATAGTCAGCAACTTACTGACCACCTGCCGCAGAATATGCACGCATTTCAACCATTCTTTTAAAGCCCGGAAGCAGTTGAGGATCATTCAACGTGACTATAGAATGACAGTCAAAGCACTCATCCAGGAGGTGGCAACACGTTGGAACTCAACGTATTACATGCTTGACCGTCTGTTTGAGCAGTACAGACCAATCAATGAATATGTCATGCGAAGGGCGGATGCTACTGTGAAAGGCATGACCCTTCAGATGGACCAATGGTGCCTAGTTAAATCTCTTACAGAGATGCTTCTTCCTTTCGAGGTCTTCACACGTGAAGTCAGCAAGGAGGACTGTACTATGGGCCAAGCTATCCCATTGTTGCACATGCTAGAGCAACAGCTGAAGGAGGTGTGTGAAGCGTACATAGGTGTGGAGGAAAAAAAAGAAGCATATGAGTTGGTGGCGAGCTTATCATGTCGCTTAAGTGAAAATGCAAGGGTGCAAAATAAGATTCTGTCACAAAAACATTACATTTGTGCCACAATTCTGGATCCACGGTACAAATCGGCACTGCACAGTAAGACATTACTCCCTTTTTCAGAAGTGGATGTTGCCCGGTACAAAACTTGGATAGCTGAGGCAGCCATTACATTGGAAAATGAACGGCTGGTAATTAAAGGCCTCAAACCCACATCAAGTACTGCAGCAGGGCATCCGGCATCAAGTTCAACTTCAGAGCCTGTGGGCAGTGCATTTGGTTTACAGCTGTCACCAACACTATCGACAACAGCAAGAACCGGATCATCAGCCCCAGTACAAACGGCACAGGATTGGTATTTACAGCAAGGACTTGCTAGGTCCAGTGCTGATGCAAAGACAAAAGAGGCAGCACAAAGTGTAGCACCCCTGAACATTGACCGAATGGTCCAGGCCTACCTGGATGACCCAACAGAGGTCTACATTGATCAAAACCCATTGCGGTATTGGTATGGCAAAAGGGGCCAATGGCCAGTGCTCAGCAGGCTGGCGATAAACTATCTGGCTTGCCCTGTCGCAAGTGTCTCTTCTGAACGTGTTTTCAGTGCTGCTGGTTCCATTGTAACAGTGAAAAGGACCAGTCTCTCACCCAAAAACGTGGAGAGGTTAACCATGATCAAAATGAATCAGCAATTTATACCACCGAATTACACAATACATGAATCAACGCAGGAAGATGAGGACAGCGGCTCAGGTGACGGAAGTAGCGTGTTGGATGCTGATTACCTACTTCTGGTTGAACCCCCAGAGTTTGAGGACGAGCTATACTTCCCTGACAACTAGGCTTCCACTCCTTACTGTGATTCTCCCTTATTTACTTCTATTTGTGTGTCTGTCTTTCTGTTTGGAAATTTCAAATCACAACAAATCCATCACCACCGTCTTCGTATTTTATCGCCTTATATGAGTTTCAGCTGTCTGCATTTCAGTCCACTCCTCAGAGTCCTGCTCCTCCATCCTCCTGAATCGACCTAAATCTATTGCCCTCAAGCCAGATGATGATTGGATGTAGCATAATCGAAGAAAAACTAAAATCTTGCCTCGTTGAGTCTCTCCAAAAGAAGTGGAACATGATGATGACTACTATAGCTATCCTCCTTTCCGCGCCGATACAGACTGCCCATTAACTGAAGATGAGAAGGAACAGGTAATGAATGATGACATGCATTGGACGCTGACTGAGTGATTTGTGTTGTTGTTGTTTGTAGTGCATGAAGGTAATTCATTGTGTACTATTATCTAATCTACACACTAAAAGTAACTCAATGCAATATTTGTTTCCATTCTTGTTTTTCAATAACAATTTTCTACTTCTACTGCAGGCCGATCCATTGCATTTTGAATATGGAAAGGGGACTCAATCTGTACAATACTGCACACTGAGTTGGACAACACACCATGATGATGACCACAGTGACATTATCTCTTCGCAGTCACTCAGTACGATCCGAGATGATTGATGGAATAACTCAGTGCGTTTCATGAGTGCATTAAAAGGTAACCAAGTCAACAACAACCACTGCAGACCTACATGTCTGTGTAGTGGTAGAGTCGAGTGTGGTGGTATGACTGACAGCGGGGCATTGATTTAGTCACTTAATTTGTAAAATGCTATGTTGCTGTATATCTGCTTTGTCTGCCTCTGTCAAAAAAGGTACGCTAAATGGAGGATGTGTCACGGGTGCCGTGGGCCTGCTCTGTCCTGTTGTTGTTGGAGGTTAATGCTGGAAACAGACTAGAGTAGACATGATGTATCCAAATCCATGCCGCCTCTGAAAGTGTTCTTGTTGCACTCCACCGTAATTTAGGCATTTTTTTCGACTTGATTTTTCAATATCCCTTTTGTTTTCCCATCTGCAATTACAGGCCGGCCCTTACCCTGTGCTACACTGGGAAAAACAACTCTCACTTACCTTACCAATGAATCTACATCTGCCAGGCAGGCAGTGGCATCACCCAAGATTGATGGCCGGAGCGTCCATGGAAGGGAGGATCAAGACGAATGCCGAGATGCAACTCCCCATTTTGACCAGGATAACATACAGTAACAGTATCAACTTTCATCATCTTTTAAATTTGATTCATTTTTTGTCTTCAATCATTACTACTGTGTGTTGTTGTTGTTATGTTTGCTCTCTGCTTATAATTGAATTCATCCCTACAGCAATTTTTGACTTTTCTTTGCTATCTTTAAGCCCGGGCCGGTACAACAGAACAGAAACTGTATGTAATTCGGGTCTCTCTGAGGGCAGACAGGCAAGGCAAATTTCATAATATACTGCTGCCCTGTACTGTCTAATTGTCTAGTAGTAGTAGTTAGTAAGTACTATCATTAACCATCAAGTTATCATCATCATGCATGCATTTCCTTTTTCTCCCTTAACAGATTTATGGATATGGTTGTCTGCCAAGATTGTGTTTTGTTGTTGTCCATGCGTACTGTTTTTCTTTGTCAAACCTTTCCCAAAACCCCCCTTCCCAACCATTCATCAAACCCTAACCCTCTTCCCCCGGGCTGTGTGACTTATTGAGGTGTGACTAAATTAAATGTACACCAATAATTTATCACACGCTTGCTGGGGCGGATGTGGCTAAAGCAACAAAAATGCATTTTCAAGGCAGGGCGAGGATCTTCTTCTGCTTGCCCACCGTCCTATGAGCAGTATATTTGCGATTTTTTTTACCAAAGGAACCTAATCCATCTGCATTAATTGCCGGCATAGATTGGATTTGTTGTCATCCTCCGAAACAGCACTAACGGTTACGCTTGTGTCGAGTCACGGTGTACTGTAGGCCTAGTCGAGTGACTAGACACAGCTAGAGTTTGTAACTCTATGTACTAGGCTATCCCCGCAACCATTATGTTTCCTTGTATTTTGGCATATTATTGTTTGGCAGTAAGTTCCGTACTGTACTTCGTTCTACTACTCCTCCCACAGTCTCTCTCAGGCGACTGACTGTCTCATTTTCTTTTATTTGCAAGTGCTACTGCCAGGGTCTACTACTACTACCACCACAACCATGGCATGTTGGGAAAGAAAACCATCATCACCATGCAGCCATCGCCATGCCCAAGTTAAACATCAAGCACAGGTAAGAGAAGAAGTTTGGGGGAGGCATAATTAATAACGGATTTTTTTTTCATTAATTCTATTTCACACACCCCTTTGAGTCCAGTTGCAGAATGCATAGATTAGGAGGAGAGACTGACAGTACTAGTAGGACAAGTCCCTCAGTGAGGGGTACCGCATCTGTCTGTTTGTGTCTTAGTAACTCAGCCAATTATTTAAATCAAACACTGGCTGTGGCACTGCACCAGCAAGGAAACAGTGTGACGTAAAACAGTAACCCCACCCACAAAACATTAACAACATCGTATATAAAGTCTAAATATGTAATTTAATACCCTAACAAAAATAAACTATGTAAAAAAAATCCCACAGCACCTGACCCACCCCTCTCCCTAACCCCAACCAATGTCCATGTCCCGGAACGAAAAAGTCCAACAAATGTCCAATAGTCCAATAGTCCAAAACCCAACGCCCGATTCCCACCCACAAAAACAAGCTATAAAAAAGGGGCAATAAATAAACAGGGTCTCAGCGGGCTCGCCTCTCCAGGACACGGATGCGCTCCTCTAGGCGGGCCACGCGGCGCTTCAGCGCGCGGCAGTTGCATCCACAGGGGGGGCAGCAGTGCTTCTTGCAGTGTGGTGGCGGGCGGCTGCCAGGCGGTGGTGCCGTAACACTGGAGGGGGGTGGCTGGGGCCCGGGGCATTGGAGGAGGCTGCAGCTGCTGCTGCCTCCTCCTCCTCTAGAACAACCAGCCGCTGGTATTCCGCCTGTATGGCCTCCAGCTTCCGGCACCGGGCCTTGGCTGCCAACTCCTTCCTGTCGACTTTACCTTTGGAAGGAGTAGCTATATCAAGAAGAAAAAACAAGACTATTGTAAAATATACTCTTAGCAAAGCAGTCAGACAAATTCATTCTACACATAGTGGCACAGTAGCACTAGCAAGCACAGTACGTAACATTTGTGGTATGTATCTATCCTCCCACTACCTCGGCCTCGAACATTTGTGGGAGTTTCAGGCATTCCACCACCCATGCATCTGATTCCTATCACACACCTATGCATGCATCCCACGTATCCTTCTCTGCCAGTCATAAATATAAAATCTCACCCGTACTTCCTCCTTCCACCCTTCTTTCCCTTTTCGTTCAACCCATCCATCAAGGTCATCTGATCTGACTTTTAGTCTTTTCCATAAAACTTTCACAGCTGAGTTGAAGTCCGATAGAAGAGGCCATTGGTTACTCAGTACACTCCCGTCGCTAATGCTATTGCTAATGCTAAGTAAAGGGTGTCTTCTTCAACCGTTCACAACAACTTCTTACTTAAGTCTCAACAGTACAGTATACATTACACCCTTGCAGCGAGTGTAATGTCAATAAGTAAGGATTAGGAATATAACTTACCACCGCCCGCCACTGCTGCTGGCTCACCCCCTGCAGCTCCTCCTACAACTGCCGCATCGCCTGCACCCTCAGCGGCCGCGTCACCTTCGCCGCTGGCCCCGGTACTGGTGGTCGGTAGTACGCCTAGAAAAAACATTACACATTTTTCAGATGCCATATACACCTCCCCCTATTTTTCACTAGCAAGAATGAAAAAAAAGTTAATACATACATAATACATATACAACATACATCACTAGTACAAATCAGGTAGTAGAGTAGACACTAGTAGTGTTATATGGTCCCTAGGGTCATTCTAGTCTTTGCTAAGTTACCCCGAGCCATGCAACCATTTTAGCTCTGTTTTTTATTTTTGCGCAAGTTACCTCGCAGCTTGTTGTGAAAGACGCCTTTGAGCCCACATGAGCTCATACTGCTACTGTCTGAGCGCTGCGTACAAGGTCGAAAAACAAGCCACTTTGTTATGGAGTTCTGGTGTTAGTCCATATTGCTTATCCATAAAAATACTGCACTTTTTGGCACGACTGAGAAATGCTTGCACTATACTAACGCGCACCATTTTTCTCATAACAGACGGAAGATTCCCTTATACGAAGAACCAGAGCTTTGCAGAGCTTATGATGTAACCAGTACTAGGTTCTTCTAAGGTGAGGGGTCCCCAGAATTCTCACATCTCCATTTATAATTTTATATAAACTAGATTCCTACCAAGGGGAGGGTGGTTCTTCCACCACTGTTCAGTTATCATGATCTCGCCTTTTGGCTTCTATGGACTTGTAGTTGTAAGTAACTTGTAAGTGTAACAATGTTTATTGTTTTAATCTTATGCATTTTACTGTTGCTGCTGCATTATAGAACAACGTACAGAGCTTGTCAGTTGGAAATAAAAATAAACCTTTTGAACTTACATAGACTCGGTGGTATTTGGTGTGGACTTACACGAGAGAGTGAGCGAAAGGGTGTGCATTGCTTCCGCGACAGAGGTCGGGAGTGTTATGTTCTGGGTTGGCTACTCATTGGGTATTTTGGGGGGGGGCGTTTCGGAGACCTAATGAGACACTATAACTAGTCGGTCAGGGTATTGTGGTGGCTTCTGATTGAGGTGTGAGGAAGGTCCAACCTCCCATCACCAACGTCCGATTTTCTTGTGCAAAGTTCTGTATGTGCAGAATCCCTACAACAGTAGTAGTATGTCCTATCCTATCAAAAATTGTAAAATGTGGTTGGGCATTTTCTTGGTGAGAATTGTCGGAAAGCCTCAAGAATAAGAAGACTAGAAGTAGTAGAAGAGGACAACCCAAAGGACTGGACTCAATGGCTATAGCTATTGGTGAATCTGAGTTTTATTTACAATATTTTAAATAAAGAGTGGGCAACTGGGCAAGCTTAGCTACAGACAGACTAATAGTAGTAGTACAGAGAGTCATAGCAGACGCAGTTAGAGGCAGGGATAACAAGAATTTAGAAACAGATAGTATAGATCAAAGAAGAATTTGTAAAAATGAGAATTAGGATACCGAAATAATAGTTCGGAAAAAATAAGGTGCAGGAAAAGTTTGGGAAATATAATTGTTAATATTAACCACTGGAGGACTTACTGGGGCCAGCAGCAGAGCCCTCGATAGAGGAGCGGTCCTGTCCCTGGGAGGCATCTTGTAGATCTTCTTCGCCCGCCGCCTGTGACCCCGTCTTCTTGCCCCTGGGTGCTGCTCATCATGTAAGATTTCATAAAGAAAGAGACAAAAATTAAAGTTTGGTGTGAAATAAATAAAATATTTTCAAATACGCACCAAAAACATTTTTGGTAACAACAATTGCAATAAAATTGACCTATCTGATCGACTGGTAGTATTGCGAGATTCACGGACCGTCTAGCAAGCCTAACTACCACCTGACCTAGCCCACCTATTCCAATCCAGATGGGCCAATTGTTCAGTAAGTCTGAATTTCCATTTATTTTAGTCCTCAAAAATGCATAGATGGAGGACACATGCATACATTTTTGCATACACCAAATTGTTGGCTGGTTGCCGCTGATGTTCTGCTAGTGATGATATAAGCCTATTAACACTCAGTAAACAAACTACAAAAGGTTCTACTAAGGACTGGGGTAAGCAGCACTCAGCAGCACGTGACGTGACAGAGGATGCGTCACGCACACCACTTAGAAATTACCAACTAATAAGTAACTAAACATATCAATCCACCACTATCCCTTCTTAGTGGCAGGAGGACAAAGGAAGGACTACTCTCTCTAGCATTACGTCACTTAAGTTCTCTAAAGTAAACTCTTACATAATCATCAGGCCAAGCGAGCGCAAAGTTGCAAACAAGTAAGATTAGTAGCGCCGAGCGCCTGTGTCATAACAATCACAGATTTTTAAACGTAATTTACCTGCAATGTAAGCAGCAGCATTCTTGCTGGTCGAAAAAAAAAAATATTCGCAATATATAACACAGAGCAGAAGAACACAAAGTAGTAATATTAAATAGCTACTCACCAAGCCCCGGGACCTCCACTCCTAGCAGGTCCAGCAGGTCCTGCTCCCGGTCCAGAATATCGGACCACCGGTGCGTCAGCTGATTCTTGGTGCGCCGGACACCAGAGCAGCGAAACACTGCCCGACGCACCTAGCCCCACCGCTGCCGACGCTCCCAGAGCCCGTACACGGACCCAGGCCTGCCGCCTGCTGCCAGGGTTAAGGGGAGGTGGCGCTGAACAAAAAAAAACAGTGCAGCCACCTCCGCCTCACTAAATAAGGCCCGTGCCTGCACCCCTCTTTGGCGCCGCCTTCCGCAAGGAAGGCGGTCGCGGCTCTGACTACGAGCCCTGTGGCTGTGGCCCTTTGCCATGGTTCTGGGTAGGCGGGGGGCGGAAAAGAAAAGGTAGGAATTAAAAAAGTAAGTAAAAGAAATGAAAAAGCAGGTAATAGAAAAAGTGTGAAAAAGTAGTTAAAAACACACAAAAAGTAGAAAAAAACTCAAAATATAGAATCAGGAAAATAGAGAAATAGATAATAAATAAAAAAGACCAAAAAAAAGTTTACAGAAACAAAGGATTGAAAAGATAGAGGGAGGATTGAAAAGCAGGCCCAGAACCATAGCAATAGAGTGAAAAACAAGATGGCCGCGCCCATTGCGACCGCATGGGCAAGTTCGCGCGATATTCTCCCCCCAAGCACGCAAAAAGCGTCGCAAACACGTATTGCGCGTTTCCTGAACAGGAAACCCATATCGCGAACGGGCGGGAGCATGCAATACGCGACCCGGAACTGGAAATAAGCATCGCGAGCGGGCGGGAGCATGCAATACGCGACCCGGAACAGGAAATACCATCGCGAGCGGGCAGAACAAGTGAAAACAAGATGGCCGTGCCCGTTAGCGACAGCATGGGCAAGTTAGCGATATATTTCCCCGCGAGCACGCAAAAACACATCGCAAACGGGCGGGACCAGCAATTCCGCGATTTCGCGGAATTTCCACGCGCTCGCGGAATTTTTTAGCAATTTCGCGGAGATTTGCGGAACGCGACTACGCAAATTCCGCCCACCCTTAGTTTAGAGGCCATCATCTCTTTTTGCACTTGCATGTGTGCCCTGCTGAAGCCTGAGGTCAGTTTTAAACGCAGACCTGGGTGCCAGGACTGCTTTTAAAAAGTAAATTGTGCCCAAACTCGACTTTGGGGTTTGGGGCACTTACAAATGGATAACCTACAATGGTTTGGCATATTAGGGACCCCCATGGTCTCCCGTAGGTATCCCAGGGGTGGGGGGTCAGGTATTTATAAGGTACACCCTTATAAAATGAGTTTTTATATGCCTTGGTAAAGTGCAATTTCACATTTCACTCCCCCCATTGTGGTAAAGTGCTGCTAAAATTCGACTTTGATGCTAGGAGCACTGTGGAGGGAGGATCTGCAATATTTCTACAGATTCAGAACCCCTAAAGTCTCCCCTAGTTGCACATGGGGTGGGGGTCCTGTAGATATAAGCAAAGCACTTATAAAATATGTTTTTGTAAGTCCTGGTGCTGGAAAAATGGCCCAAGTCATTTTTCCCATTGCAAATCCCCTGTTACATAGGTTAACATGGTAGAAAGTTATTAACTAATAACTCTTGATAGGAGAGGGCTAGAAGTGCCATTCAAAGACTTCCCTGAATGGTATTAATAAATGCAACAATATGATATTGTTGAAATTCTCCTAAAGTGTACATACAAGAAGTTATAAGACTTTCTTGTTTGTAAGTCCAGATTCAGCCTTCCAGTGGTCTGCCCTGATTGGTCAGAGTTAAGTGGATTAGCCAGGCTGCCTTGAATACCATACCATACCAAGACATTTATAAAGCGCACGGCTACCACCAACGGCGGTGTCCCGGCGCTACACAGAGACAAAGGAAGATAAAGAGAGGAAAGGCAGACTAAGGGAGATCAAAAAGCCAGGTTTTCAGAGCACTCCTAAAAGTGGTTTCAGATTCTGCTTTGCGCAAGTAGAGCGGCATCGCATTCCAAAGAGCGGCAGTTCTGACTGCAAAGGCGCGCCCTCCCATCCTGGCTTTGCAGTAGGAAGGAGAGCAAAGAAAAACTGAGAGTTCGAGCGCAGAGTCCTATTTTGGTGGTATTTCCGAAGTCTGAGCCTCAGATAGTCAGGTCCACTTTCTCTGGTAGCTCTAAAAGCGAGTAATAAAGCCTTAAATTCGATTCTTCTCTTCACTGGAAGCCAGTGAAGACTGCGCAAGTGGGGGGAAATGTGATGCCGAAGAGGCACGTTTCTAAGAAACCTAGCACCTTGAAGAGGTGATAAAGAGGTGATAAAGAGCCCCTGGGGTCAACCAGCTCTGCTGGCAGGGCAGTGTGCTGTTCCAAAGGAATGCCAGGCCAGGGGGAGGAGTCGTAAACTATGTTCATCAAAGAGGAGAGCAGAGAACAGTGTCATTTACAACTCTGAACTTCCCACCTTAGGCAGATGGTAGGATTATGGAAGGTATGAGCAGATGCAGCGGGGAGAGTCTAAGTAAATTAGCCATCCTAGGGGTGTTTAGCCAGCTCTTGCCTCCTTGCTGGAAAATATGCCATTATGGATTTGGAAGATTTGATGCACTCTGGGACAAAAAAATGCCACACTCTACAGGAAGTGGTCATATGTTTGAGGAGTTACCCTGCTCCCATTGGTCAGGAGTGACCTCCTGTCTGACCCAGAGAACATGGAATAAGTATCTGAGAGGGGCAGAGCCCTCCAAATCTGCTGCTTGAAACTTACTGAAGCAAGACATTGCCAAGCTGAGAAGTTTTGCGGTGCAAAGATTTGTAAGGCCTGACCTCTGAAGACTGCACCATCTGAAACTACAGCCCTGTGGATTATCTTGCTGAAAAGGAACTAAAGAGTGGACTCCCTGAAAGCTACAGGTTAAAAGAGCTCATCTGGAACATCACCAACTAAATCTGCACCTTGGAGAACTACCAGTGGATTTGTAAGGGTGACGTCCAGGTGGATTGTAGGAACTGAAGTCCTCAACTTTCAAGGACCATCTTGGAGCTTCCAGACCCTTGGAGTGAGTTTGAGACACTTTGGGACCCTTTGAGGAACTTCAGGAAGAAGTTCAAGAAGTTTGGATAACTATGGAGCAACTTTGGAAAAAAGCTCCATAGAGGGGCCGACTCAACCTGGTCAGCCAAGCCGCCTGCCTTCAACCGCGAGCCGGCCAAGCCACCCAGGTTCGTCCCGCTAAAAGCTCCGTCAGTCCAACTTCCAGAGTTTGACCGGGACTAGAAGAAATCTGAAGCCGGCGAACCCTCACCGGATCCGGCTACATGAAGAGCATCGAGAGACCCCGCAAGAAAAAGCTCCAGAAAAGTTTCTAAGTCTGCTCGTAGAAAAGGTGACCGGGAGCAACCGCGAGAGCCAAGCCGCCTGCCTTCCATCGCGTGTCGGCTTGGGCTCCTGGGTTGCCCCGCTGAAGCGCTAAAGAAAAGTTTCTATGTCCGGTCCAGGGAAGTTGACCGGGAGCTCGTCGAAAGGCAATCCGGCGAACCCTCACCGAATCCGGACTGGCTGGGAGCTTCGAGGGACCTCGGGAGAAAAGCTCCAGAAAAGTTTCTAAGTGTGAAGGTAGAAACTGAGACCGGGACCTGCCGCGAGCTGTAGCCGCCCA
Organism: Calotriton arnoldi; assembly: GCA_963921515.1. Taxonomy (NCBI): domain Eukaryota; kingdom Metazoa; phylum Chordata; class Amphibia; order Caudata; family Salamandridae; genus Calotriton; species Calotriton arnoldi. Next base: position 1,553,300 of record CAWUFW010003162.1, on the reverse strand, counting down.
GGGCTCCATCGCGGTCGGCCTGAAACTTTGACTTTGACCCGGTCTATCGCGAGCAGGTATCCCAATATGGTGCTATAATCTTCTAAGTGCTATATTTTGCTAAATCTTTGAAAATTCATATCTCCGGTTCCCTACATTGGATTTTTGTCGTTTTGGTGTCATTTTAAAGATAAAAATATTTCCAATCTTTATAAATTGGTGTTGGATTTTTATTATGTGTTGTGTCTTAATTATTTACTGAATTGGTGTTTTTGAATGCTTTACATACCTGTCTTTGAAGTTAAGCCTGTCTGCTCGCAGCCACGTTACCAAGGTTTGAGCATAGGAATAATTTTCTAAGACCTATGCTGAGTCCTACCAATGATTAGTGGCCTTATTGCCAGTGGCAGACCTACATTTGCCCCTACCAATAATCCACTTTCCAACAGTCAGCTCCTCCCAAACAGTCACAATGTACATTGTCATGCAGTCTGTATGTAAACTTGAACAATGCGTCAACATACATGTCAACACAATGTTAAAATGCATCTCCCCTTCACATTGCAGAGGGACAATCAACACCTCCTGCAGAGCAGACCAGACAACTCATCAGTGATGGTGGAGAGGACCTCCACACCTTCGACACCGATGCCCTACAACAGCTCATGGACAGCTAGGGCAACCCACCTCCAGGAGCAGGGCAGCCCAGCTGCATCGAGGAGACCCCACCCCCTGCACAGACCACACAGCAGGAAGCACCCACCACCACGGCTGGCTCCCAGCACCTCACCGAAGAACACGTCGCATTCCAAGGCCAGGTGTTAGACTGCCAGAAGGAGGTGGCTGAACAGGTGCGGGTGGGGTTCGACCTCATGGCAGCCAAACTAGATGACATATGTGAGTGTCTAAGTCCCATCAGGGACCACTTACACTCCCTAACGGACACCCACAGTTCGCTCCATGATGTCCAACAATCCATGCCCGACATCGCTGGAGTCATGACTCTGAGAGGAGAACAACTGTCTAGTCAGAGTGGCCTCAGCGATGTCAGCCGAGAGTTGGCACAGATGCTGAGGATAATGGAGAACATGGAGCGGATGCATGCGGAAAGAATGGCTGCCATGGATGCACACCAGCGAAAAGTTGTTGGGATCTTCCATGCCCTGCAGATCCTCATCATCGCATTGCTGCCACTAAGGCAGTTGCTGATGAATGCTGCTGGTACTTCTACACACACATCTCCGGCCCCTGATGTGTCAGTGGCACACAGTGCTGCAGACCAAACATCAGCACCCACATGTCAGACTGATGACATAGAGGACGAAGATGCGGGTGATTCCACCTTTGTAGTAAGAAGGAGCCAGTAGCATTCTTCCCAGCCATATGCCCTGTTTCAGCTTGGTCTGCCCTCTGCATCATGCCCTGTAACAACGCCTCCCACTGTCCCCCGAAACACTCTGCGAAACTCACCTTGGACCTCGACATGGACTGCCATATTTTGTTTGCATACCAATGACACAGCAATCAGTCTGCGGACTGTACTCTTCCTCTTCCGATGTTCTTGTCAATCCCTAAATGACTCTGGCTGGCCCTCCACTGGGCTACAATGTAATGTGGGGTTTGCATGGCCATGTACTGCTCCAGCTCCGACACTCCACCGAATGTGTATGAATCATTCAAATTCACACAGATGTGTCATGTCCATAATCTATCAAGTATGAAAGTATGGATGAATGTAAGGACATTGATTGCCCAAAAAGGTACACCCTGGGAAATGAAAGCAATGCGCATGTTTGACCGTGACACACATGGGAAGTGGGATGACTGGGAATGTGTGCACTAGCTGTGGCCTCAATGCTCTGAAACAACAATCGCGCAATTCCTCAACTTTGCCCCACGCAATGTTAGAAATAGGGCTGGGTATGAAATGTCAAAGTCGTTGGCAGGCCTAAAGTAGTGTCCCCCATCACATTTCACAACAGAACATCTCTTCGCATACCTACTCACACTCAACTGGGTGGACACAGCCTGTAGTGATGGATCACATTGATCCACATGGCAGGAATATGGACACCATACTCACATTGCTGAAGACACGTAAGAGCACAGGTCTGTCAGCAACTATCCCAACCACTATGTCTGGCTCACAGAGGTGGAGCTGGCAATAGGGACTCACCCCTAAGTGAAATGCGTCAGTCAGTCCCTCCCTGTGTACGGACAATGCTCATTGAGGCACACGATTTGTCATTCTAATCAACACTCATCACAGTTGAACACTAGTGAAGTTGCGTGGACTTTATTTCCATGTGCGTGTCAGTACGGGCAAGACAAGGGCCACAACATGCAGACCAATGCATCAGACACTAACAGGCAGCATTCGGTCACGGTACAGTTCCACTTGACAGGCGTAGTGCATGCGCCCAGGATGTTCTGCCATTGCGTTGGTGGCTCTCGTAGAACCGGCACTCTTCTGACCTGCGGCAGTTATGTGGATGATATGCCACAGCTCGGAGCAATGAGTCGTATGTGTGTGCAACGTTTGGACGTATGGGTTGTTGTGTACGTAAGTGTCAAGGGCATTCCATGCAAGAGTACCTCGAGCAAGAACTTCTGTGTGTGGGGTGTGGATACGTTGGTCCTTCATTAGCGCTGTGCATAGTGTAGGAGTCGTCATCATCTGCTATGGTATCTCTCTCAGGGGTGCCTGCCGCATGCAAGATCAAGGTCGGAGGTGCAGATGTCCTTCCGCCTTATGTATTGAGACAAAGGAGCTTTCATCCCTAATTTTAGTCTGACTACTGCTTGCATACTGGAAATGTGATGTGGCTTTCGCGCTGCAATTAAGGCTAGGCCTTAGGCTTATGGTGCACCAATAGCGATACACACACAACAGTTGGCATGCATGAGCCAAGAGCCCGAGCGGCCTTGCGCTTCTTGTACAATCCCTTCGTGCGCGGCCGCCCTCCGGGTGCATGCAACATTGCAACATTGTCGATTGCGGGCCATGTGGCGCAGACACTGCAACAGAGACACACGCATCAGTTGGTTTCCTGTCCAGCCCAGAAATGAACCACGCCCAGAGCCCAGGGATAATTATTCACACCCCTACTCTGGCCTGGGGTACGCCGACCCAGCCCACTTGGCGTATGTATAAAGGGGGGGACGACGACGCTACGTGTCCCAGTTCTTCTCCACTGCCGGAGGTGACATGGCTGCGTACGCCTGGCATATCACGAGACTCAATCAGAAAGGGTCCATGACTTGCGTTGCACAGAGTTGGTGGCACCGGAAACACTGCGGCCGGCACGGGCCTACCGCCACGGGACGGTGACTTTCGGTGCACTGAGGTAGGGGCACCTTAGGTGCTGAGCGGGTGTGCAGCCTGCAATGATGCGCCATCCTGGCGGTCCGGACTGGTAAGGGTTTGTGTGAGCCCTGCTGGACCGCAGTGTAGGCCTGAGCCAGCGGGCAGCGTGGGCCTACCGCCACGTCGCATTGCCTCGCGGTTCACAGGGTTAGTGGCACCTATAGGGCTGAGCGGGTGTGCAGCCTGCGATGTTGCCGTGTGCACTGATATGATCTCTGCCATTGCGAAATCAAAACCCAGAATCACGTGTGTGACCTGGTGGCCCACGGGGCTGCATGATGTGGAGGCTGCCAAGGTCGCGGGCCCCGGGCTTGGAGCTTGCACGGCACGTGGTGGGCCCTCTTGGAGACACGCTGGTGGCGGAAGGTGAGTAGTGCGGCCTGGGTGCGCAGGGGCGGGCAAACACCGCTGGGTGGCGGGAGGGGCTGGGGTGCAGCAGCCTGTGTGCGCAGGGGCGGCCAAGCGATGGTGGCATGTGCAATGATATGGACTCTGCCATTCATAGATCTGGACTCTGTTTCAGATAAGGGACCTGGTGGACTGCAGTGTATACCGGCACGTGGTTGGAGACACACCGGTGGCAGCAGGTGAGCAGTGAGGCCTGTGTCCGCAGTGTCGGCACTCTCTCTCCCTCTCTTCCTTTCACTGTCTCTCTCTCTTCCTCTGTTACTCTCTCTCTCCTTCTCCTTCTCTCCCCCTTTCTCTCTCTTTCTCTCTCTCCCTCTCTTTCACTCTCTCTCTCCTTCTCCCTCTCTCCCCCTTTCTCTCTCCTTCTCTCTCTCCCTCTCTTTCACTCTCTCTCTCCTTCTCCCTCTCTCCCCCTTAATCTCTCTTTCTCTCTCTCCCTCTCTTTCACTCTCGCTCTCTCTCCCTTTCTTTCTCTCTCTCTTTCTCTCTTTCTCTGTCCTTTGATGAGCGCATGACACACCTTCTTATCTTGAATTTTGTGTTGCAGGCTGTGTCTTACAGATAGTGGCGGGCCTGGGTGTGGTGGCGGTGGGTGTTGTGGCCCTCTTGGGGCTCCGAGCTGCATGTTCAGTGGCTCCATGGCATCTGTGGTTCTTCAGGTGTGGCTCTGGTCTGGCCTCCCTTTTGTGGTGCAGGTTGTCGTCCGACTTAACACCAGGTAAGACCAGGTGTTAAATCCCTGCTGCTAACGCGCCTTATCGCCTGTTTTGGGATCTTATCGCCGATCTGGCTGGTCGTAGGGAATATTGCGAAGTGTTGTTTTTGCGGCTTTTTGCACGGGAACGCCTACTCTGCATCTCATTAGCGTTAGTTGCCGGTGTCATCCGTGGCGATGTTTTTTGCGCCTGCTATCGCAGGAAAACTGGCGATATCGGCTGTTAGCACCAGCTTGTGAATGGTGCGATATATCTATCGCCACTTTGGCTGCGATAAAGTGCCGCTGACTCGGCAATAAGTCCTTGAGAATATGCCCCATTTTTCTCTCCACTTCAAGCAGCAGATAGAGACTATTACTCTGGCCCAAAAACACTTTCCAGGAGAAATAAGATCCTATTTTATGGGGAAAAACAAGAATTGATCTGGGACCATCTGGACTCAATTAGTCAGCATCACCCGCGAAGATCAGCCAGCCAAGCATTGGACAAAGAGCGTAGTCTGATTGGATGGACCTTGGATTCAGTGGTGGAACTTGCCTTATCTACATCTTACTTGAGTTTTTTTAAAGTTAGAACAACCAATGGCCACCTCTGCCTCTTAGATCACTGACCTGTGCAATTTCCTTGTGGAGCATGGTTTCCTGCAGTGATGGTGTAGTTTGGGGTCAGGAATTTGTATCTCTTACGCCTCCTTGCCTCGTCCCCAGAAACCTTGTTGAAGAAGAAGAAAGGAAGGGAGGTGTTGTTTTCATCTTGTGTAGGTAATGCCATTCAGTTTCCAGATAAAGAGAAACTCAGCCCAGCATTTTAGCACAAGTTGAAATTGTAGGTTTGAGCTCCTTTGTGAACTGTTGCAGAGACTCAGGGTTGAGTGTAGTTTGTTTCAGAGCCTTGGCATGTAGATGGATGAGCCTTGCAAATTTAACGCGCACTGTGGCTAAACAACATATTAAAATAATTAATAAGACAATGACAGCCGAGAGATGAAAGAGACACTAATTATTATCTGTAGTTGACTTGCTTTGCCAATACACAATATGTAAGTCGCGTCGGAGAACTTGGCAGCGCTTGTTTTTTTTAAATCTATTTTTAGCTTTAATACTCAATAGCTTTTACTGTGTGATAATTCTTTGACTTTTAGAACTGCAAAGCACTTACGCGCTGCACGCTCCGACCCCGGTCCACCGCAGCTGTTGCTGTTTGCGTGGAGGGCGGACCTGCAGAGCGCGACACACCTCCTGCGTCGTCACACGCTAGGCGACAGCTGGGGAAGTCTTTTAGGGCCGATGCCACGGACGCGCAGCGGACGCGCGCAGCGGGTGCACAGCTGGCGCGCCGAAGGCGCGCCTAAGGCAAGCCTGTGTGCGCCCGTCCGCGCCTGGCCCGTGCCTAGGGCCAGAAGTCCAGGTGCTCTCTTCAAATGCCACCAACGCTCAATTGTAAAACAACTTATAAACTGTGACCAGGAGGCCGGGCTTTCGGTCTGTACAAAAACACCTGGGTACCAATATTCATCAGAGCAATTAAAATCCTATCGCCCTCCTCCATCCCACAAGTGTGCCCGCCTATACTTTGACGGCAAGATGGAAATATGCGCAAACTGTGGCTTTTCTTTAAAAGGGATTCTAGGCCATTCCAACAACATTAAAAATAACAACACGGTGAACACCAATCTGACAGCCCCGTCTCATAAAAACTTTTCCTTTCTGTACACCAATTGTCGCTCCCTCCCTAAACACAAATTGGACTTGTTTGACCTGTTGATTGACGAATTACCTGATGCTATATTCCTGACGGAGACCTGGCTCCATGAAAGCGCAGGCCCGGATGTCGCTGTCGCCCTACCACATAACTATGCAATAGTTACGAAAGATAGAGTCACTAAGACTGGAGGGGGCATAGCCATTATCTTTAAAAAGGACTACCAGTGCTCTTTTGAACCCGTTGCGTCCCAGAACAGTGAGGCAGCACTATTTAAGTTGACCCTGACCCCCAATTTTACCTTCTCAGGTATGCTTGTATATCGTCCCCCGGGACCATCTGCATCCTGGGTCTCTTCCTTTCCTGAACTTATAACTTCTCTAAGTATGAAAACAGCTAATTTCACAATTTTGGGAGACTTCAATCTACATCTGGAAGACCCCACTTCTAAAAGCAGCACTAATCTTATTTCTGATTTAGCAGCTTTAAATATTAGCTTAATTAACTCTGGCCCCACGCACGAGGCAGGTCATTTGTTGGACCCCATTTTTTCGACTCTCTCTGGGATCCAGTGTTCCCCAGCCCTCCCTATAAATTGGTCGGATCACTTTCTTATTAAATTCTACTTAAAACTCCCGGAGATCTCTGCACCCACTTATTCAATTCCAGATACTCTAATCAGGGATTGGAAAAACTTAGATGCCATGGCTCTAAATAGGATCTTATGTTCCCACATGCCCATTTCCAAACAAACGGTGAACTTACTTTCTACCTCGGTGCAGAAATGACTCCTCAATGCCATTGACACTTGTTTACCTTTGTCAAAAAAAAGGACCAATAATCATCGTCCTCCTGCACCTTGGTTCACCAAGACTTTAAGGATAGAGAAGGCCAAATGTAAAGCAATGGAACGCAAGTGGAGAAGGAATTATACCCCTGATTCCAAAAGTAATTATAAAGCAGCAAAAAAGACATATCATAATCTTTGCAAAACTGCTAGAGCGGACCATGTTTCGTCCACCATCTCGAATGCCCTAAACTGTTCAAAAACGCTTTTCAACATGGTTAAAGAGCTTGCTGGTTCCAAAACCCAAACTAGGCCCCCTGCACTTAATAAGCAGCAATGTGAGGACCTGGCTACTTTCTTTGTACAAAAAGTTGAGAATATATACCTGGATATAGTACGAGGACAGGATGATAACCTTTCCCCTTCCCCAGAAACACCCACACCACCCTCTATGGTCAACACGCCCCCCAACCAGGATTGGATGTCCAATTTATCCATTAATCATTTGGACACATGGCCCCTGCTAAATACCAGTACCCTAAAAAAACTTTTAGGTAGTATAAAATCGGGATCTCCAAGGGATCCCCTGCCTGTTTCCGTGCTTCAGCAGCTGGAACCGCCATCGTTGCATGTAGTCATGGATCTCTTAAATGCCTCCTTGTTGGAAGCTGTCATCCCGCTAGATTGGAAACACGCCATGGTATTGCCTCTCCTTAAAAAGGCAAACGCTGACCCTGACTTACCCTCAAAGTATCGTCCCATCTCACTGCTACCGGCTTTCTCTAAAATCTTAGAAAAACATGTCCATGCACAGCTTTCGTTGTTTGTCGAAGCTCAAAGTTTTCTCCATCCCTCCCAATCGGGTTTCAGACCTGGTTTTTCAACAGAAACCACCCTGTTGGGGGTTACAGAAAGACTACGCTACCATCTGGACGCTGGAGACACTGTGGCCCTCATTTTGCTGGATTTGAGTGCAGCTTTTGACACGGTGTCTCATGCCGTGTTAATTAAAACCTTAAGATTGCTGGGCATATGCGGGTCAGCTCTGAAATTGCTTATCTCTTTCCTTACAAATCGCACCTTTCAAGTTTTTTCCCCTACAGCCTGTTCCGATACCCACTCTCTTGCTCATGGGGTACCTCAGGGCTCCATCCTTAGCCCCCTACTTTTTAATCTATATGTAAGGCCCTTGGCGGATATTGCAGAGCAGTCCGGGCTGACCCTCTTCTCTTATGCGGATGATTCTCAAATCATTTTCTCTCTATCCATGAAGAAAACTACAGAGATTTCTCCCCTTCAGCTGGGTTTGAGGAGTATCGCATCATGGATGCAATCCAACTACCTCAAACTAAACAGTGGTAAAACCGAGGTCCTTATATTCGGGAAAAATAAGGAACTTTGGGGCCCTCAACACTGGCCCTGTGAGATGGGTGCTCTTCCTATACCGGTTTGCCAGGCTCGAAACTTGGGCGTCATCATTGATGATGCACTCAGTATGCACGCCCAAGCTGTCAAAGTAGCCGCCACCTGTTTCACAATCTTGAAGTGGCTAAAAAAAGTTATCTGGATGCTACCAGAACCTACTCAGAAAACTGTTGTTCATGCTTTGATCACTTCGAGACTTGACTATGGCAACGTTCTGTATTTGGGATCAAACAAGGAGGTGACGTAGGCTGCAACTGGTCCAGAACTCCGCAGCTAGGCTTTTATGCCGGATCCCCAGAACCTCCTCTATCTCCGGTCATCTTTGTGATCTGCATTGGCTCAGGGTGGAGAACCGAGTTAAGTTCAAAGCCCTGAGCTATATGTTTAAAATTAAAATTGGAGCTGCCCCCAAATACCTTCAATCATTGGTCCATCCTTATGTCCCTCTTCGCGACCTCCGCTCATCCACTCAGGGGAGGTTTTCTGTCCCAAAAACTAAACTATCGCGAATAGGTGGAAGGTCTTTCACATACCTAGGCCCCTCACTCTGGAATGTCATGCCCTTAGCTCTTCGCAACGAAACAAATTATATTCAATTTCGTAAATCCTTGAAGACATGGCTTTTCAATCAATAGCCTGCTGCCTTGTTTAACTCAGTCTCTGATCTGCTTCTGCGTTGGGAAACCCTTTTTGGGTAGCTGTTGCGCATTATAAGTTTAAAAAAAAAAAAAAAAAGAAGCATCCATTTCTGAGCAAGTTATGAAAAACGCAAATATTGTAACCCTGGGCGGTAAACTCCGCTCCGCTCGCGGAGTTTGCGGAGTTTCCTGCACTCCGCATTATGCGGAGATCGCGGAGTTCCGAAAAACTCCGCTTCGCGGTGCGTAGCGGAGTTTTTTTCTCGCTCGCGTTTGTCAACGTCAAGTTGGCGACCGCGAGCGAGGAAAATCAACCTCCCGGCAAGATTTTTCCTCGTTCGCGATCGTCAACATCAAGTTGGCGAGCGCGAGCATGGAAAATCAACATCCCAGTGAGATTTCTCAACGCGGGGGGGTCAGGTTTCTCATTGCGAGTGGTCACGTATGCTCGCGACAGCTCGCGTTGAGAAACTGCCCGTTCGAGTTGAGAAAGCTGCCGCTCGAGTAAAAATCTACTCGAGCGGCAGAAAAGGAAAGCAGGGACAGCTTGCACTGTGCATGGTGCCGTTCGCAATGATTGCACAGTGCGGACAAGCATCCGGCACTGTGCAATCACCGCGAACGGCATTTTTCTATTGTACTCCGCCGCTCGCGTAGCTCCGCGTAGTGCGGCGGAGTTTTTTTTTGCACTTCGCGTAGTGCAGCATAGTGCAACTCCGCGAACTCCGCCCAGGGTTAAAATATTGCCTGGACGACCCTTGGTGCTGTTGTGCTTCAGAGTTAAATTTCGATTGGACATTACACTTTGCCTCGCTCCTTCCCTCACACAAGCACTTTCTGCTCCGTGGGTCTCCAACTTTGGTTTTCTCTGCACCAGAAGGTCAGGAAGAATTGAGCTCCTCCCAGCATGTGCAGATGCTTCAATGCACTTTGCAGCCCCATCGTGTGGGGTCCCTTTATTATTTTCTCCTGAGTGACAGCCGCCATCCTTCTCATGCCATCAGTGGCATGCTTTCTGAAATATTTTGGATGGGTCTCTCCATCACTGTCTAACTTAGTGTCAGAACTGCTGGGACATTCAATAGTGTCCAGGATCGCAGTCCTGTCTCTGTGTACATTGATGCCTATTCAATTAATGACTTCCTAGGAGTAAAACTAGATTATTAGCAAGCATTGGCGATGCCAATAGGTCTTGCCTTAAAGGAATTTTGGATGGTGATGTGAAGCATTACAAGTAAATAGCATGCGAATAGATATGGATTTGTGTGGAAGCAAAGAAACGTAGAATATTATTGGTGTAGGTTAAAAGATCAAGGTACAGTTGCACTGTCATGCCAGACCTAAAAATCCATGTCGGTTATTGACTGCCCTCCTCCCACCTGTGCTGCTGTTTGTGAAAACCCCCCATAAATTATCTAGTTACTTAAGGCACATTAATAGCATTCCAATGTCCTGTGTGTCCATAAAGATTGAATCTTAGGCAGCTGGATAAATATATAAAATAATCACAGCTTTGCGAAGGGCAAGCACTTTTTGTTTGTGGAAGCACACAATGTCTGCCTAATCAAAACATGTACTCTGGGCTCCCGACATGTGGGCGGAGCCAAAGCGATTCTTTCTAGTGATACTCACATAACTGTCTGGCGACAGCTGCGCTATCAGGCCAGGCCATAAAAAGGGAATGTTTCCTAATCCAGCAACACAAACATCAGCAAACATAGCTTACTTGGGACATCTGGCAAATGAACACCATTAATTCACAGATTGTTAGGAAACACCACATGGTCCCTCATTACAAGTGCAGGATCAATTCAGATCCTTGTGCAAACGCTTGTTTTCACATGTATACGATTACGAGTTGTGTGATAATTATCAGACCCTTGCAGTTTCACCTTGATATGTTCAGGCAAGTCAAACATGCTGAAATTTAGCAGGGAAAAGGCTCTAAAAAAAGCACACTATGCAGAATTCAGTGTGTTAAATATTGATTAACATGCCCCCTAATGCATGCACATACTCTAATCGAGAAAAAAAGAAATAACTTCCATTTGCTGAAACAGCCGAAGCAGCCACAAGTGATACTGTATGGTTCCACTAGCACACAATGACCATGGCTTCACATCACTTGACACACTTACAACCACTGCAACATGCTTAGGGGTATAGGGCAGGGTCAAACTAGTAACCAAAATCAACCCTGGCAAAAGTGGTCAAACCAGCCCCACATTGCATTGTGTATGTGAATCTAGCACAAAAGATGGTCTCTTTGGTTTGTCGGTGTAAATGTGTTGTCTCACAAATACATTTTTAGGAAAAATTGGTCCAGGTGATGCAAATTAAAGCACAGTTTTTCAAATATATTAGCCAAGCACTTGCATGGCTGGATCATGGAAGCCAATACAGCCCTGAAAGTAGACCCCTGCCTAGCAGCCCAAGGGGGAAATACCAAAGTGCCAAAATGACCAACCTGGACCCTGAAAAAAGGTCTTGCAGGATCAGCCGGAATTAACCCTGGACCACTTTTACCATTAGGAAGACCCACAGTGGCAAATTGCAGATTCAGGTAGAAGCTGCTCGCAGTCACTAAGGCTTGCACTGAGGAGGGGAGCACAAGGTATGGGTAGCTGTTTGCAGAGAAAAAAACAAGCACATTGCTAATGGCACTACACTGAACAGCTGTGCTCCTAAAGACAGAGAGGGACAGGGAAAGTCGTGTCTAGGCAGGCATATACTTGTATTGCTCCTGTCACTACCTAGGAGACATGACAGCAAACAAATACACATGATCACATTCACTTTCCCTTCTTGTGGCACATAATATTATGCTGTGAAAGCAGAACATCTCTCGCCCTGTCCAACCATGTTGGACTATCCTTTCTGCTTATGCACTTACAAAACCATGTCCTTCACTGGGCACTAGCCCTTGCTACATAATGCATTTTGGTCGGTCTCCTCTCAGTTGTGTGCTTAGACTTATCGCACACTACCAACACCTATAGCTTTCTTTGCAGTGCCGACCCTTGGTGGCCATGTTGGATATGTCTTATGCATTCAGCAGTAGCAAGAAACCTCTGTAACTCTGTCATGCTCGACATATGTATAGCACTTCGCAAGTTGAGGCCTACTAGTGAACCTAAAAGGGAGAATGTGTTACGAAGATCTCAACTACACCTGTTCCTTAACAAGATGTGCCTAAACGTTATCTGGGAACAAGAAAGAAAGATGTTTGTATTGAACTCAGGTACACTTATTAAAAGTAGGACTAATAGTCCTACAACAGGTCATCATTTCACCTACACACAAGGACACAATAGTAAATGCCTGTGGAGGATGACCTGGCCTTGGCTGATGTTGGTGAATACTCCTTTCAAGAAGGAATGGGTTTCTCCTCTTGCGCTTTCTTTCCTTTTGCATAGTACCTTCTGTCCTTTCAGTCTTGGTAGAGCAGACATCACTGGCAATATTTAGTGCTCAGCAGAGGTAGTCATCTACGTTTAGGGTGCTCTTGGCATGAACCACCCAGCAAGGATTACAGTGTCTCTGCCTCAATGTGTTAGCCCCATACCAGCCCACATGGTCGCACTCTGTGGCTGGTGTGCCTGCACATGATGGTTCAGGTAAGTTGTGATAGCACCTGTCCAGATTGGATTTTGGGCCTGAATCGCATTGCTTGTGATCTAGTGGACATTGACTCTTAAGTTCTAATTCTGGCCCAATCACAAACTCACCACCTAAACAAGCTCGGTGCCCACCACAGGTTGCAGTGATGAGTATTTCAAGTTGGTTGAGTTCGCCTCTGACAGTGAGAGATGCCTCACTTCTCATACTGAGATGTGGCCAGAATTCTCTAGGGCCCTGACGCTTTCCGGCGCATGGTAACTTGTGGGTTGCTCAAGCAGTGTTAAGATGCATGGTGCACTGCGCTCTCAGGTGCATGTGCTTCAGCTCATGCCGCGGAGACACTTCAGGTCTTCCAAGATACACTCACTAGTACAGCAATGCACATCCTTCCATGTGTCACAGCTGGAGGGTTTGGTTCTTTACTCCTCTGCCCCTTTGTAGTCCTTCTTCTCCTCAGCAGCGTCTTCCTCATGCAAAGACACCTCCAATGCCCCTCTTGAGGAGTAGCTCAACAATCTTCCTCAAAGCAGGGCCAGGGCAGCCTCTCCCAGCAGTCTGGTAGAGCTCCAAAGGTTTTTCATCCAAAACTTGGCACAAGGAGCTGGTGATACTACCCAAACGAGGGGCTCAGAGAGTTTCTTGGTCGTCACTAGTGTAGAGATCCTGGATTCTGGTAGAGAAATATTGGTAGCCTGTCTTGAAGTTTCTGTTCTATCTGTATACTTAAGTTGCAGGAAACATTTCAATATCCCAAAACTCAGCTTTTTGAGCTGTTCCACCTTTTGCTTATTTACTCAGACTGTTATAGAATTTGCCAGCAGGAAGGTGGGGTGGAGCTGGGAATCTCCGGTCAGGGGAGACACAAAACAAGGATACAAAAGAGTGGGGTCGTCCCCATTAACTCCCTGTTAACCTGTGTGGGATTTCCCTTTCAGTGAATATTAGGGCTAAAAAGGGCAGGGGAAACTCCCTAGATTTCAAAGTGGTCCTCTGTCTCTTCCCCTCCTCACCCACAACTCTGGCCTGATGCAAACAGTCCCTGGGATGTCCTGGATGAGCCCTGCAAATCACATTGCTGTCTGGGACTCTCACAATCCTCCATCTTAGGTATGACTGGGATATACCGATACAAGATGGATTCCATTGTGGCTACGGCTACATGTGACACTCATGCACACAACCATCCTCTACATGCAGAAGCACTTACATGCGTAATCCATTTCCCATACTGATGGGCGAGATACTAAGATGCAGGCGGCTGGCAGATGAATTCAAACACGCAAGAGATACCAGTAAATGACTCTCCCTAACAGAGGAAAGGAGAAAGGCACACACTGTCGCTACATTTTCTCGCTGTCTCAACACTTAGGGGCATATTTACAAGCACTAAAAGTGACGTTCCTGTGGCGATAGGGGCTTAGCCTTATTTACAAGGCAGTGTTAAGCCACTTAATGTGGCTTAACGCTGCTTTGTAAATAAGGCCCCCTTTCACGCTATATTTAGCGTGAAAGGGGAGGGCAATGGGTGTTACGGTGGGCGTTCCACCGCAACATCCATTGATTTTGACACTGCCCCATATTTACAAGGGTGGCGTAAATATGGGGCAGCGCCAAAAGACCAGCAAAAACCTGGTATTAAGCAGGCGCAACGCGGAGAAATGTTTCATTTCTCCTCGTTTTTGCTGTTTCTATGTGTGCTGCGTTGTGCAGCACATATAGAAACAGCAAAATGCCTTTGATTGTTTATGTGCAGGGATGGGGTCCCTTCCTGCACATAAACAATCGATAAAAAAATGACATTTTGCAACTTCTATGTGTGCTGCATTAAGCAGCAAACATAGAAGTTTCAAAACGCCATGAATGATTGTTTATGTGCAGGAAGGGACACCTTCCTGCACATAAACAATCATTCCTCCCAACGCAGACACCCTTGCACTATGGCGCAAGGGTGCCTGCGTTGGCGCTAGGCAGCTGAATTCAGCGCCAGCGCTAGGGCAAATGCAGGGGTGTGCCGCATTCTTGTGAATACAGCGCATCCCTGCATTTTCAGAATGGAGAAGCGTGGCGTTAGCAATGTTTGTTTAACGCCATGTTTCTCCATTCTGTTGTAAATATGCCCCTTAGTCCTCTACACCCTGGTGAGCTGACATTGGCTCTGCTGGATAAAAAGGGTGAACCTTGTGTCCCACTCCAGACCACAGAGCCTGGCTCTGGCTTGCAATCAAAATCACAAAAAAACACCTGAAGGGAACACCCATGACTGCCGGGTGTGCTGAGGAATAGGATCAAAAATCTAAAGAGTTTGACATGTTGAACTTCAGGCATGTGCGGTCGCACTTTTGGGCCACGCAGGAGGCCTTTCTCTTTCCCAACAACTAAGCAAGCATTTGCATGAATGCTTTTGTTGTTTACCTTGTAGGCAATGATGCTAGGAATGTTCCAACTACATTGTGCAGTTCAGGTATGCTGCATATTAAATAGCCAGTAGCGTAAGTCTGTGTATCGATTTGGTATAGACGAACTTGAGACTGAATTAATTTCTATTGTTTTTCTAGATGTAAATTTCTATGAAAATATTACCCTGAAGGAAACTTGTTTCCAGAAATGCATTGGTCAATGTTTACAATTCCTATTGCAAGCTTTTGTTAGCTAATTAGAAACACGAGCAATACTTTTTGAGTAGAAAAATCATCAATGACACTTGAAGCCCTCTGAGGGGTCATCTAACTTTACATTACTTCAAAGTAACCAATATTAGGAACGCCAAACGATGACATTGAGTGCTAATAAAAGCCCCGCTATAACCCCTTAAATCTCCTATTTAAATGCATTAGATACACTGGATTTTGGAGCGACCTAGAAGACTATCTGGTTGCATACTCAATGCTGGGCCACAAAGGCATGTGAAAGGCAATCCTCAGCACAGGGCATGACCGGAAGCAGGGAAGAGGGCTGTAGAAAATGGCAGTGTCAGTAGCAGGCTGCCTTACTGGCGACGGCATGGGAGCAATGGGATGCATTCTTGCAACAGGCATTTGAGCTACTGGCTGCCGGATTGGGTCTTGCATCAAAGCAACAGAATATGGTAAAGAAAGAGGGATTTGTAACAGGGATCTGTAGCCCTGGACTGCAATGACTACTAGCAGCAGCGGCTCCTCTGCTATGGCGGAGGAGCGTCGCCCCCTCATCCCCCCACCAGCCTCAAAGTTTGAAAAACAAAACGATAATAAAATGTGTTTATTATCGTTTTATTTTTCTTCCATTGAATGAGTCTTGGGGTCAGGGCCATTGAGGTGCAAGTCACAAGGGGGAGTGTTGGGCACTGCCTTCAGTGTGCATGTGGGTTTGGCCGGCTGTCTCAGGATGGCCAAACCGACATGAGCACTGAGCTGTCTCCAACCTGAGCTGCGTTGCCAGGTTGGAGACAGCAGGCACAGGCTCCCATTCTCCCTGGGAGTGCAAATCCAGTGCGCTCAGGCCAATCCTGACGCTGCTCTCATTCATGAGAGTAGCATCAGTATTGGTCTCAGGGGAGGCCCGGAGCCTGTGCTGCAGCAAGGAAGAAGCAGAAGGGCAGAGTTTGGGTGGGCGTCTTTGCAGCAGCAGGTAAGTTCTTTTTTTAAACTTTTTATTTTAGTGATTTCTTCGTCTATCGCCCCCGCCCTGCCCCTCCGCTGACACACCAGCTGCTACTGACTACTAGTATTCAGCGTTGGGACACCACAACACTGAGACTGCCATGGCCGCCGGATTTCCATAACACTGATTCTGACATGGCAGCAGGAGACCACAACAGTAAGACAGGCATGACAGCAGGAGACTACAATACTGCGCTTGGCATGACAGCTGGAGACCACACCACTAGGTCTGATAAGGCAGCAGGAGACCACGACACTGAGACAGGCAAGGCAGCATGAAACCACAACACTGGGATTGGCATAACAGATGAAGATCACAACACTGGTGTGACAGTGGGGACTAGCATCACTTCAGACCAAACAAAGGGCACAGGCTTGGCAGCAGCAGACCACAATGTGTGGCTAACACGCTGTAGACCGCAACATTAGGACTGACATGGCATCAAGAAACCGCTGTAATGGCACTGGCTTGATAGGTAAACCTAGCATGACAGCAGGAGAGCACAACACTGGAACTGACAACACAGCAGGAGATCACAACACTGTGGGGCATATTATAAAGCCCTCTATCGCCGCGTTAGCGGCACTTTTCTGCCGCCAATGCGGCGATATTTTTATCACACTATTTACAAGCTGCAGCTAACGGGCTTTAGCGTGAGTTGTTTAGTGATAGCGGCCGTTGTTTTACCTCTAAGCATGTCAGCGATATATATCGCTAATGACATGCAAAGTAGGCGTTCCTGACTAAAACTTCATTGAAAAAGTCGCAAACACAACTTCCCCCTATTATCAATGCCCACGAAGCGATAAGAAAAGTCGCACTTATCGCTGGAATTTAACGCCTGAAAAAAACTTGCCTTAACCATCTTGTCAATGGGGGGTGGATTGTTGAGTTGAGTATGCATTTGCCTATTAGCAAGCTTTTCATTAGCGCTGTTAATTTAGCGCTGGAATTCTCACGCTATTGCTGGTTTTACACGCTATCGCTGGATTTCCTATCGCCTTTGCGATACGCGTTGATAATACCGCGCTATCACGGCGAGGAAATCCAGCGATAAAAAAAACAGCGCTAAGCGCGCTTTGCGATAAACATCGCAGATCCTTGATAATATGCCCCTAGGACTTTTTGGTAGCAGGAGACCACAACCTATGAACTGGAATGACAGGAGGAGAACACAACAGTGGGTCTGGCATGACATCAGAAGACCACAACACTGGGTCTGGTAGGAGAGCGGTAGAGCAACACTGGCAATGTGGCAGGACAGCA
This sequence comes from Calotriton arnoldi, assembly GCA_963921515.1. Taxonomy (NCBI): domain Eukaryota; kingdom Metazoa; phylum Chordata; class Amphibia; order Caudata; family Salamandridae; genus Calotriton; species Calotriton arnoldi. The sequence continues at coordinate 1,535,753 of CAWUFW010003162.1, read as the reverse complement.
GGGGACTGCAACACTGGAACTAAAATGGCAACATGAGTCTACAACACTGGGGCTGGCAGCACAGCCGTAGACCACAATAATGGGGCTTGTGCGGCAGTGTTTGGCTCCTGGTACTGTGAGCAGCAGTGGGAAGGAAGGTACTAGAGCAGTTGGGTGGCATGATTTTCGAAGCTTAGGGGCATATTTACAAGGACGGCGATAAATAAACGCTAAGCGCGCTTAGCGCTTTTCTATTTATTGCCGTCTTTCGCTGGATTATATCGCCCTGTTAGCGCGTTATTTACAACGCATTTCCCCAGGGCGATATAATTACCAGCGATAGCGGGGAAATTGCCGTTTTGCAGGGAACATCGCTGGTTTTCCAGCGATGTTCCCTGCAAAACGGCGATAACCTTGCTGATACGACCCTGTGGTCGTATCAGCACAATCCACCCCCATATTAGGTATGCCTAAGTCTGCATTTTAGCAGACGTTAGTTTTCGGCGAAAACAGCGGTTTTCGCCCAAAACTAACGTCTGCTAAAATGCGTTGGCAGCCTTGTAAATATTGCGATGTGCACATCAGCGATATTTACAAGGTTGTACTGCCCAGTGACGCCCACTTTGCATCTCATTAGAGATGCAAAGCGAGGCGTCGGGTAAAAGGGTGCTAACATGCGCTAATGCATGTTAGCACCCTCTTGTTAATAGGGCGATAGTTTTATCTCTGCTTTTTTGGCTTTAAAAGCCCAAAAAGCGGAGATAAAGCCCTTGTAAATATGCCCCTTGGTTTGCTAATTCAGTGCTTACTTTGTGAAAGAGTCAGTGCCAGGACAATTTTCTGGAGGGCACTGCAACTTGCACCCGCTCATTGCTCCTGCAAGCACTGCCGATGACAGCACCAACACAACTACTAACCACAACACTACTTCAAGTGTGACAATTCAGACTATTCCAGTCCACCAAAGCTATAGAAATGGTATGAGCTCCAGGTATTATTCATTTTTAATGCATACTTAATTATTATTAAAAACTGTTGTTGTGCTCATCTCAAAATTAGACAGTGCCACCAAGTGTTGGGCTGTGGTGGAGTGTCATTAGTGCTGGTGTTAAAAAATAAAATGCTGATGCGGAGCACTGGAAACCAATGTCTCAAATTAAGCACTGGGCTAATTATAGCAAACACAATAAATATGATCAATGAAGAAAATTGTTCTTATAAAAAATGGAGTATGTGCGAGCTGCATAGTGCACTGTGACTCCCAGGCCTACCGCTCCCTAAAGGAGACCTTGATTATAAATTTCCTTTGTTTTATATAGCTCAAAGGCTGCCCCTGTGACCAAATCATGGTGCTTTAAGACTACTGGGACAGTGGGAATTGTAAAAGGAGAGAGACGGAGGGTGAGTGTGGGGTAGAGTTGTAGAAGAAAAATGAGGAGAGATCGAGGAGTGACAAAGTTGAGAAATGGAAGTAATAATCTGGAGAATGGAAGCAGAATGGACGTCTTCTATGGACAGTGGCCCTGATACCGCCTTGCTGCCCCTTGTCTTAGAAGCCAGGAAGGCAGTGGCAGGATCGACAAGCATGGGCAAAGCCAATAGGTCTTGCCTACACCAGCGTGGTTGCTGTTCAGCATGGCTAAAAGTTAGTGGGGTAAAGGAGAGTGGAGTGTCATAAAGTGGTGTAGAGTGGAGTGCTATTGAGTGGTGTGGAGTGGCATAAAGTGGCGCAGAGTTGTGTAGAGTGGTGTAGAGTAGAGTGGAGTGGCATGGAGTGGCATAGAGTAGAGTGATTTAGAGTATTGTGAAGTGTTGTGGAGGGAGTAGAGTGTCAGAGTGGAAAGGAGTAGAGTGGAATAGCATTGAGTGAAGCAGAGTGCCAGAGTGAGCAGAGTGTTATAGAGTGGACTGGCATTGAGTGTCATGGAGTGGTGTAGATCAGAGTGGAGTGGCGAAGAGGGTGTTGGTTAGAGTGAAGTAGAGTGATGTAGAGTGGAGTAGCTTGTCATACAGTAGAGTAGCGTAGAGTGGAGTAGTGGAGGAGAATGGAATGGCATAGAGTGGAGTAGTGTGGAGTGGCATAGAGTGTCAGAATCGAGTGGCATAGAGTGGAGTGCCATATAGTGGAGCAGTGGCGTTAAGTAGAGTGGAGTAGTGTGTCAGAGAATAGAGTGGAGTAAAGTGGCATAGAGTGGCGTAGAAGGAGTTGATTAGAGCATCATAGAGTGAAGTAGTGTCGTAGAGTGTCCTAAAGTGGAGTAGAGTGGAGTAGAGTTTAATAGAATAGAGCGTAATAGAGTGGAGTATCATGGAGTGTAGTGTCGTAGAGTGGACTAGAGTGAAGTGGCATAAAGTACAGTGGTGCAGAGTAGACTGGCATAAAGCGCAGTGACGTATAGTAGAGTGGTGCAGAGTAGATTGCAGTGGCGTTGAGTGCAATGGCGTAGAGTACAGTGGCGTTAAGTGCAGTGGCACAGAGTAGATTGCTTCAGAGTAGAGTGAAGTGCCGTGGAGTGGTGCAGGCAGGGGCGTAGCTTGGTCAGTAAGATTGGGGGGGGGGTTGAGCTTCAGATTTTCCCAACAATCACGCTGGAATATAATGTTATAATACATTATAGGACAATCAGGGTGCATGAGGGGGGCCTAAGGGGCAGTGGAAAGGGAGAGGAATGAGGATTGCTAGGAGTACTAAGTGAGAGAAAACATATTATTTTGTAAAATAGCCAATGTTTTTTAGGACTTTCAAAACAGAGAGAGAGAGAGTGTATTGTGTATTTTTGTCTGTGTGAATGAAAAATTCCTGTTCAAATCGGACAGACAGCTTTTCATATCCAACTGAAAGAATCTACAACCAACTATTTATCAGAACATACATTTATTGGGGGGAGGGTGTAACACCCCAAACACCCCCCTAAAACTACACCCTTGGGTGCAGGGTAGAGTGCGGAGGTGTAGAGTGGTGTAGAGTGCAGTGGATTAGAGTAGAGTGGTACAGAGTGCAGTGGCGTTGAGTGCAGTGGTGCAGAATAGATTAGAGTGGAGTTATGCTGAGTAGAGTGTAGTGGCGTAGAGTGCAATAGAGAGGTGTAAAGTTGAGTGGTGCAGAGTAGAGTGCAATGGCATAGAGTGGCGTGATATAGAGTACAGTAGTGCAGAGAAGAGTGGTGTTGAGATCAGTGGCAAAGTGTGCAGTCTTACATAGTAGAGTGGCATAGAGTGCATTGTCATAGAATGTATTGGCATAGAGTGGTGCAGAGTACAGTTGTGCAGTGGCAAAGAGTGCAGAGGTGCATAGTAGATTGGCATAAAGCGCACTGGCATAGAGTGGTGCAGTCTCTGAGTAGAGAGGTGTAGAGTGAAGTGCCGTAGAGTGCTGTGTCAAAGAGTGCAGTGGTGCACAGTAGATTGGAGTGGAGTAGAGTGTATTAGTGTAGAATGCATTGGCACAGAGTGGAGTAGAGAGGCTCAGAGTTGAATGGCTCCGAGTAGAGTGGCTCCGAGTAGAGTGGTGCACAGTAGAGTGGCGCAGAGTACAGTGGCGCACAGTAGAGTGGCCCAGAGTAGAGTGGCGCAGAGTTCAGTAGCAGAGAGTGCAGTGTCGCAGAGTAGAGTGCCATAGAGTGCAGTGGTGTAGTGTAGAGTGGCGTAGTGTGCAGTGGTGTAGAGTGCAGTGGTGTAGTGCGGTGCAGAGTAAAATGACATAGAGTGCAATGGTGTACAGTAGAGTGTTGCCGAATAGAGTATAGTGGCCTACAGCGCAATGGTGCAGAGTAGATTGGGGTACAGAGTAGTGGCGTAGAGTAGATTGGAATAAAGAGCAGTGGCGCATAGTGTATTGGTTTTGAGTAAAGTGGGATAAAGTGCAGTGGCGGAGAGTGCAGTGGCATAGAGTGCAGAAGTGTAGAATAGAGTGACATAGAGTGCAGTGGGGTTGAGTGGAGTGGCGTAGGGTAGATTTCAGTGGTGTAGAGTGGAATGGTGCAAAATGGAATAGAGTGGCATGAAGTGCAGTGGTGTGGAGTTGATTGTTTCAGAGTAGAGTGAAGTGGCATAGAGTGCAGTGGCATAGAGTAAAGTGTCGTAGAGTGCAGTGTTACAGAGTAGATTACAGTGGCTTAGAGTGGATTGATGTAGAGTGCAGTGGCAAAGAGTTCAGTGGTGCAAGGTAGAGTGCATTAAAATAGAGTAGAGTGGGGTAGAGTAAGAGGCATCAAGTGAAGTGATGTAGAGTGGACTGGTGCAGAATAGAGTGCTGTCATGCAGTGTGGAGTGGTGTGGAGTGGCATAGTGTGGAGTGGTGCGGAGTAGAGTGCAGTGGCATGGAGTGGTGTAGAGTGGGGTAAAGTGGAGTATGCATGGTGTGGTAGTGCACTGCCATTACAGACAACACATCTTCAATTGAAATGACCATTACATTTGGACAGATACACAGTTTTACTGATAAAAGTATACAGCACACAAACGATAATGTGTGGAAATGTCATCACCTAGTGTATTGATTTGTTTTGATCGTATTAAAATATTTGTTTCCACCACACTTCAGAATTACCAAAAAATGTGCTTCATTTGTGCTTTCCATATTTTAAAAATATCTGCACAGTACATTTACAGATATATAAATGTTGTTTTGTGCTAGGAAAAAAGATAATATTGTACAGCACATCCCAAATACCCAGCATGATTGTCACATAAATCCTCTCACTTTGAAGTCAGAGCAGGAAAAGTAAACACCAAGCTCCTTGGGAGACAAGAGCCTTACATTTGACCTCTGTCTTTGAATGCACAGCAAAAGGGACAAGATAAGAACAAGATTTAAAGACCTGTTTACAGAAATTCAGTACTGGTGGAAGACTACAGTAAATAGGGTTTGGACAAGGGAAGGGACAAATTCAGTCTGGACAGCCTAAAACAAATAAAGCCAGCAAATAGAAAGCAAGCAAATGTGAATTACAAACCACAAAGTCAATGGTAAGCAATGGATGGAATACATTCCCAGGGAAGCTTTCTGAATGTCCCCAAGATGTAATTAGCAAGCCAGACTGCTACGCTGTCTGGTAGACTTCGACCTAAGCAGTAAACAGTGCTCAACGAACCTTGTTTCCTGTCTGTATTTCCCACCCCGGCATTCCCCAAGCACCCAATTAGCAAGGGCTTTATTAGGGGCCATGGATGGGACATGTGCTTGACTGTATGATGTCATCAGTGTCCAAAGGGTGTCACTTCTGCTATCCCTGGCAGTTTTTTTTTTTTTTAAACAAATTTTATTTGTCAAGTTGCACATGTATTGCAGAGCTCTGCACCCCAGAGACAACTGCCCAATCAAACCATATAATTATGATGACTTTGACTTTTTCCAATGGAATCCAAACATATATATGCAACAATGAAAAGAATACCCCAACTCCCTCCCACCCCCACCCCTCCCCCCGATCGCACAAAATCCGCATAGTCCTGTCCACAGCTTATAAACATAGCAGGAAGGGTGAACCCCTCCGGGCCCCCCCCCTCATTGCACCCCCACAGCCCAAAGATGTACATATGAGTTATCCCAAAGAATGGACCTCTGTTGCTGATGGCGGGTCTAACAGCAGGCCCCGATAGTCCGCCCACCGTTTCCAAATCTTGTAATGTTTGCGTGGGCACCCCCTAGCGACAAAGATAGGTTGTTCCAGCCCCATACAGAAGTCAAGCCCATTCTTCCATGCGGCCACCGATGGGGCCCTTGGCGCCTTCCATGCCTTGGCGATGTCCCTTTTCATCAGTGTAAATCCCAACTGCATGAGGTGTCTCTTGTAAATGTTGCCTCCTATCCCCTCCATGACATGAAGCAGGACCAGCTGCGGTGTACGGGGGAGCTCCCACCCCAGGACCTCCGAGAGACAGGCAAACACCCCCCTCCAAAAGCGGTCGAGGGAGAGACAGCGCCAGACTGTGTGAATGAATGTGCCCTCCTCACGCCCGCAGCGAAGACATACAGGGGAGGCGATCAGCCCTGCCCTCCACAAGCGCACTCGAGTAAAGTAGACAATGTGTAGGTACTTGAACTGGACAAGGCAGAGTCGCATCGCTATGGCCGCCCCAGTGGGGCCACCAGGGCCTCGATCCAGTCCTCCTCCTCCAATGTGCCCACATCCTCTTCCCAGTCCCCCCGAAGCTTCTGTAATGTGGGGGAGCAATGAGTAACCAGGGATTGATAAATCCGGGAAAGTTTCCGGTCATTTAAATCTCCCATAAAGACCTTAGCCTCTAATGGGCTAAATTCCGGTAACGACTCCAAACCCTCTAAGCTAGGGGACAGGGCATGTCGAAATTGAAGGCAACGATAGAACTGAGACCGTGACATATGGAATTCTTTCTGAAGGTCTTGAAAAGATTTGAGCGTCCGGCCCCTCATGACATCACCTAGGACTGAGATGCCTATATTATCCCACCCCCGGAACCCCTGCAGAGCCGCCAGCTGAGGTAAGCGCCCATTATCCCAGAGGGGGTTTCCCGTGTCAGAGTCGGAGCAAGACCACTGACTCATTGTCAGTGAAATTGCTCTCCCACCCTCGCAGCTCCACCATTAAGTGAGGCCTGCCCCTGCCCCTGCACTCTCGAGTGTTGGTGATCGAGGCCCTCCTCCACCCGCAGGTTTCCCTGCGCCTCATCCCTGGTGGTCCAGTGGACCTCTGTCTCCTTCCTCTAACTCTGCTCTTTCACTCGTTTTTCTACCTTTTATCTTTCACCTTTCTGCACTTTTCTGCATCTCTGCTCTTTTGTGCCTTATTTCTGCTCATTTTCCCTTCCTCTCGCTCTGCCCTTTCAATAGTTTTCTCTCGTTTTTCTACCCTCTTTTATCTTTCACCTTTCTGCATCTCTGCTCTTTTGTGCCTTATTTCTGCCTATTTTCCCTTTTTTCTTTATCCCTTATTTCCTCCCTTTACCTTTCCCCGCTGCTGCTGCCCCCGCGGCCCCTTCCCCCCAGCGCGACCGGCCCAATCCAGCTCCCCTCCCGCCTCCCAGCTGTCCAGCCCTCCCCGACCCCTACTTAATGGCGGCCACTGCGGGGACAGGCGAGCAAGACCACTGACTCATTGTCAGTGAAATTGCTCTCCCACCCTCGCAGCTCCACCATTAAGTGAGGCCTGCCCCTGCCCCTGCACTCTCGAGTGTTGGTGATCGAGGCCCTCCTCCACCCGCAGGTTTCCCTGCGCCTCATCCCTGGTGGTCCAGTGGACCTCTGTCTCCTTCCTCTAACTCTGCTCTTTCACTCGTTTTTCTACCTTTTATCTTTCACCTTTCTGCACTTTTCTGCATCTCTGCTCTTTTGTGCCTTATTTCTGCTCATTTTCCCTTCCTCTCGCTCTGCCCTTTCAATAGTTTTCACTCGTTTTTCTACCCTCTTTTATCTTTCACCTTTCTGCATCTCTGCTCTTTTGTGCCTTATTTCTGCCTATTTTCCCTTTTTTTTTCTTTATCCCTTATTTCCTCCCTTTACCTTTCCCCGCCGCTGCTGCCCCCGCGGCCCGTCCCCCCCAGCGCGACCGGCCCAATCCAGCTCCCCTCCCCACCTCCCAGCTGTCCAGCCCTCCCCGACCCCTACTTAATGGCGGCCACTGCGCGGCCGCACAGCGGGCGCGCCGCTGGCGCGCTGAAGGCGCGTCAAAGGCAAGCCCGTCTGCGCCCGTCCGCGACCCGACCGCGACCAGCGCCAGGAACCCTGGACCTCCGCCCCGCCAACGCTACGACCCAGCAGCACTCCACGCACTCAACCCAGGCCGCAACAACAACTGCAAGCTAGCATCACCAGCCGACTCCCACGGACCCTTCAGCTGTCACCGCTGCCGGCACACCTGCAGCACCGCCAAGAACACGGATCCAGCACAACCCGCCCACAAGAACACAACCGAACCGAAGACCCTGCAATGCATCCTCCTCAACGTCCGATCCCTCCACAAACACGCCACAGAAATCTGGGACCTCCTCGACAGCACCACCCCGGACGTAGCGTTCTTCACCGAAACCTGGACCAACACCACCTCGGGACCGGACATCGCCATCGCCATCCCCCAAGGATACAAGATCTCCAGGCAGGACCGCCCCACCCGCCCAGGAGGAGGAATCGCCATCGTCCACAAATCCAGCCTCCGCCTGAGCACACTCCCTGACGAGCCCACAGAACTGATGGAACACCTTCACTTCAAGATACTGGCCAGCCCCACCGCCACCCTCCGAGGAACCCTCATCTACCGACCCCCTGGACCCCGCGGAACCTTCGCCAACTCCATCACGGACATTATCTCTCCGCAGGCCATCGCATCCACCAACTATACCCTGCTGGGAGACCTCAACTTCCACCTCGACAACCAACTGGACCCCAACACCACATCCCTCCTGGACAACCTCCACAACATTGGACTGCGCCAGATCGTGACCGAGCCCACGCACTCAGCAGGACACACCCTCGACCCCCTCTTCACTACAGGAAACTCCATCACCTTCAGCCACACCACCGAACTCCCATGGACCGACCATCGTTGCGTCCACTTCACCTTCAGAACACCCACCATCCACAGACACCAGCACCTGCTTCACGAAGAAACTGTACCAAAATCACCGACGACCAGCTCACCTCCTCACTCAACAACTCCACCCCAACCATCGCGGAAAACGACGACCCCAACACCGCAGCCCGAACCCTGCATAGATGGATCTCGGACAGCACCAACACCATAGCCCCCTCAAGAAAAACAACAATACCCGTGCCAAGAAAGCCAGATGGTTTACCACCGAACTTCGAGAGTCCAGAAGCACATGCCGCCGCCTCGAAAAGGCCTGGAGGAACACCAAATCCACAGAAGCCCACAACAACTTCAGAGCCGCCACCAACGCCCACCATCAACTCATCAGAGAAACGAGGAAAAAAGCGATTGAAGACAGAATCTCCACCCACGCGCACAACAGCAAGGAACTCTTCAGCATCATCAAGGAGTTCGCCCAACCCACTAGCGAGTCTACCGACATCCCTCCCTCACAAGACCTCTGCGACAAACTCAGCACCTTTTTCCACCACAAAATCAAGAGCATCTACGACAACTTCGACGAAGACAACCAACACACTGAACCCTCACCAACCACCCCCGACACCCGGAAACCAGCGATTGACGACTGGACAGCCCTCACCACCGAAGACACACTGAAGACAATGAACTCAATCCACTCAGGGGCCCCCACGGACCCCTGCCCCCACACATCTTCAACAGAGCCGCCGACACCATCGCACCCATGCTCTGCCCCACCATCAACCGCTCCCTGGCGACCGCCTCGTTCCCCGATGACTGGAAACACGCCGAGGTCAACCCCCTCCTAAAGAAACCCTCAGCGGACCCCACCGACCTCAAAAACTACAGACCCATCTCCCTGCTCCCGTTCCCAGCAAAAGTCATCGAGAAAGCCATCAACATCCAACTCGCCACATTCATTGAAGAACACAACATCCTCGACTCCTCCCAATCCGGCTTTAGAAAAAACCACAGTACGGAAACCGCCCTCCTCGCCGCAACAGATGACATCCGCACCCTACTGGACAAAGGAGAAACAGTAGCCCTCATCCTCCTCGACCTATCAGCGGCGTTCGACACAGTTTCCCACCGCACCCTAATACGCAGACTCTACGACGCAGGAATCCAGGACAAGGCCCTCGACTGGATCCGCTCCTTCCTCTCCGGCAGGACGCAGCGGGTCAGACTCCCCCCTTTCCTCTCGGACCCCACACCTACCCCCTGCGGAGTCCCCCAGGGCTCCTCCCTCAGCCCGACGCTCTTCAACGTCTACATGGCTCCACTCGCCCCCATCGTCAGAACCTACGGACTCAACATCGTGTCATACGCAGACGACACCCAGCTCATCCTCTCCCTATCCAACGAGCCCAACACCGCCAGACGCAACTTTCGAGAAGGCATGGAAGCCGTCGCCAAATGGATGAAAAACAGCTGCCTACAACTAAACACCAACAAAACAGAAGTACTCATCATGGGCCCAAACCCCGATGCCTGGAGCGACACCTGGTGGCCCCCCGCCCTCGGAAACCCGCCAACCCCCACGGACCACGCACGCAACCTGGGAATCATCCTGGACTCCGAGCTCAAAATGGACCGCCAGATCAACTCTGTCTCGTCTTCCTGCTTCCACACCCTCCGCCTCCTTCGTAAGACCTTCAAATGGATCCCCCTCGAACACCGAAAGACCGTCACTCACGCCCTGGTCACCAGCAGACTCGACTATGGCAACGCACTCTACGCCGGAATAAACAAAAACCTCACCCGCAAGCTACAGAACATCCAGAACACCGCCGCAAGACTGGTCCTCAACCTGCCAAAACACTGCCACATCGCCCAGCACCTGCGCACACTCCACTGGCTCCCTGTCGAGGCGAGAATCACCTTCAAGATGCTCACCCACGCACACAAGGCCCTCCACGGCACCGGACCAGCATACCTGAACAGCCGACTCAAATTCCACGCACCCCAAAGGACCCTACGATCAGCCCAGCTCTCCTACGCCGTGGTCCCCCGCACCAGAAAGACCAGATCGGGAGGCCGCTCCTTCTCCTTCCTCGCGGCCAAAGCATGGAACGCCCTTCCGCTCCACCTCAGACAGACAACATCGCTCCCCATCTTCGCAAGAAACCTCAAAACCTGGCTCTTCGACAGACCTCCTCCTTGATGGATGGAACCTGCACCCCCCCCCAGCGCCTTGAGACCCTTACGGGTGAGTAGTCGCGCTTTAACAAACCCCTGATTGATTGAGAGTGTTCCACGATCCCATTCGCCGCAACGCCTGTCTCCAAATCAGGAACACCACCCTTGTAACCGACGGCAGTGAACCCCGCAGAGGTGCGGAATAAAGAATTGTATATAGTGAGTGATGCCCCATGAGCGGCCGCTCGACAGCATATGCCGGGTCTCCTCTATCACCGTACCACCACTCGTTAAGAACCAGCAGATGCGAGGCTTGGTAATACGAGAGAACATCAGAGGACGCTAGCCCCCCACAATAGGTGGACAAGAAGCATGTGCACAGAGCTACGCGCACCTTTCCCCCCTCCCACAGAAACTGCCCAAGCGCTGCATTTACCTGTCGGAACTATCGGGGCGGGATCTGATATGGGTGGTTTTGTAGCTGATAGAGGAGCCGGGGAAGCGCCACCATCTTGAATATCGCCGATCTGCCATATAATGACAGAGGCATACGGGACCAGGACTTGAGGTCTTCCCGGATCCGTTCCCACACAGGAGCCAAGTTACGCTCCCAGGAGACTGCAGGTACATCCGACAAGAACACACCTAGGTATTTCAGTCCCCCCACCGCCAGCTGAACCGCAGAAATCCACGCGCCCATTCTCGTCTGATCCCCCAGAGTCCATACAGTTGACTTACGGGGATTCATATATAGACCCGAGGTCTCCCCAAAAATTTGCATAATGCGCAGTAGCCGTGGCCCCGTCCTGTCTACAGCTGTAAGAAAGAAGAGGACATCATCCGCATATAATGCGATCCTATTGGACCGACCCGGAGCCCACTCAAATCCCCGGACTTGCGCATCTATGCGCACCCATGCAGCCAGACGCTCCATAGCTAGCGCAAATAAATATGGGGACAGGGGGCAGACCTTCCGCGTGCCCACCCGATGGAAAAGGTGGATGAGACGGCTCCAGCCACCCGCACCGACAACGTCAGATCTGTGTATAAGAGCATTAAGTAGGAGAGAAAGCGCGGTCCAAAGTTGAGTCTTCGCAACAGAGCAAATAGATACACCCAACTCAGGGAGTCAAACGCCCTGTCCATATCGGCCAATAAGAGCGCCGCTGGTTCCCCCAACTGCCGGATAGCCGCCATCGCCACGTGCGCTCGCCTAATGTTGTTCCTGGTCGCCCTCTGGGGCATAAACCCAGCCTGGTCAGGGTGCACTAGGGTGGAGATGTGAGGCAAAAGTCGATTGGCCAAGGCTTTGGCCAGAACCTTCGCCTCCACATTTAAGAGGGAAATAGGACGGTACAAAGCATGCTGCTCCGGGGGCCTGCCCGGCTTATGGAACACCACCACCTCCGCATGCCTCCAGTCCGGGGGAAGTGAGCCCTGTTCCCGAGCCTCCTCCACCACAGGTCGAAAGTGAGGGGCCAACTGCACAAAGTAGTGTCTAAAGAATTCACTGGGGAACCCGTTGGGTCCCGGCGCCTTCCCGGGGTTGAGATCCCCCAAGGCCGTGCCCAATTCTTCGTCTGTCAGTGGTAGCTCCAACTGATCCCTCACTTCATCTGATACTGTTTTGAGTGGTAGGTCGGTTATGAATTTATCTATAGCGGCGGCCGATAAGCATTCTTTGGGACGTATAGGTCCGCGTAATAGGCGGCGAAGCTTTCCGCAATGGCCGGGGGGTCCGTAATCGGTTCTCCCACCGGGTCCAAGACGCCCGGCAGGGCCTGGGAATGGAAGGTTCCCTGGCAGAGTCGATGCAGCATCTTGCTGGACTTATCTCCCCATTGATACACCCTGCTTCGCGTCGCCAGCCAGACTTGGTGGGCCTCGTCCATCAGAAGGGCCGAGTAGTTCTGTTGAGCCATCAATAATTGCCTCCTAAGCTGGCCCCCCCCTGCTTCCCGGCTCCTACGTTCAAGTGCTTCCGCTCGCAGCAGCTCCTCCCTACGCTCCCTACGCGCTGCCGCACACCAAGAAATATCTACCCCCCTCAGGGTGGGTTTCAGTGCCTCCCACAAAGTCTCGGCGCTAGAGACGGACCCCACATTAGCCGTCAGATAGTGATCAATGGTTTCGCTCATATGTTCTTTGTAATCATCATTCTGCAGATGCCACACTGGGAGGCGCCACCTGAACGGTTGTCGCCCTCGACCGATCTGGAGCGAGAGGGCCACCGGGGAATGATCTGAAAGGCCCCGGGGCAAAATCTCCGCTGACACCACCCTACCAACCGCCACCCTGGGGACAAAGAGATAGTCAATTCTGGAGTATGAATCATGGACCGCAGATAGGTAGGTGAATTCCCGGCTATCACCGTGAAGGCGCCGCCATACATCAATCCAATCAAGTCCCGTCACTAAGGAATGCAATCTCGTGGGGCGCCCACTCTCCGGACCACCCCCAGCCCGCCATTGATCCCTGGCCAGCTCCATGACGTCGTTCCAGTCCCCACCAACCACCGACAGCCCATCTGGCATGTCCGCCCACAGGGTCATCAGCCGCTCCACCAGGCTCCATTTCAAGGGGGGGGGGGCGCATAGACACTACCCAGCACCAGGGGGTCCGCCCCGATCTTGCCCTGAAGAAACAAGTAGCGCCCCTGTGTGTCTGTCCACTGTTTGTCATGAGTGTAAGGGACCCTGCGGTGTATCAGAATCGCTACCCCCTTGAACCCCTCGCAAAGCCAGAGTGGAAGACCTGCTGAAACCCATATCGCTGAAGGCAGGGGGCCTTCGTACCCATGAGGTGTGTTTCCTGTAACATAAGTATATCGGCCCCAGTCCGTTTAGCTTGGTGAAGTATGGCTCCGCGTTTAATTTTGTCCAGGGCACCTCGAACATTCCAACTAACAATACGGAGGGTACCGGGGGTCCCCCGCCCCCTACTGGGTGTACTGGCCATCTGGGCGGACATCTACCACTATAGCAAGTATGGGGACTTTTCGGTACATATGGGAAGAGCAATGGACCATCAGCGAATGTGCGATCTGTGAACGTAAACAACCCCCACCCAACAAACCCCCCACCCTATACCTCAAAAACACTGAAGCATCTGTCGCGGCGGGGCTAAACCCCGAACCCCAACGGGGGGACGGGAGTCGCCCCAACCAATGGATCCCCAACTTACAGCCCATGTCCCCTGGGCATGTCCCCCGCCAGCAAGGGCCTGGCAGAGAAACCGGCCTGTGTCATAGTCTCTCCGATTAGCATTCAGCAGTCTAGAACTCTGCAGCTCCTCATGGACCCATACATCAATCTGCCAATGTCTGCCGCCCAGATATGGATCCTCCCCGAGTATCCCTGGCAGTTTTGAGAATTGATATTCATGTGAAGGAGTAATCAAAGGTTGAGAAGGAGGATTCGAAGGAAAGATGAAGTGGAGGCTGAAGGCAGTGAGGAATGAAGGCAATGATGGGGAGACTGGGACAAAGGACACAAGAAGTGGGGGTTAGAAGATATGGTGGGGAGAACAGGGGAAGTCGCACAGGAGGGATAAGAAAATAAGTAATTTACTCCAGGTTGAGGCTATCTGATTCCCTGAGAGTGTAAGCAACAAGCTGTTTGAAGCAGGGCTGGCTTTAGGGCAGTGCGACAGGTGCTGCCACACTGGGCGCTGACCTGTGAAGAGGTTGCTGACTTCAGGGGGGGCGCTATGTTTAGCAATAACTTATGATTTGAGAGATGAGGGGCACTTTTGCCCAGTGGTAGTGAGAGAATCCAAGGAGGCGGTCGGGGGGGGGGGGCAAAAATTGTTGTCGCGCTTGGCGCCACCCGCGCTAAAGCCGGCCCTGGTTTGAAGTATGGTCTACTGGAACCATACACATTAATGAAGTCTTTGTAATGTGTTCTCCTGAAATGAGAAATGCTTATGAATTTATGAATGAATTAAAGATATGCTCACTCCACATATAAGATATCCCTTTTATAAATCCTATGTGGGCCCCTCCTTCTTGGTCAACACCCATACTTGGAACTATGAACAGGCCTTTTTGAACTATGTCAATCAACAAATAAATGTTTTTTTAGGAACAAAATGAGTTCTTGGCACATGAAGAAGCTGAAAAAATACCTAATAAATACAACTATAACTTTAAATGCATATAAACTGTGAACCAATGGTATACTGTCCTTTGGCTCCGATCTCTGTAATGAATTTCTGACACCATGCATGTGAATGTGTATTAATTCTAGCGGGGCGTTCTCTAAATGTTCTCTGAACTCTGGGATTTGTTATTGGAAACAGTGGGGGCCTCATTTGTGAAAAGTGACGCATCGCTGCGTTAAAACAGCGATGCGTCACTTTTCAATGCGCCCTCCTTGAGACATGCTGGATGCGTCATATATACAGTATGACGCATCATGTCGCAAGGAGTTACAGATACGTCAGTATTTCTGACGTATCTGTAGGCGCAAAAATGACGCATTGCTGGAGTGTGTCCCAAAAGTGACGCAACTCCAGCAATGGGTCATTTCAAATGGGCAAGTCCCATTTCAAATGTGCCTGCGTCAGTCTTACGCCTGCTGTGAGGCAGGCGTAAGATATTGACACATTTGTGTCCTAGAAGTGACGCAGTGAAATCTCATAGCTTTCACTGCGTCACTTCTACGAGGCTTACTTGCGTCGGAACGCCCAATCAGCATACATTATACCTGGCGCAGGTATAATGTGCCGCAGGGGTTCACAAAGTGACGCATCTAGCTAGATGCGTCACTTTGTAAATATGACGCAACATGGCGCATTTTTTGCGCAAAAGTGACGCAAGGGCTCATCAATAAGCCCCTGGGTTTCTTTGGCCCTGCCTCTGGTAAATTGGACTTCTACGCAAAAGACTGTTATAATCCATTTTGGTGAATCCTATTCATACAGACAACTCCCGACGGAACCATCAGAACTTTAGGAAAGTTAATTAAAAGTACCTTTAAAGATGCGAGCTACAAATTAGGCAGGGTTAGAAAATATGACGGGGGTGGTGTGCAGAAGGGGGCAAAGGAGGGATCACGAAGTGATCCTGTATCTAAGTAATGGTATATTAACCCTCTTCCTTCCTCTTCCATCTCCCTCTCACCCCCCTGCTGGCACACATGAACACCGCCATTTGCACCACTAATTCCTTTCCACTTGCCTAATCGAGCTACTCTGTGAGTGAATCAGAAAGTTTGGGGGAGGAGCCGAAAAGTTTGTGCTCGGATGTCCGTTACTTCTTTCATGGGTGAATGACCTGTAAACACAAAATGGACCCCCTGCTACCTTGTTTAATTCACCAGCTTCTGGGAGAGCGCCAAGTTTCTTTCCATCCAGGGCGCTATCCCGGAAAGATACAGCTTTGCTTACCTGTATACTACATATACTGGCAAATGGCCATTTCAAAGCACTTTGGGTCTGTTTTAGCAGCCACAGTAGAGGAGTGAGGTTGTTTATGTGTTTTATGTCCCATTGGAGTTGGTTTGTGCAATGAGGGTACTGGAGTGCATTCAGGATAAAATTGCAGAACATAGATGTAAGGTCTAGGGCCCTAGGCCCTCATGCAGCCATTTACAGGAATCGGGCACGTAGTTGGGGTAACTGGAACTAGCCCGGGGCATGTGCACCCAGCCCCTTTTATTGGCAGGGTCACCCGACCGGTGACACCTGTGATGGATGGTTGTGCGATGAGTGTAAAGGCCAGCCCTCTGGGAGTGGCTGGTTACATAAGGCATATGCTGGAACACTAGAACGTGTCCAGCAGATCACTACAATATGGTCTTCAGTGGAGCCTTAAATTGTCAGAACTGTTTAGTTTAGTTTAACATTAAGATATGGTTTAAGCCTGCATGTTTTGGATGAAATTCTTCGGATTATATGAAAGAATTTGGAACATGGGTAACTAAGTTCGAATCCTGACCTGGTCTTGGTGCGTATAAATACATATATAAAAAAAAGATGCTGAGGGTAGCTGGTGCCACATGGTTGAGATACTGAGAAGTGGAACAAGACAGAAAAAAGTGGGAGGCAATGTTTAGAACATTTGGACAGTTTTTCTTTAAGATTACTGGCCATTAACAGGTTATTGTTGCTCTGCTGCCTAAAACATATCTGTTGTTGAGCAAGCTGAGTTGTATGTGCTGGCCTCTGTGGTTGCTCCTTCACGTTTTCCTCCCATGCATTTTGTCTACTACAGACATCCCCTGCTGGGGTTATTTCTCTTTGGTATTAAGTTTTCTCTTGTATTTTCTTTCGCTATCCTTTTCTTTTTTCTAGCTTTTGTTTGCTCTTTCTTTATTTCTTCTTTCCTGGGGACTCCTGCTTTGGTCTATTCTTTATGTTTTTTTTATCTTCCACTCACTATTATATCCGAGTTAGAATCAATGTGCCTCTCCTTTTCTCATACACCATATGTACTTATCTATGTTGTTTTCTGTCCATTATGTCCGGTCTGAATGTGCTCTCACTTAATGTGCGTGGTTTAAATCACCCTGTTAAGAGGGCCAAGACCTTAGACTACTGTAAAAGCTTGTCTGGTGATATTGTTTTACTTCAAGAAACTAAGGTTGCTTATAAAGAAGCCTTATTTTTACGGAAAGAGTCGGTCCTTGATGTAGCTTGCTCTGAAGCTTCTGGTAAAAGAAATGGGGTTATAACGTTGATTTCCAAAAACTCTGGTCTAACTATTGTGGCTGCCGAATACGATTCAGGTGGTAGATGGCTGCTCTCTCGCTTGTCTAATGGTTCGACTGATTTTTACGTTATGAATATATATGCCCCTAATAATGATGATCAATCTTTTTGGCGGGCTATTAAGAAAGCTGTCTGACATCCCTCAAAATGCTAAAGTGATTGTTGGCGGTGATTTTAATCTTCCTATGGATCCTATTTTAGACAGACAATCGGCTTTTAAATTTCGCCCTCCTAGGGCGCATAAACAAATGCTGGATATGTGCTCTTCTCATCATCTTCTGGATGTATGGAGAATGCATAACCCTACTGGTAGTGATTTCACCTTTTTCTCCTCTCCACACTCTAGTTTTTCCCGTATTGATTATCTCTTGGTCGACGCAGCACTTTTGAAGCATACTACTAATGTGACGATCCATCCAATTCTTGTCTCTGATCACACGGCGGTCTCGTTTACTCTCCTTAGCTTTACAGATAATCATAGATCGCGGACTTGGCGTCTAAACACAGAAATCTTGGATGATAGTGAGGAGGTTAAACAACTGAATGTGGATATTCATAATTTCTTCAAAGACAACGTGTCATCCGTAAGCTCCCCAGTAGTCTTGTGGGATGCCTTTAAATGTACTATTAGAGGTCATATTATAAAAAAAATGGCGAAAAGGAACGCTGATATTAGAAGAACACTCACTGCCTTGGGTGATGAAATTAAAAGTAAAGAGATCTTATATAGAGGCTCTAAGGACAAATCGCTTCTACAAGAGATTAAGAACCTAAAATATTCTTACAACTCCATAGTTACCAGAAGAGCTCACTTTGGAGTGCAGGCGCAAAAATCTAAACGGTTACTGTTACGAAACCGCGCAGGTAAGATGTTAGCTGCTACATTAAAATATCAGGATACAAGTGTTAAGACGACTCAGGTCTCTTATATCACTGATAATGCTGGTGCCAGGAAGTTTCATACTCAGGACATTCTTGAGGTTTTCCGGGATTTTTATAAAAACTTATATACGCCCAAAGATCAGTGTAATCTAGTTACATGTCAACAATTCTTGGCCACTATTCCCACAAATATTATCTCCGATTCAGATAAGGTTGATTTGGGGAAACCAATTGACTCTGAAGAAATAATTCAGGCTATTAAGACTACTAGATCAGGAAAGGCGCCAGGTCCTGACGGGTTTCCTATTGCTTTCTATAAGACATTTCTATCTTCATTTTTAAATTATCTTAAAGATGTTTTTGACAACTTTGTTTCGTCAGGAAAGGTTTCTGGCTCAGCTGCGGAAGCCACTATAGTTGTAATTCCTAAGGACGGAAAGGACCATTCGGATCCTAAAAATTTCCGACCATCTCCCTTCTCAACATGGAAGCTAAGATTTTTGCCAAAATTCTGGCTAAACGTTTGGAGAGCCATATCCCTCATCTTATACACTCCTCCCAGACTGGTTTTGTTAAAGGTAGGTTGGCTAGAGATAATATTCGAACTTTCTGTCATATTCTGGAAAAAGCGAAACTTTCTAACCTTCCATCGGCAGCGATTGCCCTCGACGCCGAGAAGGCCTTTGATAGGGTCTCCTGGCCTTTTCTACAGGCAGTTCTTCAATCTCATAATCTAGGGGATCCATTTATCAATATGGTAATGTCCTTTTATGCTCAACCTAAAGCTAATATTAGAATTAATGGGACTACTTCTTCTTTTTTTGATCTCTCCCAGGGCACGAGACAAGGTTGTCCTTTGTCTCCTCTTCTTTTTCTTTTGTCTATAGACCCTCTCCTTCGGTTACTCAACCTAAATCAGAATATTAGAGGTTTTCAATTTGGTTCTCAGACAATTAAAACGGCCGCGTATGCGGATGACGTGCTTATCTTCTCTGAAGACATCGTAAATGCAATCCCTGCCATTTCCAACACAATTGAAAAATTCTCTCGTGTTTCAGGGTATACTCTGAATAAGGATAAGACGGAAATGTTTCCACTGAATGCGTCGTGTTTCTCTTCTTATATGGGGACAGTAGGTTTTAAATGGCAACCGACTCATATTAAGGGGCCGATTCCGATTCGTGTCGGTAATTTCTCCGACCGAGCCGGCCTCGGAGAGATTTCCGACCGAATCGGACCCGTGCAGTCCGACCGAACGAGTCCGATGCATTCGTATGCCACCGGACACGAGTCGGTCGGACTCCCATTGAACTCAATGGGAGCCGGTCGTACAACGCGTACGCGGGCTCCCATTGCCTCAATGGGTGCGAGGCAGACAAGGGCGCCCCCTACAGCGAGTACGCCGCGAAGCACTACGCCTCGCACGGGTACGCGTACAGGGGGGTCCGACACGGACCCCCAAAGTACGGCTCCGACAGCGAGTTCGAGTCGGACGGCGCGAGTCGGTCGGAGCGGTCGAGGTGCGCATCGTACTTACACGGCCGGAAAACGTCTCCATTGCGCGGTGCGAATCGGGTCCGAGCGAGTCGGTCGGAGCAGTACGATCCGGGAACCAGTCGGTCGGAGCGGTCGGGTCGCCCGGACGAGTCGGTCGGCGAATACGCATCGTACTCGCTCGCCCGGACGCGAGTACGACTCGGTCGGAAAATAGGGCTCCGGATCGGATCCGGTAAAACCGAATCCGATTCGGAGCACTACCGGCCGAGATCGGAATCGGCCCCTAAGTATCTAGGGATTTGGTTCTGTAATAATATGTCAGATACTATTGCTTATAATGAATCTCTTATCATATCTAAGGTTAAAGACCTACTGAACGCGTGGTCGCCTAAATACATTTCCTGGTGGGGTCGCTTTCAATCCCTTAAGATGATGATAACTCCCATTGTTAATTTTGTCTCTTCTATGCTGCCTGTGAGGCTATCTTCATCCTTTTTCCACGAGATTGATGTTCTTACTTCCAAATTTTTATGGAATGATAAACGCGCTAGAATAGCATATAGACATCTGAGGAAATCTTATAACCTGGGTGGATGCAATCTTCCGGACTGGAACTTGTATCAAACTGCCTTTTTAGCGTCTCATGGGGCTCTCTGGTTTGCTCCGGACTCCAGCCTTACTCCTCCATGGATTTATATTGAACGGGAGTTGTGCTCCCCTCTTTCCACTTCTACTTTCATGACCGCATCTAAGCTGATCCTACCGTATTCAGGCCGTATTATCTCAGATACAATTAATGCATTAAAACGCATAGACAAAAAGGTTTCTAAACCAATTCATAAATCCAGATGGTCCTCTCTATGGCATAACCCTAAAATTGTGACTGATATTGACTCTGTTACGATGTCTTCCTGGGCGACCAAGGGTATTACGTTGGTCAAAGACCTTTATGATTCTAAGCAAGACCCAATTCCTTTTTCCTCCTTAGCTAGAGACTATAATCTCAGTAATATGGATTTCTATTCCTTTCTGAAAATAAAGGTAGCTTTATCCAAAATACACCTTTATCCTGAGTCTACTACCGTTTCGCTTCTTGCTATGTGGTACAGATCAGGCCATATTGCTTCCAGGATTTACAAGTTTTTATCTGATTCGTCGCCCTTACAGTCTACAGTTACGCAGGAGAAATGGCTACACCATTTTGAACCTGATACTTTTCAACATATCTCACAGGAGACCTGGCAGCTCATTGGCAAGCTTTCGCTAAGGAATAAGATTGCTCCTTCTCTTATTCAATCCAAATTTTTTACGCTTAATCTTCTACATTGGACCCCGGTTCGTCTACACAAACTGAATCTTAAAGATAACGATCTTTGTTGGAGTTGCAAATTAGTTCCTGGCACCCATCAACATATGTTTTTTGAATGCTCGTTATCGCAACCTTTTTGGGAATTGGTCCACAAACATTTATTGTTAATTTTTGGCATTAATTTTGAGCTCTCAATACCTTTAATTCTATTAGGCCCATGGGCTGCTCCATCCCTGTTACCGCTTGATGATACGGATATGCAATTACTAGACTTGCTTATATCAATTGCTGTTAAAATTATATTAACAGAGTGGAAATCGTTTAATTTAGTATCGTACCATACTTGGTGGGCTTGGGTATCTTTTCTTCGAGGGGCTCATACCTTGGTTGAGGAGACGCGGTATACACCTGTTATTTCTAGTGTGGTCTGGAGATCTCTGGATAGATATATGGACTTGGCTTCGCAGGGGCTGGTTGATCAGTTTCCTTTTGTGTCTTCCTCTTAGATTATTTCTCTTTATGAAGCAGACGTCCCCATCTCTTGTTCTTGCTTATTCTTGTAACTATTCTCTTCTTTTTTCACTCTGTTTCTTCTTTCCTTTCTTTACTATCCTTTTCTATCTTTACTCTTTCTCTCTTTTCTCTATTTTGCATGTTTTATTTATCTAAGCAATACAACCAGTTTCATGAAATTGTTTTTCTGCTCAACTAGATATTTGTGCATTACATATAATTTATTTATTACATGAGATGTATTTCTATGTATGAATTGCTCATCTTGTTCTGGTTCACAGGATTAGTTGTATTGCATTATATTATATCTTAATTATTTGTATTCCTTTATTATAACAATAAAGAATATTGGAACTAAAAAAAGAACATTTGGACAGTTTTTACTCCTGCATGCAGCCTTTGAGGTTAAGGATTTCTAAAGGATTGGGGTGTCTACTGAATGTCCAGGAGGGAGGGCTGGATCCATGCCAAAATTTCAGGATGATACCATTATCTAAATGTACTATTTTACATAACAATGTTATTCATTCTGCAGCCCACACAGAACGAAGAAAACGCCTCTCGGTATTGTTTTTGTGCAAGAAGGTGCCCCTTCCTGCACAAAAACAATCCTGCCAACAACGCAGACATTGGTGCAAAGGTGCCTGCATTGGTGCTAGGCACCAAATTGTGTACCGGTGCTGTCTGAAAGGACAGGGTTGCACTGTATCTCGGAAATATAGTACATTCCTGCCCTTTCAAATTGGCGTAGGGCAGCGCAACAAAAAGGCAACAAAAAGACTTGCGGCATTGCCCTGGGTACTTTTTTGTAAATTGGACCCAAAGAGTCTAAAAAAGAGCACAATGGGCCCACAAAGGCACACGTGCACGGAGGACTCTGGTAAAAGGAAAGAGAACCTTCCCTGCGCTGTTTTTGAAAACTGCTTTTGTTGTTTCTGCCTCAACCAGGCAGGCAAAGCACGTAAGATTAAGACTTATTTCATGGTTGATTAATTAAAAGGCTGCGACTAATTTCACCTTTGCCCAAAATTAAAATGCTTGTCAACTGGATTTCAAGAAGTATTTTTGAATTAAATGATATTTTCTTTGTCTATGTGACCTTGTCTGCAAGTGTGTGTCGCCTTATCAATTATTTTTTTCTGGCGTTTATGCAGTGCTGGTTAGAACTGGTACTTTTCATCCAGAACTCCTGAAGGCGTGTTTTCCTGACGAGCAAACTTAAAACAAAATATATTTGCTGATTGTGGTCCTCGACAACTTTTAATTTGAAAAGGTCGGAAGCAATTACAGAGAAAACAAAATGAAAGGTTGAGGCTCCTGTGAGGACTTCCTGTTTCACGGAAGTGGAAATGGTCACAAAAATCTACTAAATAAATGGTCTGATGTCACCGCTTTATGGTTCACTTAATGAGCACAGCGTGCACTGAAACAATACTCATTAGGCGACCTTGCTCCCTGTTAATCGGCTAATTTGCATGGCTTTGCCCCTGTGGAAAATGTGTAATTACAGAACCAGGTCCGGATTCCATAAAGTCAAGCAGTCTTCAAAGTGCGGGGCCATTACAAGTGGAAGAAAGCCTTAAATTTTACCCAAAGTCCCACACATTTTAGGGCCTTGCGTTCCTCTTACATCGTGCATTTAATTGGTAAATAATAACACGAATTGGTAGAACCAATAGGGTATGCCTTAATCCAATGAATAAAGGCCTATTGGCTTTGACAATGCTTTTCGTGGATGCTGTGCAATGGCAAATGGAGAAACAAATGCGTTTTACGGTTGCTGTGCAGCATCGGCAAACAAAGAAAAAAGAGCTTGATGAGATGTACGCAAGAATATGCGTCATGCTGCTACAGCTGCCCAGTGTGATGACATATATGCTAAATTGCCTCACCACGCATGCCATGCACAGTAAATGACGAAACTGTAATTTTTTAATTTCCTCTTTCAAGATGGAGGACAGCAGTCTTGGATCATTAAATAAAAATATTTTGGTAATTGTGATCAAAAGAGGTTTTTTTGTGTGGTTTTTTTAAAGGAGCGACCCAGCACTGAAATGCAGCTGCTGCGCACTTTAAAACATTAAATAATATAACAAAAGATGCACAAGGAGGTTCGGGGGAGGAATGATGGTGGAGAGGTGTGGGGGCGAAGTAAACGCTTCAGATCGGTGAGTATAACAGGAGGGGCAAAAACAATGGAAGAGGTGAGGGGGCTTATATTTAAAACAATAAAATGAAAATAGAACGAAAAAAAACATTAAAAAGTGGCGTGGGAAAGAGGAGAGAGTAACGATGTTCAAAATTAGTAAGCATTTAATCCACAAATTATCAGGCTCCAGAAAACACAACAGTGGATGACAGTGATTTCTCAGACATTTCAAGTGGGAGAGTGATTGTCTGCCAGAAGAAGTCCCTGAATATGAAGATGAACTCTACACTGGACTAAGAAGTCAATTTAAAACACTAGTACTATAACAGAAATACCTGGTAGCAAAAAAAGAAAAAAATGCTTTTATGGTTATATGGTTATATTTGATATGTCAAGAAATGGAAATAAACAAATGGAGCAGCAAAGTTAAGTTATTCAACTTTACAGTCAACCATAGACTTTGCAATGAGCATCGACCTCTAAATCTCAAATGGACACTTCCATTTCCTGAAACAACTAGATGCTTTCCATGTCTAACCTGTCATTCAGTAGCTTGGCTGTCAGGGAAGACTCAAAGGACTGCACTGCTTATGTGCTGGCTTCAATGGAAAAAGAGATACAGAGATAGATACCACACACTTTTGGAAACAAGTGACTTGGATTGATTAATCAATGCTAAACTGTTAACATAATAGATGGGAGGGGCTTATGTTCTCTTGGTATTTTTAATGTTTGGGCGGCTTACTCTGGCAGCATTCTTCTATGTGTCTCTGGGAGTGTTACTTGATTGGCCTTTTGTTACCTGCACTCCAGCCTCTCTTGGTTCTACTGAGATCTTTTAGTTTATATTGACTACTTTTCTTTTCCTTTCCTTGTTGAAAAGGTTTGTCTCTGTTGAAAGACAATAAAAATCTGCATGTCTTGTCAACAGCATCCAACAAACGGACACATCTCTAGCTACTGACATGGGAAAATACTCAAAGAGGCATACTTTAGGAACAAGAAAGATGTGATTTATTTGGAATAATTCTGACAAGTGGCTCAAGTGCCAAAAAAGTGATTAATGTGGGGGACATGGACAAAGCTAAACTTGTTTTTTAATCATCTGGTGATTTGATCATTTGGGATGCATGAAGCTAGTTGTCTGAGAGGTGTTATTAGAATGCACTTTCGTTAATGCTACTTACACTAGTGTATGTCCCTTACCTTGAGAGTTTGTGCAACTTGTTTACCTCAACTCCAAAACACTGACCTTTCTTTTCTTTTCTCATTTGATAGTTATCTTCTGCAAGAATCCTCCATGGTGCTTCTGCTGTGTGGTTCAGCCCTTCTTATAAAACGGAAAACGTTAGAATGCAGTTGCAATATTTTTATGCGCTAACATTTTTAATTCTTATAAATAATTTTGAATTGTGAATGCCTGCCTCCCCTATTTAACATTGTAGCCATAGTAACTAATTTAAAAACAGTCAGTGGGTTGCTAAAGACTGTTTGAAATACGAGGATTTCAGTGGCACTTTTCTTCCATTACAGATGTGTGATGCCCATGAGAGAGGTTCACTGGCGAATGTGTGTCTCTCTCTCCCAACTGTTCCCTAAGTCCCCATACCCATCCTTTAATTGATCCTGTAATTCTCTTCCTATCACTTGTGAGATTTATTGTACTGTAATCTATTTCCACCATCAACAGATCTCACACTTGATGGGGCAAATGTGATATAAGCAACACAGACCCAGCACAGAGGGAAGGTAATAAAAAAGCCTGTTCCCTGCCTATAGGACAAGGACAACCAAGTCCTTAAAATTATACTCAAATGTAGGCTAAGGCTAGGTAATATGTATGTTTCTTTTTTCAGAAAATCTAGCTGTTGAAAAAACCTCCTGACAAGTACACATGTATATCCACACTCAACTCATAACTTACATGAATTTGTCACACTTAATATTTGGACTACCTTTGTGTTATTAAAACATAGGGTGCTGGACTTAGTAAATAACTCTGTCTTCTTTCTTGTTACAGGTTTTTTTTGCTGGTTCTCAGGCTCCACTCGAAATAAGAAATCTCCTTTCACATGGGAATGGCCAGGTTTCTAACACCCACTGCAGAGGGTTGAAGTGCTGGAGGGAGGGCATCATTGTGGGTATCCTGACACAGGAGTTCATGTACAGACAGTTAGAGAGAGAATGATGGAACTTCTTTGTTGCTCGCGTTGAACTATGTCAGTAGGTAAGTGGAACATCTCTGGTTTACACTGTCGCGTTTGCCCCTATGTAGTTATAGTTAGGTCAGAGTTTCTATAGGAGGAACATTTTTTATATTGCTAATCATTTTGGCACTGTTTGACAAATCTTTACAAAACCTTTCCAAAAAAAGATAATCTACCTCAGCCCCTCCCTGAAAGTTTTGTGGTGATCTGTCAAGCAGGGGCCAAGAAAAAGCAGGGTCCCAAAACATTGATTTCCATGTTAATGCCCATGCTGGGCCATGCCCAGCGTCCAACTTCACAGCATGCATGGCCTTTGGTCGTGCACAGCGGAGGGTTGGCCGTCCGCATGGGGTTGGATATGGTGATAAGATCTTACTTAGCAAACACAAGGAGCTGATGGACGAAGCGCTGAAACTTTTCAGACACTCACCCCCAGTCACAGATCTGGGTTGAACATCAGGGAGAAAAGGTACCCCCTATATCAATTTCCAGGTCCAAGAGTAAGGGGGAAAGACAATTACTATAAAGAAGAACTCTTGTCAGACCTATATCTCTTTATGTGCGGCCTCCTAGGGCTCTGGGAGCCCATCTATTGTTGTTTGTCCGTTGCCTCCATTTGGTTGGCATCTGCTGTGTACTAATTTGTCCTTGAGATTAGGATTCCTCCTATAAGCCACAGTCGGCTTTTGCAATTGGCTCTCCTCTGTATTGATATTAAGAATCTTCCAATTCTTATCCAGAATTTATTTGATCTTGTAATTAATGTTAGAATGATTAACTACACAGACCAATTTCTCTGGGGGTCGTTTTACTTGACCGGAAATAAGAGCATCCCTACTATAGTATTTGGCTCGTTTGAGGGACTGACGCGCTAGGCATTTTGGGTAGCCTCTAAGTAAGAGTCGTTTCTGTAGTAGTTCTGCATGTTCCATATATTCCTTGACGTTGGTGCAGTTGCGCCTTATTCTAAGGAATTCTCCAAAGGGAATGGAGTCCTTTTGGCAAAAAGGATGGAAGCTACTGTGTTCCAAGATGGTGTTCTTTGCTGTAGGCTTTCTATATAGGCTTACCTCTAAGGTCCCCCCTCTATCTGAGATCCATATGTCGAGAAATTCGACCTTGTCTGTGGAGTATTTAGCCTTGAACTTCAAGTTCTCATCACTAAGGTTTAACCACGAGATAAAGTTCAGAAGATCTGTTTCATCACCTGTCCAGATGAAGAAAATATCGTCTATGAACCTCTGCCAACAATCTATATTTTCATAGAATGGTACTATTTCGCTGAAGATGTGCTTGTGCTCATACTCTCCAATAAAAATGTTCGCTACACTTGGGGCACAAGAAGCCCCCACGCTGGTCCCCTTGACCTGTTGGTACAATGTGTCCTTGAATTCAAAGTAATTGTGATGGAGGATAATATCAAGGCATTCCAAAATGAAGCTATCCGGTCTTGCCCCAGGAGATCTGGCCAAAAGAGATGCCACAGACTCTATGGCCAGGTCCTGGGGGATGTTGTTATATAATGCTTCTATGTCTAGGGTGACCAGCAATTGTCGTTCTCTATTAAATGGCATATGTTCTATTTTGGCTATCATGTGCCCAGTGTCTTTGATGTAAGATGCATACTGTGTAGTGAGTGGGCATAAAAAAAATCCACATATTTGGAGAGTGGTTCAGTGTGCGAGTTGATAGACGATACAATAGGTCTCAGTGGGGGATCTGCTATGTCCTTATGCGTTTTGGGGACTCCATAGATGGCAGGTGTTAGAGCATTTGTTTTATTTAGAAAGTCAAATTCTTTTTGAGAGATATGTCCATCCAGTAAAGCTTTAGATGTAACAGTTTCTATCAGTGTCTTCAGTTGTGCTAGGGCCACTCTGTTAACTTTTCTATAATGTTCAGGGATTTGTAGCATGGAGTCTATTTTAGTTGAATATTGCTCAGTGTCCATGACCACTATGCCCCCAACCTTATCGCACGGCTTGATTGTAATGTCGGTATTGTCCTGCAATCTTTTTAATGCTGACTTCTCCTGGGTAGTGAGATTAGGTAAAACTTTAGGAATGAATTTAGTAACCCTTTGCAGATCTTTGATGACTGATTTTTTAAAATGGCGGCCTCAGGGCCTACCATTTCTAGAGTAGGTGTAAATTTGGAGGGTGGTTTACACCCAGAGAGATTTATCTCTTGTTCTTATTGTATATCTTGCCTGAAAAACTTCTTTAATCTAACTTTCCGGAAGAAGCAAAAAATATCTTGGTTTAATTTGAACAGATTATTCTGCGTACTCGGAACAAAGGACAAGTATTTACTGAGGAGGCTGGTTTCTTCCTCTGAGAGATCATATCCTGAAAGATTGAAAATCGGAATGGTGTCTGCAGTGCCTGTGCGTCTACCTATTATGTTCTCCAATACTGTTGATTCCTTGTCCGCATATACGGCTGCAGATGTGGTGGCTCCATTTGCTGATAGTGATTTCTCTCCTGTCTTTGGTATTTGGTTCGACCTCTGGCCCGACCCCTCTGTAAAAAAGGAGACTGTACTTGGTGGTAGTATTGATCTATTTGTTGACCTCTCTGGTTTCTCAGGTTATACATAGGTCCCTCATTGGTTCCTGGGCCATCAGCGTCAGAATCGGATGAATATGTGTCTGAGAATGTCAATGTTTTATTCCTTTTGGTGTAATGTTGGTTGTACTGACCTCCTTCACATTGTCCCTCTTGGTAGTAATTACTACACAAATAGGGATATGCTTTATCTTGTGTAAACCACCTTGCATCTTTTTTTAGTTTGTCTGTTTCTTTCTTTATAAGGTCCTCATCAAAGTCCTGCATTTCTTTGTTGATACTCAACAATTTATTTTTTGCCTCCTCTAGGGCGGTGTTAGCTTTTATCTTTTCCTCTAGGTCTGCAATCTCCTGATTTAGTATCACTATCATCTCTCTGACAGTTTCGACAATGAGGATCATCGAATCCCTGGAGCAACGGTTCGCAATTTGGGACCATCGCTCCAGAAATTTTCGCACCTCCACAAACCGGGCCGGGACATTCCTTACTCTCAATCCTGATGGTATCACTCCTACTTTGAGGGATTCTAACATGAAGTGGGCATGGGATTCCATTCTTTTTGCTTTCTTCTTCATGTTAAGGAGTTTTGTCCATTCATTATTGTTGTTAATAGAGGTGCCTGTCTGTATATCTGATCCTGCTATTTGGCCAATAAGTGCTGAGAAATCTTCATCTGAAAACCCGAATGTTTTCAGGACTTCCATATTGTTCAGGTAGGCAGTCAAAGTATATTGGGAAATGCTCTGAGTTCTGGGAAATAATGTTCCCAGAGGGGAACTCACACTCAAAAAAGATTAAAGAAAAGTTCAACTATATGTGGGAAGGGAAGGAGAAGAAGATAAAAGAAATCAGATAAAATCAAAAACAAATACTAATACAAAAGCAAAAACCTGCTGCATCCGGGATTGTGGTATAGCCAAGTCTTTCAAAGTAAGACACTGATACCTGCGGTAAAAACCGCCTTCATATCATCAGGGAGAAAAGGTACCCCCTATATCAATTTCCAGGTCCAAGAGTAAGGGGGAAAGACAATTACTATAAAGAAGAACTCTTGTCAGACCTATATCTCTTTATGTGTGGCCTCCTAGGGCTCTAATGCAAGACAGATCCCCAGCACAAGTATCATACACAGCAAATTATTCAAGAATACATTATATTTATATATTTTTTATATGCATAAAAAGTTTTTTTCTTTTTATATATAAAATGATTTTCTGTAATTTTTTGTTCATAACAATTCATTATTTGCAAATATGTACATATGTTACACAATTCATATGTGAACAGATAAACAACAAATAACATTTCACAAATACAAGATCTTCGATTTCATTGTAATCATTATATCTTATGGCAAAAGACAAACATAACATACAAGAGTCAATACCTTACATTTAAAAAAATCAGCAATAACCCCACTCTCAACCATCAAGCAGTCACTCTCACCAATCAAACAATCTCACCCATTCTAGCACTCATACACAAAAAAAATTATACAGTTGTATAGGGAAATCCTATTGTTTTGTAGACAACATACACTCTTTCTTAATTATGTGGTATGATTTAATCAGAAAACTTTCCAATGATGTGTTGTCTTTGAAGGGATTTCCCATATGAACAGTCGTGGTCAACGCACGTTTCGGTGGAGAGGCTTTACAACCACCTTCATCAGGACCATATTGGTTAGAAAGGTAAGCCTCAATAGTGTACGTGGGTTATCTGTAAAATAACAAAGACAAAATTGATTTCCAATTTTACTGTGTAGGGGGACTGTCTAGACCAAACACTAAGTTAGGGTGGCCAAAGTCATTTAGGATTTTTTTTTTAGCATACTTCAACACAATCCTGTGATGTAGACAGACACCGAACTCCAAGAAGTGCTCACCAGTTTTGTCCTATTCATGCTCTAGGACTAGAAACATGCTTCATCATGCCAACAGGAAAAATAGAAAGAGAGAGACCTCAACCAAAATTGCCAAGAGCAATGCAAGTTGTGCCCAGTAAAAACAAGAGAAAAATGGTGGTTGCCCATGTATAGAGACACATGGCTTCTACTTCCGTCTCAACTATGATTATATATAGTTTGACTGCCTGATGTAATTTGTTTCACTCACTGAGGAAATATAGCATGGAGTAAGTTTTATATACACGCCCAAAGGAGAACAGACAAGAAATGACACCAACTGTAACCATGGCATGGGGCCTACCTAATATCGTAGGACATTATCAGTGTGGGAATTGTAGTGTTTGCCATCTGACTAGTAACACCAAAACACTTGTATTAGAACCAGGAAGAGTATGGTACCAACGAGTACACACGAATTGTAACAGCACCAATGTGGTCTATCTGATAAAGTGCCCCTGTAATCTTGCATATGTGGGCATGACTTGCAGGAAAATAAAACAAAGAATCTGTGAAC
The DNA here is from genome assembly GCA_963921515.1 of Calotriton arnoldi. NCBI lineage: Eukaryota > Metazoa > Chordata > Amphibia > Caudata > Salamandridae > Calotriton > Calotriton arnoldi. The sequence continues at coordinate 1,504,836 of CAWUFW010003162.1, read as the reverse complement.
ATCAAAGCACTATCAGGTGTAAAAAAACTACTACAAAACTCACTGAACACTTCCTTCAAATGAACCATACAACCAACGACATGAAATGGACTATAATCGAACAGATAAAAACAGGAGTTAAAACACAACAACGCCTATTCGAAAAGGAACAACGATGGTTATATAGGCTATCCACCCATAAAGAAGGATTGAACGATAATATTCCTTGGAATTCGGTCCTTTTGAAATAAGTCCATGTGTTATGTCATACATACGTTTCCTTATGAAAAATAATGACTACTGTCAACATCTATGTAGGTCTCTATTCCTGTTGATTATTGCTGCCTATATGCATGCATGCTTCACTAGTGATAGTTCTGAATTTCTCTAGGTATTTCACTGAATGCATGCACAACACACCTCCTTCCTGTTAAATAACGAGTGTATGCGTGCCTTTTGAGGTAGTCACTGACTATTTGTTTATTCGTTTTATAAATAGAGCGAATCCCTATTAGACATACAGAATGGGTTTCTGCGCCTTTTATTATTCATTATTTTCTTTGTCATCTTAGCTAGACATATCTCCTCAAGTATAGTTTTTCTTGTACCTCTATAGTTTTTCTTGTACCTCTATTGAAGGGATCCCAACGCATTATGATAATTGAATGCGCTTCAGCGGCCCCTATCTACTATCGAGGGATTTTTAGGAACACGCCCCCGTTACGTACTGACGTTGGTCATGTGACCACGTCACCACACCTGGACCCGGAAGCGCCCAGCATTTAACTAATGAGGACGCTCTGTTGTGAGAACCCTCGGGGAGCGGTGGCAGGTCTTTAGTATAGGCGTAGCAGCCGGTGACTGGTGACTCGCTGTAAGTACTCCAACTCAACGCGGGTGGGCTCCGCTTACTCTTCTCTATTTCTCCTTACTGGTCATTTACCTCATGACTTTTTCCTCTCGTAACGCTCATTTTTCCAGATCACGCAACTGAGCCAGCACCATGACCCCCTTTCCCATGAGGCACGCAATCATGCGTTACATAGTAAGCTCTTGACATTGTTGTAATTAATCATGATACGCTCGATTTTATTAATATCATAATTACACTAAATATGTCCTTATCTATGTAATGCGAGCGTAGACACTTACTCCTAAAAGAAAATCACAAGTAGCGTTATATGATAATCCCACGGTTTCTAATTGTTATCCGCGTTTATTTTAGTTTGTTTTATTATCTTTATTTGTATTTTTGTTTGCATCTCGTGATAAGTACTGCCAGCCAGAGTGTATATAGAATCAACTGGACTGAATGTCGTGAATGGCTGGTACTTTTTCTTTAATTTTTCACTTGAATGCATGTGCACATTGCCATATACTGTCTCTGAATTTTGGCGACAGATGTTCACTAAATGTGTACTTTTTAACGCTTTTTTCAAAACTCGCAATTGGGATATTTTTGAGCACTTAACTTTGGAGAATCTTCGCTATATTTTTATGTGTTGTTTGTCTGTGATTGTACATTTTTGTTCTTTCAGGTTCTTTCCTTTCAACTACTAGGATGAAAGGTCTCCTAACTGTGAGTACAGAGTTAGGTAACAGTGATCAAGGGCAGGGTACACCTTAGCGTGTGTAGACCGCCCGGGTCACGTACTCTTGGTCCTGACGAAAACCTAGTAATACCGACATTAGGTTGAAACATGTAGACCTTTTTCTTCGCACTTTTTTGCACTTTTTTACCTAAAGATACCAGTTGGTCAATTTAACCAAAAAGGGTGTCTTATAATTCTTTTTAATATTGTCCAGGTGCTCTATTATTAAAATACTAATTTTGAGTTATATTTGGCCAATTTTTAAATCACTATTTCACTCACCTACACAGAAAACAAACCTGCTCCACTGCAATCAGGTGTTGAAGCACACCCGGATGGCATTCGGCCATTCGGGTGGGACCCCGATGATGAAGCATGTCACCAACTAGGTTGGTGAGTGAGGGGTCTTCTTAAGAAAGGATATTTCCTCTCTTGTGCCCTTTATCCCAATACTTTGGAGACTTCACTGTGTCTCCTGGTTGTACTCCTCTTATTGTTTGTTTACGTAATTTAAAGGGGATCAGGAGTATACCCCTCCACATTTGTGGTTATCCCTTTCTCTCTCTTGTGTTTTTGAGTAAGTTTTATATATACATATCTGGTACAAACAGTGTCCGTGGATTAAGATATATTTCTTTGGAGTTGTCCATAATGGTTGCAGGCACCCACATAATAATATAGTGGTGGGCCACTCGGGCCATCGGTAGAGATTCGTCTAAATTCTCGACATTGGAAATTCATCTGCTTAAAGATGGCGCCCATTTTCGGGACATACAAAAGTGGCCGCGGAGAATCTGCGAACCCTCCTGATCTCGAGCCTGAGATCTGATTGGCTGAAACACTACAAACCAGGAAGTGTTGGCAGCCATCTTGTGACTCAGTTGAGCCGAGTCACAAGGAAAAAATTAAAAAAACGTGAGAAATTGACAAAAGGGGGCAGGGTAGAAACACCCTGACCACCCTAGACCTGCTCAGGGGGTCCCACAGGGACCCCCAGGGCCAAAAATAGCATATTTGTTTGCAATTTTCGGCACAATTCGTGTTGGATCCGCGAATCCGGCCAAAAATGTTAAAAAATAATCATGGACTCCCGTACTTTGTTTCCTTGAAGCCCCCGGGTGGGCCAGGTCCCAGGGGCAATTTAAAAATGAGATGAGGGGGCCCGCGCAGGCCCCCGCAGCCCCGGGGACTGCCACCTCCTCGAGGCTATTTCAAAAATGGGAGGGGTCCACGGTTCCCCTCCTGGAGCCATAAATCGCCCTGGGGACAGCCACCCCTCAGCAATGTCCCGGGGTGCCCACCCCCGGGACAGGGACATTGCAGGGTGCTATGGCATGGCGGGAGCATTGCTCCCGCCATGCCATAGCAAACTCTGCTTCAATGAAGTGAGAGCAGGAAAAATGCTCTTGCTTCCATGAAGCGAAGCAGAATTGCTTTTGGGCAGAGGGAGCTGCATGTTATCTGCTTCCTTTGCCCAAAAGCAATGCCGGCTCCAGCAGGAGGCGGGGAGCCGGCAGGGACGGCGGGGGCCTTGAGGCTCCACCCGCGGTCCCCAAGGACGTGGGCATGCCCCGGGGGATGGGGTCCCCAGGGCTGAAAATGGCCTGGGTAGGGGGGCCATGCAGGCCCTCCTACCAATTTTTGTGAAAAATAAAAATAAAGGATGTGGCAATGCCCCGGCGGATGGGGTCCTCGGGGCAATATCGGGCTCACGAGGGGTGCCGCGTTGCCCCCCCCTCCAAAAAAAAAAAAAAAAGTAGAGGGCAGGCCCAGGGGCATGGGGTCCCCGGGGCCAAAACTGGCCCAGGGAAGGGGGGCCACGTGGCCCCAGTTCCTTAAAAAAAAAAAAAAAAGGCCGGGCCACTGGGATGGGGTCCCCGGGGCCAAAATAGGCCCCCCTCCCATTTAACAAAAAAAAAGTAGCAGCCTCCCTTCCTAGAATTAAAAAAAAAACAGAAGCTGGGAACTCGCGGAGGCCCCGCTTCTTTTTCCACTAATCTGCAAATGCGCCTCCTGGTGTGCTGTTGGTTGGGGGATGGAGTCCCCTTCGTTGCTGAGGGTCCTAAGGGGCCAACTAGCCCACCTGTTACCTCCAGTAAACCCCACACAGCTGGATTGCTGAGAGGTGGTCGGAGGCCATGCCCCTTTTCCCACCACTCTGCAAACACGCCTCTTGGCGTACTGCTGGTGGGGTGATGAGGCCCCCTTGCATCCTGTCGGCCTCAGGAGTAAAGTAGACTTCATCCCCCAAGCAGCAGTGCACCAGGAGGCACGTTTGCAGAGTGGTGGGGAAAGGGGGCGTGGTCTCTGACCACTTCTCAGCAATCCAGTTGTGTGGGGCTTACTAGAGGTAACAGTAGGGCTAGTTGGCCCCCAGGGACCCTCAAGAGGCAAGGGAACTTCATCCCCCAACCAAGAGCACGCCAGGAGGTGCATTTACAGAGCGGTGGAGAAAGGGGGCGTGGTCTGTGACCACCTCTCAGCAATCCCACTGTGTGGGGCTTACTGGAGGTAACAGGTAGGCTAGTTGGCCCCTAAGGACCCCCAGCAGTGAAGGGGACTTCATCCCCCAACCAAGAGCGTGCCAGGAGGCACGTTTGCAGACTGCTGGAGAAAGGGGGCGTGCCCTGCTATCAGAACTCAGCAATCCTGCTGTGTGGGACTTACTGGGGGTAACAGGAGGTGTAGTTGGCCTACAAGGACGTCTTTGGGGCCAACTACCCCTCTTGTTACCACCAGTAACTCCCACACAGCGGGATTGCTAAGAGATCTTTGGAGGCCACGCCCCCCTTTCTCCACCACTCTGCAAACAACCCTCTTGGCGCACTACTAATTGGGGGATGAATTCCACTTTACTTCTGAGGGACCTTGGGGGCCAAGAAGCCCTCCTGGTACCTCCTATAAGTCCTACGCAACGTAATTCCTGAGAGCTGGTCAGAGACCCAGCCCCCTTTCTCTACCACTCTGCAAGTGCAACTATTACTTAAAAAAACGAAGAAATTCACAGATAAAAATAAAGGTTTCAGGGACGTTGTAGTTAGGAATTAGCATTTAAAAAACCTTAGAAATTCACGGGGAAAAAACAAAGGTTACAGGGACATTAAAGTTAGCGTAACTCTTCACTCGTACAAAACCAGAGAAATTCAGCCGTTATAGTTAGCTGAGCTAACTATAACTCGCCCCCCACAATGCACTGCTTATGACCTCACATATTATATCACTCATGACATGGTCAGTGATATCACTGATGACATCTCAAATGACATCACTGATGACATCAGTGATGACATCATCCACAGTATCTCTGATGCACACACTCACACCCCTATAGAATCTTTTATACATCCACTGCCACTCCCACACAACCATTCACAAACCCATTCACAGAGCCATACCAGTACTTACACACCCACTCCCTAATTAATTGATCTACACACACATCCACTCGCTCACCCATACTGCCACTCATAGATCCATTTTCTCACTAAAACAGCCATTGACATATCCACTCATACAGCCATACAGGCACTCACACACTGAGTGAGTCACCCATAGAACTACTCACACACCTAGACACTCATCCATACAGTCAATCATACAGCCACTTACTCACCCAAACAGTTACACACCCACCCACTTACTTACTCATACAAATAGTAATGCTTCCTCACTCAGCTACACAGTCACTGACAGAAGCATGCACTCATCCATATAGCCACTCTCACATTCACTCACTCACGCATACAGTCACTCATATACCCTGTCACTCTCGTATACTGCCTTAAACATACTCAGTTACTCACCCATACTGACACATGCACTCACTCACCGACACAGTCATACAGACACTCACTCACCCATACAACTTCTCACACATGCAACAGTACCACATACAGCCACTGCCTCACCCACTTACTGATCCATACAGGCAGTCACACACTTCCTCACCCACAAACACAGACACCCAGACAAACATAGACGTATTCAGACAACCAATCAATCACCCATATAGCCATTCACGTACCCACTAGCACACTCATACACCCACTTAGACATCAACTGACAGACAGATTCACACATTCACGCAACCAGTCACTCACCCATAAATTCACTTAGACACCTAATCACTCACTTATACAGTCAGTCATGCACCCACTGAGTCATCCATACAGTCACTCATACATCCACTGATTCAACAATACACCTTGGTATATATATTTAACACTGATAAACTTATAGAAAACACTTACAGTCACTGGATGATGTCATCACTGATGTCATTTGAGATGTCATCAGTGATGTCATCAGTGATATCACTGACCGTGTCATAAGTGATGTAATATGTAAGGTCATAGTCAGTGCATTGCGGGGGCGCAAGTTATAGTTAGCTCATCTAACTATAACGGCTGAATTTCTCTTGTTTTGTACGAGTGAAATGTCAGCCTAACTATAACATCCCTGTAACCTTTGTTTTTTTCCGTGAATTTCTAAGGTTTTTTAAATGCTAATTCCTAACTATAACGTCCTTGAAACCTTTGGTTTTTTTCAGTGAATATATATATATGCATACATATACATGAATATTATGTTTAACTTTTAAACTCACATACATTTCACTTCAAATTAAGGGCACATGCAAAGTAATAAAAATAAAATGGAAAAACATTAAACATCACTTATCTGTTGCCACCACCTCAATAATGAGAAAGTCAAGTAAGTCCTTCTCAGAGTCATTAATGTCTGCCCAGAGGTGTATGACCTGCTCATGGGCCGGAAAATGCAGTTTGGTGGTGTATGCAGCTCTGCTCCCTTCCTCAGCGGAGTGTGTGCTCCTCTGGTGTATAGCCTTTCCCAGGTTCTCCAACTAACATGAGGGGGAGTTATTGCAGCACATAGAATTTGAGTGCCGCCACCTCCACTTCATCAAAAATGTAGTGCGGTGTCACACTGGTGAGGCGCTGGTGGCCATGACTAACCATAGAAAGCATTTATTATCAAACAAATGTCCAGTGTGACTCATTAATGTAATAGCCTACTGTGTTATTCATAGATACTCTTATCAATCAGATATGTTCTTTTGCCATCTCTGATCAATACCATACAGTAAATAAGAATTGAATCATTCAAGGTCACTCTTCTCTTAGTTTCAAACTTAGTCATCCATTTGATCTAAACAGAAAATATATACAGTGAAATAATAATGCAGATGATGCAGTGCTAAAAAATGTGATCATATATACAGTAGTGTGCATAGACACTGAAGTACCCAAGGTTGAACAAATGCCCACAAGATATTGTCTGAGGTAATCCACATATGCTTCCCATTCAATGAGTTAGGAAACAAGGGAAGTGTGTCTCTACGTTCAGATCTCGTAATATTTGACGGGTCTCTTCCAGGTGTAGTCAGAAGTGTATGACCTGCTGATTGGCCCGGGTAAATCAGTTTTGTGGTGTAGTATGCATCCGTACCCTCCTTTAGTGAAGTGTATTCTTCTCTAGTGTATGGCTTTTCCGGGACTTGCCACTGACATGAGGCAGAGATGTTGCAGCACATAGAATTTGAGTGCTGCCACCTCCTCCTCATTAAAAATGTGGTGGGATGGCACACCAGTGCAACTAATGATACAAAGCAGACATGCAAAAAAATAAAACTGAAAGCACATGGGCAGGGAGGCAGGAGTGAAAGTAAAATTAAAGTAAAAATATTGGGGCAGATGGGGAGGAATAGGGTCAAACTGAAGTGGAATGGAATGGGAAACAGACAGGCAGGAGAAGCCTGGAGATGAGTGCCGCACACTAGTTAAAATGGCCACTTTCGTGCATTGCCTCACACACGTCACACTATTTTTACTGTAAAATGTGCACTTATAATATTGTCTAAGAGTCCAGGGGGACCCTCTGAACCATAGGTCGGTCCTGTTTTTACTCTCAGGTAGTTCACTTCTTCTGCGTATCCCTCACTCCCTGGAGTCCATTGGGCTGTCTCCTCCTAGACGCTCTCTTCTCCTGAAGGGCCAGGCAGCCTGCTTCCCTCTCTTAGCGGGCAGGCAGACCTGTAGGCACTATAGAGATCCTCAGCTCCTCCAGCAGAAAGGATAGAGTTCAGGTTATGCCACCTCGCCTTTGGAAGCCTGGATATGGGGCAGACACCATTTTTGGTCAGGAAAAACTTGGAACTGGGACCAAGTAGTGTGGTTTGGGTCCAACATATACGCAACTTTTCTATATGGGGGATGTAGATCAACTCTCTCCAATCTCAGAGCTGGCGTGAGGTGGTTTTCCTTTCAAGTGTACTTCTCATGCTGCTTTCCAGACACAGCCTTTGTGTAGAGTGACGCCTCTCAAAGCCGGTAGCAATGTGACTGTCTGCAAACTGGAGGACCCAGAACACAGTCACAAAATGTGTGGGTTCTGCACTTAGCTGGCATGCGCTTCTCTGTTACAGTAATCAAGGAGAGACAAAAGGGCATGCCTGACCTAGAAACTTTCTCACTTAACACAGCAGAAACTGCAATCTCACTCTTCAGCCCTATCATCAACCAAAAGGCAATGCTCAGCAAGAACTAATCAGCAATCCCTTTCTAACAAAAGTCATCATGGAAATTCTAAAGGTAGCCCTATCTCATTAGTCCTCAAGTCAGTGTCTAGATCTTCACTGTTCAGCCTCAGGAATGCAATCAATACCATCAATGGAAGCTGTCCTTATCCTCCATATTGTTTTGTGCCAAGCCAGGCATATCCTAAATAGAGCCCCCTATCGTCAGTACTCAGACTCACACACACTCAGGGGTATATTCACAAGAACGTGCGCTAAACATCTCCAAAAAATGTTAACGCAACTTTACACATCGCAGTCTATCACGGGAAAATAACCCTGTTTTAACGTGGAATTCACAACACGGCGGTACCATGCGATAGCCTCCCGAAACCGCGGCCAAAGTCTGCGATACAACCACCGCGATGGCGATAAAAACACAAACCCCAACGCGTAAAAAGACGCGATGTGCCCAAACGCGATAAGAAAACAGTGATAACCAGTGAGAGGCCATCAATACCCACGCGTAATGCGGGAAAAAGCACAAGAACAGCATACGGAAAATGCCACTAAAAAGGAAATCAACTGCGGAGTACCACGGATGCACCCGACCGACTGCAGAGGACAACATGAACCCCACAATCCCCACAGAGGAACACCCAGGAATCCAGGGCCCGTGGAAGGGCAATGAGAAGAGGAAGAGGAAGACGGGGTACAGTCCCCAGGAAAACCCGATTATTGCCACGGATGAGATAGAACACCACCACCAACTGTACGTCACCTCCAACGTGTCATTGGCAACAAAGAGGCAAAGATGGCACACCCTCTCGGACCATGTGAATGCCGTCGTAGCGCCGAGGAGGACAATGGAAGAGGACAAGAGGCGCAGGACTGATGTGAATGGCAAAACCAAGCAGAAACTCGCTGCCAACACGAAAGCAGCAACGCACCTCGGAGGAGGGGGGCCAGCAGAACACCAGGAGCTGAATGACATGGAGAAGATGGTGGCCACAGTCATCAGTCGGGAGACAGTGACAGGAGTTGGGGATCTGGACACTGCCCAACATGACCCGACACCGCATCAACAGGGGGCGTACTGACCAGGGAGTGGGGGACGGGGGGAGATGGGCACAATGGCACACATGCACAATCCAGCAGAGCACACTGCACACCCACAATGACTCAGGACCATGTCCCTGATCCCACGGGAACACCTCAGCACACACACAAACACCAAGTAGTCCCCGTACACCATGTGCCCAAAGGGTCACCCACCCAACACATCAACAATCACACAACCAACACATCCACACGTGCGAAACACAGCAAACATGCACATACGTCAGCCACACTGACAATGCAAGAGACACCACATGACGAGTAGCTTGGCTGCAGGCCAATCATCATGACAATGTACATGGCACAACACTGAGGTGGCTGGGTGCGGACCACAACCGAAAAGGAGCAGGTCACACTCGGACACAACCACCTCCACAAACAACCCCTGACGTCAACGACACATCTGCGGATAAACCATGCCCAAGAGCCACAACTCGACAAAGAGCACAAGTCACCCAAGTCTGCAACATCTTATCACTGTGGAAGCACAGAACTGAAAGGCACACCCCATGAAAGGGATAAGTGGCAGCCAAATCAGAGCCGCAGGAGCGACTCACCCACCGCGCAGCATACGCACATAAGAATAAGTGCACCTCGACATTGACAACATCCTGGGACAAACAGCAACACCTCCACAACAGAACACAGGACACAACTGGTGCCGCATATGTGCACAACATGGCCAATCACATCTGGCACAGCAGGAAACTGTGACATGACAATGTACAAGTACAACCTGAAACCTGCAAATAATATTTATTCAGACATGCTGTGCTTGTGGACATTTTGAACTGTCCCATGATTGCCAGGGACGGCCACAATGTGACTTGCTCATGAGAAGAAATTGTTAATGATGGTGTTCCTACAGGCCATTCCTGCCACCTGCCCCATCGTCCTCATCATCGTCCCGTACTTCTGGAACTTGGATCCATGGGGCATTGGTGCGTACACAGATGTTGTGCAACACACAACATGCAACGATCATCTTGCACACGATAGCTGGGCTGTACAGGAGCTTTCCACCTGTGCCGTCCAGGCACCTGAAACGTGACTTCAACACGCCAAATGTGTGTTCAACGATGCCCCTGGTGCGTATGTGGGCCGCATTGTACTGCCTCTGGGCGGGTGTGTTCGGGTCTCGGAGGGGTGTCATCATCCAAGGGCAGAGTGCATATCCTTGATCACCTGTGACAGTGCAGAGAGAAAAGAGTCAATACTTGGTTCGGCATGATGTGATGGCAGGCCCACTAGTCCAGTGACGCATGTGCTGGCTGTGTGTGGGGTGAGTGTAAGCCAGCCCTCAGGGAGTAGCTGGTGCTGGCAACAACTCCAACAGTCATCAGGCACTCAGAAATGCAATGTCCGAACAACAAGGGAGCATGACTTGAGTTGCACAGAGTTAGTGGCCCCGGATGCACAGCGGCCGACACGGGCCTACCGCCACGGGACGCTGACTTGCGGGAGACTGGGGTAGGGTCATGAGGGCAGAGCAGGGTCTCGTATGTATCAGAGGTGGTTTCCGCGGAGTGTCTCGGGGGAGAATGGGAGGTGTACCCCCACGGCATGATGCAGAGGGCACATGCCAGCTGTGTTCGGCAACATGGCGGATATGAATGCCACAGACTCATGCCAAACACCAAGTCCGTACCTGCCCGTTGCTGATGACAACCCCCAGGCCACAGGCTCAGACACCAACGATGTTCGGCCGGAGGCTGACGGTCACTTACGGCGCACAGGGTTAGTGGCACCAGGTCAGGCCTTGCTATTGGTTGACCTCCTCCGTAAAGGTGATCCGCGTTTCCACCGGACTGAGATGCATCTTCCTCTCACTCCTCACCCTGCGTACACTGGCATGGACTCTGCCATTCATTAATGATGACTCAGTTCAAGATGTGGGACATACTGGACTGCAGTGTAGCCCGGCTGCAGCGGTGGAGTATGTCAACGAATGAGGACACCTGGGGGCCTGTGTCACGGAGGACAGCGATGGCCTGAGGAGGCTGCCAAGGTCGCGGGCATGGGTCTTGAAGCTAGCACCGGCACGTGGTGGGTCCTCTTTGGCACACGACGGTGTCGGCAGGTGGCAGTGCGGCCTTGGAGCGCTGGGGCGGGCAGGCCTGGTCTGGGTATCAGCGTCCTGGGGTGCAGCAGGCGCACAGGCTCGCAGGCCCCGCTGCTCACGGCGTCGGCCTCGTGGCGGACTGAGAGGCGCCGCCCTGGCAGTGACGTTGGCCTTACCGGGAGAGCACCATGCTATGCTCCATGGGTTTTTTTTCCACACCCCTGCGCAGGCCTGGCATAATCCGGGCCAACCCACTATGCTCACGCACACAGGGGGGAACGCAGCGAGCGACATTTCCACGATCTGACCCACGGCCTGGGGTGACATGGTTGTGTCCACTGTTCACTACTCTCCAGACACCAGCAGTTGATGTCTGCATGGATATATCTGTGGTTTGCATACCCAGGTCTGTCCAGCACATTCATGCCTCACTTGTCGTTGTGTACATTCCCATTCATGGGTCACTTGCATCCTTCGCATATGCCTACTTTCCGCATCTCCACACGTTCGGCTGTTGTGTGGCTGTGGTGCCATGATATAGCTGGATTGTGTACATGGGAAGCCCAGGATCCCAATGGAGTTGTGTTGTCGTGTCTGGTAGGTGGGCATGTTGATTGACATGTTGTATGTGGTTTGGTCACGTGTGCATTCCCACAGTTGTGCGTTGTGTGATGGTGGCTTTGAGGTGTGTAGTGTGTAGATTTGGTACTTACCAACGAGCAGTCCAGTCCCATATGTGCCATCCTGGAAGCGCTGGTTGATGATGGACTGTCGGAAGATGTAGGAATCGTGCACACTGCCTGGGTAGTTTGCGACGACATTGGTGAACATTCCCCGGTGGCCCACTATTGCCTGCACATTGCTGGAATGCGTGTGCTTTCTGTTGCGGTAGTTGTGTGCAGTATCCGCAGGGGGCACAAGTGGGACAGGTGTGCAGTCAATGGCCCCCAACACGTGTGGGAAGCTAGCAATGGCGTAGAAGCCTTGCTTGGTCTCCAGCTGCTCCTGCGCAGTGTGGGGGAAGTGAAGGTACTGGGGTATGAAGCTGATGATGGCATCCAGGACAGGTGTGAGGAACTTGGATAGGGCTGGCAGTGAGACTCCTCCGACTCTGGCAGTTGTTGGTTGGAAGGTACCAGAGGCCAACAGGTGCAGCACAGCCAGCAGCTTTATCTGCGGAGGGATGTTGGTGGTCCGCTGTGTTGGGACCGTCAACCTGTGGCCGATGTGGGTCATGATGCGGAGGATGGTTGTCCTTTTGAGCCTGTAGTGGGCAATGACTTCCTCGGGCGTTAGGTCTGTGAGACTGGTGCGTTTTCGGTAGGTCCGCTGTCTTACTCTGCGCTGCCTCTGTGGTGGTCCGGGGGGGCGGGTCCGGGTCCTGGGGGTGGTGGCGGTCCTGGGGGTGGTGACGGTGGGTGTTGTGGCCTTGTTGGGGCTGCGAGCTTCATGATGAGTAGCACCATGGCATAGGCTGTTCTTCGGGTGTGGCTGTGTGCGGGGCTCCGTTGCCTGCTGCAGGTAGTCGGCCTGCTTTACACCAGCAAGAGGCAGGTGTTAAATACCTGCTGCTACCGCTGCTTATCGCGTGGTTTTGACTCGCATCGCAGATCTGGCAGTTCATTGTGAAAGTGGTGTAGTGGTGTTTTCGTGTTTTTTTGCACGGGAATGCCTACTCTGCATCTCATTAGGGTTAGTTGGTGGTGTCACCCGTGGAGATAGATTTGGGGGAAGTTATCGCGGGAATACTGGCGATGTCTGCAGTTTGCACACGCTTGTGAATGGGGAGTTAAATCTATCTCCACTTTTGTTGCGTGGAGGTGGGGATAAATCTGCGATGAGTCCTTGTGAATATGCCCCTCAGAGCCTTGGTTCTCCACACGTGATACACGCACACAACATACATACAGGATGCCAATGCAAGGCAACAAAACAAAACATTACAGAAGAGGAGGCTGAGGGCCACACTAAGTAAAACAAATAAATAGACCTGGCCACACTATCAGCCTCAATAACACAATAATGGGTAGTAGAGTAATATGTGTGGTAAAGACCTGGGAATTAATGGCAATGCATGGTAAAACCATTGCGTGGTAAAGGATGCGTGGTAAAGGCATTGTGTGGTAAATGTCACATTGTAAAGGCTGTTTCCCATAATTCATGAGTCCCTTCCCAGTCCTCAGGATTTACGATCTTAAACAGATGTATTCCTGGATCTTCATTTGTGTTTTTTTGCTCTGATCTACTATAAAAGGCAACTAAAATAAATGTAATAAATCTTTTAACGTTCAAGAACTTTACTGTTCCGTTTCCTCAATCCCATCACAGAGGGGTCAGACATGGGTTTTAACACACCAAAATGATGTCACATATTCCTATGGCTAAAAGGATTAAACAGTTTCTGAAGGACAGTGTCATTTACAGATTGAACTGGAACAAAGCATCCAAGTAGCTTGACAGGACAGGGAGAGTTTCAAGTTGCCTTACAAGATCAGGTTTGACTTCTCACCCAAAACTAACAGACTGAAGACAATGCCACTCTATGCTTTACGTTGTTACAAACACACAAGGGACCCTAAGGTTGCACAGGGACCATGAGTATGAGCTATTTTAAAGGAACACTGATCCCTACAAAAAGCATACTCAATTTAGAATACACACAATTGTTATCAACACAAATGTCACAGTATAATATTTAGGAAAATTATATGTAATGCATAATCAAAAAAATATAGTGGGTCATTTCAAGGAAAAGGGGAATGTCCTTTCCTTGAGAACCTCAGGCATTTACTAGCAATATTTAAAATCAATTCTCAACTGTTTGAAATCTGAAAGTAAGGGCTTAAGGTTCACACTCCAATACAGCAAACATGTGGCATTTTTTGGATTTATTAATTAAATTTGAAAATAGGGTGCTATATATTACACTGTCTCGCAAGCCTATGGAAAGAAACCCTCACCTTGACTACTTAAGCCACTATCTGCGAGCTTAAAGGGACTCCCTTTCTTACTCCCAATTTTAAAGAATTTGGTGGAATTGCATGCTTAAGCGTGATTTTTATTATGGAGGCAGAGAAACCATTTCAAAAATTCCTTGCTGGGGGTTATCTCAGGAGATTAGTTAAAAGATCTATGAAGAGAGCATGGTACTGCCCGAGGGAGTCAATGATTGTACCTAAAGAGAAAAGAACTTAGGCAGATTGGTATGTGTGACTACATTTTTGAACTGTAACTAATCTACTTAAAAGATGTGTTTTGAAACACTGGAATGTCAATGTTGGCAACCTTAAATTTTAGAGAGCCATTTTTGCGTTTCTCAAAAATAAAAGCATTAAAGATCATCTGGTCAGAGCAGCGCTCCCGCCAACCAAAACTAATCCCACACTCTGAGGCTTACCCCCTATGCTGGGACATTTTAAGTACGCCCATTGTAGCGTTTGCGCTTTTGCCACTGAAACAAAGAAAGTTTGTTACAAAATGATAAGACTCCCCTGAACCAATTCTCTAATTGTAACACGAGCACTGCCATTTATGCCATCACCTGCTATTGTGGTCTTGTGTCCATTGGACAGTCCATGCAAAAAGTACGTGTCGGAATATGTCAACACAGGAGCCACCTTAGGTGTAAAGTCATAACTGCACCACTGGTTGAACGTTTTTCGCAGCATAACAACAGTGAGGATGAACTGCGGTGGCAAGTGATTACTGTTGTGATTCAGCCATTAAGAGGCGGGAATATTTCTACTATCCTGAATAAAGAAGAACTGAAATGGATCCTGCGTACGGACAGCCTACATACGGGATTGCATAAACTGAAAGATTGGACGTCACTACTGTAATACAGATCTCCTCAACTATGCTTCACCGCCAAGTTGTATCCCAACCTGGATATGGAATGACTATGCTCTCTCTGTCTCCCATGAGCAAGGAACTGATCAGACTCTCCCGTTTGAGATGTTGTATACCCATTGGTCATAGGCTGGTAAACCGTCCTCCTGCCTATGTATGGCTCTATGTACATATAGCTTATCCATGATTCATATGTGAGTCCTGTGGTTTATGTTGTGATTTTGGTTGACCCAGACTAGCTGGACATTTTTACTGGTGTGTAATTTGATATGTCCTTCCTTCTTCCCTTTTTTCTTTATTACTTTAACTTTTTGTTCCTTGGGGTGGTGTAATTGTCTCATTTTGCGGTTTTTGTATAATTTACCAGTGCCACCGCTCTGGAACCTTTCTCATTATCATTTATGTTGAGTGTTTTCTGCCTGATATTATTATTAAATTTGTACACCTGTTACTTTATTCTGTTTATTTCTATTTATATTCCCTTCATGCTCTTACCTCTTTTTCTATGTCTATGCACCCCTCATGTCCCTTGGCCCCGCCCACTCTTCACACTGGTTAAATCCAACGTGTTCACGGGCTTATTGCACACTAGTGTCTGAGCTCTATCATAGTGGGTACTGCCATTACAGGTATGGATTCCTTCAATGCTGACCCACTTGGGTCACATACATATTCCTGATTGGAGCAGTGAGTGTTTTTAAGAGTATTGACTCTTGTTCGTCTTGACTAGGTGTATTTTCACGCCCCCCCAAATACGCTTATTGCACATGGTTTCTGATATTTAAGAAGTAGGATTCTCTGCTGTGCCTCGACGTGTCTAGTGTATAGGCACTGTCAGGTACGGACCCCTTCCCTACCACGCTCAGTAATGCAGGAGAGGGTCTCTGTTCAGACATTATAATTAGTATAACTATCTTTTGATTAGGTTCTTTTCATATGGGCTGCGGGCTGGCTCAGCGGACGCGTTTTCTTGATTCCTTTACTTCCGGTATGCTGTGGTTTGTCAAGGTGTACGCATGGCATGTATCGTATATCACTGGTTTTGGCTTCACTAGATTCTAAGTATTATCACGTTACCTTCTGATTTTTAAGAATTCCATTGTGTCATTTCCTTTCCAGGAATGGGCTTAGCCCTCATTGAGACCTCCCCACACCGATGGTACTGAGGAAGCAGCTTTCCGCAGGCCTTGTGGTGGTATTAATGATTATTGACATGTACGCACACTACCTCATTTGTATAAATGTTTTCAGTAGAGTATCATGGGGTCATGTGGATGCTAGTCTCACTCAGCTGTATGTGGCTTCAAGGCTTGTTGGAGAGTAGACACCATGTTTAAAATTTTGGTAGACTGGGCTGTGCTCTATTGTGTTATTCTTCAGCGTTTTATCGGTTAAAGAGTAACCCTATTTTTTTTCTTCCTTTCCAAAACCTTACCCCCTTTTTTCTTTCTTCCTCTTTTTCTTCTTCTTTTATGTTACTAGTTGTGTCTCAGGCATTTCATAGCAATGTCCTGATGATGATCCTTTGAATGTTATAGGATCGAAACATCATCATACTGACCCTATAATGTATATATAATGAGATAGGGCATGCTACAAAAGCACCTCTCCTTCTCCCACACACCTGGTTTTGTAATCTCACTAAAATAAGCTCATTGCTCTGGTGTAGCTGTATTGCCTATATTGCCTTTCCCAAGTGCGTCCAAACTCCCTGGGATGGTGAGATGGGTATGGCAGACGTCGGCCTATACTACTGGGCAGCTCACTTGTTAGAGGTTAACTATTAGCTGATTGGAGGATGGGGAAACTAGGTGTATCAGCCGCAGGTAGCCATCCTGAGTGTAGACAATAACAGGTATGCTTTATGGAAACCCCCATCCCCTCACATTTCCCCAAACCCACCCTAGTGGTCCTTCAGACATGACGCTCGGTGCTGAAATGGACAGGATGGGACAAGAGGATCACTTTTGTGATCCTGTTATGGATAGGGCAATGATTTAGACACACATCCTCTTTACTCGGTTTAGGGGGAATAAATAAATTAGGGATCTCCACAGTTGGAGATATATGGCAGGAATCCCACATTAAAACATTCCACTGTCTGCGAGATGAACATGATCTGCTTCAATCCCAATCTACGCCATGCCCTTGAACAACATCTAGACTCCCTGGAAGCTGCCCCCGAATACTGCCCCCTTGAAGCTCAAATTTTAATGGGCCCCATTGGGGGGCAAGGGCATCTCTAAGATCTATAAATCCCACTCAGTCTCTGTTAGACTTGGCATCTTTTGGCGTGTTTCCCCTGACTTTTTGCTTTCTGACCTCCCGGTTTTGACTCTGTTTTTGCTGGTGTAATGATTCTGCGCACTTTCCTCACTGCTGTCCAGTGGGAAAGTGCAAGTGCTCCTGTATAAAATGTGTCATGGATTGGTGTTTCCATGATTGGCCTATTTGGTTTATGTATCAGTCCCTTGTAAAGTGCACTGCGAGTGCCAGGGCCTATAGACCAAATGCTGTTGGTGGGCTGCAGCACTGGATTGTGCCACCCACGGAAACAGCCCGTATAGTGTAACTCGGGCCTGCCAACGCAGAGCCTGTGCGCAGCCTGGGGCTGCCATGTCGACTTGGCAAGTGCACACACTTGCAAGTCCCTAAACCTTCCCTTTACTACATGTTAGTCACCCCTAAGGTAGGCCCAAGGTACCCCTATGGGCAGGGTGCGTTGTATGCGAAAGGTAGGACATGCCCTGGTGTGTGTGGCATGTCCTGATAGTGAATTACAGCCTAGTTCGTTTTTCACTATTGCAAGGCTACCTGTTCCCCTAGGCCAGAACGGGCAGTTTTGATTATTACAGCTTATAATCCTAACTGACCCCGGGAACATGGTAGAAATTCGAGTTTAGTATGCCTGGACTCAATGATAAAATGCAGCTTTTAGTGAAGTTGGCTTTAACATTCTGTGTTTGAAAATACCACTTTTAGAAAGTGGGTATTTTCTTGTCTAACCATCCAAGCCTGCCTCTGCGAGGTTGTGTATTCCTTGTCTGGAGTGTGAGTGACAGGGGCTGGGGGATGCCGGGAGACAGGGTGAGTCAGCGCAGGGCTGAATAGCAAGATCTACATGTAGATGGGTGGGAGGGGTCGCACCTGGGCCCTGAATAGGACAGTGCCTTCCCTCCACAATGCTGGCTCCACCTCCTGTGGTGCGTCTGATGTCCCTGGCCTACTCACTGAAAGAAGTGACGGAGACTTGTCAACAAAGTGCTCCAGAACTGGTTTGGACTAGGCAAAGGCCTCTCTGCCTTCAGAGAACAAAGGAATTTGGGATATAAATATTGGGGCCCTGACCCCATGAATTTAGATCTCGCTGGAATCAAGGAACCTGCCAAGACGAAGAGCTGGAAGAGCTGCCAGGAGGAGTACTGCCCCTTTGCTGTGTTGTTGCTTTGTTGGGTTGGCCTGCAGCTGCTGCTTCTGCCTTGGGCAGTGAAAGGACTGGACTGAACTTTCTACAAACTTGTGCTGAGTATCTCCATGGGCCTGAAACCGAACTGGCCTCCTGTTAAGAAGTCTCAGGGACTACAAAGACTTCACAAGCCTCTGGGTACCGCTTCTGGAACGCTGTTTCAGTTGCCACAGAGGAAGGGAACTGCAACCGACTCCGTCAACCGAATCCATCCCTGGCCGGTGACCTGTTTGCACCGCAGACCGCATCGCCCCGCATCGCAACCCTGGTCTCACCGTGGGCGACGTCCGACGCCGCCAACATCGAGCCGCTGCTTGCACCGTGACCTGTGGGCACCGCAGTTCGCATCGCATCGCTTCACTGAACCAACCGGACCCGACCGACGCGGCCGCTGCAACTGGCTCAAGAGTCGAGACCGCACCGCATTTGGGGCACCGCTCGCACGTCTGCGACGCACCGCTCTGACTCGCACCGCTGTCCGACGCCAGCTCCCGCACTCCGGCTAGGTCGCCTGCATCGCAACCTGTCAGCACCGCATCGAGCATCGTCTCACCCTGCATCGCACGCCTTGGACTCACCGACTCCGTCTGTACGACGCTCATCGAGCCGCTGCCTGCACCGCATCGAGGGACACCGCACCTTGCATCGCTCCGTCTTGCACCGCAACCGCGACGAACGCCGACCGGCTCGTACACTCCGTACCAGCCACAACGAGAAAGGTACTGTAACCGAGTCTGTTCACGACTCTGCTGGCCCGTATCGACGCGGTCGGCTGGAACTGTTAGACTCTGTGGTTTTCAGCATCATGGTAGGCTCGGACGGAGCTACCGACTCGTACGAACTTTGCTTTTGTGCTATTCCTGCAAAGAAGAAGTTACTGTATCAAGTATTCATTCGTAAAGTATAGTATTGTGGATTTTTGTCGTAATTGGTCTTGTCTTGAGTATATAAAATATTGGTTATTTTTCTAAACTGGTGTGGTGTCCGTTTGTAGTGCTTACACTGTATTACTGTTGGTTATGTGCAAATGCTTTACACACTGCCTCTGAATTAAGCCTGACTGCTCGTGCCAAGCTACCACGAGGGTGAGCAGGGGTTACTTCACGAGTGTAACACCCTTACCCTGACTAGGAAGAAGGGTCCCTACTTGGACAAAGGTGCAAGCCCTTGCCAACTAGAGATCCCATTTCTAACAGTCTCCCTCTCTGGATATGTTCACATTGCTACGCACTCAGTGGGAGCGATGGCTAGGCCCTCTAGATGGCTCAGACTGGAGAGATGCTTGCATGTCGCCCAGAGTGCTGGTGATATCATCGAAACTCAGATTTATTCAACTCAGCTTTCTACATGCCACTTATCTAACACCACTAAGGCTCTGACACATGGGCGCGCTGGTGACGCTGACATGCTGGTGCTGTCCAGAACCAAAGGCAAATTATTGTCACCTGCTGTGGTATTTGGTTCCCCAGAACACCCAATACTGGCAGGCAATTCTTGCTACACTATTTGAAGTGCTTGGGAGGCCAGTAGACCTTACCCCTGTGTTGGCAATACTGGGAGTCACAGATGGGGTCTGTGACACAGTTGGAGACAAATCTTTGGTGGGGATTGGTATAATGCTAGTCAAACGAGAAATCGCCATGGGTTGGAGGGCGACATCATCCCCCTCACCTATCATGACGTGGGAACAGGCAATGGACTGTGCGCTAAACAAGAGGAAATCAATCAATCAAGGGGTTACTCCAAAAAACGCGGAAAGATTTGGGAAAAATGGTTGCCATATCGGGGGATATTGGAAGCAAAGTAATCCATAACTACTTTGTTCTGTACCGCACTACGTGTCTATATACTCATAATTATGTACTTGGGTATTGCTCTAAATATGGTGGAACCTCTTTCAAAATAATAAAATTCAGTTTATATAAAAAAATAAAAAAAAGACCTGTAGGCTTCCCAACGTGAGGAACTCATCTTAATGTATGCAACGAGAACTATATTGGCATCTATTAATCACAAAAAGGTGGGTCCTTATCTCATTATTGAAAAGGGATTGCTAAATTGGGTAACTGTTGGGGTAAAATGTAAACACTTAGTAAAATCTATTCTATTCTGGACCCAGGTGTTACATTTAGCCAATGGACAGATGGGTGAGAAGGATGTCAGGATTGAAAAAACAACACAATATTTGCTGCAATGTTTTTTGTGGCCTGGCATCTTCTCTGATATTAGGAGGTTCTGTCAATGTTGTTGTAATTTCTAATTATATGATGCTACATATATTCCAAATCTTCATCCCAGCACCCCTTTCCATTGAGATGGGTGGGCAAGCGGAGTCTCTTGGCGACCTCTACAAAGGGAAAATGGAACGTAATTTGTCTTGTAGAATATGCCACTCAATACCCAGAAGCTGTTACATTAAACACTATGAAAATGCCAGGTATTGCTAAGAGTATGGTGAATGTATTCTGTAGGGTAGGTTTCCCTTGAGAGATCTTAACAAATCAGGGAATATCCTGCATATAAAAGCTAATGTCTCAAGATTGTCAGATTGACTTTCAGTTATAAGTCAGATGGACTAGTCAAAAGATGCAATTGGATTCTTAAGCCCCTTTTAAAAAAAATATACATGAAGAAGGGAGAGACTTGTACAAAAGAAGCTATCTTAAGTTATATATTTGATTTGCTATCATCAGGAGGAACCCACAGGATGTGTGGCTTTTGAGTTATTTTTGGCAGGCAACCCTGATCATTATTGGACATAGCCTACAAAGACTGGACATAATAGAACAGTAAAGGAAAAAACATACTAGAATATACACCATCTTATTGAAATATAGTTGAGTTCCTTGTGGAATGAGGTAAGAGAAAATGTAACACAAGCATAAGAAAGACAGCAGCAACACTACAATCACAATACCTACAATCCTTTAAAAGAGACAACCAATTTTGGTCTTTCTAGCGACATCTCAGAATAAAATCTTTTAAAGATAGTAAAGAGGGTCACCACAATCATCTATTCAGTGGCTCTATCAGATAGACACAACCACCAACATGTGGATCATCTCAAGCTTCTAAAAAAATGGGAGGCTGTGTAAGAGAGAACTCAGATAACCTGAACTCCTTACATGTAACCAGGGACAAACCCCGAGAAGGGAAATTTTCAAGCTTAGGTCATTCTACTCCACAATCTACAACCATAGGACTTCAGCCCCAAATAACAAAAAGACATAATAAATCTTCCCCAGAAATTCTCAACTCTTTTCTCTAATGAGCCTGTGTGAACATCTTAATTTACCATCACATCCTTACTGATCCAAACAAAATAGGTATACAACATCCTAATTCAATTTCTCATGCTGCTAAAAATCCAGAGTTTGGGAAAGAAGTTCAGAAGATGCTTTGGGGTGGTATTTACAATTGAGTCTTCCCAATACTCTGACACCTCACTCATAGTACTTGTCTCAAACCCTGATGAGAGCATAAGGTTTTGTAATGACTTTAAAAAAGTTCAAATATATCTTCCAGTTTTATACCCACTAGATCCTCGTATTGACATAACAATTGATTGCTTATGGAAGACACAATATTTGACCACAATCTGCCTCACCAAAGGTCTCTGGCAAATTCATCTTGCTCCGAAGGACAAAGAAAATGTGCTTTCTCCACTCTTTATAGATTATTCCAGGACTGGACTGGCTGTAAAGAGCACCAGGCGTTTTCCCGGTGAGCCGGAAGGGTGGAGGCCAATTTTGGACTGGTGGGGGCTGTTTTTGTTAATGGGTGCCGATTTTGCAGCTGTGCTGCAATATTGCCCCCCTGTACCAAAAGCAGCAGCAGTGTCCCCCCCCACCCCGGGCCGGTCTGGCTTAATTGCCAGGGATGGTTTGTGTTCTCAGTCCAGCCCTGATTATTCCAGTTTGCAGTAGTACCATTTGACCTATATGGAGTACCTGACACATTTCAAAGACTAAGATGCAATACTGGCACCCCACCAGTTCAATGTTGCAGTTTATCTGGTTTATAATAATATTTATAGCTGCAATTGGCCTGAGAAAGGTCTTTCACACATTTTTACAAGCAAACCATCATGTTAATAACACCAAGAGGCAACTATTAAACCTCAGGTAGATAAACGTGACGCTACTGAGTTATACCTTTTCTCAAGACAAAGAAGAATATGAGGGCCTTTTTAGGTCACCGCCTACCTGACAGCAGCTAAAGACATCTTGGAAAATTCAGAAAGCTGACCTAGGAATGCATTTAGCCCGTTTCTTGCCATTGTCTTTATGTTTGTATCTCACATTTTCTGGCTTTCAATTTGCTCGCTTTATTTGCTTTAGGCTGTTCAGCTTGAGTAGTCGCTCTCTTGCCCAAACTTTGTTTACTGCATTCTTCCACGGACTTGCTTTCTGTAAATAGGCCTTTAAATCTTGTTCTTATCTTGTCACATTTGCTGTGTATTCAAAGACAGAGGTCAAATGTCAAGCTCTCTCTTCTGAAGGGGGCATGGTGTTTATTTTTCTATCTCTGACTTCAAAGTGAAAGAATTTATGTGACAATCCTGCTGAGTATCCATGTAAGAGGAGAGGGTATAAGATGTTTTTTCTTCTAGCACACAAAAAAAGAACTGTGCTGATGTCTCAGAAAATATCATAATTAGTACAAATGAGGCAATTGTTTGGGGGAATTTTCCAGTGCTGTGGAAACAAATATTTGAATACGACTGAAACCCATCAATACACTAGGTGATGACATTTGCACACATTAACCCCTTGACCGCGATCGGAATTCCGCTCGTGTGCTGGACATTCCGATCGCGGGTGGGGTCGTGACGAGCTCAGCTCGTCATGCGCACAGCGCTACCGCGCAGCATGACGAGCTGAGCTCATCATGAGCACGGAAGGGGTTAATATTTGGGTGCAGTAAAATTGTATTTTGGTGCAAGTTTAATGGCCATTTCAGTTGAAAATGTATTGTCTGTAATCGCAGTGCGCTACCACACCATGCACAATCCACACTACGTTACTCCACTCTGTGCCCTTCCTCTCTATGCCACGGCACTCCATTCCATGAAACTCCACTCCACTCTACGACATGCCACTCCACTCTACATCCTTCTACTCAGAGACAGTCTATGACAAACCACGCCACTCGACTCCATCCCACTACAGTCTACACCACTCACTCCACGCCACAACACGCCACTACACTCTACGCCCCTTCACTCCACACCACTTACCCCACTCCACTCTACCCCACTCTAGTCTACCCCACCCACTCCAATTAATCTCCCTCCACTCCACTCCAATGTACCCCATTGTACCCCACCCCACTGCACTTTGCTACAATCTACCCCAATCTACTCCATTCCAATCTACCCCACTCCACTCCAGTCTACACCACTCCAATTTACCCCACCCCAATTTACCCAACCAACTCCACTCTACCCCAATTTAATAAACCCCACTTCAATCCACCCCTATATAGCCCACTCTACTCCAATCTACCCCACTCCACTCCAATCTACCCCAATCCACTCCACTACGATCCAATCTACCGCACTCCACTGCAATCTACCTCACTTCACTCCATTCCACCTCAGTCTAACCCACTCCACTCCAATCTACCCCCTCCACTCCACTCTAATCTACTCCACTCCACTCCAATCTATCCCTCTCCACTCAATCTAACCCAATTAACCCCACCCCACTCCAATCTACCCCACTCCACACCAATCTACTGCACTCCACTCAAATCATCCCACTGTACCCCACTCCAATCTACCCCAGTCTACCCTACTCCACTCCAGTCCACTCCAATCTACCCCAATCCCCCCACTCCAATGTACCCCATTTCAATCCACTCTACTCCAATCTACCCGACTTGACTCCAATCTATCCGACTCCACTTGACTCCACTCCAATATACCCCAGTCCAATTTACCCCACTCCATTCCAATTTACCCCTACTACTCTCCAAACTCCACTGCAATCTATCCAACTCCTCTCCCCTCTAATCTACCCCACTTCACCACACTCTACCCCACTCCAATCTACCCCATTACAATCTACTACAATCTACCCCACTCCAGTCAATCTACCACACTCCAGTCCACCCAATCTACCCCACTTCACTCTACCATATTCCACTCAACTCTACTCAAATCTACCCCACTCCACTTCACTCCAATCTGACCCCACTCCAATCTACCGCACTTCACTCACATCTACCCCACTCCAGTCCAATTTAATCCACTCCACCCCAATCCACCCCACTCCAATTTACCCCACCCCACCCCAATCTACCCTAATCCAGTCTACCCCACCCCAATCTACCCAACTCCAATCTATCCCTATCTACTCTACTCCAATATACTCCACTCCAATCTATGCCACTCTACCCCAATCTACTCCACCCCAGTGCAGTCTACCCACCCCACTCCAAACCAACCCACTCCAAACCAACCCACTCCACTCCACTCCAATCTACCCCACTCCACTCCAATCTACCCACTCCAAAGTATCCCACTCCAGTCAGCCCTACTCCGATCTACCCGACTCCAATCTACCCCACTCTTATCTACACCAATCAACTCCACTCCAAACTACCCTCTTCTACACCAATCTACCTCAATTCAATCTACCCCACTCCAATCTATTACGCTAAACTACCCAACTCCCCCGCTCCAATCTACCCTACTCCACTCCACTCCAATCTATCCCAATCTACCCTACTCCATTCTACCCTCCCTCCACTCTACGCCAATCTATGCCAGTCCACTCTACTGGTGTACGTAATGGCTAAAACACATTGCCAAAGCCAATAGCTCTCGCATAGGCGAGACCTATTGGCTTTGCCAATGTTAGTTTTCTTAGTTGGTTACCATTCCAAACTTTTGTAAATTTCCAAACGTCTCCCTTCACTGATTTACTGAAAAATATTCTACTTAATAAATGATCAACTCCTACAACTATCTGTACTGAAGCTTTTTCTACCCTGAAGAAAAGTCTTCATAATGACTCAGTACTATTTTATCCAGACTCTGACATTCCATCTCATCGACAGACTGACACTTCAGAGGTTGGAATGGAAGCAGTATTATCTCAAACAGATGGAGGAGGTCAGGAGATTCCCTTAGTGTACATTAGCATAAAATTACATTGCAGAGAGACAAAGTACTGAAACTTGAAAAAGGAATATCTTGCTATTAAATGTGCTGCAGATTTCCTTCAATATTACTTGCTAGGACACCCATTAGTGCTTTATACTGATTATGCTCCCCTACCATGACTGGCCCAATATATGGATTCAAACTCTAGAGCACTTAGATGTTTCCTTTCATTACAAGATTTGACTTACAGCACAGTACATTGTGTGTGATGTCTAGTGTTGAATATGGCCTGTCTAGCCCGTTATCCCTTGCATTATGTGACTGATTGGCAAAATCTATATTGTGGGATATGTCACAGGGTTGTAGACTCACTTCCCTCATCATCCGAGTTTTTGCCGTTGATATCCATAACAGTTGTATGGGAACACAGCCTCAGCCTGATACAGACTCAATTGGTTGGAGTGCGGATGGCTTGGTTCTGTTATTGGCCGATATGGACTGACTCAGGTTGTATGACAGAAGCAGGCATGGCTGAACCACGCGTGCCTCTACAACTCGCACCCAACCACGAATGCATCTTGACCCCGCAGTCCTTTACCTTGCATGCCTTTACCATGCAATTTCTTTGCAAAGAATTATTGGTTAAGGGTTATGCATGGTAAAGATCACCACCACCCCGACCCCCCTGCCTCGCCCCCTGCCCTGAGGCCTAAAACCTACCTTGCCCTGTCTTTAAAACTACCCCTTCCCCTCCCCCGCCCTGAGGTCTAAAACCCTGCCTCTACCAAAAAACTACCCTGACCCCAGCCCCCCCGCCCTGAGCCCTAAAACTTACCATTGTGCTGCCCTTAAACCTACCCCTTCCCCCGCCCTAAGGCCTAAAATCCTGCCCCCCCTTTAAAAAACAACCCTACCCCCCTCCCTGAGCCCTAAATCCGACCCCAAACCTAAAAACTCCCCCCCCAAACCCAGCCCCAGTCCTTAAAACTACCCGACCCACTCCCCCATCCTAAGTCCTAAAACCCTGCCCCCTTTTAAAAAGACTGCCGGACCCCCGCCCTGAACCCTAAAACTGCCCCCCACCCCTAGAAACTACCCCCACAAACCTGGCCCCATCCCTTAAAACTACCCCGACCCACCCAGGCTGGGACCTAAAACCCTGCCCCCTTCCAAGAACTACCCCGACCCCCTGCCCTGAGCCCTAAAACCTGATCCCCACCCCTAAAAACGACCCCCCCCAACCCAACCCCAGCCCCACTTATCTGTCCGCATCCGGAGATTCCTGTTTTGACTCTTCCTCTTCCTCTCCACGCCCATCTGGACACTAGAGCGATATCTGCCCAAACCACACATGTGCGTGGTTAAGGCAGATGCGGGCAGATGCATGGTTCAGGCAAGCGTGGTTATGCTTGCAGGGAAACGGCACGCGTTGCTCAGCCCGCGTTGTAAAGACCGTTTACAACTGACTTAACGAAAGGGTGAGGGCTACTTATCTAAGCGACGACGTTGCATCTACATGGGAGGAGGGGTTACGCATAACCAACTATGGGACATCGACTACTCAGAGGAAGGAGCTGGACAGAGGGATGAAGACATAGTGGATGCCTTTGGGAGAAAGTATTGGCAATTGAAGATCAATGGAAGGAAACCCAACAATACAGACGTGGGAAGTGAAAAGAGAAATATGTCATGGACTCAGAGCGAGCCTCAATTCTGTTACCACACTCACCTGGACTTTCTTTTAACATGAAATGGTGGGACTGGTCTGGGTACCACCGCAAATTAATAAGATTTTTGGGGGGAGGCATTTTCAAGGAAGAATGTGTGAGTATTTTAGGAGATAATACCTTGGATTAAATTCTCAGATTAAAAGTGAGAAGTAACTTTCAATTTTTAATAAATGTGTCTCGCCATCTTCCTTTTAACAGTCTACTCATCACGTTTATCACGATCACATGTTCTTTACCAGGCCCCCTTGCAATAGTTTATACAGCACATGCTGGTGTTGAAGGACACAGAATTTAGGAAAGTGGCCCCATAGATGCCAGGCCCTCTAGAAATCTATCGCTTGCACAGCTGACCAATCAACCCATGCCTAGCAGCTTCCACTGAACCATTAATGCAAACTTAAAACCTTCTTCTGAAATAGAATTGTGCTGCAAAGCCCATCAATGTTTTTGGGGAATTTGGAGCAAATAATGTTTTGCAAAATCATACAGACTATTATTTTTTGAATGACACTATTCCATTTTTCAAATGTGGTTCAAATGATTATTTCTGTCTATCGCAGCCATGGGGATTGTCTCGTGACAGATAGTTAATCTGGGTCATGTTTGACAGGTTCTCCCTGCTATTTTTTTTATGTTGTCACTTTTTGAAACATAGCAAAGCGCAATGATGTTGGTGTGCACTGATAAGATAATGGGTGGGTGAGCATTTCTCAATGTGAATATAGGCTGACTCTACAGGCTTTCTCTGCTCTGCCCTTCACTGCTGTTTGCCAAAGGGATATTTATTTAGAGATTTTGATCCACTTCGGAATATTTTATTATATTTTTTATTTTATTACTTTGTTTCTTTATTGAGGATGTTTGACTTAATTAAAACCAACGCCTGCATCAACGTGACAATCCATCTAATCAACAAGAGAAAGGCAGGGAAAACATGAAAACATTTTAAATTATAGCCAAAGGCCATAATGTTTATATTTATTTAATATCTAATCATGTTTTCCTATGAATAAGAAAAACACAGCACTGACTGCCAATGTTATAATACACTACTAAAAAATACATGGACATGGGGAAAAAGTTAATGGAATTTCACTTGAGCAATTAATTAATAATCACAGTGACTCGTACAAAAAAGACACATACATACATAACCGTATAGTTACTGATTCGTCCTGGAAATTGAATATATGCGGCTGAAATATTTTTCTTGACAGGTTCTCATTTCTTTCAAATGATGGAGGCTTATCCCGTATGGGGACATGGAACTGGTTATTTCAAGATCAACTCTTTTGCACCTCCTTCATCCTTTGGGCCTCATTTTCAACAATTTTATGCACGGCAGCGCTGCACGTCACTTTGCTGCGCTGCCCTGTGTCAAAAGAAAAGGGCAGGAATGTCCCGTATCTATGAGATACGGCGCATTCCTGTCCTCTTCCGGTGTGCTGGCGCACAAATGGCTGCCTAGCGCCAGCGCAGTCACCCTTGCACCATAGTGCAAGGGTGTCTGCGTTGTTGGCACAATTGTTTTGTGCAGGAAGGGGCACAATTGTTATGCTTCCCCCGGGGAGGCGCACGGTTTTGTCGCATTCCCATATTTACACTGTGTTGTAAATGTGTCAAATACCGTGGGTGTTGTGTTGGAACACCCACAGCAACGCCCATGAAACAGCCTCCCCGGGGCAGTGTGAGGCAACGCAGCAACTTGTGCTGCGTTGCCTTACACCATATCTACGAGGCCAAGAAAAGTCACGCTTGGTAGCTTTTCGTGGCCTCGTCGATATGGCACTGCACTCTGCGCCAGTGGAACATTAAAAAAGTGACGTACTGGCGGTGCACAGTGCTCGTAAATAAGTCCCTCAGTTTTAATACATGGATGTATTCATGCAGCCATTTTTAAAACGCGTTTCTTTAATGTCAATTTGCGGATTATGTTGGAAACAGAAGGTTCTATATATAATTTTTTCATTTTTCCCTCTTTTCCTGCCCAGGAAATGTAATAGACCTGTCACAGCAATGTTACATTTACATGAGAAAATCTATTGTGGAATCTGTTAGTAATGAAGCCGTAGTAGGGTCTGGGCAGAGCCATGGTGTCGGTGGTTCAAATGATGCATATTTACTGAGCAGAACCAGAAGAGAGACTTTTTTTTTATTTTTATTTTTTATTTTACGGAGTTTTATATAGCGCAAACTTGACCCGAAGGTATCGGGTATCATTCAGAGCGCTTTACATAGCACCAGTTGCGTTACATGAGGAAACATTCATTTTTGTTAGGCACGGGGAGATTAAGGGCCATATGTATGAAGCTGTTTTGTGATTGCAAACACTGCGAATCGCAAAAAAACGGTTTTTGCGATCGCAAAACAGAGCTCCGCTATGTATGAGACACATACTGATCGCTAATTTGCGAATCGCTAAATTAGCGATTAGCAAATTAGCGAATACTACCAAATAGCGAACTAATTGCGAATTCGCAAATTGTGACAAAAAATAGCGAAACTCGCAATTGTAGATCTCGCAATTTGCGAATTCGCAAAACGGGATGCATGAATAATTTGCAAATTGCAATTTCACGAAATTCGCAAAATAGAGAATCGCAATTACCACCAAGTCTGAGCAGGTGGTAACCAGGTGCAACCTATTTAAAGAGACCCACAATGCAACTGATGTTTGCCACAATGTCTGGGCTGTACGTGATAGCCAGGAGGCTGCGACTCAGAGCTGCTGCACAGAGAAGGAGACACCAGGAAAGAATCTTCAGAGCGCGCATAACCCTGTTCCAGCGGACTGAGGAGGAGATCCATACAAACTACAGGCTGGATGAAGAGAGCATCCTGGAATTAATAGCAGAGCTCAAACCTATACTTGAACACCCCACACGCAGGACACACACAATCCCCACCCATATACAGGTCCTGTGCTCACTTCACCTCTTGGCGTCAGGGAGCTTCCAGGGGGTGATAGCCACAGCAGGAGGGGTCTCACATAGTGCATTGTCGCGCTTCTTCCACGCGTTCCTTGATGCCATGGTACAGAGGCTGCATAACCACATACACTTCCCCAGCACACCACAGGCACTAGACCAGACCAAGCAGGACTTCTATCAAATTGCACAATTCCCCCACGTCATTGGATGCATAGATGGGACCCCCCCTCCCAGAACGAGTATGTGTTCAGGAATCGCAAGTCCTACCATTCCCTGAACATACAGGTGGTGTGTGATGCCAGGCACATCATCACCGACATCGTCGCTAAATACCCAGGCAGCACCCACGACTCATTCATCTTCCGCCACAGTGGGATACACCGCCGACTCACAAGTGAGGAGTTTGGTGAGGGATACCTACTAGGTAATTGCATGTGAAAGAAGGACACACTAGTAATGCACAGCAGTGGCAGGACAGTGTTCAACCATATTTTTCTCGCCCCACAGGTGACAGTGCGTATGCGGTCCGGGAGTACATACTCACTCCTTACCTTAATCCTGCCAACGCTGGGGAGCGGAGGTACAACAGTGCCCACATAGCAACCAGATGTACCATCGAGCGGACCTTCGGAATACTCAAGAGCCGGTTCCGATGCCTAAATAAGAGTGGAGGGGCACTTCAATACAGCCCCCAGACCTGTTGCAAGATAGTGGTAGTGTGTGCCATGCTGCACAACATCGCCACCAGGAAGGGCACACCAGTGGAGCTCACCGAATCGGAATCATCAGATGAGGAGGGGCCAGCTCCTGGACGCATGCCAACCGGTGTAATTGGTGCAGCTGCTGGGCGCCAGAGGCGAGATGAGATCACACAGAACTATTTCTAGGTAAGAAAAAATGACACAATGCTAAAGATCTAATACGAGACTGTGTTTAATTTCCTTTAGTACATGATATATATCGGCACACAGCCTGTGTGGCACACAATGTATTGTTAAAAGTCCCGCACATGTGTGATTCACAGTGCAAATTGACTATCATGAGCAAGTGTCTGTGTGCACTGGGTTGATGCACCCATATCCATGCCTATGTCTGAGCGCCTCAACTGCGGCGCTGACGGCCTGTAGCCCCTTGCTGTGGGTGCACAGTGCCCTCTTCACCTGTCTCAGCAGCCCTGCCGTGATGCACACTACGGCGCCTGTCCGGTGGGGGCGGTGGTGTAATCCTGCTCCTGCTAAATTGGGCGTCTTCGTCTGTTGGAGTGAGGACTCCTGGGCCAGCAGTGGCAGCTGCCCGCAGCAGATCCACAGCACATGTCACCTGTACCAGACCCCTGGCCACGTCCTGGCTGTAGTGTGCCACCTCGTGCTGCATACTGATGCTGCGCCTTGACAGCACAGAGGTCGCTGAGGAAAGGCGGTTGACCGCCCTGGTGTAGAGGTCTAGGCGGGTGTGTAGGCGCTGCCTCTCCCTGCGCCTAGCAGCACGGTCCGCCCTTAGTTCAGCACAGAGTGCCTCCAGGGCACCCGTCAGGCCCATGAAGCCAACCCTGATTTGCCTCTGTATTGACCGTATGTTTTTTGCCTGCAGGCGCTGGACCTCTAACATGTGGCCCTCCAGCCCTTGGAAGACTGTGTCGTCTCCTGTGACTGCTGCACTGGTGGTTACACGTGGTGCCCTGCACCTGGATGGGATTGGTGGGATTGGATCGGCACGTGCTCGGGCACGGGGTTGTGGCTCTGACTGTCCCTGGACTGTTTGGACATTGACATCGGTGTCCTGGGATTCCTCCTCCAGTGGGGGCAATGGTGGCACTGCAATCCGCCTGCGGCGTATTGGAGGGATAACTGGGCTGCCACACATTAATTTACTCTACTGCCTTGCATTTGTCATGCATTAAATTTCACTGTTTGGAGTTACATGGGTCCTATCTGTCTGTATTTTGACTTTCATGATGCACACATACTGTTTGAACCTGGCTGGGTGTCATTGCTCCACTGTTAGGTGCATGTAACTACATCTCCCATGATGCATTGCTGTGTGTGCTTGTGTACCTGCACTGGAATTATAGTTTTGTTGTGCCCCTGGGTCTCTCCTGGGTGTGTGGGGGAAGTAGGGAGGTATCAGGGGTGTGATGGCATGCTTCTTACCTTGTCTTGGTTGTGGGTGGTCGGAGCTGTCCAGGTCTGACACGCCCATTACACTCTCCAGAAGCAGGGTCCCCTCAACGATTTCTTAGAGTGGTGTTGAAGCGGTGGCAGTGGAGGTCCCACCACCGGTCTTGTTGGCCTCCTCCAACCTGGCAGCAACCTTCTCCTTTGAGCGCGCGCGCATATCATACCAGCGCTTCTGTAGGTCTTTGACGCTTCGATGTGTGACGCCAATTGCGTTGACTTTGCGCTGGATGTCTGCCCATATCCTTCTCTTGCGTGTCTCTGGCACACGCAGGGACTTCTTACCAAACAGGAGCTCATGGCTCACAACCATCTCCTGTATCAGGGCCTCCTGCTCACTTTCTGTGAACTTTTGTTTTCTTATTCTGGGGGTCTCCCCCTGCTGCTTGTCCTTGCTGGCCATGTCTCCACTCTCTCCAATGTGTGTAGCACTGCAGTGATGCCTCAGCCTCTACTCCTACTCTCTCACTCTGCTTCTGGAACTCAGGTGCAGCATGGGTAGTCACACTTCCTGGTTGTGATGTCATCAAGCTGCACCCGAGTCCCCGATTTGCAGTTTGCGAATTCGCTAATTAGCGAATTCGCTATTTTACGATTTCGCTAAATAGAGATTTCGCTACTAAGGAATCGCTATTTGGCTACTCGCTATTCATTTTGCGATTTCTAGCGATTCGCTATTTTTTGCGTATTTTTGTTTACAGACCGTTTTGCGAATCTCTAATAGCGATTCGCAAAGAATCGCTATTTGCGATTCGCAAAAGGGGAGTTTGATACATATGGCCCTAAGTGATTTGCCAGAATCACAGGATGTTCAGCGTCATTGCCGAGACTCAAACCCAGTTCCCCCCATTCGAGGTCGACCGCCCTAGCCGTTAGGCCAACTCCTCTCCCCAATTGTTATGCTTCCCCCGGGGAGGCGCACGGTTATGTACCTTGATGAAAGGAGACTCTTGGGGTCAGCAAGCCCTTTTCCAGGGGTGTGTAAATTTATACACTGGAAACTGGGTCAGTAATCATATTGAAGGGAATGTGGTCATGCAGTGCAATTTATTCTGTTTCACTTTTTATTATTCACAGTATTTCTAAAGCCTGGTCCTAATCACATGACAGCAGAGTGCTTTACAGGCAGCGATGAAACCGTTACATATGTCATACATTATAAAGAGAGGATTGAGGACACTTCAGAGAAAATTATCTAATTAGGTTGGTGTTTTCTGATTAAGTGAGCTTTTAGTTCCTTTGGAATCAAGCATGGATTTCCATAGTCTGGGAACTAGGCAGGAGAATGTCTGTCAAAATATTTTGACTTCCCTGGCCTTAGGGATTTCCAAGATTAGACGGCTTCTGCTTCTGGCCCCGGAGAGTTGAAGTTTGTCGTTACGGTGCAATGGTTGATCAGTGCGTATTGCTTTATGCTTTACGCTAGCCATCGTATAATCAGTACTTGCTTCTAGAAGGAGGAGCCAGTGGGTAAGTTTCAGAATGGATGTGATATGATCTGATTTTCTGGTTCCTGGATTCAAGCCTGTAGCTGCATGTAGGATGGAATCTAGTGGTACAAATGTGGATTTTGGTAGGGTAGTCAGATTGCATTTCCTCCATCAAGATGGCTTTGACCAAGGGCTAGTGCAGTTGATGTGAAGTTTGGGTGTGGGATGTATGGTTTTAGCTTTCTGAGCAGGAGGAGATGATAGGATAAAGATCTTATCAGCTAAGCAATGGGATCTATTATGTTTTAAAATAGGCATGGATGAAGGCAGGACAGACTGCTCTGGGCTTCCTTACCTTCCATCATATTCTAAGTGGGACATTCAGATGAGGATGGCGGTGGGATATTTGCCAAAAATCTATGTCCCATCTGCCCTTCCCTCAATTCACACACCTTATTTAGAGGTTGGGAAATGCATTTTTCCAAATGGCAAATCCATTGCGGGTCCAAGGTCAGGAAAGCCCTCGTAGGTAATCCAGTGCCACTGTTGTCATTGTCCGCTCTCTCTGGGACCGCTGTGTCTAACATGGCAGACTTGAGAAGAAAAAGCCCAGAATGTCTGTTGGGAGAATATTCTTCAGACAAAGGAAGTGCTGACTTGTCGGTTATACCATAAGAGATTAATACTTCATTGGTATTTCAAATAGTTAGTTCAGACAGAAGAAGCATCCCTTTATTGGGTACACATGCCCTCGCCCACCGAAGTGGCATGCTTCATCATCGGGCTGTGCTCCATGCTGAGTGGGTGCTGCAATGCCCAGCAGGCCCCAACAAGGGGCCTCTTTGCTGGAGAACTTTTCCTTACCCAAGACTGCCTAAAGAAGGCAGTAGAGTAGTGCCCTGCACCCTGCTTGGGAGAGGGATGAAAGGGGGGTGGTAGATTAGGAGTAAGTGAGATTAAAATTGGCAATGCGTTATCAATAAAGTGTTCTTCCTTCAAGCAGAGAACTCAAGCCAAAATTAAAAACAGACACAGAACCTAGAAGGATACCAATAAATTCCAGGTTCAAGGGAGGTCAACATGTTTCTTGCCTAAATATGCTCATAACCCCAAACTAGGGTGGCATAGTGAGCAAAAGAACAATGGATTACACCCAGATCTGTGACTGGTGGTGAGTGGCTGAAAAGTTTCAGCATTCCGTCCATCATCTTGCTGTGTTTGCTATGATTGCCCTAAGTGGACAAGGGTATGCCCAGACGTGGGGTCCTTGCTTGCTGTGCCACTGGATTCCAGCTAGCCTGGCTGATGAGGGGGTAATACACCAAAACTAGTCCCAAGATGCTTATTTCCGGTCCAGGGAGGACCTGGCATGGCAGTTCGGTCTGGACTGTACTCAAGAGGATCAACACTGATTTGCATATTGCTGGGTCCAAACTGGGGTGGCATAGTGAGCAAAAGAACGCTGGACAAACGCAGATCTGTGACTTGTGGTGAGTGGTTGAAAAGTTTCAGCAGTCCGTCCATCATCTTGTTGTGTTTGTTATGTTCACCCTAAGTGGCCATGGTTATGCCCAGACATGGGCTCCTTGCTTGCTGTGCCACTGGATTCAAGCTAGCCTGGCTGATAAGGAGTAATACCCCGAAACCGGTCCCAGGATGCTCATTTTCCGTTCCAGGGAGGACCTGGCCTGGCAGTACGGGCTCGATTGTTCTCATGAGGAAGAGGGTCAAGACTGATTTGCATATGGCTGGGTCCAAACTGGGGTGGCATAGTGAGCAAAAAAACGATGGATTAAACCCAGATTTGTGACTGGGGGGTGAGTGGTTGAAAAGTTTTAGCGCTCCGTCCATCATCTTGTTGTGCTTGCTGTAAAGAGTCAATGGCCATTCACCGATAAGTGCTTAAACGTTATCACTTATTATGGCTCAAATAAAGATCAGACTCAGTCACTACAGGAAATTTATAAGACAGCAATTAACGATGAGGGCTCTATAATTGTGGGTGGGGATTTTAATTCATTCAAGCCTACTTTTAGGAGGCACGCTATTGCATATTTGGCTAAATTAACAAGAGAGGAACAAGTTACTTCTTTTCTTCAACAAACAGCAGAGACCGCGAATGTGAATGTCCGGACCTCCAGCTCCCCAACAAACTTACATCATTTGTCGCACGCAAACCAAAAATTAAGGGATGACTACATTGCAGCTGAGGTCTTGAATCAGGGGATATTGAGCAAACATTTTTTGAAGACAAGGAGCATGTCAGGAAGTTGTTGTCATGGGCGACAAAATCAAAGACTAATAAGAATTTCATTAGAGTCGTTTTGACCCTGAAACAAATTTAGTCTCTCTCGATCAAAGCTTAATCCAGTGGGTGTTTTTTTAATATTATAAGTAAATTTATCAGAGCCAGGTTGAAATCCACACAGACCTAACTGCTCAGTATTTAAAGGGTTGTGAAGCTTTCTAAACTCAGGGAAGAGCACAGACTAAAGATGTGTAAACCTATTCCCTCTGAAGAAGTTAAAATAGCTTTAGATAGCTTAGCTCATGCTAAAGCTACAGGTAGCAGTGGATTATCTACAGAGATACTTAAAGCGTTTCATCTTGATTGAAGAGGATGCAATCTTTGTTATCTCCGTTTTTCGCTTTGTCTGGACAGTTTGTGAGTAATATTTTTTCCACAGCCACTGTTTATGTTTACACTGTCAATTGTCTTTATATTGTTCGCTGTGTAACTAAGAGAGCACCATTTTCTATTGACTGTCTTGTTTTTACATTATTGTCTTATTAAATGTTGTAGGTACTTGAGCTTGTGTAGGGGTATCACTTGGTAATATTATGTTTTATTGTTTTGCATAGTTTGTCTTGTTTTATGTGATGTAGCTCTTATATTATTTAAATTCATGGTGTATGTAATGCATTACTTGAACCTTTGTTAGGATTCTAGTCTTTATCCTGAATTGCAGCAAGTATTAATTTCACTTTTCAATAGTATACTTCAGGGTAAGATGGCCCCTATATTTTTCTCTGAAGCCCCAGTTGTTAGGATTAATCAAACCTGGACAGTCTCCAAAGGACTCCAGTTCATATCATCTGATAAATTTATTAAATTCAGATTATAAGCTTTTCACTAAAATCTTGGCTAATATTATCACAGATGCTGCTTCTGCTGTAATACATCTTGACCAGAATGTTTTTTTATCAAATAGATCTATCTCAGCTAATGCAAACTACTTTATTCCATGAACTAATTATTTTTCTCAAAATAAAATGAATGCAGAAATAATCATGTTTGATGCTGAAAAAGCATTTGACCTGGTCAATTAGGTGGCATTGTTCCAAATTCTTGAAGCTTATTCTTTACTGGCTGAACTAATAAAGATCTTAAGAAATCGCTATAAAGAGTTGTCAGCAACAATCATCATAGAATCCGTTGGAGCGGGTAGGGTTAAAGTATGTTGAGAGACTCGCCAAGGGTGTCCTTTGTCTCCGACTTTATTTGCCTGTTCATAGAGCCCCTGGCGATAACAATTTATAGAGACAATAATATTTGCCCCCTCAATTCCTGCTGTGACTAAATTTAAGCTTTATGCTGATGATCTAATGTTGTATTTAAGAACATAGGAAGTTAATCTGCAAAATTTATTGGAGAAAATAAAGGCCCTTGCACAGATTGGAGGATATAAAATTAGTCATGGTAAGTCAGAGACTCTTCTTGTAGGACTCAGAAAGAGGTATAAGCCTGGATCAAAAAGCCGGTATTTGGGAGTTTATGTTTCAACTGACTACTCTGATCTTTTTACATTGCATTTTGAGGCCACTCTTGAGAAAGTGGAAAACCTTTTTAGCAGATGGATGTTTTTGCCACTTTTTATTGTAGGAAGAGTAGCATAAGTTAAAATGTCATTATTGCCCCTTTTTATCTTCTTAGCCTGTATTGTTCCGATTAGAATTTCTAAAACGTTTTTTAGCTGGGTAGACACCTTAATTCAGGACTTTGAGCTCAATTTATTTGTTGGCGGTTGGGCTGTCCATCCTGCACGATGGAGGTTTCAATCCATCCATTGAGCATTTGGAGTATCTCCTGCCTGATTTATATATAGAATGGGAGAACCTGTCCTCAGCCTTGACAGAGGTATTACCCTGCAACTAGCATTTCTCCTCCGTCAACTGCGTATAATCCCCTGTTGTTGGACACCAATCCATTGTCGTTGGAGCGGCGGTATACTGCCCACCACATTTATTTATATATATATATATATATATATATATATATATATATATATATATATATATATATATATATATATATATATATATATATATATATATATATCTGTCATAGTGGCAGCTTTGCAGCATTGGAGCTACTAAGAAAATATGTGGCTGACATGTTTTTCCATGCCTTATACGTTCATGGTGAAGATGGACCTGTAGCTCACACAGCTGATATGAATGCGCAACCTCACCACACCTTTACACCACACCATAAAACACACCTCAGGCAATATCATGATCCTTTGCCTTTCCCATTGCGAAGCTGCAAGACTCAGGGATTTGCTTAGGTTGCTGGATTGTATTTGAGTGTAGTTATCTTTTTTTGTTTTCACATGTATACAGAATAATGTTAAGTGTTTACTGGCGGTGGCTCTCACATCTTACCCTGGGAGGTGAAGGTCTATGGCATCCTGCATGCTGAAGGCTTTGCAGAAACTGGTAAGACCGCTAAGCGCCGGTAAGCACAAACAAAGTATGTCAAATAACAACTGTGTCTGCAGTATCACACTAGATGGTTAAGATGCCTATTTTGGTGTACTTTTCTTTAAAAGGTTGATGAATAAAATTGAGATATATGTATGTTTCAAGTGATTACATTTGTCTTAAAATTATACATACAATACAATTTGTATGCGTGTTCATTAATTTCTATGTCAATGTTTAGAATTTCCTTTTGACATCCGTCCATATGAACAATTATCTGTCTTATACTCAGCAAAAGAGCAACCATGATGGATGTGTGTTTACTGTTTAATCCCATCAACATAATACCTCAGACACCCCATTCAGTCAGGCACAATGTAAGGCTCAGCACAAACCCAGAAACAGTTTTTTGACCCAATATGATAACATTTATGAGCTAATATTTAACACAAGTGGTTTGCTTCTGCTACAGAATTCTCAATTGCAGTCCCCAGCTACTTCAATAGTGGTAGTTACCAATGATTACATCTCCAATAATGCATTTGTATTGTTCAGGTATATGCATGTAAAGATAAGCATACTTCACAACGTATGTAGTAATAAGAACACAGCTAGACAACAATTATATCCTACTAAGATCATATCTATCAACTGCTCTAGCTCCTCTTACTAAAAACATTTTGACATTTTCCTGTTATTCCACACTTTGCATTGTTTAGATGTGTACTCTGTACACTATGATGTGTTTATGCTTTAACATTTATTGCTGCAGTGGCATGGACTTTGTACACATTTTAAACTATGTTTCATGTAATAAAGTGAATATATATAAATGATACAAATATGTATGATAAAAAAATCTATGTCAAAGAAGTATGTGTTAGAAATGTGACTATGGGCCTGATTTAGACGGTGGTAAATGGGATACTCTGGGCTTGATTTAGAGTTTAGCGGATGGGTTACTCCATCACAAACATGACGGGTATTCCATCCGCCGTATTACCTTCCTTAGGATGTAATGGAATTATAATACAGCGGATGGGATACCCGTCACGTTTTTGATGGAATAACCAGTCCGCCATTCTCTAAATCAGGCCCTCTGTCACAATGGTAACGGAAATCCGGTTCACCGTATTTCAAGTACTTTACACACCATGGGGCATATTTACCAATATGTCATGCAGCTCAGCGCGGCATGTCACCTTGCTGTGCTGCATGACAAGGAGAGGGATGGAATGCACCATATTTAACATAATACAGCACATTCCTGCCTTTTTCCAGTGCTGCCGCACAATGTGCTTCCTTGAGCTAATGCAGGCACTCTTGCACCATGGTGCAAGGGTGCCTGCATTGTAAGCAGGATTGTTTTTGTGCAGGAAGAGGTACCTTCCTGCACAAATACTTGCCTTGAGGCATTTTCTTCTTTTTATGTGTGCTGCGGAATGCAACACACATAGAAAGAGGACAAATCAAGGAGTAAAAAATATATTTCTCCTCTTTATGTGTCAGCTGGGGAGGCATAGAAGTTTTGCAACATTCCCAGGTCTATCACTTATGGTAAATCTGGGAATGCAACAAAATCCATGGGTGTTGCATGGGAACACCCACGCACCACCCATGGAATGCCTCCCTGGGGCAGAGTATCACAATGCAGCAATTTGTGCTGCGTTCCTTTACTCTGGATTTATTAAGCCACTCAGGGTCATGTAAGGTGGCCTTGGGTGGCTTTATAAATTGCATTTAAGGGTTGCGTCGCGCATGCATGCCGTTGCATGGTGCAAAATTGAAGCACCCCTTTCATAAATATGGCACCATTTTACTTGTAATATGGCAGACCGGATATCCACTTTTCAGATGGAGTATCCTATCTGCCACAGTCTAAATCAGGCACTCTGTCAAAGCAAAGAAGAACCAGTTTAATGTAATGATTTTCAAGTGTGAGTACATTCCCAATAATTATCCTCAAACATTATTAACTGTATGTAGTCTGCATGTCGAGCAAACTCTTCTCAATCACGCAGCACTTTGATGTAATTTAATGACTACACTAATCTGGTGTCCAAATTACCTTAGGACTAGGTTTTTCATTGTGAGTCTAATAGTAACACCTACACATTTAGTATTTAAAAATCTACATTATATTCATGTATAAATATATATATATATATATATATATATATATATATATATATACATATAAATGTTACACAATATACAACAATGCTGCTGCCACAACTCCACCTCCTGCAGAGTCTGTCAGTCGAGAGCTAACTCCTGCTGGTCTATATCCAGGTGAGGAGCAGCCTGGTCACTCAGGTGTGTCTAGTCAGGCTGCTAGTGTGACCCTCACTCAGTCAACTCTTCCATCAACTATAGTCTCTGCTTCGCCCTAATAGCTTTTAGTGCTGTCAGCTCCCTGTGAACAACATCTACCACTAGCATTGTGGTGTGCACCCCTATCCTGGCTCCTGTGTTTCCAACAACTACTACTTCTGCAGATGATCCAGGACCCACTGTTATGGTGCACACAGTTCAAATGCCACACGTAAGTGGGGGGTACAGCACCATTGGGAGACCTGAGTGAAGCAGCTGATGCACATAGTTTCTGTCAAACTTTGGGCCTCAACAATATTAAAGCAGCCTCCAGACACTAATACCAGGTTGGCCAGGTAACAGGCCTCCTGAAAGACAATAATGACCTTCTGGAGCAACAAATCCAGTTGCTGAGAGATCACAATGACCTAATTGAAAGACACAATTGCATATTGTATTCCATTTCTGGAGTGATTCAGGATGTTTTCAGCACATGTGTACAGCTATAAGAGAGTCATCTGTCCCTTTCTGAGGACCATCTACACTAGCCACCATTCCACCATGCTTCTCCACAGAAAGGGAGGCCCAGCAACCTCATGAGCCACCTGTCTTTACCTCACACTCAGAAACAATGGATACATCTCTCCTCCTGAGGAGGTGTTGATCAGCTGGACCAGTGGGAGAGGATTCCAAAAAGACCACCACTAAGAGGTGCAAGTCATTACATCCTCATGTGAGACACTACCATTCACTCTTGTGACAATTCTTTGTACTCACATTTGCCATGTATACTAAATCTTTTTCTGGACAATGACTCCAAACAACTGTGACTTTAACCTACATATCAAGTTCACCTAACATGTTAAATCTGTGTCTGAAATATATGTTTGATCTTCCATGTGTTCCATTTATTTATGTTCGAAAGAAATGCATAGATGTGAATTTTAACATATGGATAATATATTTTTTTTCTTTCATCCACTCTTGTTTTGTGCGTCATTTTGATTGGTGTTAAGAATGCTATAACTCACTTCATGATGAACTTTGTAGTATTAAGGGCTCCAGAACCTTCCCCCACCCCTTTTTTCCTTTCTTTTCTTCCCTCCTCAGGTGTTCCTCTACCCCCTTCCTCCCCCCCCCCCGGTTCACTCCCCACCAGATGGATTATCACACCCATATAGCTGCATAAGTGATGCCCACTGCTATGCTCCATCGACATATACACTTTGGCCTGTGCCTACATACAGAGATCGACCTATAGTTCTTCTTTTTCAGGTTATTTTACTTTGTTGCTCACAGATGACTCAATGATGGAATTGAACTGTGTAATACAGACGGGTATTTATTTTGATCCTATGACTTATGTAACTGTTAGTAAATGTGCTATGTCATGGAAATGTGAGATGACACAGCTAACAAAGTGTATTTTCTTCTTCATTGCATTGGATTCTCCTGGCGTCCCGCCTAAGCCACTCAAGTTATTGTCATTGTAATGTTAATGTCGGATTATGTCGTCATGCAGATGCTAATGATATCATCTTGTTAAAATTAATAAAAATCATTTACACAAAAAAAAGGGCTCCAGTGTAATGTACATGCATACTGAAGGGTTAGGTAATGCAATCATTTATTCATGAAATCTCATATGGCACATTGCATAAAAAAGTATTAATATTATTATAGCTTAATCACATAAATATTGTAAACTCATATCATGAGATGTCACCATAGAAAAAGCAAGAGCAAATACAATCATGGTGCTGAGATTTTAATTTCTTTATTACACTAAGAAACAAAAGCATATTTTTTATTTTAATAATATTTTATTGTAGAATCCTTGTATGAACAAATACTATTTACACACTAGCTACATTTCATTCACTGCGTATGTAGACATACATCCTTATAAGCCACTAATGAGAACTCAGTTTGCAATGGCTTTAACACTGATGAGAAGTGTTAAACAACCAGAAAACCTAGTACCACACCAGGACACAAGTTGTGTACATTCCAGATCTATACATCACAAATCATGTAGCTTACCCTATCCTAGACCCTCCCACAATTCCTTTTTCCTACAGTAGATGACAGTGTGAAATGACCTGTAAAAGAAAACATATTATTCTAAAATCTTAATACATTTTCTTTTTTTTTTTTTTTGCTTTTTCTAAATTTTTATTTAACAATTTCTATCATATGTATCATACATTACATCTTCTGAGAATCATTGTACAACTTTGCAACCTTCATGTATCGAGAGTTCTGAAGGAGAAAAAGCACACATATCTAACTTTGAATACAGCACTGAAGAAAAAAAAAAAAGAGAAAAAAAAAAAAAGGAGGAGTATGCATTTCCAACCCTGAATATAGCCAATGAAGAAATCCATGATATGGCACCACATTAGTAAGATCAAATGCTGTGATTATGATATATTCTATTAGCACACTATACACCAAATAACCAGCTTCAACATTCCATCAACAGCATATTATACTTTTGTTCCGGGTTTCTCAGGTCTTAGGGGGTAGAACGTCAGTGGTAACAGAAGTGAGCGTAGCCCCCCACCTGTGTGTATTGGGAAGCGTCACTCACGCCCTACATGGTGAAGTAAAGATCGCAGATGCCATGAGCAGGGAGTGATCATGTATCTATCTAGTATCTTGCCCCAAAAGGGAGGCATCTGACCTACCTGCGCCCTGCATTAAAAGATAACTTTGGAGAGGACCCCATATGTCCTTAGGTCTAGAGGCATGTGGAAGTGTTTCTGCATAGATTGT
This sequence comes from Calotriton arnoldi, assembly GCA_963921515.1. Classification (NCBI taxonomy): domain Eukaryota; kingdom Metazoa; phylum Chordata; class Amphibia; order Caudata; family Salamandridae; genus Calotriton; species Calotriton arnoldi. The sequence goes on along the minus strand of CAWUFW010003162.1, from coordinate 1,461,064 downwards.
TAATTGCCCCTGACAATAAAGTAAGTCATCTAGCCACTCCTTGAATTTCGGGGCTCTTCCCCTACCCCATCTACATGCCACCCTACGTTTGGCTAGCAGGAACGATATTGCGATGAACTTACGGTACGTCCCAGGTACCTGCTCGGTATAGCCCAACAACGCCAGCACAGGGTCAACATCCAGCGTGATACTTGTCATCTGCCTAACAGCCTCAAAGATCTGCACCCAGTACTCCTGTATCTGCGGGCATTCCCATGCCAGATGTAGGAACCCTGCTCCGGGCCGGTGACATCTGTCACATCTGTCATTATCCGTCAGCTTGAACCGAAATTTTTTAGCAGGCGTATAGTAGAGGCGGTGTAAGAATTTATAGTGGATCACACGTAATCTGCAACTCGCAGAGATCTGTGAAGTTTGGAGGCAGCAATATGTCCATTCTTTGTCGGTTACCTCTCTACCCAGTTCAGTGTTCCACTGTGTACGGGCCTTACTAGGGGCTTCCGTTTGTTGTGCGCGTATTGTATGATAGAGCCGAGACACTAGGTGTTTTCCATCTGTGGATCCCAGCATTTGATGGAGAGGGGGAAAGTTTGCAGGCTCCTGTGGGAACTCTGGGATAATGGCCCGCATTCCCTGTCGGAGTCGGATATAAAGAAAGGTATCGAGGGGTGTGGGCTGAGTCCCGCGAAAGAATTGTTCTGGAGAGCAAAACACTCCATCTGAAAAGAGTTCTCCCCATTTAGCAACTTTATTGCGTGCACAAAGTTGTTGAAAGCCACACTCCTGTAGGAGAGATATTTTGGGATGATAAGTCAAAGGAAGCCTCGAGGAATACAACACTGGAGAGTCAAGGAGAGCAGAAATCCGACGCCATGCGTCCACAGTGCCCGTAATAGTGGTAGGCGGCGTAGTACGAGTACGACCCGGTGCTTGTATTAATCCATCCAGAGGGATAGGGTGAGCAAGCCAGTGCTCCGCAGCCACTTGTGGCATGTGTCTGGGTGGGTAGATCCAATAATAGGCATAATGAGCCTGCGCACATAAAAAATAGACTTCAAAGTCTGGAATATCTAAACCACCCTGCGCATAAGGCCTTGTGAGCACAGACCACTTTAACCTTGGTTGTTTACCTCCCCAGAGCAGTCGGAGCAGTTCCGAACGAAGGGTTTTAAAAAAATTCCGTCCAGGGTGATATGGCACGTTCATGAACAAATATAAAAACTGTGGGAGTACCACCATTTTTATCAGGGAGGCACGGCCTGCAAGCGAGAGAGGTAGAGAGATCCATCTTGTGACATTACTGGCAAGTCGGTTAATGGCTGTACCATAGTTGAGTCGCAGCAGCTCCTCTCTGTCCCCAGTAATTTGTATCCCTAGGTAGCGGAGGTCTGTATCGCACCACTCCAATGGATAGTCCAAAGCAAAGGCCGCAACTGCTGGTGTTAGGGGAAACACCTGCGATTTCCCCCAGTTAATACTCACCCCCGAGAGCTGTCCAAACACAATGAATTCCCTCAGCAAAGGATTAATGTTCTGTTGGGGATCTCGTATGTATAGGGTGATATCGTCTGCATAAAGAGATACCAGGATTTGGCGCGAGTGACAACAGAATGCCTTGTCTTGGTGGTGTTGGCGCAGCTTGGATGCCAGTGGTTCAACCGCAATGGCAAATAAGAGAGGGGACAGTGGACATCCCTGTCGAGTACCTCTCGTGACAGAGAACGCAGAAGAGAGATGGCCATTGATCAGCACTTTAGCCCTAGGCTGTTGATATAAAAGTTGTATCCAGGAAATGAACAGAGGGGGAAACCCATCCGCCGCATCACACCAAAGAGATAGTCCCATTCCACAGAATCGAACGCTTTAGTAGCGTCGAGAAATACCGCAGCTAAAGGAAGCTCGGGGCCACATTCTGAAGAAGAGTAAAGAGGGTGCGAAGGTTGTGGGTGGTAGCACGTCCGGGGACAAACCCCGATTGGTCCGGTAGGATAAGTTTGTCCATCAATAGTGCCAATCGGTTAGCAATGATCTTGGCCAGAATTTTCGTGTCGCAATTTAGCAGCGACAGCGGTCTATATGAGTCACATGAGTTCGGGGGCTTATCGGGTTTCAAAAGGGACGTGATAAGTGCTTCCCTCATCGAGGGGGGGAGTGTGCCAGCTTCCAAGGCTTCTTCATATATTTCTTTAAGCACAGGGGCCATAATGTCTATGTAATTTTTGTAAAATTCGGCAGGAATGCCGTCTAGGCCCGGAGTTTTGCCCGACTTCATCTGCATTATCGCCTCCCTAACTTCGTCAAGTTCGAAAGGAGCACATAAGAACTCCCTTTGTGAGTCACCTAACCAAGCGAGAGTAACATCGCCCAGGAAGTTATCTAGGTCAAGCACACCTCTGCGTTGTGTGGTATATAATGTAGTATAGTGTGCAGTGAATGTGCCTAGTATGTCCATGGTGTCCCGTTGCACTACCTCCCCAGGTCCCTTGATTTCCAGTATGTAATTAGAAAAGCGCGATCGCCTGGTCACTTCAGCCAATGCCTTTCCGGGCCGTTCACCTTCACCGTACCTACGAGCCTCCCAGTATCTCCCTCTAAATTTCGTCTCTCTCGCAGCCGTCTCCGTATATATTCCGACACTTTCACTCGGAAGTCCGTCTGTACTTGTCCTGTTTCCCCCGCTGCCATTCGAGATTCTAGCACCTGCAGGTCATTTTCCAGGGTCCTTAACGTTCCCCGAATGTCCCTGAGTACCCCAAAACTCTTGGAAATACAATACCCTCTAATTGTGACCTTAAATGCCTCCCATATCGTCTCCACATTATCCACAGATCCCCTATTTCTTTGAAAAAAGTCACGAATTTCCTCCCCCAGTTCAGTATTAAAGACAGTGTCTAGTAAAGCCGTGGGCTGCAGCCTCCAGCTAGGCCTAGGCTTATCAAATCCTGGTAGAGTGATCGTGAGTTTCACAGGGCAATGATCGGAAAATGTTCTGGCGGGATGTGTGACGTCTCTAACTGTCGGTCCCAGGCCCCTAGTGACGAGATAGTAGTCCAGTCGAGCCCATGTTGCCGCATGTGTTGTGAAATGCGTGCCTCCTCTAACCAGTGGATGTGCATGGCGCCATGTATCTATCAATCCTCCCTCAGCAATTATCCCCTGGAGTGCTACCTGTGATTTATTATAATGATGCGGTGCAGGATTGGAACGATCAAGCAGCGGGTCCAGGGCTACGTTAAAGTCCCCCCCCCATATTATATGAGTGGAGCCTACATTTACAATTTTACCCCAGAGGGTGGTAAAGAAATCAGGAGTGTCTACATTTGGACCATAACTGCATACCAGTGTAACTGAGTCTATACCCAGATGACCCCAAACCATCGCATAGCGTCCCTGTGGGTCCGCCATTGTGCCTGCTAGCACAAAAGGCGTCTGTCGTTTGATCAGTATCGCCGCGCCTCGAGCATAGGAAGAGTATGAAGAGAACAATCTGCACGTCGCCCATTTGCTCGCAAATGTAGTAGGAAGGTTTGGGTTTATGTGAGTCTCTTGAAGCATAGCAACGTCAATCTGTTGACGATCTAAATAGGCCAAGATCTGTCTACGCTTCCGGGGGTCTCCCAGTCCCCTGACGTTCCAGGACATAAGTCTCAGCTGCCCCACATCCCTCGTGTCACCCATGGCTCCCCTTGGTGCAATATCTGCAACATTGTGATGCTGTATTCAGTAGTGTTCGGATACCCCGATAGCCACAGCTACCGGTGAAGTGCTGCAAAGTGTGTGTGTCATAACATTCATTAACCCATACCCCTACCGCCCCCCCACTGAAACATCCCAAACATGCCAGTAGTGTTTGTCCCTCCCCCTCCCTGTTACCCACAGAAAAAACGAACATTACGTTCAACTTGTCCAGTCAGTGACCAGAAGATATCTGTTATGGGGATCACCCTCAGGGGGAATCTTGCTGGGTGGCACACGGGTACCTCGTGCCACACAGGGGCCGCGCGATGACAGCAAAACCCCTGACTGCCACAAAGGTGTCCGGCTGCATTCGATCCGTACATCCCATCCCTTGGCATATCTCGCCTGTTTATTCACTTAGCCCACTAGTTGGAGTATCAGTGATGTATTTGTCCATTGCTGCACGTCCATATATTTCCAATGGTCAGTGAGGAGAGTATCTCGCCATGTCCCAGGTCTCTCATCAGTCCGTGTGCGGCGAGTGCGTCCCTGAAGCGGCGTCCGGCTCAGTCCCATCCCTCTTCTGGTTTTTAAGGCGCTTAAGAAATTCTTCCACCTGTTGGGGCTTCGTATAGAACGCTTGCTTCCCCTGATGCGTGACCCTGAGTCATGCAGGGTAAAGGAGAGCATAATCTATTTGGGCCAGTCGTAGTTTTTGTTTCACTGGGAGGAATTTGCGTCTTTCCTCTTGCACTGTTGCAGTAAAATCAGGATACATGGTGAAGGGTACCCCCTCAAAGCACAACTGTTTCTTTTCCCTTGCCACTCTGAGGGCAGTGTCCCTGTCTCTATAATTCAGGAGGCGCGCAATTATGGGTCTGGGCATACTACCAGGGGGAGGCCTCGGGCCCAGGGAGCGATGGGCGCGCTCAACTATGAAGTGTGATGAAAGAGCTTCACCCCCCACCACATCCAGTAGCAATTTCTCGATATAGTCCTCCATTTTGCCTGTATTTGTGCTTTCTGGTATGCCCAGCACGCGGATGTTGTTCCTCCGACTCCTTGCTTCAATATCCTCATTCTTTGCAGCAATGAGTTTTAGCAGTTTATCCATCTGCGAGACAGAGTCTTGGATGTGGGATGTTGCATCTTCAGCGTCTGATATACGCTGCTCCGTCTCTTTTATGCGCACCTCATGGCCCTCTATTTTGCGGACGACTGCGTCCATTCGCGTGGTTAGGGTATCCATTTTGCCAGAAATGTTAGCAAAGCCCTGTCGGACTTCCAGTAGCAGCACTTTCATGTCGTCACCTTGTGGGGATTGTGAGTCTTGTTGTGGCGCAGCCATGCCACTATCTCCCTCCGCCATCTGCAGACGGGCACTCTTCTTCGCTTCAAATGTAAGGCGCGGCTGTCGTGCATCTGGTTTCCCCATTGTGAGCGCCCACGAGTCCGATATGAGATAAGGGGCACACCAGGAGATCCCCCAGGACTGATCCAAGAACGACGCAGTACCTGCGGTGTCTGTTTTTCTTTTTGGAGTGCTTCCCAGCCCACAATAGAGCGGAAGTCCAGTCCAGCTCTCCTCTTTGCCAATGCTGTCTGCAGGACGGGCTCCTGGGCAATGGCAGTACAGTTACGTTAGTGTCCACCTGAGAAGATACTCGGACCTCAGTCAGCCATAGGACCCGCTTGATCTATAGGTAGCTTTCCCTACTTCTCCACCTGCCCCTAGTTCTTCAGGATCACTCCCCGTTCCGCTGCTGATGCGTAGCTTGTGGCGATTCACTGATTTACGTGATGCGTGTCCCGCTAACCACTGCGGGATTTACTACCAGGAAGTGCCTTTTCGCCTCTCCTAATATTTAATGTTGTCCGTCCCCCATGTCAGCATGCCTGCCACATAGCCGCATATGTTCGATTCGTCACCTTAACGACGATCCCACTACTACAGCCCAGCGCTCAATGACGACAGGATCCCGGGTGTTTTAGAACATAGCTGCATCTTTATTCAGCTTTGGCCAGTTCACCAATGCAGGAGGCCCAGTCCGACACTGGGGTATTCACCACTTTTAATCTTCCAGCACCCCAACTGGAGGCCAAGAGTCTGGACTAAGCCTTCCGCTCACCCATGGACCTCGAGGCCCAGCAACTACTGCGGAGTCTGCCTCCAGAAAATATCTTTTTGCCTTCCGTTTCAGTCAATGCGCACAGCTACACAGCCGCAGATGGCCGATCCGCCACCCGCACGGCCTCCCCACTGCGACTGCACACCACACACCAGCGGGGTCCCTGTGAAGCTAGTCCGGTTCAGCGCACCCGTTCCGCTATTGCTAGTCCTCCGGTACAGGAAGCACAACGCCGCTTTGGCACACTCCAATATCACCGTACTCGGGCCTACTCACCACTTGGGAGCCCTGCTCTCCGAGTCGGCCCTTGCGCCCAGTGTTCGTTCCGCACCGCTCAACCTCCTCACATCGGCCTCCCGCCGCACATTAATATCTGGACCTTCACGTTTCTAGGGCGCCTTAGTTCCTTCTGTACGCTCTGGCCTGCCTGCAGATATTGAGCATGGTGGGGGCATTGGATCACTCACCACCTCCTTTGCTCCGGCACAGCAACGCCCGGGCCCATGCGCCACATGGAAGCCCCGGTCCTTGCGTAGGTGTCTGCGCCCAGCGGCAGTTCCGTACCGCTCGGGGCCGCACAGCGGGCTTGCACTCTCCTCCGCTGCTTCGGCATTCAGCGACGTGCAGGCATCAAAGTCGCCTCGCCACTTCCCTAGGTTGCGGGCTCGTGGTTCCGCTTATTATTAGGTGATTTTTGCCATCTGGGCAGGATAATCAGCAGGATAACGGCGCCGGACTGCGGGAGCCTCACGTCTGGACGGCCATTCCGCTCGTGCGCCACCTAGCGCCCCCCTAAAATCATAATACATGATTCTACACAATCATTAACACACATTTGGATACACATAGCATTTTTCCTACATTTACAAAGTTACACCTCGCACATACAAATTACAGATAATACATCTGACATATACATGGCATGGTTCACATGTAAAATGACAACACATACACAAACAGTAACAGAACCCAATGTATAACCACCATCAATGTACAGAAAACTGATCACATAAAGTTCTTGTGATCCTCAAATATGTCTTTCACCTGTAAGGAAACAGTGTCAATGAAGGAAAAAATGTCAAATCATATTACTTTATGCTACAGGTTTAAGTGGCAAACATTGTTGGTTTGATGAACTGCCCTCACCCACAATTTTGTGGCATGCTTCATCATAGGGCTTGCTAAACACACCCCTGCACAGACCAACGCCTGGGGTGGAGCAAAAGGGAGGGGGAAGACAATACAAACATTAAATAGTGAGGATCAAAAGAAAAAAAGTAAATGCAGAATGTAGAGTTTAAAACTGACTCAGGAATATCCCTGCTAATACTTTATTCCTGGACTACCAGGTCAGGATTAATGGGTCGAATCAGGAAATCTAGCACAAACAGTTGGGATATATAAACCTGGAAGGCGCACCACTTTCACATTGATAGAATAGAAGTGTTTCCTGTTGCGGTATACTTGTTCTTAGTTGAGAGGTGGAACCAAAGCAATTTGTCTTCCTTCAATTGAGCTAATCACATGTGGTATTCCAATCAAACCATATAATCAGCTTTAATGTTGTTGTTATCTGCTTCATTCATAGGGAATTGTATAAAACTATTTCTGCGTGTCATCATCACTGACAGAAATTGCTACAGCACACCACAGAAAGTTGCTTGAGACATCCCATTGCAGTCTCCTATGGTGTACTGAAATGAGTCAGTTGTTGCAAAATGGAGTATAGCCATAGTTTTCACTAGAGGTATTACTGCTGTTAGGTTCTTATTTAGAGGCTGTCATTGAGGCTCCAGCTGATTGGATAAATCCATTATGGTTTGGTGGTTTGAGACGTACTTCCATATTATGTCCCTTTCTTGCATGGTGGCCTGGTCAGGAAATGGCTGGAACATTTTGGGCCAGCGTCTTCTCACTCTTGAGTGCCCATGTGTGGTGGCTGGGGGATGTACCTTTAATGGGAATAAAATAGTACATTTCAACCTTTCAATTAATTAATGTATACATTCACATAGTATAAATGTGTCTCACATATAACAAATCACAATATGTACAAAAAAGTTCCTTTACTATATTTAAAACACGTATAATCATCACTAACAGACATAAATGGCAGGTTGCTGAAATCCATAAAATGTATCTTATATTACAATCTGTTAGTTGTAGTGACATTGTATAAATTAATCTTAACACTACAACTGCCAGAATTCTATTATGATAGATGCAATGGTAAATTGCATCACACACAGACCGAGAACCATTATAACAAATGTATGTCATTTACTTGATTTTTTTTTAACTCCATCAATGGAGGTTCTTATAAACTGCGAACAGTATAGGCAACATACACTTCCGCATTAGAAGCTATAATGATGGAAACATTAAATGTAACAAGTTTTGAATTTAAACACTTTTTTCCCGAAGCATACACCTCCATTTTAGGTCTACATAGCTACCTTTTTTGTATAGTACACATGGTTCTATCTAAAATGACACCTGCCTGACTTCTCAGTCATGGAAACAGAATTTTGTACGCCTATTGTGTGTCCGCTACGTCAACAACACACACAGCCGTAGGTTACATGGTGTGATGGATAACACACAATCCAATGGCAGATGTAGGCGTATGGTCACATAGGTGTACATCACAGAGACGTAAACACTACTCTAATGGTTTATCAGTTGCCTCCTAACTTTGGTAGAGTTCAGACCTCCTCCATCATTGCTGTTCCCCTAACTCAGCGAGCTACCATGACAGAAAACAATTTATACAGGGCCCCAAACTTTACTCCTGAGGAGTTGGAGCTCCTTCCAAATGAGGTCCTGTCCCAGTACAGCCAGTTATATGCCTCGTCTGAGCTACAGGTACACATTTATAATCATGATTTTTTTTTTAATTTTACACATGTAGCAAATAGAAAGTATGTGAATTAAAACAGTCATTTGGTTGTATTTGATTTAAACAATTCTACCATATCATGATGACAGAAACTTGAAGGCAGAAATGATCTAATAAGATGTATATATTTAGATGAATGCTAAGTGTGTAGTTTAGGAAGGAACTATGGGGCATATCAGCAAGGCGAGGCGATAAAATTATCGCCGCTTTAGCGTCCGTTTTCGGACGAAAAGCGGCGATAATGTTATCGCCCTATCAGCATGGACACGCTAACGCGTGAATCCATGCCTTAGCGCCTGTTTACTGAACGCCCAGCTTTGCATCTCTAATGAGATGCAAAGTGGGCGTTCCTTCCCGAAATAACTGGAGAAATGTCGCTAACCGACATTTCTCCAATTATCAAGGGAATCGCTAACAAGCATAGCGATAAGAAAAGTAGCGCTAACCACGGTTATCGCTACTTTCCTTACGCCTGCTTTAATTCTGACTTAGCCATGTAATCCTATGGGAGGTGGATTACATGGCTAAGACCACCCTGCCCTATCAGCAAGGTATCGCCGGTCACAGTGCGATTATCGCTGATTTCCCAGCGATAATCACACTGTTTTCCATCTATCGCTTGCATTTCTATCGCTTTGGAGATAAGCGTTGCTGATAGCACGCTATCCCCGCGATAGAAAGCAGCGATAGCCGGCGATAATTATCCTAGCGCTAAGTGCGCTTAGCGATAATTATCGCCGGCCCTTGCTGATATGCCCCTGTGGTTGTTACTGTTTGAGTGTAGTCATAGGCAGTGGATAGTAAGTGTTACTTGTTGAAAATACATCATATGTTATTTTATTTACACAACTTTATTTTTTTTTTTTAATTAATTTTACAAAATAAGTGCATGTGCGCATATATATGTATACTACTACTAATGATAATAATAATAATAATAATAATTATAATAATAAACTTTATTTCGGCCAAATGGCCATAAAGGTTACAAGTAAAAACAAAAATTTCCTTGTTATTGTGAACAAACATCATATTGCTTTGACGAACAGTTGACGAGTAGTATGCTATACACAACATTTCTCTAGCATCATCTGGTGCTGCCTCAATACGAAGGGGGCAATCATAGTCAAGAGCCTAGCACGATCCACCGTGAACAGTGATCAGAACTATACGTATCCCCAGTCCAAAATTGCAGGAGAGGCCTGTGCAGGTAGGAGCAGGGGACTGGGCAAGGGAGATTGACAGATGACGAGGTAAAGTTAAATAAAAAAAAGAAAACCACTTACCTTGCGCTCAAAACAATCCAAAAGAGCCTGAAGTCCCATGGGAGTTCTAGATAGGAGCAGTGTACCATCTGCAAACATCAGAATCAGAGTCCTTTTGTTTGCAGATTTGGGTGCATCATGCCTGCAATCACCCAGCCAGTTGACCACACCATTGATATACAGGCTAAACAGCATGTGAGCAAGGACACACCCTTGCCTTACTCCGCAGTTCACTGGTATTCTCTGTGTAAGGGTGAGCCCCCATGTTCCACCGGACTTGTGCATATGTTTTCTGATGGAGGACCCTCATAATCCTCAAGAGATCTCCAGGGATTCCATAGTCCTCCAGAACCTTCCACAGGCTATCCCTAGTGACCAGGTCAAAGGCGGCCCTCAAATCCATGAAGGCCACATAAAGATGGTCCCACTTCAAGACGATGTGTTTCCAACACATCGTCTTGAAGCGATAGACCTGGTCCATTGTGCTGACTCTGCGCCTGAAGCCAGCCTGGGAGTCAGAAAGGTTGTCATTCATCCACAGAAGAAGTCTGGACAGCACTTACCTGCAGAATATCGTTTGGCTGTTGTCAAGAAGGCTATTCGGCCTTTAATTAGAGGGGACATCGCGCCTGCCTTTCTTGTAAATAGGGATGATGGTGGCACCCCGCCAAGAAGACGGAATATCCTCCCCTCTCACAATAGCATTGCCCATTGTGTGTAAATAAGGGACCCAGATTTCGGGGTGTGATTTGAATAGATCTCCTGGAATACCGTCGGGGCGAGGGGCTTTTTCTCTATGCATTTGAAAAACAGCCTGTTCAGTTTCTTTTAGATCTAATTCCATGGGGTTACTAGCCCCTTCCTCTACCTTGGGTAAGGCAGAAGATGCTAATGGCTCGTCCCAGAGTTGCTGGGAATCCGTAGTCCACCTACATGTATATGTACTTATTAGAGTTATTACAATATATGTATTTTTTCATTACAAAAGTATATTATCTACTGGCGGTCGCCAGTAGATAGTTATAGTTAGGACCTATTTTCCATAGGAAATTCACAACATTCTATTTCCAATAACTTTGGCGCCGGTTGACGAATCTTCGCGAAATTTTCAAAACGTATGGCCCACTCCGGTCCGCTCCTATCCTGAAAGTTTTGGGATGATTCGGCAAGTGGGGGCCGAGAAAAAAGAGGGGTCCCAAAACGTGTTTTCCCCATGCAATTTTCCATAGGAAACTTTAGACACGGCTACAGCCCGAACTGCTGAACGGAATTACACCAAATTTGGCAAAGAGGTAGTTCTTGGTTCAGAAAGAACCCTTTTTGTTAAATGGTGTAAATCCGTTCAGTAGTTGCTGAGAAAATCAAAAGTAAAATCACATATATATCTGGGCGGAGCCTAACCACACATGTCATCGTGAGATCTGATTGGCTGTCAGCTCTTCATCCTGGAATTGCTGGCAGCCATCTTGGGACCAATATAAATGATAGTACCCCATTGAAATGCATTGTAGTGAATCAAAGATTTTGAGGGTTACCAAAAGGAGAACTATAAAGGGTGATAACAAACTTTAGTTACATTAGAATTCATTTGTTGATGGTACCATACTAATTTCAGGAATTGTGGGGTGTTCTAAGGTGATTTTACCCTGTGAAAAACCTTCTGCTGGGATATCATGAATCATGTTTGAGAGAAAACTATTTTCACATGCTTGTCCCATAGAGTTTTGGAAGGTGCTCCAGAAGCTAATATGAGAGCATATTTTCTGTAAATTCACATTATCTTTCTCAGTCATGTGAGAAGGAAGTCTGACATTCTCAGTAAAACATGTACATCCAACAAGGGCAGAGACTGTCAGTTGATTCCTTTGTGTTCTACTGCAGCTTCCCAGAGTGTTCTAAAGAACAACTAGAGTGCTAACAGCCTTACTTGTGACAAAAGTATGGCACACCTGAAGCCATCTTGATTGGAATAAACTGGTAACACTTAAAACATTTAATTTAAAAAGGAACAAAATGATGGGGTTCATTTTGTCATAGAAATTATGGTTAGTGCTATAGAAAGAAAAATTAGGACATGTTTCAAGTGAGATCTCAAATATCTTCCTGTTATATTTCAACAGGAGCAGCCTGTCAGTTGATGCCTTTGTGTTCTACTGCAGCTTCCCAGAGTGTTCTAAAGAACAACTAGAGCGGTAACAGCCTTACTTATGACAAAAGTATGGCACACCTGAAGCCATCTTGATTGGAATAAACCGTTAATACTTAAAACATTTAATTTAAAAAGGAACAAAATGAGGGGTTCTTTTTGAAATAGAAATTATGGTTAGTGCTGCAGAAAGAAAAATGAGGGCATGTTTTAAGTGAAATCTCAAATCCTCTTCTATTTCATTAGAAAATTCTGACATGCAGACTGAAACAATCACTTTCAATACCAGCAGCAGACTTCCAGTTAACTCCCTGGTGAGCAGTAGCTTTACTACAGTGATCTAATGAGCAACTAGAGTGCTAACATTCTGAATTTATGGCAAATGTGAGACACATCTGAATGCCTTCTTGATGGAATCAAAGTAAAAACTGAAAGCATTTCCTACTGAGGAGACTGCAGTAAATGAGGAAATTAGGAAACTTCATAACAAAGAAGTCTTCCAAGATGGCCACCAGAGAAAAAAGAGCCCAAATGTAGCACACATATTACCCAGATGTAGCCCACATATAGCCCAATGACAAAAGTGTGCAAAACACTTTTTATTTTTAGTTTTTTTGCAGTTTTATGTAGTGCAGACTGGTCAGGTATTGGAGCGTTGCATCTTAAAACATGACCCCCTACACTACACAAACACCACTCCACTACCCTAAACCCTAAAACATTACCCCCAGCACGAACCCCTACACTACCCAAACACCACTGCACTAACCTAAATCCTAAAACACTACCCCCAGCACGACCCCCTACACTACCCAAACACAACTTCACTACCCTAAAACATGACCCCCTACACTACACAAACACCACTGCACTACCCTAAACCCTAAAACACTACCCACAGCACGACCCCCTACACTACACAAGCACCACTGCACTACTCTAAAACACTACCCCCAGCACGACCCCCTACACTACACAAACACCACTGCACTACCCTAAACCCTAAAACACTACCCCCAGCACGATCCCCTACACTACCCAAACACCACTGCACTAACCTAAATCCTAAAACGATACCCCCAGCACGACCCCCTACACTACCCAAACACCACTGCACTACCCTAAAACATGACCCCCTACACTACACAAACACCACTGCACTACCCTAAACCGTAAAACACTACCCCCAGCACGACCCCCTACACTACACAAGCACCACTGCACCACCCTAAACCCTAAAACACTACCCCCAGCACGACCCCCTACACTGCCCGAACACCACTGCACTGCCCTTAACCTTGAAACACCAGCCACTGCACGACCCCCTACACTGTTCGAACACCACGGCACTGCCCTAAACCCTGAAACACCACCCCCAGCACGACCCCCTACACTGCCCGAACACCACTGCACTGCACTAAACCCTGAAACACCACCCCCTTCACGACCCCCTACACTGCCCAAACACCACTGCACTGCCCTAAACCCTGAAACACCACCCCCAGCACGACCCCCTACACTGCCCAAACACCACTGCACTGCCCTAAACCCTGAAACACTACCCCCAGCAAGACCCCCTACACTGCCCGAACACCACTCCACTGCCCTAAACCCTGAAACATCACCCCCAGCAAGACCCCCTACACTGCCCGAACACCACTGCACTAAACCCTGAAACACCAAACCCAGCTCGACCTCCTACACTGCCCGAACACCACTGCACTGCCCTAAACCCTGAAACATCACCCCCAGCACGACCCCCTACACTGCCCGAACACCACTGCTCTGCCCAAAACCCTGAAACACCAGCCCCAGCACGACCCCCTACACTGCCCGAACACCACTGCACTACCCTAAACCCAGAAACACCACCCCCAGCATGACCCCCTACACTGCCCGAGCACCACTGCACTGACCTAAACCCTGAAACATCAGCCCCAGCACAACCCCCTACAGTGCCCGAACACCACTGCACTGCCCTAAACCCTGAAACACCAGCCCCAGCACGACCACCTACACTGCACGAACACCACTGCACTGCCCTAAACCCTGAAACACCAGCCCCAGCACGACCCCCTACACTGCCCGAACACCACTGCACTGCCCTAAACCGTGAAACACCAGCCCCAGCACGACCCCCTACACTACCCGAACACCACTGCACTGCCCTAAACTCTGAAACACCAGCCCCAGCACAACCCCCTACACTGCCCGAACACCACTGCACTGCCCTAAACCCTGAAACTCCACCCCGTGCATGACCCCCTACACTGCACGAACACCACTGCACTGCCCTAAACCCTGAAACACCACCCCCAGCACGACACCCTACACTGCCCTAACACCACTGCACTGCCCTAAACCCTGAAACACCACCCCCTGCACGACCCCCTACACTGCCCGAACACTACTGCACTGCCCTAAACCCTGAAACACCCTCCCCAGCATGACCCCCTACACTGCACGAACACCACTGCACTGCCCTAAACCCTGAAACACTACCCCCAGCAAGACCCCCTACACTGCCCGAACACCACTGCACTGCCCTAAACCCTGAAACATCACCCCCAGCAAGACCCCCAACACTGCCCGAACACCACTGCCCTAAACCCTGAAACACCACCCCCAGCAAGACCCCCTACACTGCCCGAACACCACTGCACTGCCCTAAACCCTGAAAACCCAGCCCCAGCACAACCCCCTACATTGCCCGAACACCACTGCACTGCCCTAATCCCTGAAACACCACCCCCTGCACGACCCACTACACTGCCCGAACACCACTGCTCTGCCCTAAACCCTGAAACACCACCCCCAGCACGACCCCCTACACTGCCCGAACACCACTGCACTGCCCTAAACCCTGAAACACCACCCCCTGCACGACCCCCTACACTGCCCGAACACTACTGCACTGCCCTAAACCCTGAAACACCACCCCCAGCACGACCCCCTACACTGCACGAACACCACTGCACTGCCCTAAAGCCTGAAACACTACCCCCAGCAAGACCCCCTACACTGCCCGAACACCACTGCTCTGCCTAAAACCCTGAAACACCAGCCCCAGCACGACCCCCTACACTGCCCGAACACCACTGCACTGCCCTAAACCCTGAAACACCCCCCCAGTACGACCCCCTCCACTGCCCGAACACCACTGCACTGCCCTAAACCCTGAAACACCACCCCCAGCACGACCGCCTACACTGCCTGAAAACCACTGCACTGCCCTAAACCCTGAAACACCAGCCCCAGCATGACCCCCTACACTGCCCGAACACCACTGCACTGCCCTAAACCCTCAAACACCAGCCCCAGCACGACCCCCTACACTGCCCGAACACCACTGCACTACCCTAAACCCTGAAACACCAGCCCCAGCAAGACCCCCTACACTGCCTGAACACCACTGCACTGCCCTAAACCCTGAAACACCAGCCCCAGCAAGACCCCCTACACTGCCCGAACACCACTGCACTGCCCTAAACCCTGAAACACCACCCCCAGCAAGACCCTCTACACTGCCCGAACACCACTGCACTGCCCTAAACGCTGAAACACCAGCCCCAGCAAGACCCCCTACACTGCGCGAACACCATTGCACTGCCCTAAGCCCTGAAACACCACCCCGAGCAAGACCCCCTACACTGCCCGAACACCACTGCACTAAACCCTGAAACACCACCCCCAGCAAGATCACCTACACTGCCCGAACACCACTGCACTGCCCTAAACCCTGAAACACCACCCCCAGCACGACACCCTACACTGCCCGAACACCACTGCACTGCCTAAACCCTGAAACACCACCCCCAGCACGACCCCTGCACTGCCCGAACACCACTGCACTGCCCTAAACCCTGAAACACCACCCCCTGCACGACCCCCTACACTGCCCGAACACCACTGCACCCTCCTAAACCCTAAAACACTACCCCCAGCATGACCCCCTACACTGCCCGAACACCACTGCACTGCCCTAAACCCTGACACACCACCCCCTGCACGACCCCCTACACTGCCCGAACACCACTGCACTGCCCTAAACCCTGAAACACCACCCCCAGCACGACCCCCTACACTGCCCGAACACCACTGCACTGCCCTAAACCCTGAAACACCAGCCCCTGCACGACCCCCTACACTGCCCAAACACCACTGCACTGCCCTAAACCCTGAAACACCACCCCCAGCATGACCCCCTACACTGCCTGAACACCACTGCCCTAAACCCTGAAACACCACCCCCAGCAAGACCCCCTACACTGCCCGAACACCACTGCACTGCCCTAAACCCTGAAACAACACCTCCAGCACAACCCCCTACACTGCCTGAACACCATTGCTCTGCCCTAAACCCTGAAACACTGCCCCCAGCAAGACCCCCTACACTGCACAAACACCACTGCACTGCCCTAAACCCTGAAACATCACCCCCAGCAAGACCCCCTACACTGCCCGAACACCACTGGCCTAAACCCTGAAACACCACCCCCAGCATGACCCCCTACACTGCCCGAACACCACTGCACTGCCGTAAACCCTGAAACACCACCCCCAGCACGACCCCCTACACTGCCCGAACACCACTGCTCTGCCCAAAACACTGAAACACCAGCCCCAGCATGACCCCCTACACTGCCCGAACACCACTGCACTGCCCTAAACCCTGAAACACCAGCCCCAGCACAACCCCCTACACTGCCCGAACACCAGTGCACTGCCCTAAACCCAGAAACACCACCCCCAGCACGACCCCCTATACTGCCCGAGCACCACTGCACTGCCCTAAACCCTGCAACACCAGCCCCAGCACGACCCCCTACACTGCCCGAACACCACTGCACTGCCCTAAACCCTGAAACATCACCCCCAGCAAGACCCCTACACTGCCCAAACACAACTGCCTTAAACCCTGAAACACCACCCCCAGCAAGACCCCCTACACTGCCCGAACACCACTGCACTGCCCTAAACCCTGAAACACCAGCCCCAGCACAACCCCCTACACTGCCCGAACACCACTGCACTGCCCTAAACCCTGAAACACCACCCCGTGCACGACCCCCTACATTGCCCGAAAACCACTGCACTGCCCTAAACCCTGAAACACCACCTCCAGCACGACCCCCTACACTGCCCGAACACCACTGCCCTAAACCCTGAAACACCACCCCCAGCAAGACCCCCTACACTGCCAGAACACCACTGCACTGCCCTAAACCCTGAAACATCACCCCCAGCAATACCCCCTACACTGGCCGAACACCACTGCACTACCCTAAACCCTGAAACACCACCCCCAGCAAGACCCCCTACACTGCCCGAACACCACACCACAGCACTGCCCTAAACCCTGAAACACCATCCCCAGCATGACCCCCTACACTGCACGAACACCACTGCACTGCCCTAAACCCTGAAACACTACCCCCAGCAAGACCCCCTACACTGCCCGAACACCACTGCACTGCCCTAAACCCTGAAACACTACCCCCAGCAAGACCCCCAACACTGCCTGAACACCACTGCCCTAAACCCTGAAACACCACCCCCAGCAAGACCACCTACACTGCCCGAACACCACTGCACTGCCCTAAACCCTGAAACACCAGCCCCAGCACGACCCCCTACACTGCACGAACACCACTGCACTGCCCTAAACCCTGAAACACTACCCCCAGCAAGACCCCCTACACTGCCCGAACACCACTGCACTGCCCTAAACCCTGAAACACTACCCCCAGCAAGACCCCCAACACTGCCCGAACACCACTGCCCTAAACCCTGAAACACCAGCCCCAGCAAGACCACCTACACTGCCCGAACACCACTGCACTGCCCTAAACCCTGAAACACCAGCCCCAGCACGACCCCCTACATTGCCCGAACACCACTGCACTGCCCTAAACCCTGAAACACCACCCCCTGCATGACCCACTACACTGCCCAAACACCACTGCACTGCCCTAAACCCTGAAACACCACCCCCAGCACGACCCACTACACTGCCCGAACACCACTGCACTGCCCTAAACCCTGAAACACCACCCCCAGCAAGACCCCCTACACTGCCCGAACACCACTGCACTGCCCTAAACCCTGAAACATCACCCCCAGCAAGACCCCCTACACTGCCCGAACACCACTGCCCTAAACCCTGAAACACCACCCCCAGCAAGACCCCCTACACTGCCCGAACAACACTGCACTACCCTAAACCCTGAAACACCACCCCCAGCACGACCCCCTACACTGCCCAAACACCACTGCTCTGCCCAAAACCCTGAAACACAACCCCCAGCACGACCCCCTACACTGCCCGAACACCACTGCACTGCCCTAAACCCTGAAACACCAGCCCCAGCACGACCCCCTACACTGCCCGAACACCACTGCACTACCCTAAACCCTGAAACACCAGCCCCAGCAAGACCCCCTACACTGCCTGAACACCACTGCACTGCCCTAAACCCTGAAACCCCAGCCCCAGCAAGACCCCTACACTGCCCGAACACCACTGCACTGCCCTAAACCCTGAAACACCACCCCCAGCAAGACCCCCTACACTGCCTGAACACCACTGCACTGCCCTAAACGCTGAAACACCAGCCCCAGCAATACCCCCTACACTGCGCGAACACCATTGCACTGCCCTAAACCCTGAAACACCACCCCAAGCAAGTCCCCCTACACTGCCTGAACACCACTGCACGAAACCCAGAAACACCACCCCCAGCAAGACCACCTACACTGCCCGAACACCACTGCACTGCCCTAAACCTGAAACACCACCACCAGCACGACACCCTACACTGCCCGAACACCACTGCACTGCCCTAAACCCTGAAACACCACCCCCAGCACGACCCCTACACTGCAAAAACACCACTGCACTGCCCTAAACCCTGAAACACCACCCCCTGCACGACCCCCTACACTGCCCGAACACCACTGCACTGCCCTAAACCGTGAAACACCAGCCCCAGCACGACCCCCTACACTGCCCGAACACCACTGCACTGCCCTAAACCATGAAACATCAGCCCCAGCACAACCCCCTACACTGCCCGAACACCACTGCACTGCCCTAAACCCTGACTCACCACCCCCCTGCACGACCCCCTACACTGCCCGAACACCACTGCACTGCCCTAAGCCCTGAAACACCACCCCAGCACGACCACCTACACTGCCCGAACACCACTGCACTGCCCTAAACCCTGAAACACCACCCCCAGCATGACCCCCTACACTGCCCGAACACCACTGCACTGCCCTAAACCCTGAAACACCAGCCCCTGCACGACCCCCTACACTGCCCGAACACCACTGCACTGCCCTAAACCCTGAAACACCACCCCCAGCATGACCCCCTACACTGCCTGAACACCACTGCAGTAAACCCTGAAACACCACCCCCAGCAAGACCCCCTACACTGCCTGAACACCACTGCACTGCCGTAAACCCTGAAACACCAGCCCCAGCAAGACCCCCTACACTGCCCGAACACCACTGCACTGCCCTAAACCCTGAAACACCACCCCCAGCAAGACCCCTACACTGCCCGAACACCACTGCACTGCCCTAAACGCTGAAACACCAGCCCCAGCAAAACCCCCTACACTGCGCGAACAGCATTGCACTGCCCTAAACCCTGAAACACCACCCCCCAGCAAGACTCCCTACACTGCCCGAACACCACTGCACTAAACCCTGAAACACCACCCCCAGCAAGACCACCTACACTGCCCGAACACCACTGCACTGCCCTAAACCCTGAAATATACCCCCAGCACGACACCCTTCACTGCCCGAACACCACTGCACTGCCCTAAACCCTGAAACACCACCCCCAGCATGACACCCTACACTGCCCGAACACCTCTGCACTGCCCTAAACCCTGAAACACCAGCCCCAGCAAGACCCCCTACACTGCCCGAACACCACTGCACTGCCCTAAACCCTGAAACACCACCCCCAGCAAGACCCCCTACACTGCCCGAACACCACTGCACTGCCCTAAATGCTGAAACACCACCCCCAGCACGACACCCTACACTGCCCGAACACCACTGCACTGCCCTAAACCCTGAAACACCACCCCCAGCACGACCCCTACACTGCCCAAACACCACTGCACTGCCCTAAACCCTGAAACACCACCCCCCTGCACGACCCCCTACACTGCCCGAACACCACTGCACTGCCCTAAACCCTAAAACACTACCCCCAGCATGACCCCCTACACTGCCCGAACACCACTGCACTGCCCTAAACCCTGACTCACCACCCCCTGCACGACCCCCTACACTGCCTGAACACCACTGCACTGCCCTAAACCCTGAAACACCACCCCAGCACGACCCCCTACACTGCCCAAACACCACTGCACTGCCCTAAACCCTGAAACACCACCCCCAGCACGACCCCCTACACTGCCCGAACACCACTGCACTGCCCTAAACCCTGAAACACCAGCCCCTGCACGACCCCCTACACTGCCCGAACACCACTGCACTGCCCTAAACCCTGAAACACCACCCCCAGCATGACCCCCTACACTGCCTGAACACCACTGCCCTAAACCCTGAAACACCACCCCCAGCAAGACCCCCTACACTGCCTGAACACCACTGCACTGCCGTAAACCCTGAAACACCAGCCCCAGCAAGACCCCCTACACTGCCCGAACACCACTGCACTGCCCTAAACCCTGAAACACCACCCCCAGCAAGACCCCCTACACTGCCCGAACACCACTGCACTGCCCTAAACGCTGAAACACCAGCCCCAGCAAAACCCCCTACACTGCGCGAACACCATTGCACTGCCCTAAACCCTGAAACACCACCCCCAGCAAGACTCCCTACACTGCCCGAACACCACTGCACTAAACACTGAAACACCACCCCCAGCAAGACCCCCAACACTGCCTGAACACCACTGCCCTAAACCCTGAAACACCACCCCCAGCAAGACCACCTACACTGCCCGAACACCACTGCACTGCCCTAAACCCTGAAACACCAGCCCCAGCACGACCCCCTACACTGCACGAACACCACTGCACTGCCCTAAACCCTGAAACACTACCCCCAGCAAGACCCCCTACACTGCCCGAACACCACTGCACTGCCCTAAACCCTGAAACACTACCCCCAGCAAGACCCCCAACACTGCCCGAACACCACTGCCCTAAACCCTGAAACACCAGCCCCAGCAAGACCACCTACACTGCCCGAACACCACTGCACTGCCCTAAACCCTGAAACACCAGCCCCAGCACGACGCCCTACATTGCCCGAACACCACTGCACTGCCCTAAAACCTGAAACACCACCCCCTGCATGACCCACTACACTGCCCAAACACCACTGCACTGCCCTAAACCCTGAAACACCACCCCCAGCACGACCCACTACACTGCCCGAACACCACTGCACTGCCCTAAACCCTGAAACACCACCCCCAGCATGCCCCCTATACTGCCCGAACACCACTGCACTGCCCTAAACCCTGAAACATCACCCCCAGCAAGACCCCTACACTGCCCGAACACCACTGCCCTAAACCCTGAAACACCACCCCCAGCAAGACCCCCTACACTGCCCGAACAACACTGCACTACCCTAAACCCTGAAACACCACCCCCAGCACGACCCCCTACACTGCCCAAACACCACTGCTCTGCCCAAAACCCTGAAACACAACCCCCAGCACGACCCCCTACACTGCCCGAACACCACTGCACTGCCCTAAACCCTGAAACACCAGCCCCAGCACGACCCCCTACACTGCCCGAACACCACTGCACTACCCTAAACCCTGAAACACCAGCCCCAGCAAGACCCCCTACACTGCCTGAACACCACTGCACTGCCTTAAACCCTGAAACCCCAGCCCCAGCAAGACCCCCTACACTGCCCGAACACCACTGCACTGCCCTAAACCCTGAAACACCACCCCCAGCAAGACCCCCTCCACTGCCCGAACACCACTGCACTGCCCTAAACGCTGAAACACCAGCCCCAGCAATACCCCCTACACTGCGCGAACACCATTGCACTGCCCTAAACCCTGAAACACCACCCCAAGCAAGTCCCCCTACACTGCCTGAACACCACTGCACTAAACCCTGAAACACCACCCCCAGCAAGACCACCTACACTGCCCGAACACCACTGCACTGCCCTAAACCTGAAACACCACCACCAGCACGACACCCTACACTGCCCGAACACCACTGCACTGCCCTAAACCCTGAAACACCACCCCCAGCACGACCCCTACACTGCCCGAACACCACTGCACTGCCCTAAACCCTGAAACACCACCCCCTGCACGACCCCCTACACTGCCCGAACACCACTGCACTGCCCTAAACCGTGAAACACCAGCCCCAGCACGACCCCCTACACTGCCCGAACACCACTGCACTGCCCTAAACCCTGAAACACCAGCCCCAGCACAACCCCCTACACTGCCCGAACACCACTGCACTGCCCTAAACCCTGACTCACCACCCCCTGCACGACCCCCTACACTGCCCGAACACCACTGCACTGCCCTAAACCCTGAAACACCACCCCAGCACGACCACCTACACTGTCCGAACACCACTGCACTGCCCTAAACCCTGAAACACCACCCCCAGCACGACCCCCTACACTGCCCGAACACCACTGCACTGCCCTAAACCCTGAAACACCAGCCCCTGCACGACCCCCTACACTGCCCGAACACCACTGCACTGCCCTAAACCCTGAAACACCACCCCCAGCATGACCCCCTACACTGCCTGAACACCACTGCAGTAAACCCTGAAACACCACCCCCAGCAAGACCCCCTACACTGCCTGAACACCACTGCACTGCCGTAAACCCTGAAACACCAGCCCCAGCAAGACCCCTACACTGCCCGAACACCACTGCACTGCCCTAAACCCTGAAACACCACCCCCAGCAAGACCCCCTACACTGCCCGAACACCACTGCACTGCCCTAAACGCTGAAACACCAGCCCCAGCAAAACCCCCTACACTGCGCGAACAGCATTGCACTGCCCTAAACCCTGAAACACCACCCCCAGCAAGACTCCCTACACTGCCCGAACACCACTGCACTAAACCCTGAAACACCACCCCCAGCAAGACCACCTACACTGCCCGAACACCACTGCACTGCCCTAAACCCTGAAATATACCCCCAGCATGACACCCTTCACTGCCCGAACACCACTGCACTGCCCTAAACCCTGAAACACCACCCCCAGCATGACACCCTACACTGCCCGAACACCACTGCACTGCCCTAAACCCTGAAACACCAGCCCCAGCAAGACCCCCTACACTGCCCGAACACCACTGCACTGCCCTAAACCCTGAAACACCACCCCCAGCAAGACCCCCTACACTGCCCGAACACCACTGCACTGCCCTAAATGCTGAAACACCACCCCCAGCACGACACCCTACACTGCCCGAACACCACTGCACTGCCCTAAACCCTGAAACACCACCCCCAGCACGACCCCTACACTGCCCAAACACCACTGCACTGCCCTAAACCCTGAAACACCACCCCCATGCACGACCCCCTACACTGCCCGAACACCACTGCACTGCCCTAAACTCTAAAACACTACCCCCAGCATGACCCCCTACACTGCCCGAACACCACTGCACTGCCCTAAACCCTGACTCACCACCCCCTGCACGACCCCCTACACTGCCTGAACACCACTGCACTGCCCTAAACCCTGAAACACCACCCCAGCACGACCCCTACACTGCCTAAACACCACTACACTGCCCTAAACCCTGAAACACCACCCCCAGCACGACCCCCTACACTGCCCGAACACCACTGCACTGCCCTAAACCCTGAAACACCAGCCCCTGCACGACCCCCTACACTGCCCGAACACCACTGCACTGCCCTAAACCCTGAAACACCACCCCCAGCATGACCCCCTACACTGCCTGAACACCACTGCCCTAAACCCTGAAACACCACCCCCAGCAAGACCCCCTACACTGCCTGAACACCACTGCACTGCCGTAAACCCTGAAACACCAGCCCCAGCAAGACCCCCTACACTGCCCGAACACCACTGCACTGCCCTAAACCCTGAAACACCACCCCCAGCAAGACCCCCTACACTGCCCGAACACCACTGCACTGCCCTAAACGCTGAAACACCAGCCCCAGCAAAACCCCCTACACTGCGCGAACACCATTGCACTGCCCTAAACCCTGAAACACCACCCCCAGCAAGACTCCCTACACTGCCCGAACACCACTGCACTAAACCCTGAAACACCACCCCCAGCAAGACCACCTACACTGCCCGAACACCACTGCACTGCCCTAAACCCTGAAATATACCCCCAGCACGACACCCTTCACTGCCCGAACACCACTGCACTGCCCTAAACCCTGAAACACCACCCCCAGCACGACCCCTACACTGCCCGAACACCACTGCACTGCCCTAAACCCTGAAACACCACCCCTGCACGACCCCCTACACTGCCCGAACACCACTGCACTGCCCTAAACCCTGAAACACTACCCCCAGCATGACCCCCTACACTGCCCGAACACCACTGCACTGCCCTAAACCCTGACTCACCACCCCCTGCACGACCCCCTACACTGCCCGAACACCACTGCACTGCCCTAAACCCTGAAACACCACCCCCAGCACGACCCCCTACACTGCCCGAACACCACTGCACTGCCCTAAACCCTGAAACACCACCCCAGCACGACCCCCTACACTGCCCGAATACCACTGCACTGCCCTAAACCCTGAAACACCAGCCCCTGCACGACCCCCTACACTGCCCGAACACCACTGCACTGCCCTAAACCCTGAAACACCACCCCCAGCATGACCCCCTACACTGCCTGAACACCACTGCCCTAAACCCTGAAACACCACCCCCAGCAAGACCCCCTACACTGCCCGAACACCACTGCACTGCCCTAAACCCTGAAACACCACCTCCAGCACAACCCCCTACACCGCCCGAACACCACTGCCCTAAACCCTGAAACACCACCCCCAGCATGACCCCCTACACTGCCCGAACACCACTGCACTGCCCTAAACCCTGAAACACCACCCCCAGCACGACCCCTACACTGCCCGAACACCACTGCTCTGCCCAAAACACTGAAACACCAACCCCAGCATGACCCCCTACACTGCCCGAACACCACTGCACTGCCCTAAACCCTGAAACACCAGCCCCAGCACGACCCCCTACACTGCCCGAACACCACTAATCTACCCTAAACCCAGAAACACCACCCCCAGCACGACCCCCTACACTGCCTGAGCACCACTGCACTGCCCTAAACCCTGAAACACTGCCCCCAGCAAGACCCCCTACACTGCCCGAACACCACTGCACTGCCCTAAACCCTGAAACATCACCCCCAGCAAGACCCCCTACACTGCCCGAACACCACTGCCCTAAACCCTGAAACACCACTCCCAGCACGACCCCTACACTGCCCGAACACCACTGCTCTGCCCAAAACACTGAAACACCAGCCCCAGCATGACCCCCTACACTGCCCGAACACCACTGCACTGCCCTAAACCCTGAAACACCAGCCCCAGCACGACCCCCTACACTGCCCGAACACCACTAATCTACCCTAAACCCAGAAACACCACCCCCAGCACGACCCCCTACACTGCCTGAGCACCACTGCACTGCCCTAAACCCTGAAACACCAGCCCCAGCACAACCCCCTACACTGACTGAACACTACTGCACTGCCCTAAACCATGAAACACCATCCCCAGCACGACCCCCTACACTGCACTAACACCACTGCACTGCCCTAAACCCTGAAAAACTACCCCCAGCAAGACCCCCTACACTGCCCGAACACCACTGCACTGCCCTAAACCCTGAAACTTCACCCCCAGCAAGACCCCCTACACTGCCCAAACACCACTGCCCTAAACCCTGAAACACCACCCCCAGCAAGACCCCCTACACTGCCCGAACACCACTGCACTGCCCTAAACCCTGAAACACCAGCCCCAGCATGACCCCCTACACTGCCCGAACACCACTGCACTGCTCTAAACCCTGAAACACCACCCCCTGCACGACCCCCTACACTGCACGAACACTACTGCACTGCCCCAAACCCTGAAACACCACCCCCAGCACGACCCACTACACTGCCCGAACACCACTGCCCTAAACCCTGAAACACCACCCCCAGCAAGACCCCCTACACTGCCCGAACACCACTGCACTGCCCTAAACCCTGAAACATCACCCCCAGCAAGACCCCCTACACTGCCCGAACACCACTGCACTGCCCTAAACCCTGAAACACCACCACCAGCAAGACCCCCTACACTGCCCGAACACCACTGCACTGCCCTAAACCCTGAAACACAACCCCCAGCACGACCCCCTACACTACCCGAACACCACTGCACTACCCTAAACCCTAAAATACTCCCCCAGCACGACCCCCTACACTACCCGAACACAACTGCACTGCCCTAAACCCTCAAACACTCCCCCCAGCACGACCCCCACACTACCCGAACACCACTGCACTGCCCTAAACCCTAAAACACTCCCCCCAGCACAACCCCTACACTACCTGAACACCACTGCACTGCCCTAAACACTAAAACACTCCCCCAGCATGACCCCCTACACTACCCAAACACCACTGCACTGCCCTAAACCCTGAAACACTACCCCCGCATGACCCCCTACACTACCCGAACACCACTGCACTAAACCCTGTAACACCACCCCCAGCAAGACCCCCTACACTGCCCGAACACCACTTCACTGCCCTAAACCCTGAAACACCACCCCCAGCAAGACCCCCTACACTGCCCGAACACCACTGCACTACCCTAAACCCTAAAACACGACCTCCTACACTACACAAACACCACTGCACTACCCTAAACCCTAAAACACTACCCCCAGCACGACCCCCTACACTACACAAACACCACTGCACTACCCTAAACCCTAAAACACTACCCCCTACACTACACAAACACCACTGCACTACCCTAAACCCTAAAAAACTACCCCAGCACGAACCCCTACACTACCCAAACACCACTGCATTACCCTAAACCCTAAAACAATACCCCCAGCAGTACCCCCTACACTACCTAAACACCACTGCACTACCCTAAACCCTAAAACACTACCCTTAGCAGTACCCCTACACTACCCAAACACCATTGCACTACCCTACAACCTAAAACACTACCCCCAGCAGTACCCCCTACACTACCCAAACACCACTGCACTACCCTAAACCCCAAACCACTACCCCCAGCACGACCCCCTACACTACCCAAACACCACTGCACTACCCTAAACCCTAAAACACTACCCCCAGCACAACCCCCTACACTACCCAAACACCACTGCACTACCCTAAACCCTAAAACACTCCCCCAGCACGACTCCCTACACTATCCAAACACCACTGCACTACCCTAAACCCTAAATCTACCCCGAGCATGACCCCCTACACTACACAAACACCACTGCACTACCCTAAACCCTAAAACACTACCCCCAGCACGACCCCCTTCACTACCTAAACACAACTGCACAATTTGTTACAGGCGTTGCAACGCAGGCCTGTGGTGCTTACTGGAAGTACCTGGTGGGCTAGTTGGGCCCCAGGGACCCTCAGGATTCAAGGTGACCTAATCCCCCAACTTAAAACGCGCCACAGGGCGCGTTTGCACAGTGGTGAAGGGAGGGGCGGGGCCTCAGGTGACATGTGCGCAAACACGCCCTGTGGTGCGTTTTAAGTTGGGGAATTCATTCCCTTGAATCCTGAGGGACCCTGGGGGCCAACTAGCCCACCAGGTACCTTCAGTAAGCACAACAGAGTTGCGTTGCAGAGAGGTGAAAAAAGGTGCGTGGCCTCGGAACGCCTCTCTGCAACTCAGCTCTGTGGTCCTAACTGTAGGTACCTGGGGGGCTAGTTGGGCCCCAGGGACCCTCAGGATTCAAGGGGACTTAATCCCGCAACTTAAAACGCGCCACGGGGCGCGTTTGCACACATGTCACCTCAGGCCCCCTCCCTTCACCACTGTGCAAACGCGCCCTGTAGCGCGTTTTAAGAGGTAGTTTTAATCCCCTGCCCTATTATGTACTAGGGACTTACAGAGGAGGTCTTGCTAATCACAGGGGTACCCCAACGCATAGTGTTCCCTAGTGTATGTAGGTGTTTTCACTGTATTCTAAGTGTCTTTTAGCATAGCACTGACTCTGGTTAGTCAGAGTCAGTTACCACCAGTACCCGTCTGAAAAAGTTGTGGGCACAGGATGATTTTGCAACAAGGCCTCTTTCTGCTCCTCTGTTGGTTCTTTCTGCACATCTTTTGCTTCTTCCTGCACTTTTCTTCGTCTTTGTGGACTTCTGTTGCTTCTTTCTGCATTTCTTTTGCTTCTTTCGGTGCGTTTTTTCTTCTTTCTTCACATGTCCTACCTCTGTAGGCATAGTTAGAAACTAGCATTTAAAAAACCTTTGAAATTCACTTAAAAAATCACAGGTTTCAGGCACGTTATAGTTAGAAATTAGCATTTAAAAAACCTTTGAAATTCACTGAAAAAACCATAGGTTTCAGACACGTTATAGTTAGAAATTAGCATTTAAAAAACCTTTGAAATTCACTGAAAAAACCATAGGTTTTAGGGACAGTTATAGTTAGTTGGACATTTCACTCGTACAAAACCATAGAAATTCCCCGTTATAGTTAGTTCAGCTAACTATAACTTGCGCCCGCAATGCACTGCTGATGACGTCACATATTACATCACTCATGACATGGTCAGTGACATCACTGATGACATCACTGATGACATCTCAAATGACATCACTGATGACATCATCCATGTGATAATTTCATGCATCTTCTCACACCCTAATATAACTTTTGATACACCCACTCTAAATCACAGACTGCCATTCTCAAAACCATACATACTCCAATACCAATAACTACATACCCACTCACTGATTCTTAGGTCTACACACACACATCTACTCACTCACCCGTACAGTCACTCATACTTACAGTCACTCAGTACAGGACTATCATATGCACTCATACACCTATATAAACACTCACACACCACCACTCATCCCTAGAGGTACTCACACACCTATTCAGTCATGCAAAAAATTAATCACACACCCATTTACTCACCTATACAGTTATACACACACCAGCTCACTTACTCATACAAATACTAGCACATTCTTACGCTCTTATACAATAACTGATACAAGCACACACGCATCCATACAGCCACTCTCACAATCACACACTCTCACTTATAGCCATTTAAATACTCTAACACACATATATACTGCCTTTTACATATGTAGTTACTCGCACATGTACCACTGAGATATACATTCACTTACTAACACTCCCATACACACACTCACCCACCCAAGCAGTCCATCACAGATGCACTCTTGAAATCATGCACCCAGTGAATCACCCACTCACACATCTATGTACAGAGTCACACACACACACCCCACCCACACAAACACTCAGGCAGCCATACAGATACTCAGAGAACCAATCAATAACCCATATAGACACTCATGTAGCTATTCGCAAATCCATGCATCCACTTACACACCAACAAACAGACGGATACAGACATTCACACAGTTTAGTCACTAACCCATGCATTCAGTAAGATACGTTTAATCACTCACTTGTAGAGTCAGTCACGCACGTACTAAATCATCCATTCAGACACTTATACACCCACTCATTCTTCAATATGCCTTTCCCTATATATATTAAACATATTTAAACTTTACAGAAACACACAGTCCCTGGATGATGTCATCAGTGATGTAATATGTGATGTCATCAGCAGTGCATTGCGGGGGCGCAAGTTATAGTTAGCTGAACTAACTATAACGGGGGAATTTCTATGGTTTTGTACGAGTGAAATGTCCAACTAACTATAACTGTCCCTAAAACCTATGGTTTTTTCAGTGAATTTCAAAGGTTTTTTAAATGCTAATTTCTAACTATAACGTGTCTGAAACCTATGGTTTTTTCAGTGAATATATATATATATATATATATATATATATATATATATATATATATATATATATATATATATATTGTCCACCAAAATGCCCTGCAGCTTCAGGATTTGAGCATGCGGCCATGAAAATAAAAGAGAGCCTGGCTGTTGAATCTTGTGAAGCAAAGCCTATGATTAAGATGCATCTGGCATCGAAACGCGTCAGGCAGCAAAATTAACTTGTGGGTGTCAAGGAAAGTCGGAAATGAAGGCCGGATGGTCGACTTACAGCCGAGTGCCTTCCTGAAGCTGCAGGGCATTTTGGTGGACAATATATATATATATATATATACACACACACCTATCTTAGGCTTATAAATAAATAAAAATACATAGTTCATGGTGCACGTGCTGTCCATGTAATGTAATGGTCAAATGTGCACATGTGTTATTCATGTAATGCAATGGTCATTATAGCTTCAAAACATACTTATGTATATACACACACACTCATACATATATATATATACATATATATTCACAAAAAAGGATACAGGAACATTATAGTTAGGTTCAGATTTTACACTCACGAAACCATGGAAATTCAGCAGGTATAGTTAGAGTTATCTCAAGTAACTATAACTCGTGCCCTAAGGTGACTATAACTCATGCCCTCGCAATGCACAGTTTTCTCATCAATAATTATACAGCAATTGTTTCAGTGACATCAATGATATCATAGAAGATGTCATGAGTGATGTCGTTTGTGGTGTAATTAGCAGTGCATAGTGAGGGCGCAAGTTATAGTTTTTTAGTAAATTTCTAAGGCTTTTTTAATCCCTTTTCCTGTGTATAACATCCCTGTAACCTTTGTATTTTTTCAGTGAATTTCTAGGTTTTTTAAATGTAAGGTAATATTTAATTACCATACGTTAATCTAACCGCTGCCATGCACGGCCTTTTGCCGTGTGAGGCAGGGGGTTGCCCACAGGGCCTGCTGCCAGGCCCTGCGGCCAACTCCCTGCATGTTATCATGCGCAGCTGTTGGTTGGCCACAAGGCCTTACCCTGTGTCCAAGCCCTGTGGCCAAACCCCCAAATACAGCCTACCCGGGAGGGGGGCAAACAGCCCCCCACCCGAGCCAATTTCAGCCACGGGCACCACATCTCAGGGGCCCGGTACATTTTGTGGAGGAGAGGGGCATCTGCCAATTTTTGCCCGAGGGACCCCATCCCCCGGGGCCTAGCACATTTGTTTAGGGGAGCGGGGTATGTGCCCCCCTCCCTTGACCATTTTTGGACCCGGGGTCCCATCTTCCGAGGCCCACCACTGTATATATGGGGGAGGGAGACATGCAGCCCCCCTCTCTTCAGGCTGATTCCGGCCCCTGGGGCTCCATCTCCTGGGGCCCTGCCATATTGTAAATGGGGATAGGGGCACGCAGCCCCACTTCCCGGGCCGATTTAGGCCCCAGAGGCCCCATCTCTTGGGCGCGGCCAACAAAGGGTGGTTGCCCTGGTGACCGCACTGGTCACCCACCATATCCTCGATGAGGGCTGCGGGGAACCCCAAGGCCCCAACCGCCGCAGCAGGCACCCTGCATCCAGCGGGAGCCGGCATCGCTCTTACCCACAGGAGCAGCTAACAATGCTGCTCCCTGTGGTTGGGAGTAATATTCAGATCTGTTTCACTGCCCGCATGACTGTGGGCAGGGAAACAGATCTGAAGTTCGCTCCCAGCTGGTGGGAGCATTTTTAAAGCTCCCACCAACTGGGAGTGGACTTAGTGTTTACTCTCGCTTGATGGTAGCTTTAAAATTGCTCACGCCAAGTGAGAGCAGGCACAGGTTTACCTGATCGCGCCAGTGCGGGCAGGGAAACCACTATGTACCGGAGGTGAGCACCCCGGGACATAGCAGGAGCCGGCCCTGGTGGATGGGGTTCATGGGGCCATTAATGGCTCCAGGAGGGGGGCTGTGCAGCCCCCCTCCCCTTTGGTTTTGGGGCCAGGCCACGGGAATGGGAATCCCAGGCCTAAAATCAGCCAGGGGAGGGGGGTCGCGCATATTTTAAAGGGGAAACTTAAGTGTGTGTCACAGTAAGTGCTGCTGATTCACTAGTAGCATATACTTCTCTTATTTATTTTCTAAAAAATGTTAGTAAGCCACTTATTCCATGTTGAGGGAGTGAGTACACACAATATATCACTGGTTAGCATAGATAAATTGCACAGAGTTCTGAGGCCAACACAGAAACAATTCTGAAGAAAAGTAGGAGTGAAGGTGATATTATTGTTTGTTGAACACCCTAAGGATGACAGGTCTATTTTTAGCTACACAATTTTATGTTAAATATGTATTAGGTTACAATGTGTTGCCCAATGGGGGAGATAGGTCTTACA
The DNA here is from genome assembly GCA_963921515.1 of Calotriton arnoldi. Classification (NCBI taxonomy): domain Eukaryota; kingdom Metazoa; phylum Chordata; class Amphibia; order Caudata; family Salamandridae; genus Calotriton; species Calotriton arnoldi. The sequence goes on along the minus strand of CAWUFW010003162.1, from coordinate 1,428,444 downwards.
GCTGTTAGCTATACATGTGTGTTTTTACTGTAGGATGTGATTTTGATCTTCAACATAAATCTGGTAATTTTTCATCATATTGCAAACTCAACAGTGTACTATGTAGACCCTGCATAATATGTGACTTATATATCTGATAAAGGAATGAGTATAATTGCAGAAGATATACAAGTGGCATTTTGCTTTAGAATAACAAATGCCACCCAGAAAGGAATATTAGTTCAGAAATATGTCAAAGGATTCAACTTAATGTATCACCTTATAAGTGATGAAGCTACACGATTAGGGGCCTATTACGATGTGAGTGATAAAGCCTCTGAGTGGGAAAGCCTCCGACCACAGGTCGGAGGCTTTCCCACTCACATCATAGGTTTCAAATCGGACAGCCTTATTATGATAAAGGCTGTTGGATTTGAAACTGGCCGGTCGGACCAACTGGCTTCCAGTAGGAGGCCGCTCATAATCCCCTATGTATGGTGGGGAGTATGATGTCGGTTTTCGACAGGCTTTTCATGTCAGGCTTTCGGACATGAAAAGCCTGTTGGAAAGCAACTTTGGGGGCCCCTAGCAGGGCCCCCATATCTCCAGAGCCTCTGGTTGGGGGACACCTAATCCCTGCACCGTGTGGCAGTCATCGTGAGTTGCCTGCTATGTGGTGCAGGGATTTACACAGGCTCTCATTTCTCCATGGGAGCTTGTGCTATGGACGGTTTATGGCCACAGCACAAGCTCCCATAGGGAAATGGGAGTATGCGACCGCACCATGTGCAGTCACATCGTAATGGCAATGTTGGGCAGACGTGAGTCCGCCCAACATCATAATCAGGCCCACAACCACCTCTGTCCCAACTAACACTACTACATCACACAGCTACACATTCACACCGACACACAAACATTCAGATACACATAAATATACAGGCACACACACAGACACTGCTACCAAAAAAACACACATATACATACTGAGACTCACATTACCACCACACCCTCCACCACCATAGACACATTCACTACACACAGCAAGCCACATGCATTCACATCTAATTACCAAAATCAGTCTGACACATAAATCCACTACCTCACACTCATCTGCAATCCCAACAACCACCACACCCTTTACCACTGCCACACCAACAACCTCTACCACTACCACACCCTAAACCACAAATACACCCTCACCCATACCCACAACCACCACCACTATTACACCCTCAACCACACCCAGCACCACTATCACAACCTCAACCACTACTACCACCACTACCCCACCCTCACCCACACCCATAATCACCACCACTACCACACCCACACCCTCACCCACACTGACCACCACTCCTGCGCCATCACCCACACCCGCAGCCACAACCACTACCCCACCCTCACCCTCATCCAGTACTAAAAAAATAGACAAATATACACCTTCAGTCAAACACAAAGCAGCACCCACTCCCACTGCTCCTCTGAAGCACACTTAGTCAACGAAACACACAACAAAACCATCAACTCCACGTAAACACTCACCTTCAACCCCACACACCCCATCACTCAAAACTCCAACGGCACGGAAACACACATACAAAACCATAAAATTGAGAAAACAATACCTTCACTCAAAGCTAAAACAACAACCACACTACAACACACATCCAAACATGTCAAAAACCATCACCACACTTCAGTCAAACAAAGCACACACACAGTCACTGTCACTGCAACAACACACACTCACTTCTGCTACCACTACGCACACCCCCAGCACCCTCTACCTCCCAAACACCATCTACACCCACCACATTTACCCTTACTCCTCATTCCAATCCACATATACCACTGCCAAACCCCTTACCCCCAATTAATATTAAGAGGTGCCTCCCTTTTAATGGCTCTAGTAGTAAAAAAAGCCCAGTTTGGAAGAGGACTTATTATTATGTACCAATTAACACAGGAGGCAATATATGTAGCTATGCCTACATTAGACCTGTATGTAGTAATTTATATGTAGATGTTGGTACCCTTATGCTAGTATGTTTTATCTATATGCAGAGAGAAGTATCTCTATAGGGTTATTTTTTCTAAATATTTGTTCATATTTGACACAGACAGAAGATACAACATTATGTTATGTTATATAGGTTTATAACGTGCACAGCTACTCAAAGAGTGTCCCGGCGCGAGCCCAAAGTGGAAAGAGCAAAAGGGAGTAGAAACCAGCAAGGGAAGGAGAGAAGGCGCAATTGAAAAGAAATGTTTTAAGTCTCTTTCTAAAATTTTTGGGATCCTGAAGACTGCGTAAGTCAAACGGGAGTGTGTTCCAGGCCGCCGCCGCCGTATAGGCCAGGGAGCTGCCACCTGTCGTTTTAAGGCGGAATCGGGGGGTGCACACCCTCAGCATTGTAGAAGAGCGCAGTTGCCTGGTGGGGGCATAGAACTGAAAGCGTTTCCTTAAGTACACCGGACCACGCCCATAAAGAGCGGCATGTGCCATTACCAGGGACTTGAATTTAACCCGTAATTTCACAGGTAGCCAGTGCATTTTCCGAAGGTGCTGCCTAACGCTGATCCACTTAGGGAGGTTAAGAAGAATTCTGGCCACGGCGTTTTGGACAACCTGCAGTTTATCTAGTAGATAACCGGGCAGACCGGCATACAGCGCATGGGCATAGTCAATACGAAAGGTGATGAGAGCTCGAGTGACCGTTTTGCTTGCAGGTAAGGGAAGTAAAGGCAGGAAGCTTTTTAGTGATTTCAATATGCCAAAGCACATTCCTGTCAGTTTATTAATCTGAGTACCGAAACTTAACTTTCCATCGAACCAGATCCCTAGGTTCTTGACAAGTTGGCCCTGTGGGGTAGGCCTGGGAGATTCATCTGGCCAGAAAGCGTGCCAGTATTGAGGGGGAAAGTTACAGAAGAATAAAATCTCAGTTTTATCCTTGTTGCATTTAAGCTGGGCGATGGTGAGCAAATCAAACACTGCTATTAGACAGGTTTTAACATGAGAAGAGGACGTCTCATGTTTTTTCCAGGTGAAAAGAAGCTGAGTGTCATCAGCGTATGTGATGACTTTAGCGCCCAAGCCTTCTGCCATCCAGATGAGGGGTGACATATAGATGTTGAACCGGAGGGGGCTCAAGACTGACCCCTGGGGAACCCCGGTCAGTAGATTCTGAGTGTTAGACACAAAAATTATTGGGACTATTGCCAATCACGGTCTCAAGATGAGGAATTTTAAGTTCACATATTTCATCATTGTTTCCCATGTAATGTATTTAAATTGCATTGACATATCACAGCCAATAGTTTGGTAAACACATATCTGAGGTTTGTAATTAGTACATTATACATATATTTGACAGCAGTTGGGTGGATGGTTGAGTGCGTACACAAACATCAGAAGCTAAAAGATGCATCATTGTGATTGTGTAGCAATTGCATCAGTAATTTCATTATGAATGGCAATTTGAAAAATTCAAAACATGACAAATACCTATTTAAACTTTCAGAAAGGTTGTAATGGCAGACATGATAGAAGAAGGAATGCTGGTTCACAATTACCATTGACCAGTGTTTACTTGAGTACATGCTCTACAATTGTTTTTGTAAAGTACAAATACAAAATAGCATCAATTTGTAGACATTTGTTTTTAATATCTTTTCAGCTGAGAGCGCATGCCATTTACCACAGGTCACCTGGGTTTAAGTCAACAGAGTCATGATTCAAAAGGATTTAAAAAAATAACTAAAAACTATGAAGTTCACTAGAAGAATCTGTGGGGCATATTATCAAGGATCTGCGATATTTATCGCAAAGCGCGCTTAGTGCTGTTTTTTTTATCGCCGGCTATCGCTGGATTTCCTCGCCGTGATAGCGCGGTATTATCAACGCGCATCGCAAAGGCGATAGGAAATCCAGCGATAGCGAGTTAAACCACCAATAGCGTGAGAATTCCAGCGCTAAATTAACAGCGCTAATGAAAAGCTTGCTAATAGGCAAGTGTATACTTAACCCAACAATCCACCCCCATTGACAAGATGGTTAAGGCAAGTTTTTTTCAGGCGTTAAATTCCAGCGATAAGCGCGAAATTTCCTATCGCTTCGCGGGCATTGATAATAGGGGGAAGTTGTGTTTGCGACTGTTTCAATGGAGTTTTAGTCAGGAACGCCTACTTTGCATGTCATTAGCGATATATATCGCTGACATGCTTAGAGGTAAAACATACGGCCGCTATCGCTAAAAAACTCACGCTAAGGCCCGTTAGCTGCAGCTTGTTAATAGTGTGATAAAAATATCGCCGCATTAGCGGCAGAAAAGTGCCGCTAACGCGGCGATAGAGAGCTTGATAATATGCCCCTGTATGTGAACACTTCAACAAAGGTTGAGAGTTGTTATAGTCAGCCAAATTGTGGCTCAAGTTATCCAGATGTCTTAGATAGTAACTTTAACACAGCAATATATCAGAAACTTACCTAGCATTACCCCCATTTTGACCTATTTGATATGGAATGTCAACTGCAATAAAAGGAAAATGCTACATACACTTATAAGTGTAAGTGTGAAAAATACAGTTCGATGTTGTTTATAATTCATTTATTTACTCACAGTCTCCCAATCGTGACATTTAAATTGCAAATGTGTTTTGTGTGGTTATGTCATGTTGCTAGTGGATTACAGCAGATCAACAATGTCTATTGAGTGTCATCTGCCAACTTCTTCAGTAAGGATGTATAATTTATTTTTTAATGAAACATTTAAAAAAAATTAAATTACAGATTTGCTTATGTTGGAGACATGACTTTATGTAGGCATGGATATATAGCAGAGTAGACTTAAAAAATTAAGCAAAAACAATGTTGCACCTGGAAATGGATACACTGAAATTAGTGCAGTCGACATGCGAGATGTAAAAACCCACCCCCAATTACGGTGGCGGCGAGGTGGCTCATTATCCATGTTGAGCACAAGTTTGAAAGGTAGGTGGTGGTTGTTTACTCCTTTTATAGTTGGAAACCGCCAGCTCATGTGTGAAGGTTTGACCACCATGGTTACGTCAGCATTAACCCACATCCTGATTGGGTGGGCGGAGTTATGACTGACATGCCTCCGTCAGCCGCTTTTCACCAAATACTGCGTTGATGGAGTAGTCTGTATGCTATGGAGAGGAATGCACAGAGTTTTGCCCATCAAACTGCCACATATAAATAAGGTGGGAGGACAGCTTTGATTGTGCATGGACAGAACGTCAATTTTTGAAGGCAAAGATTAGGGGATAGAGTTTGAGGGATAGAAGAGTTGTAAATTTTAAGCAGAACAGGTTGTAAGAGGTGAGATCAGCTAGGGAGTCCTCAGTGTGGTGAAGAAAGAGGGTTGTGGTTTAGCTTTATTAAAATTACATATATTTCTAATCAACATTCCACTAGGATTAAAGAGCTCCCAGAGGTGATTTTGAGAGGTCTATTTAAACATATGTTTTTAAGGGGTAGGGTATTGATATTGAGTTCATAGTTATAATCAACAAATCTCCCTCCTCTCTCTACATCTAGGCAAAATTGAAAAGGTGATGAGGGTGAATCTGACCTGAGTGAATGGGTGATATTGCAGGTATAAGCTATTTAAGGCAGCAAATTTAAGAAGGAATTGTATCTATCTTCTCCTAATAGTTATTTTAAATATGAGCAGGAGTCTGGCAGTATATAGTAGCCACCTGACTGAGTATTAGGGTTTTCTGGGACCTGCTTTTGTGAGTTGAGTATTGCTCTCTGCCTCACGGTTCGGGTCCTTTTGTTTAGTTGTGTTAGTAATGAATCAACCCTTTAGTGTGCTGAGTGCAAGTATATTTTTATATCACTAGGTATTCTCAGGTTGGAACACTGGAAGGTAAAAATGGAGTGGGTGATCTACTTTGAATTAGTATACACCAAAAGCAATAATAAATTAGACAAACATCGGGCTATTTGGCATAAACTAGATTAATAAACGCACTGAAGCACGTAGTCACTTTACTGTGTATTGAAGGTGGTTAATTGAGTAATAGAGAGTTATATGATGATACTTTTTAAATGTTGTTAGAATCAATTGTGCAATTAAAATTTTCGGGATTTTTTTAGGTATTTTCTGTTTTTATAATGTGATTTTTCTGTAAATATGGTATATTATTGCACGTAGTCACTTTATTGTGTATTGAAGTTGGTTAATTGAGTAATAGAGGGTTTTATATTATTATTTTTTGTTTTTAGGATAAATTGTACAATCAAATTTTCTGATTTCTTCTTAGTTATTTCTTGTTTTCATTATGTGATTTTCCCGAAAGAATGGTAAATTTCGGATTTGTATATGCACTGTCACACTTAGGGGCCGATTCCGATTCCGGCCGGAAATCTCTCCGACCGAGCCGGACCCGGAGAGAATTCCGACCGAATCGGACCCTAGCAGTCCGACCGGACGAGTACGATGCATTCGCATGCTATCGGACTCGACTCGGTCGGACTCCCATTGAAGTCAATGGGAGCCGGTCGTACAACGCGTACGCGGGCTCCCATTGACTCAATGGGTGCGAGGCAAACAAGGGCGCCCCCTACAGCGGGTACGCGCCATGCGCATCGCGGCATACATGCACAGGTAGGGGGGACCCATGGTTCCCCCCTGTGTGCGACTCACGCGCCTACGCGTACAGGGGGTTCCGACGCGGACCCCCAAAGTCTGGCTCCGACAGCTCTTTCGAGCCGGACGGCGCGAGTCGGTCGGACTGCTCGCGGCGCGCATCGTACTTACCCGGCCGGGAAACGTCTCCATAGCGTGGTGCGCGTCGAGTCCGAGCGAGTCGGTCGGTGCGGTTCGGACCCGTGAACGAGTTGGTCGGCGATTTCGCGTGCGCTCACATCGTACTCGCTCGGCCGGACCCGCGTACGATTCGGTCGGGAAACAGGGCTCCGAATCGGATCCGGTAAATCCGAATCCGATTCGGAGCACTACCGGCCGAGATTGGAATCGGCCCCTTAGTCACTTTTTTTTATATAAAATATGATCAATTTAACAATATATCGCTATATAATGGTATTTTTGGGTGTTAAAATTAATTATGTAATAACATTTTTTTGGTACCCCTATTTCTGTACCTTCAGTTTTTTTCTGAATTAATATCTGACTCTATCCAATAAAAATGCATAGATAAAAATTATCATTTATGATTTGATTTTCCTGAGGCTGAAAAGTAAATTTGCTGGTAGCTATTACAGGACTCGAGGACTTAGTCCCCTGTCCAGAAGTTTCAAAACAAATATCATAAGGGGGCAGGGTAGGGATACCCTGCTCCCCTAGGCCCCACTGGTTCCAAAATGCAAAATAGATCTGCAATATTTGCCATGATCCTGCAGGACTCCTGTGGGATCGGAAAAAAAAACAAAATGGTGGCCAGGACCGCATTCTTCAATTATATGCCCTGGGGAGCCCACCCCCAGGGCTGCATTTTTAAATTAAGGGAAGGGGAATGTGCAAGCCTTTATAGGCCCATGGAGCCCACCCCTGGACCGCATTTCATGAGGAGAGGGGTATGGGCCGAAAAGATCACAAAAGAGCCTCCAAAGGTCCCGGGGACCCCCATCCCCTGAGTCCGATTTTCTTAATTAACAGGGTCCCACTCGCTGAGCCAATATTGGCCCCGGGGATCCCACCCCGGGTGACATATCTCAAAAAGAGGAGGGGGTCCCCCTCCCAGAGCCTATAAAGGCCCTAGGGACCCCATCCCCTGAGGACGATTACCTTTTTAACAGGGAGGGGAGCCACACGGCTCCCCCTACCAGAGCCATTTATGGCCCCAGGGTCCCCATCCTAGGGGCTGGCTCCCTTGCTGTGTCCTGGGGAGCCCTGCCCTGGAACTCAGCAGTTTCCCTGCCCGCACCGGCATGGACAGGGAAATTTGTGCTTGCTCCTGCCTGGCGGGAGCATTTTTGAATCTCTCGCCATGAGGGAGCAAACGCAAAGTCTGCTATCAGCGGGTGGGAGCTTTGAAAATGCTCCAGCTGGCTGGGAGCAGACTTGTGATCTGTTTCCCTGCCCACACTGATGCGGGCAGGGAAACGGATCAAGAGATTGCTCCCACCCAGAGGGAGAAGCTTAAGTGCTCCATGCAGGCAGGGGCAATGCCGGCTCTCGCTGCATGTGGGGAGCCGACTGGGGCACGGTGGCCCTGGGACTTCAGCCCCCAATGTCGAGCATGGTGGGCGCCCTGGGTGAGCACAATGGCACCCACCTTGGCATAATTCGGGCCCCGGGGGATGAGGTCCCCGGGGCCAAAACAGCTCAGGGAGAGGGACGCGCGTGTCATTATAGGCCCAGGGAGCCCACCCCGGGGCCATTTTTTATAACAGGAGGTGGGGCGCAGCCCCCTCTCTGAGCCATTATAGACCTCGGGGAACCCATCCCCAGGGCCGGAAAGTGCAGAAGAGTGCCTCCAAAAGTCCCAGGGACCGCATCCCCTGTTGCCAATTTTATTAATTAAGGGGGCCCACTCCCTGAGCCAATATACGCCACGGGGAGCCCACCCTCGTGGCCGATCTTTCACAAAATGGGAGGGGGACCCCCTTCCCAGAGCCTTCAAGGACCCCGGAGACCCCATCCCCGTGGACGATTTCCTTTTTTAAAGGGAAGGGGCCACAAGATTCTCCTCCCTGAGCCTTTTATGAATCCAGGGACCCCATCCCTGGGGCCGGCTCACTTGCTGTGTCACAGGACACAGCAGTTTCCCTGTCCGCACCGGCACAGGCAAAGAAACTTGTGTTTGCAGGCGGGAGCAATGTCGGCTCCCTCATCATGTGGCGAGCCGACTGGGGCCGTGGGTGCCATGGGCCCGCAGCACCCAATAATGCGGGCCCCCTGTGATGAGGTACCCGGGCCCAAAACAGCTCCAGAAGATGGGCTGCGTGGCCCTCCTCCCCTTTAAGTTAAGTAGTGGCCCTGAGGGATGGGATCCCTAGGGCCTTTTAAGGGCTTGGGATGGGGGCTGCACAGTCCTCTCTCCCCTTAAAAACATGGCCCTGGGGGTTGGGGTTCCAGGGCCTAATAAGGGACGGGCGATGGGGTCCCTAGGGCCTAATGAGGCTTGGGGAGGGGAGCCTCATCGTCCCCCTCCTCTTTAAAAAAATGCCCTGGGGAATAAGGCACTTGGCTTAACCAGTGACTGCTGGTACCTATACATATTACATTGTCTTCGCTGGTCTTCCATAGTAATCAAGACATTTATTTTAAGCTGTGATATTGATTCATCAGCACATACTGGCATTGGCATATTTAGTTATGTTATAGAAAACAACCACACTTTATCAGAGCAGCAAAAGTGAATAAGTACTTTTTTATATTGAAGCCATGCCCCCTCAACTTAGTGAAGGACATTTGAAGCAGTTGCATCTGACTTGAGAGTGACTTCTAGTAAAGTTTTGAAGGGCTGTACCCTTGTTAGAGAGCTCAGGCTATTTTTTCTGACTTGAGAAGGACATCTTGTAATTATTTAAGGTATTGTAGCTATGTGAAAGGCCAGACCAATTGGCTTTGCCAATGCTTTTTTAAAATGTGTTGCAGCTTAGGAAAGTATTCCAGAAGTTCTCAGAAGAGCATTTTGCATAATATTATTGTAATTAAAAAGGAAGTTTTGGGTGGGGCAAGGAGTTTATTTTTCCAGGTTGAAATTTCAGTTCAAAACTTCACTCACAGGCTGCATCAGCAGGCCTGAGAGATGTTTAAAGGGCTACGTGAGTGGGTGGTGCAATAAGTGCTGCAGGTCCACTTGTAGCATCTAATGTACAGGCCCTGGGTACATGTGGTACCACTTTCCTAGGGACTTATAAGTAAATAAAAATACCAATTGGGAGTAAGCAAATGTCACCATGTATTAAGGAGTGAGCACATGCACTTTAGCACCAGTGGCAGCTGGCACGGATCAGGGGTGGCGGGCGGAGGGTGGGAGGGGAGGGGTAAAGAAGAAAAAAACGTACCTCTTCGCCGCGCCTTGTCTCCCCGCCGTCGCCTCTCTGTGTTGTCCCTCCGCTGGGCAGGAACGGGAAACACCCAGGCTCCCCTGACCAATCACAATGCTGCAATGCAGAGTTGTGATTGGTCTGAGTGCTGTGGTTCTGCGCTCAGCCAGGGAATGGGAGCCTGGGTGGAGAACATGCCCAGGCAATGCACCCTGGGTGGAGAACATGCAAAGTGCGCATGACTGTTTGGCCGGCCAAACTGTCATTGCGCACTTACAGAGTGCCCACCACTCCTCCCCCATGCTCTGAGAGCACAGCAACCCCGCCCGCCCCGCCAAGATGCCGCAGTAGGAACAAATACAATGATAATAACAACAAGTTATAATTATTTTAGTTTTGATTTATTTACACTGTTGAAAGCAGTGGGGCGACGCTCCTCCGCCTTAGCGGATGAGCCACCACTGTTCAGCACTGGTCAGCAGTGGTAAAGTGTGCAGAGTCCAAAGACCAGCAAAAACGAGATCAGCAATAAATGGAGGAGGAAGGCAAAAAGTTTTGGTGAAGACGACCCTAAGGCTGACAGGTCCAACAATTGTCAGGATGGCGCTAAACAGTGCTGTTTCACAAGCAAAGAACTGTAATACCTAGGAAATTTAACGCATTTGTGCATTTTAAGGTTACTGAGTATACAGGGTGCCAGATTTCATGGCACAAGCATCATGGCACAAGCATGTCTCTGTATAATCATGTTTACGAACCCTGTGTGCACTGCTTTACCATGGTGTGACCCTTTTAAATATTCAACACAATTCTTCGCTATGAAATTAAAATGTGTATGAATACATAAGACTGTTTTACGAGTTACAACCTAATTTCAGCTTTAAACAGCAATTGCAAAAAAAAAATATATGGCTGAAATTTAGGCCTTTGTTTCTTAGCATAGGGAAATGTCGTGCACATTGCAATGCAGTGCAGGAGGGTTCGCACATCCAATTACATGCCGCACGGAAACAATTGCACATAACATGTAACCCAGACCTACATATCCAGGAGAATCATAGTAGCATCCAGATATAGACAGAAATTCTCTTTTTTTACTAGAGTGGATGATACATTGCTATGTTCCATAGCGCTGTGCACTCACATTCCTCGAGTTCATCATGTGACACACAACACTGACATGTACTACTCTGATGAGTGGGTGTTGCCCAGGACTGATGATGTCAGTGCGTTATGACACGCCTCGTGGAGCATCTTGTGCATCCACACTTCTGCGATGATACAGTTCTGCAGCCTTAATGCACCATGAGATGTTGCAGCTCATTGAGCCCAGACTGATGAGTGTGCAATTCCCTTCCAGCTCCTGAAAGCAGTATGAAGCATGACATGTTGAATGTGGCTAATTTTATTGCTAAGGCTAGTGATGTTGTTTATCAAGCAACATGCAGGCCTTTCTCACACAGCACACAAAAACACAAGCACCCACTCATGTGCATGCACACTCTCACGCACATTTATATGAGTACACACACACACGCGCGCGCACGCACACACACCCCCCCCCCCCCACCACCACCACCACCACCACCACATTATACACCTATTATTATGAGGACCGGCCATTGACCGTGATGAAGTGTGTATTTACTATTCTAATTCCACGCACGCTTTGATAGTAGGGTGGGTTATAAAGCGGACCGAGGCAAATATAACTGCACTTTTAGTTTTTTTATACACTCACTCGAAAGTACCTAGACACACTACGGGGACCGGTCCTCCTGACGCACCGGTCCTCACAAAGAAGGTGTTTATCAGGTTCTGACAACGTTGACCCACGGTATGAGGATCGAGCCGGTCCCCACAGCTTGGATTATACATGCCCACACACACACACACACACACACACACACACAAAAACACACATGTACACACACTCTCCTCTTCTCTCTCTGCACTGATGCACACATAGCCACTTGGTGTTATGACTTGCCCCTTCAACCAGTTTGCCTCCCTAAGTGGCGCGAGTCCGCTTACAAGGAGTTAGGATGTGACAGCTTGCATAGCAGAGTTGGCTCACATACAGGCACCCCTGCCATAAAATCATGCACCACCTGCAAACGGCTCTTCAAAAACCTCTCTTGTCAGTAAATGTCCTCCCAGTTGGCATGGAGACACACTGCAGGACGAGGCTCTGGAAAGGTGACCACACAGCCAAAAATGACGCAACATATATGGCTGGCTGCCACCTCACTCACATTTAAAAGTGATTTGGTGTAACTCGATACCTAAGCCAAGTGGATTGGTTTAATGTGGCCAAGGGCCTCATTACAGGGTGTCTGTCAAAGAAACGTTTCATGCCTAGTCTACAACCTCGTTGTTACACCATCCCCTTTAAGAAGAACAGAAACCACAGGATTTTTGCCAACAAAGACTGCTTGGTGGACAGTGGAACAAGGCGGCAGAATTCCGAGGGGCAGATTTACAAGCCCCTTGCGCCACTTTTGCGTCACTTTTAACATGTTAAAAGTGACGCAAAAGTGGCGCAAGGGGCTTGTAATCCTGCCCCCGAGTGTCCTACCATACTTAGGGAAGGGAGACAAACTGGATTTCCATGTGATGCATGGTAAACTCTGGCAGGGAAAAGCTCCAGACAAAGGTCCAGATGCTCAGGGAAAAATCTCTTTGGGCCTCTGGGCCATGAACATTGTTTATTAACTGAAGCAGAGTCGCACTTTAGGAGTTTATTTTAGTGAACTAAAAAAGTAATGCAGAGGAGGTGAAAAAACATAGGCACTATTGCGCCGCCGGGACGTCACTTTTTTGACGTTCCGGTGGCGCAATGTGGCACTAGCATATTTATAAGGCCATGTAAAGCCACGTTACGTGGCTTTTCATGGTCTTATAAATATGTGCCCCTTTCACGCAGAAATCTGCGTGAAAGGGGCGTTCCATGGGTGTTGCTGGGGGCGTTCCCAACAACATCCGTGCCTTTTTGACCCTGCCCCAGATTTATGAGTAATCATAAGACTGAGGCTGCGCCAAAAACGTACGCCTCCCCAGGGGAGGCGTAAGGGAGGCACAACGAGGAGAAGTATCTTTATGTCTCCTTGTTTTTCCTCTTTAGAAAGAGGAAAAAGCCTCTTGTGATTGTTTTTGTCCAGGAAGGTTTCCCTTCCTGCACAAAATATTCATCCCCGTAACGCAGGCACCCTTGCACCATGGTGCAAAGGTGCCTGCACTGGCACACGACAGCCCATTGTGCGCCGGCACAAGGGAAAAAGGCAGGAATGCACCGTATCAAATAGATACAGCGCATTCCTGCCCTTTTCTTTTTCCTTAGGGCAGCACAGCAGCAAGGCCTGCTGTGCTGCCCTACGGCAAAAAACCCATAAACGAGGCCCATAGCTCCTTGTCAGCATTCATCTGCGCCTTCAGTGTATCCCCTGTACTGCTGGCCGATGCACTAAAAGCACAGAGGTTCTCGCAAGGCAGGACGGGAATTCTAGATATGGATGGGATTCCTCTGAAAACATAGAGCAGGCGGGTCCTCTACTCACGTGGCGGGCTGGCGATCTTCCCGCCCAACCATACACGACTAACATGCATTCCATGTTTTTAGAACATACGTTATTTAAGGCATACTTTGTATTTCTATTTATTTTGTGAAATAGCTTCTTTGGTATTGTGTGCCCGTGCACAAAAACTACTCCTATTACTACAGCTACCCATCCTGAATTAGAGATTATGTAGTGCTGGACTATGTTCAATTTTAAGGATCAGATTATCAAAAGATTTCAAAAATTCAGATATTAATTCACATCTTTGTCCCTGATTAGGAGTATAGATGTTATTTATAGCACATGATACATAAAGATACCATGGGATACATTATTTATGGAGTGCGATTAATACCACCTATTATGAGTTGCTGGGGAATAACCTGTGGATTTTAGTGTTTAACGCACAAAAATCTACATAACACAGTAAATACCTTATGGTTTCCCCCTGTTCAATTTGAGCAGGCCTGACCTGCCCAAACTCATTCTGATAATTATCAGATGCGCTAAATACCGAACAACTCGATATTTCAACCCACGTGTAAACAGGAGTTTACACATGGGTTGGAATTAACCACCCAACTCTAAACTAAGGGGCAGATTTACAAGGCACTTGCGCCACTTTTGCGTCATTTTTAACATGGGGAAAGTGACGCAAAAGTGGCGCAAGGGCCTTGTAAATCTGAGCATAAGTGTTTTGGGTGCTGGTTATTTCCTCACCTGAAATGAATTTACCACATGCACGGATAACATTGGGTAATGTCACTGAGGCACCCATGACTTGGCAGTGGATTGGAGGATTATATTATTACATTCCACTTGATGTTTGTAGACTTTTTAAACTGAATTTCAGAATTCCTTTTTTTTCCTTTTTCAACAATTTGGCACAGTGTTTGCAGCACGTACGAAGAGTGTGACAATGCGTAGGTGGATGACACTTTGGGGGAGATTTACAAAAAAGTTGCACAACGCAGCGCAGCCCCCTGCGAGGTTGCGCTGCGTTGCGCGACAGGGAGGGAGCAGGAGAGCGCCATATCTTCAAAGATATGGCTATCTCCTCCCCTTTCCCTTGCGCCGGCGCTGATTACAGCTGCCGTGCACCATGCACATACCTTAGCGCCGCAGCACTAGGGTGTGTGCATCAGTCCAGCATAGGTTTTGTACAGGAAGGGTACCCTTCCTGTACAAAATACTATGCTCGACACAAGGGAAAGCTTTTCCCACTTTGCATACGTGCAGCACGCATGGAAAGTCGGAGAAGCACGGAGAAATGTAAGCATTTCTTCTGTTAGCGCCTCCTGTGAAGGGGCGTTAACTTTTGGCGCAAAACCATGTTTACAAATCTTTGTAAACATGGTTTTGCGTCAAAAGGCATGGGTGGTTGCATGGGAACACCCCTGTACCACCCATGTAACGCCCTCGGCGCAAAGTAACACAAAGCAGTGCTTTGCGCTGCTTTGCGCTACTTACAGGGTTCTTTCCAGCAAGTTTTGCGCTGGAAAGAAAATAGGAAAATGTGCGCTAGCTTGCGTCACTTTTGTGGCGATAAACCAGCGCAAAAGGTATGAAAATCTCCCCCATAGAGTGAGGGTTAGTTCTGTGAACTCATGGGTTATGTGTCTGCATGGGCTGCATTTATTGACTGACAAGTCATCTCGTAGGTTGCAGAGGTCATGCAGATCGCAGAGTCCATTGCATGTCAGAATATCCAGTACAAATATATCGTCCTACAAAAATATCGAAGCTAGAATATCGACTACCACAATATTGTGAACGTAAGCGTACATAGATTAATTTAGATTTACTATTCCTAAATCCACATCTACGTTCCATGAAGACATACATATTGTTAATGTACTTATATGTGACATTAGCATTTCTTTGTTTACAAATATATGCATGTATTCACGAAATTGTGATTGTCAATATTCTGCCTTCAATATTTTTATAGGACAACATTTTGTACGAATACTCCGGAAGTGACTGTGGAAGAATCATGGCCACTGGTATTTTATATGCGATACAACATTAACTATGACATAGCATTTACAAGTATGTTGCATTTTGCCCCTGCCTTTCCTTGTGCACATGCTGTGTTTCAGGTGGTGAACAGATTGCTATGTGTGTTCAATTTATGACGGCTATAAGGATGGGAAATTTGCTGTTCGTCAAAAGTAATTTTTCACACTGTAATGAATAACCCTTTCTGCATGTCTAGATAATGCATGTGTTGACCCACTTTGGTAAGCGTTGTTGTGAGAAAGTGTCAGCAGCAGCAGCACTTGGGGAAGCCCCTCCATAGCTAATATTGCTCACACCTGCCATTTTGTTTTATCCTACTGACGAGAGTTTTTGCAATGCATCTAAGATCGTGCAAACTCCTTCTTAATCTTCAGCAATCCACATTACCTCCTCGTCCGTCTTCCTGGATGCAGTCCTTACACATGAGATACTTTTCCTTTCTGGCAGAACCAATTCCCTAGCTGAAACCTAAAAAGTTCCCACAGGATGGATCCCGTCACCCAGGAGCCACCACAAAAGGGAGGAACTACTGAAGCACTTCCTGTTTTTTTCTTTCTGGGATGGGCCCTAGTCTGAAGCCCCGTTGCGGCTTATGGTAAGTGTTTATGTCGACAATGTGTTGGTAAATTGTCGTTTTCAGCATTTCTTTGTTCCTTTTCAGGTCTGCCCGTTTGCTCATCTTTAGCAAGCTGGGCTTGGTTTCAGTTGTCCACGCTCGCGCTTCGGCACAGCGTGTTTTGCCTCCCGGTGTCCGGCTTTAGCAGGGCTGTCGGGTCCGTACGCTCCTGCGTACACTGGGTTCTGTGTCCCTGTCCCGGGTGGCTCTGCTTTAGTGGGCGGGGCTGGGGGAACAAAGGCGTTTTGATTTCCTAGCCCATAGGGCTCGGTTGTAGTGGCGTTTTTATGTCTCGCCTGAGCCAGCGCATGCGCTGCTCTGGCGAGACTTTTAGTTAGTGGGCTTCAAAAAAGCCGACCACAGCTTTTTGTGAGGCATTGAGCGTGCGGTTACGCGCACAAGCGCGCGCGCCTCGCTCCGCCTCTCCGTCTTGCTTGCTCGCGCTTCAACGCTCCTCCCCCTCCCCCACCACAGAGCGCGTCTCGCGGCCGCGCGTCTTGTTCAGGTAGGAGCGGAGCAGTGTCTTTCTGAGCACCGCCTGTATCACAAGCGTTAGCAGTAACCGGCCACTTTACCTTATCCTTTGCGTCGTTCTTTCTCTAATTCATCTCTGCTTCATACCCCCTCTCCGAGTCACTCCCTGCCTCTCTCCTTCACTCTCCCTGTCTTGTCTGCCCCTCTCTCCCATCTCGCAACCTCCTCCTGGCTCATCCACTGACACCCCCTTCCGCTTCTGAGCCTTAACTTAGCTGCCTTCTTTCTGCCCTCTCCTGTGTTCTCATCTGTGCTTCATTCCCATTTCTTGCTCTCTACCACCCTGTCCCCACCTTAAATCCACTACTACTCTCTCCCTGCATCCCTCCGTCACCTGACTGTTCCCCTTCTGCTACTACTTTCCTCTTCCTACATATCTCTTGCCTACTTAGTCCATGTTCTCGATTTCGGCGCCTACCTCTGCCTATCGTTGCCTCTTCTTGCACCTCCTCTTCCTCTCTCTGCACGGCACCTCCTCTTCCCCCTCCCACTTTCTCTCTTCCTTCAATCTTGCTAGGTGTCTATCCTCTTCCCCCTGCCTTCTCTGTACTCAGACTGGATCGCTGTTTTTCTCGTTTTATATACATGATCATTACCACTACCTTCTGGTTGGCTTCCCCACTCCATGCTCTCTTCGGTGCCTAGTGCAAGTCCTCGGTGTGTGTATCTTGGTGTAAGACGGCTGCTCTCTCCCCCTCCAGTCGCGGAAGACTATGGAACAATTAATGCTCACCAGACTCCTCTGTGCGGGTTTCAATGAAGGTAACCATTGACGACACAGCCTTTATGCTCACGAGACGGTATACATTGTGCACTCGCCAACGTGCCCATTGACCGACGCAACATATTGAGCCTTGAGCGCGATGCCGGGCTACCAGCTGAACCATCGGAATAAAGCGCTGTCTAGCTCCTTGAAGTTCTTAAAATATAGTGTAGTACGGCATTGAGTTAAATGGAAATGTGGTTTTTGAAAACGGACCCTGTAGTCAGCCAGAACCGTTCAACCAACTTCATTTTATCTACCTAATCAGTTTAATGGTTTCATATCCTGTAAACTCGCTGTTGTGACTGCATCAGCTCAGGTAATAGGTAACCTTACCTTGTTTCATCACTAACCACAAAATGGCAGCTGCAAAGATAAGGAGTCTGGCATGTCTGTGTGCTGACGGTGATTAATCTGGTACTTACTTTCTCATTTACCATGTAAAACTCAGAGTGGTCTTTTGATTGCTTTTTGTTCTCAGATTGGCAGGTGGGTACTGGTCTTTCATGCGCAGGATTCGGGTCCTGGATTCAGGAACAGCAGTGTCTGTTGCTTCCCATCTGCATACCGCTAGAAGTATTGAGAACTGCAGCTTCTGCAATGTGCAGCAAATTACAACTGTTTGTCAGTGCACCTCCTTCCGATGTAATGTAACTACAAATCTTTCAGAGCAGATCCACAATCCTTGTCTAACTGCATTATATTTATCCAACGCATATGCTATGCGTCACTTTGTTGATTTTATAGTTTTAAGGTCATGTGCAAGGTCTATTTCTTAATTATACATAAACAACTCCCGCAGGCACAAAAATGAGCAAAACTTTGCGCATATAAAGTCTCACAAAATTTAAAGTGATGTTAAATTCACATGATGTGAAATTTGCATATTTTGTGAGACTTTGTGGCCATACATTTTTTGCTGGATTTAGAAAAATGGATCATAAGAAGGAAAACAAGCATTGGCTTAGCCAATAGGTCTCGCTTTGGGACCTTATAAGTGTTTAGCCCTGCAACAGTTGATGTTGTTGCACCAAGGGTATTGTGCTGGATAACTAAACACTTATAAGGTTCCAAAAGCGAGACCTATTGGCTATGCCAATGCTTGTTGTGATTTCCTCTTGGGAGGACTAGCGGAGCGGCCTTTTTGGCAGCGGGTGGTGGCATTTTTGGTGAGCTCTTTCCCCCGCTAGGCGCATGGGGTTTACATAGGGCTAACTCCTCCCCCAGCTATCCTCTCTTGCCGTTGTCAGGTGACCTGTTGTCCTGTGTTGCCGGTATAAAACATAAAATGCTGCTTGTGCCTTCCTCATGTCACGGATCCTGGGAGTTTGGTGTTGGGAGTTGTTTACTATGGAGCCTATTGAGGATGACCCTGGTCCTTCGTGGCCATCTTTACACTTGCTGCAACACTTGTTTGAAGCTGCGGTTGAGGCAGCTTTTAAAGCCCGGGGAGGGCAGCCTCCACCTAAGATTTCCAGGCAGGAGATGGAGGTGCCTGATGGTGATCCTGAGGAGGAGAGCCAGAGGGGCCGAAATGTTCAAGGTTCGAGCTGGCAGATCTCTTGAAGCATCTTAGGGAAAACTTGAGTCTCCCTGCAGTATGTGCATCAGCTGATGAGGATGATTTCTTGGAGAATTATCAGCAGGCGGAGCCTGGGACTGTGCCATTACATAATGCGATCCAGCGAGTACTGTCTCATAAGTAGAAGGAAGTGGATAAATAGGCTTTCCCTCGGTTTCTATCTCAGCGTTATCCAGTGGACAAGTTTGTGTAGGAATTTCCGTCTGTGGTCAAGGTGGATAATCTGATGCCTGGCATGTCCACTCAGGGAATGTTGTTTCCGAAGATGCTTCCCCCCTATGATGCGGAGGATAGGAAGGTGGATGGTGCTGTTAAACAGTGTTATGCTGCTGTCAATATCTCTGTTTGAACACTTAAACTACTTACACGGTACAGTCTTTGCTGATAGATTTTCAAGCCTTGGCAGATCATATGTCTGAGGCTTTGGATTGTTCGGATCTACTGGCACTGATGGAACAACAGGTTCACTTTTTATCTGACTTGTCCTTCGACAATTTGTGTTTTTCTGTGGCTACCTCGGGGGCAGCTGTTGCTGCTCATAGACAACTGTGGATGCAAACTGGAAAGCTGATGCAGCTCAAAAAGCTATTTTGATGAGACTGCCCTTTGAGGGTCCTAAGCTGTTTAGGCAGCAGCTTGAAGAGATGGTCAAGAAATCAGTAGAGAACAAGAAATTGATGACTCAAGCATGACCCTTTCAGAGGGGCAGAGGTTTTGTGTTTAAAAGGGCTTTTCCTTCTGGTGCTGCAAGGGTTTCAACCCAGTCCTTTTGTGGTAGGGGTGGCGGCCGGAGCTTCCCTTATTCAGACAAATACCGGTTCCAGTCTTCCTCTTCAGCTACCAACCCTCAGCCTCCCAAAACATGACTGCCTGAGTGCCGCTCTAGTGGGAGGGCGCCTTCTGGACTTTCAGGACCCGTGGTGGAAGGACATTTCAGATGCCTGGGCCTTAGAGGTCATGTCCGAGGGGTATCGTTTGGAATTTGCGGAGAGTCCGGGATCGTTCTTGTGGAAGACTCCTCTTCCACAGGATTCGGTGTGTTGCCTTGCCCTGTTGGATGGGATTCAGCAACTCCTGGACAAAGGGGCAGTTGTTCATGTTCCCCGAAGGGAACACCGGCTGTGCTTTTACTCCATTCTTTTTTTAGTACAGAAAGTTTCAGGAGACTAACACCCTGTGTTGGATTTAAAAGCACTGAATCTGTTCCTGGTCACAAGGACTTTCAAAATGGTCACCCTACAGAGTATCTTTCAACTGTTGAAACAAGACCTGTTCCTCGCATCTTTAGACCTGCTGCACTTTTACAATTTGCGTTGCGCTCCACTTAGTGTTGACAGTAGTGTTGATACTACAGTCAACACTGAGGGGACCGCAAATTGTGGACTGCATGTACCGTGATGCAAAGGAGCAAACCTTTCTGGGATATGATGTAGTGTCCGGCCACACCCTTATTCCTGCCCAAATTGATTTTCATGACCTCCTCTACCATTTATCACACGTTCCTAATGTTCCTTTTTGTAAAAATTGGATTTCGGCCCATTGATTACACTTTATCCGGCCCGAGCTGGAGAGTACAGCTTGAGCTGGAGTGTACTGCCCGGGTGCGGAGATTCCATCCCAACTGCGGACGTAAAGATATGACTCGTAAATGACCTCTGTGAATACCAAGAGTCGTAAAGTTAGACTTTTGTCTCGGATTGCATTTGTGAATCGGCCCTTTGCCTTTTGCCTCCTATTTTGCTGACCCTGTTTTGGTCGACTATTGGATTCTGGGCCCTTTACCACTGCTGATTAGTGCAAATGAATGCTGCGCAGAAGGGAGGTCATGGTCAGAATCATGGAGGGAACATGGTCCCCATGTCAGGAACTTACCCACAAGGAGTACAGGTACCCGGAGGGGGAGGAGTGCAGGGCCAAGGAAGGGGTGGCCATACCCGAAGACAGGAATAGACATCACAATTCTTAAGAAATCCAGCCCATGTCACTATTGCTACAGGGTGGGGCCTTGGAAGCGCAAGTGTCATTTAAATCCTGCCAACCAGGATCACAGTGGGGGATTTAATCAACCCCAGGGTAGCTTTGTACCATCACAAAAAATGACTCGACCCAGATCTCAGATATGGGAGGAACACAGTTACCTGTAATGCAGGTGCCACAGGCATTCCAGAATGCCTCGGTCCAACAGTTCCCCATGTTTGAGACCCTCGATGGGTCAGAGACAAGCCCAACCTTATGACGGTGCCTGAGGGTGGAGGAAGACTGTACACTTGGCGCAGATTTGGAGGTAAACCAGAGTGGACACTATGTCGATGCAGATGTAGATGGTCACAACGTTACCTTTCCAGTTGATACTGGTGCTACCCGCTCTACTGTGAGGACAAGAGAGTCTCCCAACCTACCCCTCTCGGGAAAAACAATAAGTGTAGCTAATAGGAGAATGTCAAACCCTTTGACCGAGGAGGTCTCTGTGAGGATAGGGACCTTCGAAGACAATCACCAGTTTGTAGTGTGTGACTCATGTCCTATAAGCCTATTGGGGCGAGACTTGTTGTGTAAGCTCTATTGTACCATATACTGTACCCCTGAGAGTATTAAGATCCAGACCAAAAGTGAGGATTTAGCCTTCAAATTTGTGAATCAGAAAGAAGAGGTTTCATTATTCCCTTTGTTAACCATAGAAGATCTGCCATTAGACCTCAAGGGGACAGTGGTGAAAGAAGTTTGGGATTTCTCAGGAAAGACATCGGACTCATTGAAGGGGTCAAGCCTGTTCGCATACAGATTAGGCCTGATGCGGAATAACCCAGAATGCCGCCATACAACCTGACTCCAGAGACAATTGATGGGATCACGCCAGTGATCGAATCCATGATTGAGCAGGAGATTTTGAAGGAGATCCAGGGGAGCCCATGCAACTTTCCCAGTTTGAGTTTACAGAAGCCCAATGGCAAGTACTGTATTGTACAGGATCTCTCAAAAATCTACAATATTGTGGTTCCTTGTTGTCATGTGGTACCAAATCCATCTGTGATACTGTTTCAGATTACATATGAAGTCGAATAGTTCACCGTCATCGACTTCTGTTAGGCGTTTTTCTTGGTTCTACCTCATGAATCTAGTAAATGTTTATTCGCCTTTAAGCTGGGCGATCGTGCCTTAACCTGGTGTCATATTCCACAAGGGTATACGGAAAGTTCTTCTATCTTTAACCAAATCCTGAAGAAAAATCTCGAATCTCTAGTCATGCCCTACAACTCAGTCCTGATCCAGTATATCGACGACTTACTGTTTGCATGGAATACTCAGGACGAGTGCCGCACTGATACCATTGCTTTGTTGCTTTGTTGAACAATCTGGCTGAGAATGGAAATGAAGTATCCCCAAATAAGCTACTCAAAGAAGTTCTTTATCTAGGGCACAAGATCACAAAAGGTGTCAGAAAGGTGTAGCAGGAGAGGATCTTGGCAATCATGCAGATGAATCCGCCGCACACACAGAAGGAAGTTAGGATGTTTCTGGGAATGGTGGGCTACTGTCGCCAGTGGATACCCAGCCCCTTCCTGTTGGCCAAGCCTGTACAGAGGCTGACACAGAAGGATGTGTCTGATCCGGTACCTTGGGACAATGACTGTTTGAGTGCATTCCTGGAACTGAGAGACAGCATTTGCCACGCTCTGGAACTGGTAATTCCAGATTACAACAAAGCTTTTTCGCTCTTTTGCTATGAAAGAGAGGGCTGTGCTCTCTCAGTGTTAACTCCGACACATGGAGGTGCCCGTAGACCAGATGCCTACTTTTCTTCTACTTTAGATCCAGTAGCTTCTGCGTTACCCGGATGTCTCAAATCCATTGCTGCCCAAATAAGCTACAGTACTGTCTGAAAGAAGTTCTATATCTAGGTTACAAGATCCTAAAAGGTGTCAGAAAGGTGTTGCAGGAGAGGATCATGGAAATCATGCAGATTAATCCTCCGCGTACACAGAAGGAAGTTAGGATGTTTCTGGTAATGGTTGGCTACTGTCGCCAGTGGGTACCCAGCTTCTCCCTCTAGGCCAAGCCTTTCCAGAGGCTGACACAGAAGGATGTGTTCGATCTGGTATCTAGGGATAATAACTGTTTGTGTGCATTCCTGGAACTGAAAGAGAGACTTTGCCACACTCTGGCACTGGGGATTCATCTTACAACAGATCGTTTGCACTCTTTTGCTATGAAAGAGAGGGCTGCACTCGATCAGTGTTAACTCCGACACATGGAAGTGCCCGTAGACCAATTGCCTACTTTTCTTCTACTTTAGATCCAGTAACTTCTGCCTTGCCCGGATGTCTCAAATCCATTGCTGCAACAGTCAGCTTGGAGAGGTGTGAAAGCATTGTGATGGGTCATCGGTTCACACTCTACGTTCCTCACTCAGTAGAGTTGCTGCTTACCTGAACATGCACGCAATATCTCACAAACAGTAGGCGTACTTGTTACAAACAAGCTACCTTGGCTGCTGAAAATGTCACTCTAAAGCGCTGTTCTACACTGAACCCTGCTACCTTGTTGCCTTTGCCAGAAGGAGATGGGAGTCAGCCTGACGGAGAACATAATTGTCTTGATGTTATGGAGTTATGCACCAAGCCCTTGTTGATGAACTACTATTGGAAGCTGACCAAACACTATTTGTAGATCGTTTATGCTTAAGGGACCATGGAGGAAATCTGAGGGCTGCCTATGCTGTCTTTACTGTCTACGGGGTGGTGGAGGCTGCCTGTTTACAAGGATTTTTTTCTGCCCAGGTAGCTGAGCTGATTGCATTGACACGTGCATGCTGTGTTTCTGATCGACTGAGGGTGAACATCTTTACAGACAGCCAGTATGGCTTCAGTGTGGTGCATGACTTCAGACAGTTGTGGTCTCAAAGGAGTTTCATGACCTCGTTGGGATCGCCCATCAGGAATGTGGAGGAGGTAAGAAGACTGTTAGAGGCTCTTCAATTGCCTAGAGAGGTGACTGTAGTTAAATGTCCTGCTCATTTTAAGGGAAATGACTTTGTTGCCATTGGAAACAGATATTCCGATGAGGTCACACGCTATTGTGCTATGAATGCCTCTACCTTCAATCTGGAATATGTAAATGAGCAAGTTGATGAGACCAATCTCAACCTGTTGTTGACAGTTGCCGATACTTGGGATGAGGTGAAACTGTTGCAAGAGGAGGTTTCTGAGGAAGAGCAAGCTGAATGGGTCAGGGCCGTATGCTTGAAGAGAGGAAATGACATATGGGAGACAGGTGTTGTCCAACAACCTGTTACATCCCATGGTGAGGCACATAAATGGGCCGACACACGTGGGGAGGGATGCCATGATGAGAGTGTTCAGACAGACCTGGTTCATTCCCAAGTTTCAAGTGACTGCTGAAGCTTTGTGCCACAGTTGCGTGACATGTCAATAGATACATGTTGGGAAAGGGACAGCAGCTACCCTGAGTCATATTGGAAATTCAGGGGGTCCTTTTAATAGAATGCAGGTAAACTTTGTAGAGATGCCTGTCTGTAATGGGCTGAGATTAATCTTGGTGGTGGTGTGCATATTCTATCGTTGGGGGAGGCTAGCCCAACTAGGAGATGCGATAGTCTGACAGTGACAAAGTTGTTGTTGAGAGAGCTCATTCTGAGAATCGGGTTTCCAACTACTTTGGAACCAGACCGCGGATCTCATTTTAATAATGAGATAATGAAATCACTGTTCACAGCTTTACAAGTGGAACAGAGGTTACATTAGCGTTATCGGCCATGGGCATCTGGCATTGTGAAGCTGATTAATGGTACCTTGAAATCCAGGCTGGCCAAGGTGTGCTTTAACCTCCCTACAGTGGCCTGATGCCTTGCCGGTTGTATTGATAAGCCTCTGTAGTATTCCGGACAGAAAGACCGTCCTTTCGCCACACGAGATCCTCATGGGGCACGCTATGAGACTACCTGCTGTGCCCTCCCCAAAATACTTGTATATATATCGGACAATTTGGTGCTCGACTATTTCAAAGGCCTAGCTGATGTGGTTTGTTCTGTGTCTCACCAGGTTGATGCCACGGTTGCACTGCCTCACCAGAAGCAGTGTCATGACCTTGCCCCCGGGAATTGGGTACTCATCAAAAAGCATGTGAGGAAGAGCCGTCTTAAACTTCGCTGATGCGACCCTTTCCAAGTGATCCTGGTGACTGCAACAGCTGTGAAGTGTGATGGCCTTCTGAACTGGGGGTATGCCTCTCATACCTGCAGGGTTCCGTGTCCCCTCAGTGAAACAGCTCCTCTTCTAGAAGATACGCCAGCAGTGGTCGAGGGACCACAGGAGAAGGTAGGCCAAGCTGTGAGGAAACACTTTGGGTCCAAAAGTGCACTAGAACCACCCGAGGTGGGACCAGGAAGTCAAAGAGTAGCAAATGGCTCGAAAACAGCTGGTACCAAAGTGGTGTGCGAGTCAGGCCCTACATCTGTGGGTTAACAGGAGGTGGAAGAAAGCTGGCCATCGGGGTTGCCAAGGAAAAGTCTGCGGGTATCCCCTGATGCAGAGCTCACATCTGTGAAAGAAACGTCTGAGCAAAGTGAAAGAGAAGTAGAGGAATATTGTTCGAGGAGATCCGAGACTGGGGGAGCCTTGTCGAAGGTATGCTTCTACTCTGTGGACCTACCTACCTGCCAATGCCGACGACAACGAACTTTGGAATATCAGTGCTGAACATCGACGTTTTGCTGAGGATTCCGGAGACTGAGTTGCAAATTCTTCTCTCATTTGCCATTCCTTATCCACCCAGATTGAGTGGCTTGTGAAACCTAATATTGAATGACACTGTTTTTCCCCATCTGAATCCAGAATAATCCTCAGAGGAGATTGCAGAATTAAGAGCTGACTTGCCGCAGTTGCTCATACATGAATTAGGGTCTGAACTTATAAGAGATATTGAATGAACTTTGTGAATACTTCCACTAAGTCTGAAGAAAATACTTAGGCCCAAGTGGAAGAAGAATAAACTGAGGGAACCAGCCCATTAGAAGAATAAAGAGTAGGGTTAGGGTTGGCTCACAAAGAATTGTATATACATGTATATGAACTGAACTTTATACCAGAGACTGTTTTGCCTTTGCACAGGTGGAGGACCACAGAGAAGAGTCTGTAGCTGCTATTTCTCCACTGAACTTGGTCTGAGTGTAAAGTAGTATGGAGACTAATCGTTCTAGCTGTAGACGTAGATGCATCCTGTGTACTTCCATAACTTTTATAGTAATTGGATAAATAGTGCTGGTTGTAGTACTGTGTCTTAGGCTTGCCGATAGTATAAGTGAGTCACATGAGTTGAAGGCTATGCCTTCGCCTAAGCCTAGGGAAGAGGTAGCAATGTTAGAAGGGCAAAATTTACACACCGATCTTTCTAGGGGAGATTTTTCCTTAAACGCTTATGCTAGGTTACTTTATCAGTATGTGTACACGATGGAGGCTAGGGATTGTTATGTCTGAATGCAGTTACCCGCTTCAGCAGCTGAGGCCATCACTTACCACCACTTACCCTTGACATATGGTATTAGTTGTAGTCTGCTTCTAAGTATATTTTGTAGCAAGGATCATTTGAGTATTATTTTTCGAATTTTGATTTAGTCTTTTCAGAAATGCCATTGTTCAAGCACCTGAATAAGCATACAGACACTAAGACAAATGATTTTGCTGGTAGATATTTCATTTCTCCCCAGACAATAGATACTGCTTATGCACACCAACATAATCTAACTTGCGCATTCACAGGGATTGAAAAGAATTTTTATGACCGAGTAGAAGATAGGTTTAGACCAGGTGTGGCTATTGCTGACATTGGGTTTCTTACCCAGGTATGGACGCAGGAAGAAAAGGATTGGAAAACAGCAGGAGAGACAGGAGCCTAATCCTTAGATTGGCAACATAAAGGAACAATTGTGTATATACCACAAACAGACTGACCATAGTTCTATATTTGTAGGGAAGAGTGTATGTGATTACACCTTTGAAATCTGTGGGTCATGGAAGCTGTATGTGGATGGGAGAGACCCGGTAATTCCTGGAGTTTATTACTTATGTGTGAAAAATGCTTATTTCAAATTACCCAGTAGATGGTATGGAACTTGTTATCTATAAGTGGTATCTACAAAGATTTATCATGTGAATGATTTCGATCATCCGGTTTGGGGCGAGACCTCAAGACATAAGCATAAGCCTAGTGCTGGAGAAATTGTGGGAGATCTTTTTGGAGCCATCATACCGAGTGTTGGAGTGGTACTGAATGACTTTAAGATTAGAAAACTTTCTACTGTAGTTAATAAATTATCGACTAACACAGCTGGGTCATTGTTATTAGTCAATGGAGAAATGGTTGCTATTAGATCAATGGTTTTGCAGAATCATCTTGCTTTAGATGTGCTGCTCACCAAAGAGGGCCGAATGCTAAAGGTTCCGCAGTGCTGTACTTATATCCCAGATAACAGTAGAGATCTGCAAAAATATATAAAGAACATTACTGACCTTCACCAGAAGCTAAATCGGTTGGCACCTGAATGGGTTTGGGATTCAGTGGGAAATGGATGTAGTGCTATTGGCAGGCGGTTTGCAAATTTGGGAAGTGGTGTAGTTGGGTCTATTCTGAAACTGCTGTTCATAATTGGCATCTGTGTGCTTACCTTGTTCATACTAGTGAAGGGATACAGAAAATATTGAGAAAGGAAAATAGGAAGTCAGAGAAGGGGTGAAATGAGTTTGGAGAATGCAAAAGATGAGTATTATCTTGACCTGAAAAGATTGGAGTATTTCAAAAGGAAACAGCATGCAACCATGACAGTTTGGATCGGTCCATCTATAGGTACATCTAATAAGAAGTGGAGATTGTTGATGGCTTGATACGCCATCAGAGGGGGGATTGGAGAAGCTTAGTTTTACACTTTATGTTTTGTTTCAGTTTCTTTTAATAGTTTGTAGGGGTGCGTTAAAATCATGAATAGCTCACACTCGTGTGTACTCTGTGTGATTAATTCAGGACTAAACAGGATAATATTCAAGGTGTTGGTGTCTTTTTCCATTCTATAATGTAGATCATTGTAACTTAGAACTTCGAACATAATATTGATGCCCAAGTATAACCTACCTATAAATGTGTTTGTGAAATAGTCTGACATTATCATTGGCATAATAATTAGGGCTTCCTGGTTTTATGGTATTTATTTTTTTAACATTTCCGTCTGTATTTATACATATAAACACATTATTTTCTCTCTGCATTTATCTGTAAAATTCAGTAAAAACGGAAAACTGGGATCCTTAATAATAATGCAGTAGAAATTAGGTATTCATGAGATTGAGAATAATAAAATAGCTTGTTTTATGGGTCTCAGAGAAGCTGTATTGAATCCTGGTGATGCTAATTTAGCCAAAGCAGTAGGCCCGAACTATATTTCTAACTCATCTCCCTGGCCAGCCTTTAACGATATTTTGCTTGTACTGTGAAATGTTGCATGTGTTTGTGTTCCCACTGCAGGTCGACAAGACATTGTTAGTTTAGAGAAGGGTCCATTGTTTAGTTGATAGTTATGCCTGGGAAGGAATGCGATAATGAAGGAGGAATGAATACTTATGGGAGACGGAGATGGCACCAAGGGCATGAGGGGAGTTTACAGTGTGAAGCAGGAGGTGGAGAAAGGAGTCTCTGAAGGCTGCTGGGATAATGGAAAGTTACTCCACGGTTTTGGAGGTGCCAGTACTGGATGGCTGCTTTATACTAATGAAATTAGGGACAGCTGACACTTCTCTTGCAGATGTTTTGAGGTACAGACCTCTCTCAGTGATTGTGGCATTAGGCCACATGACCATAGTTAGAGTTTTCTCTTAGGAGGACTCTGACAGCTGACACATTTTTTTGCTTCCCTTCGGGTCATGCTCAGTCTAGGTTATCCCTTTTACACAGTGTAGGGATGGTTAGAGAACTAGGACTATTTTTTCTTTGAAAGCTTGATGCAATCTAACTTACATTTTTGTCTTTTAATAACCAATGTGGCTACAACTGAATTGGTAGTTTTCTTTTGTTATATAGGGTGAGTCGGTTCCAGAGATTTGGCTTCATCCTATTTTGTCTGTATTTTTGCTCTATAATACTAAGATTGATATATCTGAATTTGTTTCAAAATCTACAGTAAATTGACCAACAACAATCCAGTTGTGGACCTCAGTTCCTGTTAAATCGCTGTCTTTGGGTTAATGAATTGAGGAGTTCATTATCTCTCATGCTGCTTAACAAGAACCATCGACTAAAAATTAAGGAGACAAATTTACGCTTTAGCACAGGCTCTCTGGACCCCTGATGCTGCTCCCTATGTTACTGCCATAGGGCCTCAGGGCCCCTAGTGTTTGAATATTTTGTTGCGTACCTCTCTTTCAAACTTTCGGCCGCTTGCTACATCATCTTTTGTTAATGGCATTTCCAAAGCACCACATCCTGCCATTGGTAAGGCCTCAAGGCACTGTCACTAGTTCCAACACAGTTCGGATGTCTCCATCGCAGACAGAAGTCTTATTTGGCTCATAATAGTATATTACTAGGATCATATTCAGGTCCAATACTCGCTAGGACCTTGATTACATGTAAGAAGGATATAGGTGTGAAGAATCCAGGTGGCTGGAATTTGCATTACCGACCAGTATTTTAACACATTTATCACCCTATTGCGAATTAAACACCAATGAATAAAGAATAACTGTGTAGACCAAGATTTCCTGAGAATAATTCCACACTGAATTTCGAATTAGCAGATGGTCAATGTCTGTGAATAGGTTGGTGAGGTATGACGGTTCGGCAAGGCAGGAAAGGTGAGTGAAAGGCAGGATGTCGGGGCGTAGCTTGTTAAGTCTGACAATCATGTTATAATATGTTATTCATTCTATGAGAAGCAGGGCATGAGAGGGGCTTAAGGTACAGTGGAAAGGGAAAGGAGTGCGAATTGTGAGGGGTACTTGAAACACAGTGTTTTGTAAAATAACCATGTTGTTAGACCTCAAAACCGAAACAAGAGTATGTGTGTGTGTGTTTGTCTGAGAGAGTATTTAAAAATCCCAGGTGAAATTTGAAAGACACCTTACCATACACGACTGAAAGCTCCTGTACCCAAATATTTATTAAATAATACATTTATTATGTGAGATTAATGCCCAAAACACCCTCCTGAATCTACGCCTCTGGAAAGAGGAAGCATTGCATGCTCACCTCTACTCTGCTAAAGGGTTGGGCTGGGCCAGGGACAAGTGCTGGGCTGTGCTACAGTCAACTCCCAATGTGATTTTACTGGCCGGATTTTCCAGCCAGTAAAATTGGGTCCTTTGTTCCCGATTGTGGGAATCCATGAGCATGAACACTACCCCATCTATAAACCAGAAGAACGGAATGTCAGAGAGGATTTCCTCACCGTTAAAGTCATAATTAGGCCTTTCTACCTGTGTCTTACTCATTGAGCCTGGGGTGATTTTTGTGTCCAAGAAATGAGGTCAAAGAGCTTTACCAGTTGCTAATGCGTGTCCATGATTGGTTGGTTGGAACGGATACCAGCTGACCAGTCGATGGAGATGTGTGCTTTATGATGGTTGGTGGCAATTTCTACTGGCTGGCATGATACCCAGCTACATGGCATATGTGAGCCATGCTGGTTGTCTATTTGGGTTTCTATCGTAAGTGATGTATTGAATGCATGTGTGGCATATCATGGTGGGACCCCAATATCTGAACCACCGCCTCTCATTCTACATACCCGTCAGACAACTCCGATCCACCCAACTCGCCCTGACCTCCGTCCCACGGATCCACAAGACCAGAAGTGGAGGAAGATCCTTCTCCTACCTCGCCACCAAGACCTGGAACACCCTGCCCCTCCACCTCCGGCAATCCACGTCATTTACTCAATTCAGGAAGGACCTCAAGACCTGGCTCTTCGACTGAACCTCCACACCCAGACGGCTCAGCAGCCCTCCCACAGCGCTTTGAGACCCTCACAGATGAGTAGCCATGCTATACAAACCCCTGATTGATTGAATGTTGTAAGCAAGGTGAAAGCCCACTATATGGCATAGCTGTGCTCTGCTTGTCTCTGAAAATCACGTCTTTGCTCGCCATATTACAAGCCTGGATTTTGGGTGCATGAAAGGAGCTCTAGCTAATGTGTTCTGTTGTGCTGTCAGTGATAAATAGTCTATCTAGTGCTTTTAGACATACAATGTCTACACGTGGCAGTAGCAATACAGCTGTAAAGGAAGTCCCATATAAATGGAAAACATAATTGAAAGGTCATTGTCAAGGAGGGCCTTTAACTAGATAGGGAGTCATCTTTTATCTACTTAGTCGCATTTCTGCTGAAAGAACTATGACTATGGGACCATACCAGGCAAAGTTTGGCATTAAGAGAGAAACTAATAACATGCCAAATTGAGGAAACATGGTAGGAATAGGTTGAGGACCTGTAACAAAGAAATAAGTTGAAGCAAAGAGACTGGCTTCATCCTCTATGACTGTGGCAAATGTGTATTGTATGCGAGTTCATTTTGGCAGCCTCGACGCAGCAACTTAAGAATCCAGAGGGGAGGAATCTTTTATTTGAGCGAACTGGGAATAGCAATTCTTAAATCATTTCTGCCACAAGAAGTTAAGGTTTTGCGCCATAAAAGAATATAGCACAGGATGAGAAGTATTAAGCTCGGTGTGGCCTCCAGTTTCACTCCAGAGTGGAGTATTTTGAGGCTGTGCCTGTTCGGTTTTTAAATTTTACTAATTGGTTTTTATAAATTATTTATGTATGTATATATTGGATGTTTAATTGCGTGTGCTAAAGGCAAAATGCTGAAAGCATTTAAATAAATTTCAGTTTCTGGGTACGGTCGCCCGTAAGCAAATACAATATTGTGGTGCTGTCTTGACTGTGTGTGGCTCGTGTGTGTGTGTGTGGGTATGTGTGTGTGTGTGAGAGAGAGAGAAAGTGAGAGAGAGTGATGTGGAATGGTGAGTAGGAGGTACCCAGCTAGAGGGAGTGAAATGTGCATGTGTGAAATATAGTGCCTAGGGTGTCCTGCTTACTATAGATATAACAAGGCACTACATTTTCCCAACATCAGCATGGCATGCAAATTCTTCTATGCACAATTTGGCAGAAGGTGCTTGGCTATCTCCTCTGTTTGATACATTTCGCTGAAGCAAAGGCCCAACCGCATCTGCCTTCACGGCCCCCAGAAGGCAGCAGGATCCTCAGCACCTGCAGGATTATATGTTGATCAGCCTTGAAGGTGGTTTTGTCTGTGTGGTGTTCTGCAGAGGCAGATCAGGTCATACAATCTTTAACCTACTCAGGTGAGGTGGGGAAACATTGCCTTTGGTTGTTATTGTTATCTGTCATTTGTATAGCCCATAACCACTTATTCGAGCAGCATTGCAGCCCTTCTGCAGTCTGGGAGTGGGACTTTCCATGCAGTTCTAGGGCCTCCAACACAGACTGATGTTTGATTCTATGTGTGGAGATTTTCAGTCAGAGGGTACCCCAGTGGACGACTCCACGTGGATGATGACACTTTCAAGTTTTGTGGTTAAGGTCCCACGGTGCAGTACTTTGTGGTTTGCCAATTAGTGCCAATATACTGTTGCCCTCCCCCCACACACATGCATGCCATAAAATACCAGAACCAAATAAATGAGACCACAAATTTGTACGAGAATAAACATTTGTTGCAGATTTTTTTTACACCATGAACTAGGCTATGTAATGGGTTAGCTTACGGGCGAGCCCGGTGCGGGTAGCACCGAACGACCTAAGCTGCTGCCCAACCTGATGAGCCAACAGGCACCGAGGGCAACCCATTAGGTGCTTAACTTCCAGTTGGAGGGTTTGCATCCATCATGACTTTGGACCACCAGTCCCCTTGTAAAACTCACACCCTCTTTGGGCGGGGCATAACCAGGCAAGCCCCCAGCTGCTCAGGTTTGCAGCTGCCCGTGGGACTAAAGAGTCACCGTCGCTTACATCCCAGGGTCCTGCCGTAAAGACTTCCAAGGGGTTCGCATCGAGCACCCCTGCTGTGCCCGTAGGATGATAGATTACCGTACAAAAATACCTCCAGAAAGCCCTGTAACTCCGCTTGCAACACAAGACAAACAGGTTACAATCTCCTGAGGTCCTTTCCCAAGGGAAATCCTGTGTACCTCCCAAGGCAATGCCGGGTCAGGGATAGGGTGGGTTATCGCATTGCCAGCAGGAAAGAGAGAGTGGAGGGGCAGGCATATATCCCTGGACACTGCCCCTCCTCCATGGAGGACATGCCGCAGCATTAGTGTGCGGGATAGGTGGCCCCTGCGACCTCCTCACCTCAAGGTGAGTGTATGGTCATTAGAGAAGAAAGGGGTGTAGGGGGATGCCCCTCAATGCAACATTAAGTGTGCCCCCCCCTTATATTGTGGCTCTGCACACGCCGTGGACAGCTACATTCTTAAATTTTTATACTAATGTCTAATAGTCCTGATGTCTCCCTGTTTTTAGTTTTCTATCCATTTTCCCTGTCTCTGTATTTGTCCTAGTCTCTCTCTGATCCCTCTTGTTTCAGTTTCCCTATCTACTGCAGTCTTTATCTCAGTGTCTCCCCATTTCCATATCTCCCTGTTTTCATGTCTCCCTGTCATCCATGTCCCACTTTATGCAGGTCACCCTCTTCCCAATTCTCCCAAGATGCCTTCTTCTTCCGCTCCTTCTACCCCTGCACACAAGAGGAGCTGCAAACTATCCTCACAGTATAGCGCTTCCTTGCTATTCATAGCCACTCTCCCAACCCTCAATCCTGAAAAATATCACTACGTTGGGTGTAGAGTTTATTTTAATAACTTCAAAGAAGCAATATTTTTGTAAACAATATTCTAGACACAATATTTTTTGGCAGACAATATTTAGGACACAGTATTTAGATACCATACCAGCAAAACATTAGCTTGTTAAAATCAATACAATTGTTTATTGACTCAGGCTATAATTTTAAGATTAAGTAATATTTGCAATAAAGCAATTTAAAATTTAAAGATGCTCATTTTGTCGTACACGGTTCTAAAGACATCAGTCAATCAAATGGTAGTTTACAGTAGTCAAAGGATGGGGCCAAATTCAAAATTTCAGCGCATATCATTGAATTGGGAGAGTGACCTATTGCTAATAAGGGTACAAATGGGCCTCAGTATGCAATAATTCAAGTAATGTAGGTGGTCTTGGAGGAGTTAGTGACAGGTGCATCAGTCACTAAAACAACAACGGCGGTACAGTTCAGAGTGGTATCTATTAGTCAAAGTAGATAGGGATAAGATGTAACAAAGTATCTCTGCAATCCAGGGGCCGCATTGACACAGAAACCTGCTGATGGGGCATTCACAATGTACAGTTCTCAACCTGAGAGGAGAAGCAGCAAACTACAATTTTGACACAGTGGGACAAGATGGGCTGTTGTGTGGAAGAAGTAAAGGGACATTGCAGTGCTTTTATACCATAAAGTCTGCAGCAGAATTCCGGTCTGTCGTGCTGCATGTGCTGATGTTTAACACTGTGAGCTTGTCCTGTGCTGTAAAATCAGCGTGAACGGCACTACGTGGCATGCCAGAGGGTGCTGCTTCCTTCTGAGACCCGAGTAGATTTTCTACTCAAGCGGCAGCTTTTGCAAAGCGAGTGGCAACTTTCTCAATGCGAGCAGTAGCGACCTGTCTCAACCACCCGCATTGTGAAATCTCACCAGGGGGTAGTCTAGAGCTTATTTTTTCTTGCTCGGCAACTTAATGTTGGTGAGTCACGCGTGGAAAAAACTCCACCAAGTGCGGTTGGCAGAGTTTTTGCCAAACTCTGTGCTCCAGGTGG
Organism: Calotriton arnoldi; assembly: GCA_963921515.1. Lineage (NCBI taxonomy): Eukaryota > Metazoa > Chordata > Amphibia > Caudata > Salamandridae > Calotriton > Calotriton arnoldi. Next base: position 1,393,496 of record CAWUFW010003162.1, on the reverse strand, counting down.
AGTTTACCGCTCACCCCTAAAATTGGATCACAAAATGATATTCTTTTACTTTGGGCAAAAGCCGTACCCATCTAGATGAAGCCAATTCTGTCCACTTTCCATTCATAAGATATAGTAATGGTTAGTGATCAGTTAACAAATCAAAACAATTACCCCCAGAGATACATTTTAAGTTTTTTGCAGCCCATGCACAAGCTAGTGCCTCCCTTTCAATAGTACTGTAGTGGGATCCAGATGTATTGAGAGTGGGTGAAATAAAGGCATTGGTGAGTTCCTTCCCATTGTTTGATTGAGTAAGTACAGCACCAAGGCCAACAGATCTGCCATCCACAATTGCAGCACGTTTATCTATGCTACAGATAGGTTGTAGTGTAGGAGCAGTCTTAATCATTTCCTTAATCATTTGAAATGCTATCTAGTGGTCTTTTGACTAAACAAATGTTTCCTTTTGTGTGCCAAACATCTTAAAGGTTCAACATAAGTGGCATAGCCGTGATCAAATCGTGCACATTATTCACTGAGGCCTAGAAATAACCTCCATGAGACTTTATCAGTAGGAGGTGGAGCTTTAACAAGGACATCAGTGACATATTTTTTTGGTTTAATGCCATCCATAGTAATAGTTTGGCCCAAGTATTTCAGTTTCTTTAGATGCAGTCATACCTCTTACACTCCAGTCTATCAGGATAATAACCGAGCCATCCTAAGATCACCAAACCAAGCCCACATTACTGTATGACATATGGTCTGTTAATGATGAACAGAACAAAATTGAACGACTGAGCACCAAAAAATGCAATAAGCAGGAAAGGGACAAGGAAAGTAATATAAATGCAGGACATGCATAGGAATACAATGTAGAGAAATAAGGGCAAGAAAAGAAACAAATTGGGGCAGAGGAAAACCAAGGAGAAATTCTGATGGTGGCAAATGTGTAAAAGTCCATAAACAGAGTAAGGGATCAAAGATGGAGCAAAAGGGGTCAAAACTGCAAAGTAATGATTGTACTAACTTAACATTGGTAACATAGACTGTTAGAAATCATATTACAGCTAAGCAAGATAGCATAATGCAAAATTGGGAGAAACACTAATGTGGAATATCACTAAATTGTTACTGGCTAAATGACAGTGTGACTTTGTACACCAATTAGGAAGCAGATCATTGAGATTTGAGAATGACTGAAAAAGCCAATAGCACATTTAATACATTCACAATGAATATGTTACACATGTCACATTGGGAGTAATTTATCTTTAATAGGATATGGTCAGTTTCAGAATGAAGAACAGCTGTATCATTTAAGTCTTCCATTTAGAGATCTCTGGATAAGAGGAATGGTAGAAATGGCTCCCTCCATGCCAAAACATCAGATACAGGCGGGGCACCTGTGATTTTTTTGTCATTCGAAATCAGCTTTATTTTAGCTGTCTCATGCCTAAAATCGGCTACACTTCAATGTAAATCAATGTGGAAAATACATTTCTTCGATTCTTTTTTCAAACTCTCCTTTTTACCGGTTTCCAAATTTTGGAATTTATGTGTGTCTCAATTGGTTTTTCAGTATAAAGTCCAGTAAGGCCTGTGAATATTTATCAACCAGCCAAACTCCCAACTTACACTCCTCCACGCTTCTCCCCATAGTTAAAAATGGGAAATATACCAAGTTGAATTAGTTCCTGCAAAGACTCCTCTTCTTTTTGCCTGGTTACCACATTGAAATGACTAATCTGATCCAGAGGTTTTGCAGTCTGATGATAGGCCTAATTCAAGTCAGGTTAATCCTTCTCTGGACAGTAGCTCTTTTTCCATGCAATGGGACGCTAAGAGTCTTCTTAATTTGATTCTGGAAGAAATTCGTGAACTGAAAGCTTCCCAATCTGCTGAGATTGCGGTAATCCATGCTCGCTTGACTAAGATTGAGGAAAATATGGCTCAGATCCCGGTACGGCTGTCGGAGGCCGAAACCAGGATTTTGCAATTGGAGGATCAAGTGTCAACTATGAATCTCAAAGTCGCCACTTTCCAGTCCCAGAGAACCACACTGGAATATAACTTGGAGGAGTTAGAGAACCATTCCAGGCGCTCCAATCTCCGTATTCTGGGCATCCCGGAGGGCATTGAGGGCCAGCAGACTCTACAATGGGTTGATTCATTCATAAAGAAAAATGTCCTCCCAGAATTCAATGGTGATCTGACTATAATGAAAGCCCATCGCGTTCCAGCACATCTCCCTCCTAATGCTAAATTCCCACGGACTATCTTGGTTAACTTCGGGGACTTTAGGGTCAAGGAACAGATTTTATCAAAAGCCATTAAACAAAGACAGTTCTCCTCAGCAGAAGTCCCATTATGTAGCATTTTTTCGGACATGTCAGCTTCCGCAGAGAAAAGGCGGAAAGAGTTCGTCAAAATGCTACATTTGTTTAAGGAACAGGGGGCGCAGGCAATGGTAGCCCAGCAGAGTAAGCTGAAGGTGCTCGTCAAGGGCAGATTCCACATCTTCTGCAGTGTCCTAGACGCACAGGAATTATTGCAACAGATTTCCATGGATAAATCCTAATGGCATTGTTATTTTCTCGTTATGTGTTTGGGGTTTCTTCTTTTCTTTTCTTGGAGAGGCAAAGAGCTACTCGCTAATGGAGGACTGTCGTTTTCTTTTCTCCTTTTTTCTCTTTTGCTTTTTTTTTTTTCTGTTTAATGTAGGCTTATTTGTTAAAGAAGGGGAGGAGAGGGTAGGGGGGGATGGGCTGTCCGGCAGCACTAGGCACCAAGTCTTTGTGCCAGTAGATGGGTGGGTGGGATAGGTTGTCAGGTTTTGAGCAGGTGTGGCCATCTGCTCAGGGTGACAATGGGTCGAGGGTGGGGCCACGGGGGTGGAAAGGGAGCATGGGGGAAAAACGAAATCCATATTCTAAGTTCCAATACATCCGTCCATTGTTATATGAAAGGGAAGAAGGGGGGATAATTCACCTTGCCTGCCTTTTGTTGGAAACCTTTCTCCGAAGTGGTAAATCTATATTCTGATTCAGATTATTGGGGTATCTAGAAACTTGCCTCTTTTCTTGTAAATGGGAAATAAGGAAATATTGAAAGTGGTTTCTTTCAATGTAAATGGCCTCAATAATAATAAGAAAATGCGGGCCATTGAGGCTTGGATTAAGACAGAGAATCCCTCTGCCATCCTCAGACAAGAGACCCATATACCAGCGGGGAAAATAGCAGATTTTTCAATGTTTAAATCCTGGGCAGCGTATAGGGGTTTCTCTTCATCTTCTGTAGCCCACAGGGAGACGGCGATTTTTCTTAGTAAAAAATTTCAGGCTGAGGTAGTTAATTCCGCGAGTGATCAAAGTGGAAGATGGTGTTGGGTCACCTGTAATCTAGGACACAGACCTTTGACGCTCGCTAGTATACATGCCCCAGTAGAGGACAATCCCATCCCATATGAGGAATTTTTCCAATCATTAATCCAAGTGTCAGGTGATTTAATTGTGGGGGGGGATTTCAATTTGTTAATGAACCCGACAATTGATTCCTCATCTAATTCAAAAAAACAGTTAAAACGAAAAACTTTCAAAATTGTACAAAACTATAGTTCGACGCTTGATACAGCCGACCCTTGGAGGGCTGCATTTCCCACTGAAATTGCTTACACCTGCTTCTCAGGAAGATTCCATACTTTCTCGCGCATTGATTTTTTTCTTATCTCCAGGCGACTGGTTTTTAGTTTGCAGAAAATTCTTCAGAATGGGTTCTCGGACCATGCATTGATCATTTTAGAGTTAGAGCTGGGTGAATGTAGTACAACCTCCAAAAGATGGCTGTTAAATCAACAATATTTATTAGAGGAGAATTGAGTGCTTTCTATTAAAACAGAAATCAGAGAGTTCTTGGAGCAAAATCATGGCTCAGCTCCACTGCATGTGGTCTGGGATTCGTTCAAAGCCTTTTTCCGAGGGCTAGCTATCGGTAAAGATGCGGAGAACTCAAGGAATAGGAAGGAAGATAAGCGAACACTAGAGCAAAAAGTGCAAAGGTCTTTCGACATATTCCTTTCTAGCCCCTCAGTCGTTAACCAACGAAAGTTGGATCAGGCTAAGCCGAAAAATATTATGCTAAAAGTGAATCCCTATTCCAGCATGATAGGCAAAAGATCTATGAAGAAAGCAATTATACAGGTAGATTTCTTGCATGGCAGGCAAGGGAACGGGCTGCAAGTAATCAAATAGTTGCACTGAGATGCCCCACTTCCGGTTCTCGTTTGGAGGACTTGGGAGCGATAGGAGACATAATGGTACAACATTATAGGAATATATATGGCCAACAACAACCTATTGATATGACATCTTTGGGAGATTTTCTCCAGGAATATGAATTACCTGTCTTATCAGACTCTGAAAAAAGGAACATGGCGAGCCCATTTACAAAAGAAGAGCTAGGGGAGGTTATCAAAAATCTCCCGAATGGTAAAGCCTGTGGGCCGGACGGCCTCTCTGCCGAGTTTTTTAAAACATTCGCAAGTGTAATTTTGGATTATCTCCTTTTAATTGTAAATTCAATTATTGAAGGTGGGTTTATACCTCTGTCTTTCAGAAAAGGGAATGTAGTCAGTTTTTAAAAAAAAGGCAAAAATAGTGAAGACCCCAATTCATATCGTCCCATTAAGCTTTTAAATTCTGACTACAAAATAATTACCAAACTTTTAGCCAATCGATTTAACGGGATAGCCTCACACTTAATCCATCCCGATAAATAGTTTTATAGCCGGGAGGCAGCTCGGCACCAATACGCATTTTTTAGTGGAGGCACTAGACTATTTTGAGACACGGAAGATACCAGCATTAGTACTTTTCTTAGACGCCGAGAAGGCATTTGATTTGGTGATTTGGGAGACTTTATTTTGTATTTTAGCGAAATTTGGCATACCCTCCAAAATCACGGGGTTGGTTGAGAAATTATATTTGAATGCGGAGGCCAATATCATTATTAATGCCACTGAGGTTCGCCAAGTAAAAGTTAAAAGGGGAACCAGACAGGGATGTCCGCTATCCCCGGTGTTATTTGCTTTTTTTATTGAGCCCCTCGCGATAGCCATCAGGAATAATGGAGATATCTGCCCTCCGCTTCCAACTATGGGTAAAGTTAAATTATACGCCAACGACATTATGCTTATTATAAATCCGGAGAAGGAAGTGCAGGCAAAAGCCTTCCAGATTTTTGACCTTTATGAGTCGTTCGGCGGATACAGAATTAATAAAAGAAAAACAGAAATAATTTTGTGTGGTTGTGCATCTAGGGATTTACACCCCGATATCCTTCCATGCTTAAATACAAATCCCAAGAGATACCTAGGTGTTTATTTTTCGCCATTAATTTCGGAATTATATGATTTAAATTTTGTTCCATTGTTACGAAAAGATCAGGACTTATTCTCTCGATGGAATTCTCTCCCATTAACCATTCTCGACAGGGTTGCCTTGATCAAAATGTCGGTGCTTCCATTGTTTAATTTCCTTTTTTCAGCAATTTCCTGTGTTTTAGTGAACTCCTTTTTTACGAAATTAGAGTCAATGTTTACATCATTTCTGTGGGGCAAGAAGGTTCCTCGAATTGCACTTAGCACCTTATATGAGGAACTGGAAGATGGTGGCTTAGCCCTCCCCAATTTGAGGAAATACTATTTTGCATATTTTGCACAATATATGTCTAGATTTAAGCAGGGACCACATCCGGGTCTTTTTATTAACTTTTTCATGAATTTAATATGTAAAGAAAATCAGATCCACTGCCCACTATCAATTTTTAGATCTCCTAAATTAGTAAGATATAAGTGTTTACACTGGTTTTTTGATAAACGTCAGGCTTTTTTTAGAAGGTACTCCATCCCAGTAATTAATTTCGCAACTCCGATAGCTGGTCTTATTGTGTCAGCAGGAATTAGAGATCCGTTTTTAATTACACAAAATTGGACCAAGGCTGGTTTTCGGAAACTCTCCGACTTTCTTCGGAATGATAGATGGCTGAACACAAGTGAAATGTCTCAATTAATCCCCAGCGATTTCCTCCTCCTTGGGCCATATAATATTCTCAGTAAGTTCCTTAGCAAACTTGATCTGCTCCAGATCATTGGTCACAAACATTTAGTACATGACTTACTGGAAGATACGGTAGCGAAAAAGCCTGGGGAATGGAAAAAATGTCTAGCCTCAATTAAGGGGTTAGATCTTGAGGCCAAGGCCATAACAAAATGGGGTAAATATGAGGTGTTGGAAATTACAGCAAAAAAGTGGTCTACAGTTAATAACTTAAATTTTAGTTCGGTAAGAGGGGCTAATTGGCGAAGGATGTTATTTTTCAGCAAGTGGTTACTTTATAGAACTTCTAGCTTTGTAGTCAAGGGTTATCCCAAACAATCGGGGCAGTGTTTCCGGTGCCACATTCACCCTTCAGCCAATTGGACTCATATAATGTTACAATGCCCCTTGATCCAGAAATTTTGGAATGATATATTTGATTATTTAGCAACAGAATGTTTAATAACGATTGGGCTTAATGCTCGGCTGATAGTGTTGGGTTATGACCCAGACCTTCGGTTACCAGAGAAGTTGATTAAACTATTATATATTGGAATGGCTGTCGCCAGATCACTTCTACTTCAAAGATGGCGAACGGATCTAATTCCATCTAAAAATGAATGGGTCCGGAAAATGGCACAGGTTAAAAGAAGCGAACGAGCCTATGCATTACGAATTGGTGGACTCAAGAAGTTTGAGAAGATCTGGGCACTGTATTTTGACTGTGATTTCTGAAATTTAGTATTTATCTTGGCATATTTCTCTAATCTGTCCTTACTTTTATGAATCTCAGAGTTTGACACTTTAACATGTACAGAATAGTTTATGTCGTTTTACCAGTCTTTTAGGACAAAGTTACACACTTTTTTACTATTTTGCATATATTTTAGGTACTTAAAATTTAACGATTTGTTTAATTGGTATTAATTTGAGGCAGTGGATATAAGTTTCAAGATATTATGCGTTTTTTATCCTACGGTTTAAAATGCTTTTTTAGATCCCCCTGCTTATTGATTTCTGGATTTGTTGCTTTTTGATTAATTGGTGCTATTTATTACTCTTTCGGATGTCATTGATGAATTTTAACGGATGTATATTTGGATTCAAATTTATTTGTTGTATATGGATTTCAATAAAAAAACAAACAAAAAAAAAAAAATGACTAATCGGATTATGTGACAGTTGGTGATAAATATCTTTGTGAAAGTTAAATGGTACAGAGAGGCTGTCAGGGAAATGAAAAGTTCAGATGAGGAGACCAACCCAATGTCACAGTTTTTTACTTTAATCAGTAGACGTTAAACCGTAAAAAAAAAAAAAAAAAAAAAAATATATATATATATATATATATATATATTATCTACTGGCGGTCGCCAGTAGATAGTTATAGTTACAACCTATTATCCATAGGAAATCCGCGACATTCTATTTGAAATAACGTTGGCGCCGGTTGACGAATCTTCGCGAAAGTTTCCAACTTGTTGGGGCGCTCCGCTCCTACCCTGAAAGTCTCGGGGTGATACGTGAAGCGGGGCCGAGAAAAAGGGGGTCCCAAAACGCGTTTTCCCCATTCATTTTTCCATAGGAACCTTTAGTCGCAGCTACAGCCCGAACTGCTGAACGGAATTACACCAAATTTGGCAAAGAGGTAGCCCTTGGTTCAGACTGGTGCCTTTTGCTTAAATGGTGTAAATCCGTTCAGTAGTTCCTGAGAAAATCAAAAGTAAAAGTACATATATATCTATGGGCGCTTCGGATACGCGTACCCTCAGCGCACCCTGCGCGCACCGTCCCGATCACGAGCTGCATGCTAATTGGCTGTCAGCTGGCTGTCAACATTCCGATTCAGGAAGTGTTGGCAGCCATTTTGTCCCTCGGTAGAACCGAGGGACAGAAACAAGTGCGCAAAGCGCAAAAAGGGGGCAGGGTAGAAACACCCTGACCCCCTAGGTCTGCTCAGGGGGTCCCACAAGGACCCCCTGGGCAGAAAAAAGATTTTTTTTTTTTTTTTTAAATCGGCGGGATGCGCTTAGGGTGCGCGTATCCCGCCGAGAAAAAAAAAAGAAACAAGTGCGCAAAACGCACAAAGGGGGCAGGGTAGAAACACGCTAACCCCCTAGGCCTGCTCAGGGGTCCCACAAGGACCCCTGGGCAAAAAAGCATTTTTTAAAAAAAAATCGGCAGGATGCGCTCAGGGTGCGCGAATCCTGCCGAAAAAAAATCGAAGCGCGGTCTCCCGCGCTCGATGTTAATTGGCCCTTGGGTGGCCCAAGTCCCGGGGGCATGGTGGGGGGGATAATTTAATGTGTGGGGGCCTCAAAGGGCCCCCAAGCCCCGGGGACCGCCACCCCCGGGGCTTTTTAAAAATGGTGCGGGAGGGCTCTGAGCCCTCCCGCAGCCCCGAGGACCACCACCTCCCGGGGCTTTTTTTAATTGAAAATAAAACCAGTGTGGGGGGCTCCAGCCCCCACACGCCCGGGACCGCCACCTCCCCGGGGCTGTCTACTGAATGGGAGGGGGCCGCGCGGCCCCCTCCTGGAGCTCTTGATGGCCCTGGGGACCACCACCCCCAGGGCCGGCTCCTGCAGTGTCCCGGGGTGCCTACCCCGGGACACTGTAGTTTGCTATGGCAGGACGGGAGCCTCGCAGCTCCCGTCCTGCCATAGCAAACTGCTTTGGATATTGGAAGAGAGAGCAGGGAAACCTGCTCTCTTCCAATATCCAAAGCGATTGCTTTTCCACATGGGGAGCAGCATGTCAGCTGCTCCCCATGTGGAACAGCAATGCCGGCTCCCAAGGGACGTGGGGAGCCGGCGGGACTGTGGGGGATTGGGGACCCCCCACAGTCCCTAACGGAGAGGGCCAGCCCGGGGGATGGGGTCCCCGGGGCAAGTAGTGGCTCGGGAGGGGGCCACGTGGCCCCCTCCTCTACAAATTAAATTTTAAAAAAAGAAAAAAACAACGTAAAGGCCGGCCCCGGGAGATGGGGTCCCCGGGGCCTTAAATGGCCAGAGGAGGGGGCCACGCTGCCCCCTCAAAATAATAAATATAGAGGCCATGCCCGGGGGATGGGGTCCCCGGGGCCAATACAGGCCCAGGGAAGGGGGCCACGCGGCCCCCTTCCCGTTTTTTTTTATTAAAAATTAAAAAAAGGGGTAAGGCCCTGGGGGATGGGGTCCCCAGGGCATAAAAACAGGAAAAAGGAAGGGGGGCCACACAGCCCCCTTCAGGGGACAAAATTATTATTATTTTTTTTAAACGATCGGGCCCGCAGGCCCCGCCCCTTCCTTCACCACTCTGCAAACACGCCCCTGGCGCGTTTGCAGAGGGGAACGAATTCCCCTTGAATACTGGGGGTCCCTGGGGGCCAACTAGCCCACCAGGAACCTCCAATATGCGCCAGGGGGCTGCGTTGCAGAAACGTGTAGAGAGGCCACACCCCTTTTACACCTCTCTGCAACGCAGCTCTGTGGCGCTTTTTGGAGGTATATGGTGGGCTAGTTGGACTCCGGGGACCCTCAGGATTCAAGGGGACTTAATCCCCAACTTAAAACGCGCCACGGGGCGCGTTTGCACAGTGGTGAAGGGAGGGCGGGGCTTCAGGTGACATGTGTGCAAACAGGCCCCGTGGCGCGTTTTAAGATGGGGAATTAAATCCCCTTCAATCCTGAGGGTCCCTGGGGCCAACTAGCCCAACAGGTACATCCAGAAAGCGCCACAGAGCTGCGTTGCAGAGAGGTGTAAAAGGGGTGTGGCCTCTCTACACGTCTCTGCAACGCAGCCCCTGGCGCATATTGGAGGTTCCTGGTGGGCTAGTTGGCCCCTAGGGACCCTCAGGATTCAAGGGGACTTAATCCCCCAACTTAAAACGCGCCACGGGGCGCGTTTGCACAGATGTAACCTCAGGCCCCGCCCCCTCCCTTCACCATTGTACAAATGTTCCTCTAAAATCAGCCGAAATACGAATTCCGATTTACTCACCTGTTATCAGGAGAGACCTCAGTGCTGCATCTTTCGGCCCAGTACTGATCCTCAAAAGTAATTTTAACCGTACTTACCAGTAACTTGAATTTCCTTCCATAGGATATCATTGCCTGCTTTTTGCTGAAAAAGTTTCTAAGTGTTGATTTTTGAAACATACAAGTATTCCTCTTAAATCAGCCGAAATACGAATTCCGATTTACTCACCTGTTATAAGGAGAGACCTCAGTGCTGTATCTTTCAGCCCAGTACTGGTCCTGAAAAGTAATTTTAACCGTACTTACCAGTAACTTGAATTTCCTTCCATAGGCTAACATTGACTGGTTTCACTTGGAAATTCTTCTAAGTGTGGAGTTTTGGAACTTTAAAATATTCCTCTAAAATCAGCCGAAATACGAATTCCGATTTACTCACCTGTTATCAGGAGAGACCTTAGTGCTGCATCTTTCAGCCCAGTACTGGTCCTGAAAAGTATTTTTAACCGTACTTACCGGTAACTTGAATTTCCTTCATAGGCTAACATTGACTGGTTTCACTTGGAAATTCTTCTAAGTGTGGAGTTTTGGAACTTTACAATATTCCTCTAAAATCAGCCAAAATACGAATTCCGATTTACTCACCTGTTATCAGGAGAGACCTCAGTGCTGCATCTTTCAGCCCAGTACTGATCCTGAAAAGTAATTTTAACCGTACTTACCGGTAACTTGAATTTCCTTCATAGGCTAACATTGACTGGTTTCACTTGGAAATTCTTCTAAGTGTGGAGTTTTGGAACTTTAAAATATTCCTCTAAAATCAGCCGAAATACGAATTCCGATTTACTCACCTGTTATCAGGAGAGACCTCAGTGCTGCATCTTTCAGCCCAGTACTGATCCTCAAAAGTAATTTTAACCGTACTTACCAGTAACTTGAATTTCCTTCCATAGGATATCATTGCCTGCTTTTTGCTGAAAAAGTTTCTAAGTGTTGATTTTTGAAACATACAAATATTCCTCTAAAATCAGCCGAAATCCGAATTCTGATTTACTCACCTGTTATCAGGAGAGACCTCAGTGCTGCATCTTTCAGCCCAGTACTGGTCCTGAAAAGTAATTTTAACCGTACTTACCAGTAACTTGAATTTCCTTCCATAGGCTAACATTGACTGGTTTCACTTGGAAATTCTTCTAAGTGTGGAGTTTTGGAACTTTAAAATATTCCTCTAAAATCAGCCGAAATACGAATTCCGATTTACTCACCTGTTATCAGGAGAGACCTCAGTGCTGCATCTTTCAGCCCAGTACTGATCCTCAAAAGTAATTTTAACCGTACTTACCGGTAACTTGAATTTCCTTCATAGGCTAAGATTGACTGGTTTTCAGCAAAAAAGTTTCAAAGTGTTGATTTTCACAAACTACAAATATTCCTTAAAAATCGTCTGTATGACTTAAACACATTTTTTCAACTGTTTACAGGAGATGCACCAGTGCTGGATCCAGGATCCAACACTGAGTAAGAAAAAGTAACGATAACAGTTTTTACCTGCTAAGTGAATTTCCTTCCATAGGATAACATTGGTGATTCTATGAGAAAAAGTTTCTAAGTGTCAACTTTTAAAATACAATAATATTCCTTAAAAATCACGACTGTAACCAAAACGCTTTTACTCAACTGTTTACAGGAGATGTACCAGGACTGAATCTAGGATCCAGTCCTGTGGTTACAAAAGTAATCCATAAAGTAACTAATTGCATTTAACTAGAAATTCACATTGAGCTGAATGTTGCATTGTGTTTGAAAATGTGTTGCCCATTGCAACAACTGTAACTACTGTACTTAAAAGTCTATTGCCTATCTGCAAAGTATTTAAACTAAAGTAATTCATTCTGAGAAAGTATTTTTTGTAATGTAATGTATAATGTAATTACAATGTAATTTAAAAAATAAAATATGTAAAAAAAAATTGTTTCTAAAAATGTAGTAAATCAGTATGAAAAAAATTAATATAACAATTAATACATTTAAAAATTGTCATTTACAAAACCTTTGAAATTCACTGAAAAAACCGTAGGTTTCAGGCACGTTATAGTTAGAAATTAGCATTTAAAAAACCTTTGAAATTCACTGACAAAACCATAGGTTTCAGACACGTTATAGTTACAAATTAGCATTTAAAAAACCTTTGAAATTCACTGAAAAAACCATAGGTTTCAGACACGTTATAGTTACAAATTAGCATTTAAAAAACCTTTGAAATTCACTGAAAAAACCATAGGTTTTAGGGACAGTTTTAGTTACTTGGACATTGCACTCGTACAAAACCCGTGAAATTCCCCGTTATAGTTAGTTCAGCTAACTATAACTCGCGCCTCGCAATGCACTGCTGATGACGTCACATATTACATCACTCATGACATGGTCAGTGACATCACTGATGACATCACTGATGACATCACTGATGACATCATCCACGTGATAATCTGATGCACCTCCTCACACCCTAATATAACCTTTGATACACCCACTCTAAATTACAGACTGCCATTCGCAAAACCATAGACACTCCAACACCAATAACTACATACCCACTCACTGATTCTTAGGTCTACACACACACATCCACTCACTCACCCGTACAGTCACTCATACTTACGGTCACTCAGTACAGGACTATCATATGCACTCTTACTCCTATATAGACACTCAAACAACGCCACTCATCCATAGAGATACTCACACACCTAGTCAGTCATGCAAATAATTAAACACACTGCCATTTACTCACCTATACAGTTATACACACACCAGCTCACTTACTCATACAAATAGTAGCACATTGTTACGCTCTTATACAATCACAGATACAAGCACACACTCATCCATACAGCCACTATCACAATCACTCACTCTTGCTTATAGCTATTTATATACTCCAACACACATATATACTGCCTTTCACATATGTAGTTACTCACACATGTACCACTGGGACATACATTCACTCACTAACACACTCTTACACACACTTACCCACCCATACAGTCTATCACAGATGCACTCTTGAAACCATCCACCCAGTGAATCACCCACTCACACATCTATGCACAGAGTTGCACACACCCCTCCCACACAAACACTCAGGCACCCATACAGATACTCAGACAAGCATTCAATAACTCATATAGACACTCATTTAGCTATTCACAAACACATGCAGCCACTTACACAGCAACAGACAGACGGATACAGACATTCACCCAGTTTAGTCACTAACCCATGCATTCAGTAAGATACGTTAAATCACTCACTTATAGAGTCAGTCACGCACCTACTAAATCATCCATACAGACACTTACACACCCACTCATTCTTCAATACGTCTTTTCCTATATATATTAAAAATATTTAAACTTTACAGAAACACACAGTCACTGGATGATGTCATCAGTGATGTCATTCGAGATGTCATCAGTGATGTCATCAGTGATGTCACTGACCATGTCATGAGTGATGTAATATGTGACGTCATCAGCAGTGCATTGCGGGGCGCGAGTTATAGTTAGCTGAACTAACTATAACGGGGAATTTCACGGGTTTTGTACGAGTGCAATGTCCAAGTAACTAAAACTGTCCCTAAAACCTATGGTTTTTTCAGTGAATATATATATATATATATATATATAAAAATTGTGTTTATATAGCGCTTGAAATGGCTGACGGCTGCTTCACAGTGCTCTTCAAGACAGTAGTTAATGACTGGGGTTGGCTACATGTCTAGTGTTGAAAAATTAGTACCAGAGTCTAAAAAAAAAGTTCTATGGCCCAACCGGCAACCACCGACACAATTTAAGCACTAAGTTGAACCCTGTTGAGCCGGAGATTCAAGACTGTGAAGAGACCACATTGAGACCAGGTCAGCTCGCTAGTTGTTGCTGATGAGGGAATGAGAGAAATAAAGGCAAAGAAATTCTCCCCAAGTGCATCTTATTTAAAGATCACGTTTGACCCATTTACAAAATCACTCTGTGTGAAACAGGAATGTTGTTGAGAAAATATTTTTGCCCTGAGGAAGCGACAAATTATAATGTATGAAATCGTGCAACACGTGTTGACAAACTAGCAAAATGGTTGCATGCTGGAATAGCAATAACAAAAATGTTACCACTGTAATGTATGGAATTGAAAAGAGCCAAGTAAGAAATAGTGCATGGTAGGGTAAGGGTTAACATTCCATCGCTCTGCTTAATATTCCAAAATGTGAACAACATACTTTGTCCTAGAGAGAATTCACTGATTAGGGGAAGACTATGAATCATCTCCTTCTCCAAATTGCATTTTCTAAAAAGGTCTGGAGAATTCTGTCAAGTAAATGTATGCGCCTTTTTAAAAAAAAATCAAAACCCCATCCAGACTGAGAGCTTGCATTTTGCATGAGAAGCACTCTGCTCTTTCTGGGCTCAGATGTACAGGATGCTGCAGTTCTAATTACAAACGCTCAAACTATGTTTTTTTGGCTCTTCGTGGAGATATCCCTTTATGGGCTGCACATCAGTGTTTAATTTGTGCTGGTGGTTGCAGGTGGTGGGTGACCGAACTAATTTTTAGGTGCCAGGACTATCATGAGACGTTGATCTAGAGTAGGAGAGAGAAAATCAGAAAAGACAGAAAGCAGGAGGAAGAGAAAAGCATGAAAAACAGGGACGTGGGAGACAACAGGGATGTCATAGAACATGTAAGAGTGGGATAAAAAAACAGGAAGTTTATAGTGGTGGACAAAAGAGACAAGAATCAAGAATCCTCAGGCTTCTTATTCTGCAGTCTTAGGGTCTGCACATCCAGCAACCATAAAAGCGGTGGCGAGGGTTGAGGGGCCAAGGGTGCAAAGCAATGCTTAATTTTTGTTGAGGGTTCCAGGTGAAGGGCACCAGCACTCATTTTCGGAGACCAGGGCTTGATTTTCATCATCAGGCTTTGACTCAGAGCAAGAGAAAGAGAGAAAGAGGAAGCTAAGGGAAAAGAACGAGGAAGAGAAAGACAGGAAAATATTGACCAAGGTAAAAAGCATGAAAGAAAAAGACCTCGTAAGAGTGATAAAGAAACAGGAAGTGTAGGGTAGTGGAAGAAAAAGGTGGGAGGTGGACTCAAAACTAAGCAGCCTTGGTATTTAGTGCCTGAGATAAACTTTGGGCCTTTGCACTTATGTTGTTGCAGATAAAGCACAGAGTATACTGGAGGGCTCCTGAAGGAGTGGTAGAGTGAGAGTGGTAACATCACATTAGAGTCTGAGGGTGCAGCCGGAGGAATGCAAGATGAAGAAGGAGGTGTCTTGGAACAACGGCAGAGGTTGGAGAGTACAGAAGAGCTATGAGGTTTCAGAAGGATGAGTCTGAGGGGGAGCAGGAATTTCACAGTGGTTTTGGATGACAGTCAAGCAGAAGGAGTGCAAGCGTGCATAAGGAAATGTGTGGCAAGAGGAATCTGATGATGCTGCAGAAGGCGTCCTAGGATGCATCTAGACGAATGTAAGAGTACGTCAGGAGACATTTCCGCAGGATTTGTCCCCGGGTGCAAAAGGAGGGGAGGAAGAGAGGAGCAGGATGAAAATGAGGATGCAAGGGAGGGTTCTGACAGTGCAACAGGAGACAGAGGATTTATCAGGAACAATGTAAGGTTGGAGAGGATGGAGTCTGATAGTGCAGCAAGGGGAGAGCGAGAGTGGCATAAGCACAATGAGGGTTTAGAAGAAACATTCTCAGGTGACAACAGGAGTATGAGGTTATTCCTGGAGAAATGTAAAATTGCAGTCTGAAGAACCTAAAGGAAAGAGGAGCATGAAGGGAGTGTGAAGGTGCATAAGGAGTAGTCTATGGATGCAGCATGCAGAGTGAGGTTATGACACAAGGGTTCTGATGTTGCCTCAGCAGGATTGCAAGGTTGCTGTAGGCCAAGGACTAGGAAGCAGCAGGAGAGGTCTGAACATGAGGCAGAAGATGTTTGATCATTCATCAGAAGGGATCTGAGGGGGGGGGCGTGGCTTGCGCGCAAGATAGATGGCGGTGTTTTTCGGACCTGGCGAGTGACGGCGTTATGACGACGGGATTTTCCTAGGCAAACACACGGCGTACGCTCCCTATCTTCTACGAGCAGATGTCGGAGCTGTTGCTGCACCCGCGGAGGTGAATTGCAGAGTTTCTCCCGACGAAGAACTGAAGTTGTGGCGCTCTTTTCTCCCGCAACCGGACAGAGGCGTCGGCCGCCATTTTGTGAATGTTCGCGACCTGAGGTACGCGCGCATGTAACGCGCGGCCTATTTTCTTGAAGTCTCAAGTTTCTGCACAGAAGGCGGCACTGTTGGACTATTCTGAGGTAATAGAGTCTTTTACGGACGCCTCATTTGCATTGCTGTATGCTCGAGTCCCATTGTGTTACATGAGGATAGCTTCTGCGCCATACGTGGGGTGGAGGGCAGTCATTCGTGTCCACACTACAAAGCAGGATATGGAGTATGTATCAAAATACACTGACTGAGACTGAACTGTTTTGAGCTATGTCCATGGGTAATCTACAGCATATCAGCATGCTATGCTGGAATCCTTCCAGGTTGTGATTTGATGGGCGCTATCCGAATCCTCCCAGCTCAGTATTCACCTTATGTTTGAATAGCTCCCACTTTACAACTTTCTTCATAGACTGTTTCCGTTTCCACTTTTTTCTCTCGATTGTAAATGACTTTACATATAAAACGTGGTTCATCTCAATTTCCTTCAATTAATACTCAGTCACATGTGCGCTTTTCAAATATCTTTATTCAATTGTTCGATGTATGCCACAATTTCTATGTTATTCAACTTATGTTATTCTTCTTTCAAATGATATTAATGACATGAGCAGTTGTGCTATTGAATTTCAATAATTGTGAGAGCTCGGAATGAAACATTTTCGTCAGTGTTATTTCTAACACACATCTCTGGTCTAAAACATCAAACTGCTTCATTTTTCAAAATGGAAATGTCTCAAGTTTCCTCACCTAAAATGGTGTCTCCATCTCCTGTTGCAGCCTCTTCAGCAGTTACTAAAGTAACCTCTAAAAGACCGAAAAAAGATCCCCCCTCACCGCCAAAGCAGACCTAATCGGTCTCCATGGATCTACTTTTGGAGGAGATCCGAGCCTTAAGACCATTTGTTGAAGAAACCAATACCAAAATACAATTCCTCACAGATGGTTGGGAGAAACTAGAAGAAAGAGTTATCAAGGTTGAGCATAATGTTGAGACGCTGAATTCATCATACGCTAAAACAGAAGTTCTTCATTCTCAAGTCACAGCTCTGCAGAAACAGGTTGAAAACCTTGAAAACAGGAATAGGAGGAATAACCTCCGCATCTATGGCATAGTAGAAGGTTCAGAAGGGCCAGACGCAATTTCCTTCTTCCAAAGAGTTTTACCAACAATGCTTAATTTACCTGAAGGCACCACTCTCAATATTCAACGCGCACACCGTCTCGGTCCGACGCACTCAGCTTCTTCCAGCATAAGGAAACCGAGAGGATTTATCCTGTACTTTTTGGAATTCACAGATCTTCTCAAAGTTCTAAAAGCAGCCAGGCTCATGAAACGGATCTCTTTCTCAGGACACCAACTATTCTTCTCACAAGACTATGCTAAACCCACAGCAGATCGACGCAGAGAGTTCCTTGCAATGAGACCAGCGCTTCGTTCCATTGGAGCTCGTTTTGGTTTGTTTCATCCCTGCATTTTCAAAGTTACCTTCAACAATAACACCACAGTATATGAAGACCCAACCAAGTTAAAAGGTTTTCTCAATATTCATTCTTCAAACCGAATGGACACCATGAGTACTCAGTTCAATTGAAAAGTTGTTGTATGGTTTAACTCTAGGCAGTTTCTTTTACTAATGTTCTCCTTTTATATTTTGTGCTTCTTTATTTAACTATGTAACCCAGGTTACATAAAGCTGTTTTGGATGGCATGTTTTAGTATATATTTTTAAATTTTAGGTTACTAGTTTGTAATTTGCCTTCCTCTATTATAATATCTTATAGTATAATTTGATAATGTTAACTATATCTTCTTTTTACAGGTTTCGTTTCAGTCTGTCCAATTCGTACGTCATATATGTTGTTTCATCCTGAAGTCTTCCCTGCCTCATTTCGTGAAGTCTGGACGTCCCATCGTTCCGTGTGGCCTCACCCCCTCCCCACCCCATTCATTGTTTTGAGTTCTATGTAGGTATGTTCTCTTTACTCTTATTTTTTCTTATTGCATTCGCATCATTTTTATTTCTTTACCCTTCCTGTTCCCAGTTTTTTATTTGTACATTGTTTCCTTCCTTCCTTATATCCTTTTGTATTTCACGTATATATGTATTATCTTCATACCCAATTTTCTTATATTCATCATTCCTTCCTACATTGTGTCCTTTATCTCTTTCTCTTCTTTTATTTTATTCTTTCTTTCTTCTTATATTGGTTTTCACATCTATTATCTTCGTACATATTATAAACTTTCTTCAAAGCCTTTATTTTTCGATTACTGTTGATTTTCTTGAAAAAGCTATTTTTAACGTACATACTTTTACTGGTCCACTTATGTCTTTAATTCTTCTAATCGATACATGTCTCTAAAATGTATCTCATGGAATGTCAGAGGCTTGAATTCCCTATTAAAAGACAGAGAGTCCTGTCCCACTTATCAAAGTTAGACGCCAATATCGCATTTTTGCAAGAAACTCACCTTACTGAAAGCGAGTCACTAAAGCTTCAAAGAAATTGGGTTGGTGAGGTTTTTTCTCGCCAGGAGACGGGAAAAGAAATGGGGTTATAACTCTCTGTCACAAGGCATTGAAGGCGCAGCTTGTTTCTCAGGAGGCTGACACTGAAGGTAGATGGATTTTCACAAATTTATTGTTAGGGACGACCTCACTATCCCTACTTAACATTTATGCTCCTACTAATGGTGATGCAAGCTTTTGGACACGCATTTCTCAATTATTACTCAAGTATCCGACAGATAATTTCATCCTTGCAGGCGACTGTAATCAAGCGATGGATCCGTTTCTTGATAGAAACTCTAGTTCCCACTTTCACTCAAATGCAGTGCATAAAGCTTTCATACAGACTATTAAACAAAGAAATGTATTAGACTCATGGCGCCTTTGCAACCCATCCACAAGAGAATACTCCTTCTTCTCCCACCCACACCAGACTCAATCCCGAATTGACCACATTTTTCTTTCACGAAACGTTGCCCAATCCTTACGCTCTGCTGATATAGGTCCCATACTTATTTCAGATCATGCACCTGTTTCGATCCACCTAGACCTTTTGAATCATTCCACATCAACGAAAAAGTGGCGTTTTAATAACTCTTTACTTCTCGACCATAAGTTTAATTCATCTTTTGTTTCCTTCTCTCAAGAGTTCTTCTCTATTAATCTAACGGAAGATCTATCCTTTCATACTATATGGGAAGCTTTTAAAGCCACTGCTAGGGACTTCATTATTAGATTTGTATCAAACAAACGCAAAGATTTCCGCAAATCCCATAATACTCTTCTTGATAAAATCAAAAGCTCGAACATTCTTTTTATACTTCTAAGTCAAAAGATTCTCTTAAAGACCTCATTAATGCGAAGATAGCATTCAATGAAGCGACTACTAAACAGGCTTCCTTATATCTACTAAAATCCTCTGCAAAGTATTATGGAGGCCAGAATAAATCGGGCAAACTCTTAGCTAATTATTTAAAAATTAAACAACAAAAACTTCATATTGGCTCCATTATAGATGACAATCAAATACCAAAACTCAAAGACCCTGACATTCTTCAAGAATTTGTTCACTTCTACAAATCCCTTTATACACCAGAAAATACACCTCCTGATACAGATATCTCCCAATACTTTTCCACTATTCAAAAACACATCAATCCCCAACTGGATCTATCATCACTGGTATCTGATCTCACACAAACAGAATTATTCAATGCTCTACAGACTCTTAAA
This sequence comes from Calotriton arnoldi, assembly GCA_963921515.1. Classification (NCBI taxonomy): domain Eukaryota; kingdom Metazoa; phylum Chordata; class Amphibia; order Caudata; family Salamandridae; genus Calotriton; species Calotriton arnoldi. The sequence goes on along the minus strand of CAWUFW010003162.1, from coordinate 1,373,434 downwards.
AAAGACAAAGCCCCTGGCCCTGACGGCTTTACAGTGGAATTTTATTTACACTTTGCTCATTTATTACTCCCACATTTACACACTCTTGTTTCTTCCTTCATAGCCTCAAATAAATCCATTGGTTCTTTCTCTGAAGCTTTGATCTGTCTATTACTGAAAACCGATAAAGACCCACGCTTTTGTAAAAATTATAGACCCATTTCCTTAGTCAATGTGGACTATAAAATATTCTCCAAGGCTTTAGCTTTAAGACTAGAACCACATCTTCCCCTAATACTTGGCAAGGAACAATCAGGTTTTGTCAAAGGACGAAATATTACCGATAACACACGTTTATTCTTCGACATTATCTCCAAATCATCACATTACTCCGATTCACTAGCAGCAATTGCATTAGATGCAGAGAAAGCTTTTGATCGGGTTTACTGGCCATTTATATTCCACGTTCTTAAGTGGTTCGGTTTCGGACCAAAAATGATATCCCTAATTGCCTTACTTTACTCAGAGCCCAAAGCTGCGATCTCAGCTAATGGTCTTATCTCTCCCTACTTTAATCTTAAAAGAGGAGTTCGTCAAGGTTGTCCCTTATCACCCTTTCTTTTTAATTTAGCTTTAGAACCATTCCTGTCAAAAATCCGCCAAAATCAATCTATCACCGGCTTTGTCTCAGACCCCCGACAAATTAAATTAGCAGCATATGCTGATGATATTTTAGTCTTTCTCTCCCAACCACAGTCTTCACTCACAGCCTTTTTAGGAGAAGTGGAAGATTACGGTCTAGTGTCAGGATATAAATTAAACAGAGGGAAGTGCGAGATATTACCTTTAACTAAATATACCTTCAAAGATGATTTTAAGATCTCTAACTTCACCTGGAATTCTAAACATATCAAATATCTAGGCATCTGGTTCTTGTCCTCTATTAAAACATCCATCTCTCTAAACATAGATAAATGTCTTGACAAACTTAAGGCACTAACCACAAGATGGCATCCCTTACATCTATCTTGGTGGGGTCGTTTAGACACAATTAAGATGATGCTGACACCTTTAGTTCTATACATTCTCTCTAACACACCAATTTCCATTCCATCTAATTCTTTTAAAAGAATCAATTCCATTCTCACCTCTTTTTTATGGAATGGTAAAAAACCAAGAATGGCATTACAGAAATTAACAAGACCAAAATCCGAAGGTGGAGTTAACTTCCCCCACTTCTCTAATTACCACAAAGCCTTCCAACTTAGACAATTATCACACTGGATCAATACTCAATCCGAAAATAGGCCTCTTTGGGTTGATCTCGAACTTTCTTTTTTAACCCCTTTCTCATTCCAGGAATATCTTTCCTTTACCCAAAAACCACAAAAACTTTCTACTCCCATACTTAAACAATCATGTAAACTATTATCTATCGCACCCCATTTAGTTACACACAACTCAGATTCTTTTCTTAATTCCACAATTTGGCATAATAAACACATCCTTATCAAAGGGAAACCTATACACTGGAAGGTTTGGAGGAACAAGGGTCTACTTTGGGTACACCAATTTTTTGATCTAGGCTCACCCATTCCATTCACACAAATACAAACTTTATATCAGTTACCCTTCTCCTTTAAATCAAAATTTCTGACCTTGCAGAAGGTATTAATTGAGGCATATGCTAAACTTCAAACCTTACCCTCTACACAATCCCAACCTCTCTTCCCATGGCATCATCTTCTACTCATAAACCCCAAAGCTTCGAACATTTATTCTCATCTAATGGAACCTCCTGAGAACAGACAGAAGACCAAACTAGAACTCTCATGGGAATCCGATCTTAAAACAAATTGGCCTGTGACTTTGTGGAATAAAATCTGGTTAAAACTCAGGAAATCTTCTAGAGCCGCTAGCACAACACAAACACTTTTCTTTCTTTACAATCGATTGTTTTTCATTCCAATGTATCTTAATAAGATACATAGCACAAACCCTAACACATGTTGGTCATGGTCCCAAAGTGAAGCAGACCTTAAACACATGCTATTTACATGCACACATGTCTTTCAGTTTTGGGAAAAAGTCTGGCACCAAATTAATATCATTTTTCATACTACAGTGCCCTTATCCCTCACCAACATTTTCCTAGGTAGTTTAGCACCGGAATGGGACAAAAGTCACTCCCAGCTCAGACTCATCGACCTGTTACTGGCTGTAGCGTTTCAACAGATTTCAAAACATTGGAAAGACTCCTCCAAATTGTCCTATTTAGCGTGGTGGTACGCAGTATGTCATAATCACCGCCTAGATACAGCTCTAGTCCACCCTATCTCCCTAGCTATGAAAAGGTTACACCTCTGGTCCCCCCTTATAGACTTTCTAAACACAGCAGCAAAAAACGCTTCCTCCCCTGAGCCTTCGATACAAGAAGTTACCAAGCCTCCCTGACTCCCTAATGTTTATTTGTATATAATTCTACCTACTTTATCAATCCCTATAGTATCCCCTTTAATTTTATATATGGACATATGCAGCTATATGTATTGCTTCTGAATTTATGAATGTATTCATATTATCTTCTACGTTACACTTTAATGCCTTGAAGGTTTTTTATATATTAACAACACTCTCAAGTATTCCTTCATGCTTTCAGATATTGTTAAATAACTGTTTGTACGAAATATTGTTTATGTAATAATTTTAATTCTTCAATAAACCTTTATTTGAACTTAAAAAAGAAGGGATCTGAGGATGCAGAAGGCAAAGCTTTTGGAGGGAGGGGTGGAGAAGAAGCCACATGGTTGGGCTAGAGGTTTGAGTGAGTGACAGGAGTCATCTTAGGGTGCAATGTAGAAGTCTGAGGAGACAGCTGGAGCAGGAGTGAAGGTGCATTAAAAGGAGATAAGGGAACGTCAGGTGGAGTAGATGGGTAGAATAGGAAGGATAAGATTGCAGCAGGAAAGATCTGCAGATCTGGCAGTAGTTGATTGAGAGAGCAGCAGGAACACCTCAGAATGTGGAAGGAGCTTGTGTCAGGACAGGCCATCTGAGGATGTCATGTTACAAGGAACTTCTACGATACAATAAGATTGATTAAAAGGTTAGAGGGTGTGAGGTGAGAAATTGTGCTAATGAAAACCATGTGCGTATGGCAAAATACACAAGACTTCGAGATGGGTTTCTGGATTCCATAAATATTTACAATTATGAAAGGTGTCTAAAGGTGTAAGTACAAGTTGGAGGATGTAAACAGGCATGTAAGTTCTGATGGAGATCCAGTTGGTGTAATTGAGAGGCTGTCAATATAATTGGGAATTGTAGTATTTGCTTTTAATGAAGAAAACACTCTGCAGAGCAGGTGAGGTCTTGATGAAAAGATTTCTTCCAAAATAAGTAGATTATAATGACAAGCCCACAAAGAGCAGGCAGGAGCAACTGGAGACACCGCTGTCCAGTAAGGAATCAAAGATAAGAATCCCCCAATGGACAACAGTAGGAACCAGGGTAACAGAATGCAAGCATTCATGCCATTCAAAAGAACACATGCCATTAAAGAAATACAACATACTTAAATACAACACATTTAAAAGGATACAACATCTCCCTTTTTTATTCAACAAAAATAAATTCAATTAAAAAATAAAAAGATAAAAACTATGAATTCCAAAAGACAATTCTAGTAAGGACATTTCTGAAAAACAAAACTAGTATAGATAATAATCTCTAAACTTAGCAGGCAAACCAGTTTTCTCCTTGAAGTACCTGTCAAAGAGCTAGAAATGAAAGAGTTAGAAGACTCATCAGCACCCGCAGTGTGAGAAGACGTTTCATCTGACACATTATCCTCAGATACATTACCCTGGGACACAACATTATCCTCAAATACATTATCCTGGGACACATCATCCTCATTATCATTTTGAGAACTGTGCATTTCTACTAGGTCATCATCACTTGTACTCAAATTCCTGGCATTAAACTTTGTACCATTAGCATCAAACTCCCAAGTAGTACAGTCATCTTCAACTTCACCATGCACATGTTTCACTTTCTCTATTAACTCTTTTTGAAAGGGTCTGATACTGACAACAGCTCCCTTATTCCACCACTCTCGATTTTTCAACAAAACAGCAATTCAAGTAACCCTCACGGCTTGTGTAGGATCAGGGAAATTGGCTTCCCCTTTTTTAGCCTTTTTGGGTTTATTGACTTGAACCCAATCTCCAACAGAAAATTCTCTAGTTTTTGAGCATGTGGTCTATCTATCTCTACACTTGTGGTTTTGTACCTGCGTTCAAAATGTTCCTAATACATTCATCCACATTGCAATGATTTTGCAAACCCTTTGTTACCGAATGTTGACTTGAAAGCTTATCCCAGTGTGGAACAAGATCCATTTCATTACCTTTTAATAAGAATAATGGTGACAATCCCAAGATCAAATGAGGAGTATTAAGATAACTGCAGACGTTCTCATGCATGCAATTGCTTGTGTACATCAATTTTAGATGCCAATGTAGTATGTATGCCTTCTTTGAAAAATTTGTTAGACCTTTCCACTTAACCATTAGCAGCTGGAAAGTAAAGCGGTGTCTTCTCATGTTTAATACCATGCTTGCTTAAAAATTCTATCATTTTCCGTGAGATAAAATGAGTGCCATTGTTAGATACGAATATTTGTGGTATACCTTTAATAGAAAAAACTTTCTCCAAAAATTCAGTTATTACATTAGTTGTAGGCATTGACACAAACTCATGAGAAACCCCTTTTGAATAGTAATCCGTGAGAACAATCAAAAACCTCATATTTTTCTGCAACATCTTAAATGGTCCAGAAAAATCCATAGTCAGTTTAACCCACTGCTGTGCAGGTAAAGGATTCACTCCTGTTTTGGACTTGTTAAGCTTCAATTGATAATTGGATACCAAACAATCAGGACATTTATTCACATCCTCCTCAACAAAAACATCCATGCCTGGCCACCAATAATATTTTCTTAGAAGTTTCTTTGTACCAGACATGTCTGAATGACCATCATGTGTCACCCGAATCAATTTTTCTTTCATTGTTGCTGGTGGCACTAAATGGCTTTGTCTTGTCACTAAACCACTTTCAATGGAAAATTCAGCAGAAACTTGCTGGTATGGTGCAACACATTTTTGCGAATTTTAATTATTGGCTAATCTTTTAAAATGTAGTCTTTTACCTGATGCAGTACAGCTTCTCCTTCATATGCATGCACCCATTCTTTTTCACTGATGCATCCTACATTGTGCATTGAAGCATCTATTACTGAAACAACACACCGATCTTCCTGATTTATTGTGCAATCTGACTCATCTTTAAGTGGCATGCAAGATAAACAATCGACCCTGAAATTCTTACCTCCAGGTAGATATTTGATAGGGGTGTGCGGAACTTGCAGAGTTTTTCTTGATGGAAATCAGTGGAGTTACCTAAAAATTTCAAGAGATTTCACGAGATGCGGATTTCCAGTCCATCGTGCTACTAGCGTTACTTTTTAAGGCTGGGAGCTTGTCCCGTGCTGTAAAATCAGCATGAACTGCACCATGCAGCGCACCAGAGGATGCTGCTTCTTCTGCCGCTCGAGCAGATTTTCTATGTGAACTGCAACTTTCGCAACATGAGCGGCAACTTTCTCACTGTCAGTGGTAGTGACCTACAGGGGCTACCTGCATTGAGAAATCTCGCCGGAGGCAGACTAGGTCTAGTTTTTTTCTCACTCACTCTCCCAAACTCCGTGCTCCAAGCGAAGCGCGGAGTGGGCAAAACTCCGTGGGTGGAGCAGAATTTACCCCCTCACCCTTAATATTTGATTACAAAATTATATTCTGGTAATTTGGACAAAAGCCTCACCCATCTAAATGAAGCCAGCCCTGTCCCTTTTCCATTCATAAGATATATTAATGTTTTTTGATCAGTTAGCAAATGAAAACAATTCCCCCAGAGATAAACTTTAAATGTTTCTACAGCCCATGCACAAGCCAGTGCCTCCCTTTCAATAGTACTGTAGTGGATTTCAGATGTATTGAGAGTGCACACCAAATAAAGGCTATGGTGTGTTCCTTCCAATTGTGTGATTGAGTAAGTACAGCACTGAGGCCAACAGAACTGGTATCCACAATTACAGAACACTTATCTATGCTGCGGAAAGGTTGTCCTACAGGAGCAGTTTTAATCATGTCCTTAATCATTTGAAATGCTGTCTGTTGGCCTTTTGACCAAATAAATTGTTCCTTTTTGAGTGTCAAACATCTTGAAGGTTCAACATAAGTGGCATAGCCCCTGAACAAATTGTGCATAATATTCACTGAGGCCTAGAAATGACCTCAGTAGGGGGTGGAGATTTAACAATGGCATCAATGAGATCTTTTTTTGGTTTAATGCCATTCATAGTAATAGTGTGGCCCACGTATTTTAGTTCCTTTACCAAGAAACAAAGTTTTTCTTTGGACAGAGTCATACCTCTTACGCTCAAGATCTTAAGAACATGTTCCAGTGTATCATTATGCTCAGCAATCCTCTTTCCATAAATTAAAATATTTTCCTGAAACGCTTGTACTTCCTTGACATCTTTAACTAATGAGTCCATCAGTTTCTGGAACACACTAGAGGTGGACCCTAGTCTGAAAGGTAATCTTCAAAATTTAGAGGTGCCAAAAGGAGTTACAAATGTGGTCAGGTCTTGCGATCGTTCAGACAAAGAAACCGGATGGTACACTGATATGAGGTCAATGAGTGAAAAATGAGTTGAACCACCAACAGCCATTAACATTTATTGTATCCCCAGTAAAGGATGGAAGTCGACCACAATGTTTTTGTATAGGGAGCATAAGTCACCGCATAGGCGTAAAGTGCCATTTCTCTTTTAGCTAAAACTATTGCTAAAACCCATTCAAATCAGTTGGTTTGATGATGCCGTCCTTGCATAAATCATCCAAAAGATTTCTTAAATCATTCTTTAAACTAAGCCCTGACCTTATGGTTAACTGGTATAGCGTTGGTTTTCAATTTTACTTTATGTATTATGCCGTTAACACATCTCACTTTATTAACAAAAATATCAGAAGAGTTGTTCAGAATCTCAATAACATCTGCTAGAGACTACTTCAACTTAGGCAACAGGTGTTAGAAATGGGGTCTCTAGTTGGCAGAGGTATGCACCCTCTTCAAGTAGGGACCACCACTCTAGTCAGGGTAAGTCAGATACACACCCTAAACTAACCTGCGCTCACCCTCTGGTAGTTTGGCACAGAGCAGTAAGGCTTAACTTAAGAGGCAATGTGTAAAGTACCCGAGCAATGCTTAGTACAGTGAAACAGTGAAAACACCATACAAAATTAATCCACAATAGGTTAGAGAAATAGAGCTTAATTTAACAAAATCAGACCAAAATGACGAAGATCCAATAAGTAGAACCGGAGTTATGAATTTTTATAGAATATCTTGAATTATACTGCTTAGAGTCATAAAGCACCAACCAGGGCTATCTGGTCGCGCTAGACCGGGTCAGATCTGAACAGTCAAGCCGACCGTGATGAAGTGCGGGTCAGATACAAAAGCCACGCAGGTCCCGCTGAAATAGAACCTTCACAGAGAACAAGCGTTGACATCGAGGAGCAGCTGCAAGAAGCAGAGGTGGCGATGCATCATTGTCAATACAAAGGACTGTAGGTGATGCTTTGGCTCTGAGTTACACAGTGGGGTCCTGTGTCGTCGAGCTTTGGGCAATGAAGGCAACGCATCATCATCAAGCCACGCTGTCGGGTCTCACGTTGTAGTCGAGATTCAGCGATGAAGGCAATGCGTCATTGCCGAGCTGCGCTGTTGACGCTTTGGAGACCTCATAGCGGCGATGTGTTGCGTGGAAGGCAAATGTGTTGGTTCCGACCGGCGCAAAGCAGGCGATCCATGGATTTTTGCAGAAACAGTCAGGAAAACCCACCTCGTAAGGCCCAGGACTGATTTGGCACCACTTGGCAGGGCAGGGCTCACAGGTGGCAGAGTCCAGAGGCAGTAGCAGGTATGAATGAAGTATTTGATGCCCATGGGACTTCAGTACAGGAGGAAAGCCAGCAAGCCCTTGGAGTCAATTGATTCTGGGGATGTAGAGCATCAGGTCCAGTCCTTCTCACCACCAGGCAATGGACAGCATGCAGCAGGGTAGCACAGCATAGCAGGAGTCCTCTAATCCATCAGAGCCAGCAGAGTGCCAGTCCTTGCAGCAGCACAGCAGTCCTTCTTCCTGGTAGAGTGTCCTCAGGTTCTGAGTGTACTGAGTTGGTGGTCTCAGGGGTCCAGTACTTATATCCAGTTGTGCCTTTGAACTGGGGGAGACTTCAAAGAGAGGCCTTTGAAGTGCACAAGGTCCCTGCCTTTCCTGTCCTGGCTCCAGACTCACTATGAGGGGGTATGAAGATGTTTGTGTGGATACAGGCACAGCCCTATTTAGGTGCAAGTGTCAGCTTCTTTCTCCCATCTAGCTCAGGGAGGCCCATCATCCTAGTGATGGGCCATCAGGATGTGAATGGCACACCTCACACCCCTTTGTGTGTGATTGTCCAGAAGGAATGCACAAACCCCAGACGCATATTCAGGGAACAGGCAGAGACACAGAATGGTTAAAGTAAGAAAGTGCCAACTTCCTAAAAGTGGCATTTTTAAAATCACTCTTCGCCATAAGTTGTGATTTTAAATTGGGAGTCCAGAGACACAAAAATCAAAATGTCTATGTTGTCCCAATTGAAAATTACACTTATAAAATGGAATAAGGTAATCCTGATGTTAACCTATGGGCAAGATAGGCCTTCCAGCAGTGAAAAATGAATTTAAGAGTTTTTCACTACCTAGACATGTAAAACTTAAAAGTTCATGTCCAACTTTTTAAATACACTTCACCCTGCCCTTAGGGGCTATCTAGGGCCTACCTTAGGGGTGACTTCTTATATGTATTAACAAGCACTGGCATAACCAATAGGTCTCGCCTTTGGGGCCTTATAAGTGTTTAGTTAACAGCACAATATCCTTGGTGCAACAACATCAACTGTTGCATAGCTAAACACTTATAAGGTCCCAAAGGCGAGACCTATTGGCTATGCCAATGCTTGTTTAAACCTGAAGTGCTGCACAAATAAACAGTCTTCAGAAACCACTGGGCACGAAGTTACCAATAACATTGCTAATTGAAATGATGTGTATATATAATAAAAACAGAAGGTCTTTAAACAAGACAGTAAAAGCAGCACATACTGAAGGGGAGTGACCAGCATAAAGTGCCAGAGTGAAAGAGGGCACACCGTTGGGGGCAAGGTGTACGTACATATTACGAAGGGCAATAGCCAGATAAAAGCTAGAATCTTTGGGTGCACAGCATGAGCATCCGCGCCCTTTGTACATCACTTTTAGTAAGGACATTGTGAAGAGCAGGCGAATGGCGGCATGGAAATCCAAAGGGGACAAAAAACACCCGATTCGAACCTTTCCATCAGTAAGCAAATGGGACAAATTTCTAGACAGTAAGTTCAAAAGTTAAGCTGTGGCACAATACCATTTTTAAATGTCTGGAGGCCAAGACTAAAACGGTACAAAAGCACCCACATGCTAAACCACAAATTTCGGCTATTAAATACACCTAACTAATGCGTTCTGAAAAAACAAGCCAGCGAAGGCCTGGTGTAAAAAAGCATTGGCCGCGCGGCCGTGAAAGAGACGCGGCCGCGAAAGTGATCGCGATGCACTTAATGATCCGTGACGGAGGAAAGACAGATGGCGGCTGCGCGCGTGCACGCTCGCGTGAACGCAAGCTTGAGGCCAGCAAAAGCCTGTGGTAGCACTTTCAAAAGCCACTCACTAAATTTCTCGCAGAGCCTTATTGAACCAGTGCAAGAGCTTTGATGTGGCTGGCAGGCTGCAATATTTCCATAAGCACATCACGCTCTACCTCGATGGAGAGTATTTGTAGGCTCAGGACCTCACCTGCACATTTAATTACCAGTAAAAATGTGGCAGTCTTCCATTTAAAGGCTAAATGAGGAGTTCAACTCTGTATCCCACAGGCCTCTTATAAGTTAATGAATAATTGTTATAATAGGAGTAAATCACCCTCATTTCAACCATCATCATCGTCATCATCATCGTAATCGTCATCATTATTTCTGGGTGGTGGCAAGCTTTGATCAGAATCAGAGCTAAAAAGACATTGGAACCACTGAGGGCACATCCGTTCTAGAAGTGAACAGGCTTGGAATCAGGCTGATGGTGACCGGTTATGCTTTTGTGATTTTGAAGCAGACCCTGGAACCGGTACCGGATCCTCTGCCAGTGATGTCAATACCAGCATAGACAAGGGAGACTCTGGCACAAGTCTTGGCACCAGATTGGAAGTTTGTGCCGGAGTCAGTATGGAGAGCGCATCTGCCAGTGGAGCTTGACTGACTGTCCCTGCGCATCCTTGGAGGGCAGATGGAACGCCAAAGAGCCAGAAGAGTGGCAAATAACATGGCCTCCTAAAAAGCTTCGATCAGTTGCGGTGTCATAAAACAAGCCAGCGAAGGTCTGGTGTAAAAAAGTATTGGCCGCGCAGCCGAGAAAGAGACGCGGCCGCGAAAGTGAAAGTGATCGCGATGCACTTAATGACCCGTGACGGAGGAAAGACAGATGGCGGCTGAGCGCGTGCACGCTCGCGTGAACGCAAGCTTGAGGCCAGCAAAAGCCTGTGGTAGCACTTTCAAAAGCCACTCACTAAATTTCTCGCAGAGCAGCGCATGCGCTGGCTCAGCGAGACCTAAAAAGGAAGGTTTGGGCCTGGCAGGTGGGTTAATTTGCCAAGTTGATATGGTAGTTTAAACTGCAAACACAGGCTCTGCAATAGCAGGCCTGAGACATGCTTTGGAGGGCTACTGAAGTGGGTGGCACAATCAGTGCTGCAGGCCCCCTGGTAGCATTTAATTTACAGGTCCTGAGCACATTTAGTTAACTTTACCTTTAAGAAAATTAAATATGCCAATTGTAGATAAGCCAATGTTACCATGTTTTTAGGGCACCTGCACTTTAGCACTGGTCAGCAGTGGCAAAGTGCCCAGAATCCTAAAGCCAGCAAAAATGAAGTCAGCAAAACAGGAGGTCAGATGGCAAAAATGCTGGGGAAACCATGCCAAGGATGGCAGGTCTAACAACAGGCATGTCACCTAAAACTATGGGATTATCACAACCGGGCTTAAGCATAATGCCCAATCTCCCAAGTCCTGCCATCCCACAATGTCCTGCATCTTTATTGCAATATAGACCTTGGTCTAGATCGTTTTACCAAGAAGGTTCAATATTTCTTGGAAATAATCCAGCATATCAACGTCTTGACCTCCAAATGCTTTGGGGTGAACATCCAACTCAATCAATTTCTGCCAAAATTATTATTGGAACAGGTGACATCAGAAAGAATAGTTATGGGTGATTCAGAATCAGCCATAACCTCTAAACTTACTTGACATATTTGTACTGTGCCCAGAGGTGCTCTGAAGGACATGGCTGTATTCTCAGCATCAATGGTTAACAACAAATTGCTAATCATATCATCCTACAATTCATCTATTGCATTCACTCTGATGGGTGTATTATTAGATTTAGCAAACGATCTGCACACACTCTGAAAATGACCTTGTTTCTTGCATTTCCTACTAATGACAGGACAGTTTGGACTATTACCTAAATGCAATTTAGATCCACATCTATAACGTGTGAGTTTTTTAGAATGTATAACAGTATTTTTCTCTTTAGTAGTGTCGGAAATCCATCCTTTGTTTGAAAGAGCACACACATTGTCAGTGCTAGGATCTGCACCAGTAATAGCTCTAGTAGACATAGAAGAACATTCTATGCTCTTAGCAATATCAAGTACTTCATTTAATGTAGGATTCCTGCAAGCTAATAACCGTTCTTGAACTTTTCTGGAATGGCAACTGAACACAAATTGATCACGCAGGTAAGTATCCAAATTTTCACCAAATTTGCAATTTGAAGCTAATATGCGCAAATTAGAAATGTATTCTTCAATGTTCTCCTCTTCATATTGTTTTCTTTGAAAGAAACTGTGCTTTTCAAGCATTATATTTGTGAATCTTTTTTCCAGCCTCTTAACAGCCTCCGTATACACATCCCTTGGAATGAATTGCCTTGATGAAGGTACACTCTTTGGGAGATTATCAAAAACCTCTTGTCCAACATCCCCATGTAACCTGAACAACAATGCTTTTTTCTTTCACATGAATAATCCTTACCATCAATGGCAATAATATAATTGCCAAACGCTGTGAACCATTGTTGCCATTTAACAATTGGCTTCCCTGGATTTTGTAGAAACAGATTTATTTGGCAATGCTGTAGGTGACTTGCCATAATGTTTAGTTCAAAGCAGAGAAAAGAGAAAAACACACACACCCGCCTCTGGCTAGCAACCACTGCTGTTACTAGAATAAAGAAAGAAAGACCAGGTGGTAAATCCAAAATGTGTTGCTCCGATATTTGAAGAACTTCAAATGAGCCCACAATGCACTGTATTTAGGATTTTTCCTGTTGCGTGCGACGCGCCCCAGCGTTCAATGCACGTTTGCCATACAAACAAAACACAACCAATACATACGCCGCAGAATTCCTTACGTGTATGGAATTAACAAGGATCATTACCTTGCTGACTGACAGGAGAACGAATACGAAGACGATGTGAAAACACAAAGAAAAACAAACACTACGGTATGTTTATTTGCTGCCAGTGCTACTTCGTGTGTGTCTTTATAACTATTACCATAGAATGGGGCTTTGGGGGGGGGGGGGCGGCCGACCGATAGGGAGGCTCGCACCCCCGGGGTTTTTGGGCCAGGTGGTGCGGCCCGAGCCCCATTGGGCTCGAGTTGGGCTACTTGTTGGGCCTTGGGCGGGGGGTATATATAAGGCCATTTCGGCCTTATATATACCCGTGTCACCATTTTGGAAGGTGACACGGCTGCCGAGATCTCCGTTAGTTTTTTGCAGTGGACGTGATTGCGTAGTCAGGGAGCGGGGTGTTTAGGGAGTCTACGGCTGCACTAGCAACATGGCCACAAATGATGCGAGGGTCCAGGAGGCCATGAGGCTCCTGGCTGAAGCCGGCCGCATGGACCTCGTGAGAGGCCCGGTCGAGAGCGTGGCCACCGCGATCCTCCCGTGTTCGCCGCTGTGAGGTGGCGGCAAAGAGGTACTTGGGGGTGCCGCGGGGCAAAGGCGGCCCCCGCAAAAAGGGAAAAATGGGGGAGGAGCGCTACGAAGCGCCCCCCCATGGCTTTCTTGGAGGGGAAGGGTGGAGCGGTGCGCAAAGGAAAGCGCAATGAGGGCACCGAGGCCTGCCACCAGGTTTATTGAGGCTGCCTGTGGGAGTGGGGGGCCTGGATCAGCGGGAGGTGCCCCTGTGTTGGGAGGACAGGAGAGTTTGGGGGGGGGGAGGGCTGAGCAGGCAGCTCCTGGGCGGAAGGAAGGGGGGATGGGGGGCCCAGTGTCAGGGGGCAGGAGACATCTCAGGGAGGGGGTCTGGGGTACACCTGTTGCTTGCAGGGGAGGAGGAGGGGAGGAGGAGGGGTCCAGAGAAGCAGCGGTGGCGGCTCTGGACATTAGGGGGTGGTTGGACAGGGCCCCCTGGGGGTGAGGGACAAGTGATCGGGGGAGGGAGGTGGGTGCAGGGGCCACTGGGGGGAGGGGAGGCCCCACCAGGCCGGCACCGGGGGAAGCCTAAGCAAGATGGCCGCTGGGCTGGAGCTCTGCGAAGTAGCTCCTGGGCTAGGGATCACTTTTTTGTGAATATCCCCGGTTATGCCCGCACATCCACCCCTTTGCTCGACACCGCAGCAGTGAGGATTGTCACCGCTTTGCTGTGGTCTGCCGTTTTTCCTGGCAATTTACCGGGAAGCCTAGAATCCGACTACAACAACGAGGCTCCCCCTGAATTGCTGCAGACCAGGGAGTGGATATCCACATCATCGCAAGGAAGTGGTGGTCTGATTCCCAACCGGTCTCCCTGCAACTGACCCTGATACTCGTTGAAGATGCTGATTATCCCCTGGGACTACGTCTGCCAAGTGAGTGGATTGGAGTAAACCGAGTCCCGTCGCGTCGATGCTGGTTAGTCCCGCGGATGCAGTGACGCAGCCTAGGTTTCACTGACACTGGTCGCATCCAAGCCTCCGGCATCTGTGTGTTGGCGCCTGCGAGCTGAGATGGGCTACGGAGCCCGCGAATCTCGGAGAAGTACGGAGGGAAGCGGCCTGAAGGGAGTACTGATGCCACAGGAGTATGCGAGTGCCGAAGAGGGACCGCTCCGACACCGTGATGGTAGGGAAGTGAGCCGGGGGCCGCGGGCAGTGTGAAGCGAGCCGAGCGGCCGGGCTGCCTGGTGAATGGTGCGGTCAGCAGCAGCAGTCGCGCCGGAGGCGCTAGAGAAAGTAGAGAGCCCCCAGGTCAGCCAAAATGGCCGCTCGAGCCTGAAGCTCCCGAACTCGCACCGCAATAACGCGACCCAATCCCCGCAGATGGCGATGATTTCTCTGTCAAGGCGGCTGGATACGTTTCTGATGGCCTAAAGCACACCCGAGGCTCGAGTCCAGGTCTCTAGCGGTTACGTGAGCAGTGCATGCAGCGATAGACAGTAGCTGCCCTCGGAGGTCCCGCAGCGACAGAGGACGGGGCGCGCACTGTCTTGACGGCGTCACCAAACTCGAGACCCAATGCGGCCTGCCTGCAGCAATGATAACGCTTGCAGACGCCCTGAGCAGTGGGACGACCGCAACCCAGACACTGCGAACACCAGAATGCTGCAGCAGACGCCCGCGAATCGGCCGATGGGGCTGTGGTGAGGTAGGAAGGTGCCCCAGTGTTACTTCTCCCCGCCCGATGGCCCTGCTGTGAACGGAGCGTGAGTGAGTCTCCTGCCGTGACTACACGGACAGGGGCAGCACGCCACCCCACGCACATATAACAAAGCTACCGGCCTGGATTAACTTGCCCTGCGCTAGATTATGCCCTAGGGACATTCTCCCTGTAATCCAGAAGGGCTGACGGGAGCGCTCCAGCTACTCGACACTTGGCAGTAAAATTCGGCAGTATAAGGAGCAGACAGTGCTGCATGTAATTAGCAGCGCGTGTAGGTCGGCACTACCAGCCCACACACGGGGGTGAGTATCAAGAGCCGCAACAGCATCAGCTCTGACAGCCAGAGAGTTACTAAAGTGGGAGCCCTGCTAACCTGGGGATATATTTGCTGAGACTCCCACCCATCAGGGGCCACTCAGATCCACGGCAGCGCCCATCATCGTTTGACTCCCCTAATACTCCAAAGCGTGGTGAAGAAAGGCACAGGAGTCCAGAACATAAGGGGAATTGCCCCCCCTTACTCACTTCATAGAAACCTGGGCCACTACAGACAAAGCAACAGACCAAAAAAAAAAAAAAAAAGCTGCTGAGACTCACTTGGGAATTGACCTGATTTACTGCCCCAGACATCTTTCCTTTTGTAACGTACCATTTGCTACCTCTTTTTGTATTTTGTTTGTTTTTTGTTACTTGCACAATTGTCACTTTTTCCTCATGTAATGTAAGCGCTTGCTTTTGTATTATCCTCACTTGTAATTTTCTCCTCATGTGGTGTTGCTGTTCCTAATGTGATGCGCTCTGACACCTTCGGGTAAAGTCCGCGCTAAATATAAAACGCATAAAATAAATAAATAAATAAATTAGTAACAGTAGTAAAAAGAGGACATATACCCTCTGGGAGATAGGAAAACTGCTGATCATAGAAATATGACTGCACTGTAACGACAACAACTATCTCAATATATCAACCTGGGTAATCAAGTTCAATATATCTCCCTAACCTACCTCCTGTCACAAGACAGTCACTTCATCTCTTCAAACTCTACAAAATGGAGATGCCTCCGACCCCGCACTATGTTGTCCCTCAACACTGCTTATGTATCTGTTCTGTGAATCTTATGTGACCCTTCCTGCATTCCCTTTCCAACTCTGAACTTCCTCGCAAGTATTGTTGTTTCTATTGATTGTCAACTCTATCCTCTTACTCAAATTTTTTTATCGCTTATTATCTTGCTTTCCTTCAGGTATTCCCTTTCTAATTGTGTCTATTGATTGTTGACTCTATTCTTCTTACTCAAACTTTTTTACCGCTTAGTATCTTCTTGGCTCATTGATTTATTCATATGTCCCTCTAACTCTTTCTATATATTTTTTTATTTTTGTATTACTCTCTATTACGGCATTCCCTCTCTAATTTAGACATTCCACGCCCTCGCAAGCTTTGTTGCTGTCTTCCACTGATCTGCCCGTACTTGCCGATTGTTTATCTACTTGTTTGTAAACTTTGCTGCTGGTATACTGATCTGTTCCATTTGTGCCGACTGCTTATATATTAGATTTGCTCCATGCTGTCAATATAATTTTGTTTATCTATTTGATCTGCTCCTTTCTGTCGATTTATAATTCCTCACCTGTCTACCCTATTCCTTGTCTAGCCCCCTTACTTCTACCCCCCACTCTCCCAGTGCCCCCCTTGGTTCCCAATCCTCATCTCCTGTTCTACCCCCATTTCCTTAACCTCCCTCTCCCCACTCTCTCTTCCCCTCACGTCTACCCAACATGCCTCCTCACAGCATTGACCATCACCCCCAGGACCCTACTCTCTCCAAACATGGCCCCAACTCATGGACCATTCTCTACCCCCCCAATCTCTCCAAACATGCCAAGAAAAACTTCAAACATAAACTCCTTATCCGTAACCCTGAAACACTCATTGTTGATAACTACCTCAGCCTCACCTCACTCCAAACGTCCTTCCAAATGGAAAAGCATCTTCCTACAACACCTCCCAATCTCTAAATCAATCAAAATAACATATGGATTCAAAATATCCACCACTCCCTCCCCAGCCTTTCTTGGTGATATTGATATCTCCATCTTCAAAACAGGTAACATCCTCATACAAGCCACGGTATCCCACCTTTCCATCTTCGAACACCACTTCAGCATTATGTCTCTCTGCCTTGACCACTCAGCGCCTAACACTCCTTCTCCCCTACTGAATAACACCCCTCCAACCTCTCCCTCCCCCTTCCCCCTCACCTCACCTCCACCCTCAACCATCCAGCTAACACCATCCTCCAACAATCGACTTCACCATCACCCTCCCTGGACCTCACTACAGCAAATGGCATCCCCCAACCAACATTACCTATTTCTCATCCCCCTCTAATTTTCCTCTCTCCACCTAACACCCAGAACTCACACTCCTCGGACCCCTCCACTAAAAACGGTTGCCCCAATCCCTACCATCTACTTATCATTCCCCTCCCACAACCCCGCCTCTGCCTGATCCCACAACCTCTCTCCCCCCTACCCAACTACTCACGGACTCCACCGTCCTTGCCCTTCAATCCCATAACACAACTCCTCACCCCCCTCCTCCTACCCATCCCGTACACTCTCTTCTCCTCCCCATCCCCCCTATCCTGCCCCTTCAGGCCCTCCTAACTCCGCTTCCCAATCCTTTATCCCAACCCCCGATAAATACACAACCCCTCCACCCCAATATATCCGCTCTCCACTCACTCTATGCCCTTTTATCCTCTCTGACCACATCTCCTGAAGTTCTTAACCTCATGTCTAACCTAGCCCAACCCCTCACACCTTACAGCACCGACACCCCTCACTCCACACCCATTACCCTATCTCCCCCCTCACACCTCAGGCCACCCTCCGCAACTAACCCAGACCACTCCCTACCCCTAGATCATTCCCTTCCCCCCGCCCCTTCAATACCTCCCCTTACCCTAATTGCCCCGAACCTACACAACAGTGAACTCGACCTATCTAAATTGATTACTGAACCCCTCCCATCTAACAGCCCCATCACCCCTCATTCCACACTCACTTCCCTATCTCCCCCCTCACACATCAATCCACCCTCCGTAACTAACCCAGACCACCCCCCCTCGGTACCTCCCCTCACCTTAATTGCCCAGAGCCTACACAACATCGAACTTGACCTATCTAATTTGATTACTAAATTCTCTCAATTCAGGAAAGACTTTATCTCCCACAGCTCCAGAACCCTCCCTCACCATAAAATCCCCACCCAGCCCTGCCCAAAAATCCCCCCAAAAATCCCCCCAAAAATTCCCCCGAAAATCATTAACACCAAACACAATCATTGGAGATCGACTCCTCTCCGCTGCCGTATACATAGACCTCACCGCACCTCGAACCATCTCTCCCCGTCCGACCTCTCCGACCTATGCAACTCTTACCTTCCTAGCTTACCAACCCCCAATTCTCCACTCCCCTACTCCCACATCCCTGTTATCTTAGGGACTAATAGAATCCCCTCCTCCCCCGCTTCCCCCAGACCACAGCCTCAACTCACGTCGATCCACACTTGCCCACCCACCATATGCAACCCCACACCACTTACATGTATGCTTGTCAACTGTCGCTCCGCAGTCCAACATGCCACGGAAATTTCAGAAACTATCCTGAGTGAATCCATTGACATTGCATTCCTCACAGAAACCTGGCTCAAAGACCACTCAACGAGCATACTTGACCTACTCTCCCCCCCGGGATACTCTATTCTGAGAAAAGATAGACCTGACAGAGTTGGGGGTGGTCTAGCCATTATCTTTAAAAATGAACTTCAGCTATCCCTTATCAATAATTCTGGCTACTCCTCCTGCGAATACCTGGAAGCTGAACTGACAACCCAAAATTCCCACCCAATCCGTCTACACAACATCTATCGCCCTCCGGCCCCCCCCAGCCCTTCATCGATGACTTATCTGAGCTCCTGACACAATCCTCATTATCCAACTCAAAGAATCTCTTTCTTGGGGATCTCAACCTCCATTGGAACGATACCGATGATCCCACTATCCCCCTCCTCACCAATCTACTTGAGATCAATGAACTCGAACAACTATGCCTGTGCCCGACTCACACCAAAGGAGCCATCCTTGACGCGATTCTTTCCAACGAAGATCTGGCCTCCGTGACCAATATCGTCCCCATTGACTGGTCCGACCATCACCTTATACTGTTCACCATTGCTACCAATGCAAATCTCCCCACCTCCAAAATTAACAGACCTAAGAAACTGACCAGAAATCTAAAACATATCCCCCTGGTGTTCTTGAGTCTAAACTCCAAGCTCAACTTCTTCTCATTCCCCCCTCACAAAATGCCAATGAGCTCACTGAACACTTTAACAATACTGTCACTGGTATTCTTGACCAATTAGCCCCGCCCAAACTCAAAAACCAAAGAACCACCCCTCCAACTCTTGGTTTAATACCGAGCTTAATAACGAAAGACGGTCACTCAGACTGTCGGAAAGAACCTGGAGACACCATCCCTCTCCCGCCCATCTTGCACTCCTCAGACATGCTAGATCCACGTACAAAAACACATCTTCAAGGAAAAGGCATCCTTCTTCCGCACTCAACTTGATCATGCCAAAAACAGACCTAGGGAACTCTTCAAAATCATTCGTAACCAAACTTCCCCCGCACCTCCAAATCTGACCGCCTCCTCAGCCAGATGTGAAGAAATTTCCCACTTCTTCTCAGAAAAAATAGCCAAAATTGATCAATCCTTCCGCTCCACACAGCTCCCCTCCAACTCCCAATGCAAACCCGTCCTCACCTCTAATGCCTACCCCACATCCCCTCGACCAGCTGACCCTGCTACCTCTCTGGAAACCAACTCCCCTAACTCACAATTAAAGAACAATGCCTCCTTGCTCAACTTCCTCCCCGTGACTGAGCTAGAAGTCCTTAAAATAATTGGTAATCTTAAACCGTCCTACCACACAAAAGACCCCTTACCCTCTAACCTTGTCCCTGCCCTTAAGCACATCATCACCCCATACTGGACCACAATCATCAACACCTCTCTCTCCACTGGCTGTGTCCCCACCTCCCTTCAACTTGGACAAATCTCTCCTATAATCAAAAACCCCAATGCTGGCCCCAAGGACCTAAACAATCTCCGCCCCATCACTAATCTCCCACTTCTCTCAAAGGTCCTTGAAAAATGTGTCCTACTTCAACTAGACAAACACATCGAATACTTCAACCTACTTGATCCCTTTCAATCAGGCTTCAGGAAAGGCTGCAGCACCGAAACGGCAATGCTCAATGTCGCCGATGACATCCACCACTCACTTGATAATGGCGAGACCTGCCTTCTTATCCTCCTTGATCTCTCCGCAGCGTTCGATACAGTCAACCATTCAGCCCTACTCAATGTGCTTAGGACCCGTTTCGGCCTCAATGATACTGCCTACAAATGGTTCGTCTCCTACCTACAACACCGAACTCAGCAAATCAAAATTCAAAACTGTCTCTCTAACCCCACTCCTGTCTCCCTTGGAGTCCCCCAAGGGTCTATTCTCTCCCCTCCCTCTTTAACCTCTTTATGGAACCCCTCACCCTCATTCTTAAACAAGCAGGCATCAACTACCACCTCTACGCCGATGACACCCAAATCTATTACAAGATTAAAACTCATGCCGACATCTTACACCTGAACAACACCCTCACCAAAATCCAAACCTGGTTCCACTCCAATCATCTCAAACTTAACCCTAATAAAACTGAAATCATTCTCTTCTCCCCTAAAAACAACCCTCTCCCCGTTCAATCATGGATCTCTGACCTTAACGCACTCAACTGCTCATTCACCTTGTCCAACTCCGTCAAATCTCTTGGTATTTCTATCGACAACACCCTAACCCTTAACGTCCACATCAAAAACTCTGCTAAAGGAGCCCTCCTCACTCTCCGTCACCTCAAGAAAATCAAACCTTTTATACCCACCGATGATTTTAAACTTGTAGTTCAGTCACTTGTTCTTTCACGTATTGATTATGGTAACGCCATCCTCAACGGAATCCCCAAGGTCCACCTTGCTCCAATCAAAGCTGTGCTCAACCTTGCAGCCAGGCTCATTACAGACTGCAAACGCTTCGATCACATATCCCCGACTATCAAATCTCTTAAATGGCTCCCTATTGAAGGCAGATCTGCATACAAAACTGCCTGCATCACTCATAAAGTCCTCCACCAAAACACTCCGCAGTACCTCTCCAAGAAACTCCTCATTGCGGGCACCACATGACCCCTGAGAAGCACCAACTCCCTCCTCCTTATACCACCACTGCATAAAAAGAAAGCCTCACAATCACGCTCCTTCTCTGGGAATGCCCCTATCATCTGGAATGCCCTCCCAAAAACCTGCGCTGCAACCCCTCCTATTTCGGCTTCAAAAAGACCTCAAAATCCACCTCCTCAATTATTATTGGGGATCCTAACCTGTGACCTGCACTCGATCTCCAATCTCACCATGTTATATTAGTCCAGTAATATTTGTCCACTTCATGAACATCATCGGCCTAATTACTTGATATGTATAGCTCCTGCCCCTGTTTATCTATTTGATTCATTTATCTAACTGTTTGATTTGTTTATCTACTTGATTTGTATATTTCACATGTTGTTGTCATTATCTTTTATCTACTTAATACGCCATGTTTGGCCCAATTATCATTGGGGGTCCTAACCTGTGACCTGCACCTGATCTCCTATCACCATGTTACATTTTGTCCAGTATTATCTGTCCATCCCCCGAACATCATATACCTAGTTACTTGAAGTGTATAGCTCTTGCACCTGTATATTTATTTTGTTTTGTATATTTCACACGTTGTTTCTTTATCTTTTTATCTACTTGTATGCCATGTTTGCGTTATATTATCTTCTCATGTAAAGCGCTCTGATACCTCTGGGTCTAGCCAGCGCTATATAAAACTTTCAAAATAAAAAATAAAATAAAAGGGGCCATTTTCCCTTTTAGAATGGAGCGAGGGGGAGGAGGAGGTGCGGGAGGGTGCGGGAGAGATCCCCGCCAGCCCGGGGTACTGGGGTTGTAGTGTCAGGAGGGGGTGGGCCCGGCGACAAGGGGGGTCACTCAGCGGGGCTTGCCAGGGGAGGGGCCGGAGAGGGGGAGGGGTGGGTGGGCGCAGGGGGGTGCCCAGAGGCACCAAGGGCAGTAGGTTTGGGGGGATATTGGCAGTGGTGCCCGGAGCAGGGACAGGTAGGGACAGACAGAGACACTAACAAGGCATGCCGGACCTTCCATTTGTGTTGCAGGTACAGCAGGCGCGGGGCTCATGCATGGCGGGCGAGTTGCATGCGGCTCCTCGATACCGGGAAAAAGTGAAGGCAGGGTCCAGGGCGGCCAGCTGGAGCATGGCGAGGGACCACGGTGGCAAAGTTGAACGGAGGTCTGCATTGGTCATGGCGGGGCGACAGCCCAGTGGGGCACAGGTGCCCACTAGGGCGGCGGTGGCCAGAAACGGACTCAAAGGGCAGGCTGCAGAGGTCGGCCCGATGCCCGATTTTGTTACAAAAAAGGTGGTACACAAGGACATGGTCACGAATGGGCGACAGCCCGGAGGGGCAGGGTTCTTCAGGGCAGTGGTGACAGGGTACAGGCAGAAGCGGAAGGCTGAAGCCACAATAGACAGGTTGTTGGAAGAGGCCAGGCACACGTGGGTAACGAGAATAGAGGCGGAGGGGGAATGGGAGGACATCCCACTAGATTTTGATGAGGTTAGTTTGGAAGAAGGGGAGACCGTGGACGAAGAAGGGGGGGGAACCAGTAATGTTGTGCCTAGTCTTTTGCAGGAGGCAAGACCGGATGCGGAGTACGCGGCGACGGCTCAGGAGTCTCAACCCTCGGCAACACTGGTTAGGCGGTGGGATCCGGTGAGGACACCGACCTTGACGCCAGGTAAGAAAGGAGGGCGAATCGGCACGGATTACACAAGACAGAGGGTGTCCACAGGGACGGATGCAAGGAGTGTGGAAGGGGACAGCGGGCTCAAACTATGCAAGGGTAAGTATGTTAGAGACACAGGGGTGGGTACTGATGGGCAGACGATGGTCAAGGAGGCTGAAAAGTGGGGGTCCGGGGGGACGACGGACGAAGCGGCACAGAAGGACGCAGAAGCGGCTAAGGGTACAGGTGACAAAAGCGAAGGGGGACTGGTCAAGTGACGGAAGGCAAGGAAAGCAAGGAGGTCCGATTGCCAAAAATGGGGGTGACGAAACCGTTGGGAGCACACCTCATGTTAGCCACGAAATAAAAAATATGGAAGGGCGAATATGTAGATATGTTGAAATTGCTGCATAGGGAATTGCGCTCTAAAGAGGGATCAAAAGAAGAAGAGCTGGGGTTATCCAGGCGACCCAGGGTACCCATGACTATAGAGAACTGGACGGCAGCCTTCTTAATTTTTGCGAGTGTGTACTGTGAGAAGTACCCAGATAGGTCTGTGGCGTTGTTTAAATACATGGATGTAGTAAGGAGGGCACATCTCACGTACGGTGGCTACGCCTGGTCACACTATGACGAGGAATTTCATGCCAGGCTCGCTTGGGACCCGGAGGCAAACTGGGGGGAGATCGATTCAGATCTCTACCAGCAGACCATGGGGGCGGTGAAGTTTGGAAAGACAACTTACACGGCCAGCGGTTTGCCGATGGTCTACCGCCCCTTTCAAAACCGTCCCACCCAGGGGGGGATACACGCAAAAGCCCGCAGGAGGAGGTCCTAGGGCCTGTTGGGATTACAACAAGGGCACGTGTGCACAAGACTACTGCAGATTTTGGCACTAGTGCTCAAAATGCGTGGGGAGACACCCCCTGGTGCAGTGCTTCGGGCCAGGTTACGCAGGACAAGGTCACGCCGGGGGGCAGGGGCCGCAGCAGCAGAATGCCAGCAGTGGGCAGCAGGGGATGGGAGGCAGGGGAGGTAGAGGGGCACAGGGCTATATGGGCAAAGGCTCATACACCCATTAACTTGGATTGCTTAGAGGCCTGGCTCGCACATTACCCAAACAAGCAAGATGCGCAGATTCTCGGGGCAGGTTTCAGAGAGGGTTTTAGATTGGGTTACGAAGGACCGAGGTTAGCGCGCTGGGCAGAGAACCTAAAATCAGTGGCAGCTCACAAAACAGTCGTTTGGGAGAAATTGCAAAAAGAGCTACGGGAAGGGCGCATGGAGGGGCCATTTGCGATCAGCCAGATCAGGGATTTGATTATTTCCCCGGTCGGGGTGGTTCCAAAAAAGGAGAGAGGACAGTATCGTCTGATCCAAAACTTGTCATGGCCGCAAGGGGGGTCAGTAAACGATTTCATTCCTGATGACTTGACGTCAGTATCTTACTCTTCAGTGGACGTAGCTAGGGCCCTGGTGAAAAGGGTAGGAAACGGGGCGGAAATGGCAAAATGCGATATTAAGGCCGCTTTCTGGCTCTTGCCAGTACACCCGGAGGACTTCCAGTTGCTGGGCATTCAGGTTGACAGCAGCATTTTTGTGGATAAGACGTTACCCATGGGGTGCTCCATATCATGTGCGCTGTTTGAGAAGTTCAGTTCATTCTTGCAGTGGGTTTTCTGTTGGAAAACGGGTAAAGATACAGTGACACATTATCTGGATGACTTCTTCCTGGTGGGCCGGCCTGGTTCGACGGACTGCCAGCAGCAGCTGGACAGTTTCCAGAAGCTCATGGGGACACTGGGTGTCACCTTGGCACCAGAGAAGACACTAGGTCCAAGCACGGTTTTGTAATTTCTGGGGATTGAACTGGATTCTGTGACCATGGAGGCCAGGTTGTCGGAGGATAAGAAATTGCACATGAGACTGTTGATCGAGGACATGCTGGCCAGAAAGAAAGTGACAGTGAAAATGGTCCAAGTTTTACTGGGGCATTTGAATTTTGCATGCATGGTGGTGAGAGCGGGACGGACATTTTGCAGGAGACTGGTTAGGTCACTGGCAGGCCTCTCGCTGCCACACCACCATATGCGTTTGTCGGCAGGGACGAAGGAAGACCTAAGAATGTGGTGCAGGTTTTTGGAGGAATTTAATGGGATACCCATGGCAGCACCAGAAGAGTGGGTTTGGGATGCTCAGATATTCTCTGACGCAGCAGGATCAGGAGGTTTCGGTTTGTATTGGCAGGGAAAATGGTGTGCCGAAGAGTGGCCAAATCATTGGAAAAATGGAGGCAGGAGCATTGCTTTTCTGGAATTGTTTCCACTGGTGGTAACGGTCACCCTCTGGGGGATGAGCCTAGCGCACAAGAAGGTCACTTTCAGGGTGGACAACATGGCAGTGGTGCAGGTAGTCAACAGGGAGTCCGCGAGGGATGAGCAGGTTTTAAAGCTATTGCGCATATTCATGTTGGGTTGCTTGCGGTACGACATTCAGTTCAGGGCAAAACACGTACCGGGCGTGGACAATGACATTGCGGATGCTTTGTCTCGTTTGCAGTAGGAGAGGTTCCATGGGCTGGCCACGGAGGCGGAAACGCACAGGACGCCGGTGCCTGGCGGGATGTGGTCCGTAGGAGAAAAAGGATGTTGCAACTGGTGGTAGGGTCGTTAGGACCTTCCACAAGGACAGCCTATGTGCTCGCGTGGCAGGAGTTTCTGCAGGGAGGTGCGAAGAGGAAAAGTGGCACTTGAGCCAGGGAAGAGGACGTTGTTCAGTTCATTTTGGACTTGATTGGGAAGGGTTTGTCGAAGGTTACCATAGCGGCGAAGCTGGCAGGGATATCCTTCATGGGCAAGCTACTGTGGGGTTATTCTCCAATGGCAGGTGAGCTGGGGAAGAGGTTGATAGAGGGTTGGGCCACGGAGTCAGGTAGGGGACAACGGGTTAGGTTGCCAGTGACCAATGTGCTATTGGGCAGATTGATTGCAGTGTTGCCAGAAGTGTGCAGCGGCTGGCAGGAGGTGTTACTTTTTTCGGCTTTAATGTCTTGGCTTTACGGTGGAGCTTTCCGAGTGTTGGAGTTGCTGGGAAGGAAAGGGGCCCCAGGGCTGCATTGGAAGGAGGTACAGGGGTGCGAAAAAGGGAGTGATGCAGTTTCCATCTTCTTGAGGCGCTCGAAGACAGATCAAAGGGGGGTGGGGAGGTCGGTGACCCTGGGGGCTAGAGAGGATCCGCTGTAATGCCCAGTGAGATGGGGGTGCCTTTTGCGGGAAGGTGCAATGAGGGAGGTGGGCCAGTTTTCTACAGGTCTTCAGGGCGGGAAGTCACGGCGGCGCAGCTTCTTTGGGTGATGAGGCGGGTGTTACATTTAGTAGGGGAGGTGCCTGAGGCTTTTGGCACTCACTCTTTCAGGATTGGGGTGACTTCAGACGCGGCAAGTTTGGGGTGGGACTCAGAGAGGTTGAAGCAACTGGGACGTTGGTCATCAGATTGTTATAAGTGCTATATCAAGGCAGGGAGGAGGGGGAGGGGGGGGGAAGTAGAGGTTCATGTAAGCTTTTTTCTCACGCATGTTTCTTTGCAGGTGCTGTGGCCGGGCCGGAGTCGGAGGCGATCGCTATCTGGATCATTGGGCATTCTTTTGTAAAGTGGGCGGAAAGACACGAATATAACAAAGGAAAAGGTGTAAATTTGGGATTGGACCCGGGTTTGTTTAAAGTTTCTTGGCACGGGAAGGGAGGCATGCGTTGGTACGAGCTTTTCCCCCTTTTAAATAAGTTGCTGTGCCATCACACTTGCCCCGATGTACTGGTTCTTCACTTGGGGGAGAATGATTTGGTGGTTTGCAAATGTTTGTCTCTGTTGAAGCAGATGAAGAGGGATTTGAGGGAAATCAAGAGGCAATGGCCTGGGTGTTTTGTAGTTTGGAATGAGTTTATTCCCAGGAGGCATTGGAGAGGGGCTGAGCGGCCGGTGGCCATTGATAAGGCCAGGAGGAAGATAAACAGACAGATGAGGGTGTTTTGTAGAGAGTCAGGTTTTGGCAGGGTGGAGCACCCAGAGTTAAAATATGTGGCGGAGGATTATCCGGAGCACAAGTATTCGGCCAAACATTTTTTCAGGGATGGCGGAGTTCATTTGTCTCGCTTTGGGATGGAGTTATATTTGATTCAGATAAAGGAAGTTTTAGATTCTGCACTGGACATCAGGCGTTACCCTAGAAAAGGCCTAGAGGGGGGGGGGGGTCAGAAATGTCGTAAGGACGATTTCTGAGTGGCGTCGGTTCCTATTTTTGGCCAGTTTGTTACTGTTTCATTTTTGGTTGGGGACAGGACCCTTGACCTTGCCAGGTAGGTCGCTCCCCCGCCACACAGCTCCGCCTGTGTTATCCTGCCCGCTGCTGCTGCTGGTAAGCTCGCCCCTCTGCTGTTGCCTTGGTGCCCGTTTTGCCTCTGTCCCCCTCGTGCCCCCATTTTGTGTGCCTGTTTCGCTTCTGTTTCCCCTCGTGCCCCCATTGCTTGTGTCCTTTTGCCTTCTGTCTCCCCTCGTGCCCCCATTGCTTGTGTCCTTTTGCCTTCTGTCTCCCCTCGTGCCCCCATTGCTTGTGTCCATTTTTGCTTTGTTTCCCCTCGTGCCCCCATTGATTGTGTCCTCTTTTGCCTTCTGTCTCCCCTCGTGCCCCCGTTGACTGTGTCCATTTTTGCTTTCTGTTTCCCCTCGTGCCCCCATTGATTGTGTCCTCTTTTGCCTTCTGTCTCCCCTCGTGCCCCCATTGACTGTGTCCATTTTTGCTTTCTGTTTCCCCTCGTGCCCCCATTGATTGTGTCCTCTTTTGCCTTCTGTCTCCCCTCGTGCCCCCGTTGACTGTGTCCATTTTTGCTTTCTGTTTCCCCACGTGCCCCCATTCTGCTGTGCCCAACTTTGCCTTCTGTACCCCCGCCGCTGCGTCCCCACCCCCCTGACTGCCCATTCGCTGCCCCTGCCTCCCGCCTCCCAGCTGCTCCTCCCTCCCAGCTCCCCATATATGGTGGCCGCTGCGCGGTGAGGAGAGCGATCCTTGACCTTGCCAGGTAGGTCGCTCCCCCGCCACACAGCTCCGCCTGTGTTGTCCTGCCCGCTGCTGGTAAGCTCGCCCCTCTGCTGTTGCCTTGGTGCCCGTTTTGCCTCTGTCCCCCTCGTGCCCCCATTTTGTGTGCCTGTTTCGCTTCTGTTTCCCCTCGTGCCCCCATTGCTTGTGTCCTTTTGCCTTCTGTCTCCCCTCGTGCCCCCATTGCTTGTGTCCTTTTGCCTTCTGTCTCCCCTCGTGCCCCCATTGCTTGTGTCCATTTTTGCTTTCTGTTTCCCCTCGTGCCCCCATTGATTGTGTCCTCTTTTGCCTTCTGTCTCCCCTCGTGCCCCCGTTGACTGTGTCCATTTTTGCTTTCTGTTTCCCCACGTGCCCCCATTCTGCTGTGCCCAACTTTGCCTTCTGTACCCCCGCCGCTGCGTCCCTGCGGCCCCGCCCCCCTGACTGCCCATTCGCTGCCCCTGCCTCCCGCCTCCCAGCTGCTCCTCCCTCCCAGCTCCCCATATATGGCGGCCGTGCAGCGGATGCGCGCAGTCCGCGCCCAGCGCCAGAACCCCTGGGCCGCACGCCCCCCGCTCCAGCCTCGAGGACCGACGCCGTTACGATGCCACCACACTCCACGCTCTCAACCCCGGACGGAGACACAACTGCTTCAAGGCCGCCCCGAAACGCACACATGGCCCCTTCACCTGCCGGAACTGCAGCTACACCAGCCTCAGAGCCACCGAAGCGCCCGCCAAGAAGGACCTCAACCACCTCCGATCCATCCTACTGAACACCCGCTCCGCACGCAAACACGCCGTCGAGCTCTGGGACCTGCTCGACTCATCATCACCAGACGTCGCCTTCCTGACAGAGACCTGGATGAACAACTCCTCCGCACCCGACATCGCCACAGCCATCCCAGACGGCTATAAGATCACCCGCAGAGACCGCGTCAACGGAGTAGGAGGAGGAATCGCCATCGTCCACAAGAACTCCATCAGGGTCTCGACCAGCACCGACGATGTTCTCTGCACCGCCGAACACATGCACTTCCAGATCCACACGGACCCCAACACCACCCTCAGAGGCACCCTTGTCTACAGACCCCCTGGGCCCCGACCCCAGTTCAGCGACTCCATCGCCGACTTCATCAGCACGCACGCCCTGACTTCTACCGACTACATCCTCCTCGGAGACCTGAACTTTCACCTGGAGAACAACAACGACAGCAACTCCACCACCCTGATCGACAACCTCGCCAACCTTGGACTGAGACAGCTCGTCACAACACCGACACATTCCGCCGGCCACACGCTCGACCCCGTCTTCTCCTCAAGCTCCCACGTCTCCTTCACCCACACCACGGAACTCCTCTGGACCGACCACCGCTGCATCCACTTCACCTTCCAGAAAACCACCACACACCACCTCACCCAACAGATCCCACGCCGCTGCTGGAGCAAAGTCACCGAAGACCAACTACGGGCAAACCTCGCTCTCAGCCCTCCCTCCGACCCATCCAACACCGACGACGCTGCCTGCAACCTCAGACGATGGATAGACGACTGTGCCAACACCCTCGCCCCGCTGAAAAAACTCACCTAAAGCGACACCACCAAAAGAGCCAGCTGGTTCACCCCGGAACTCCTAGCTTCCAAGCGTACCTGCCGGAAACTTGAGAAGAAATGTCCAGCCCGAACTGCCAAGTCAGGTCCTCCCTGGACTGGAAACAAGCATCCTAGGACCGGTTTCGGGTTTCCACCCCTCTTCAGCCAGGATAGCTTGATTCCAGTGGCATGGAGAGCACGGGACCCACGTCTGGGCATACCCGTCCCACTCGGGGTGACAAATGCAAAAACAACAGTTGATGGACAGAATGCAGAACAATGTCATACATTCACCCCAGTACAGAGATCTGGGCCTAAATCCATCGTTTTTTTGCTCACCATGCCATTCCAGTTTGAACCCAGCCATATGCAAATCAGTCCTGACACTGTGCCTCATGGGAACAGTCCAGCCCGAACTGCCAAGCCAGGTCCTCCCTGGACTGGAAACAAGCATCCTAGGACCGGTTTCGGGGTTTCATCCCTCTTCAGCCAGGATAGCTTGATTCCAGTGGCATGGAGAGCACGGGACCCACGTCTGGGCATACCCGTCCCACTCGGGGTGACAAATGCAAAAACAACAGTTGATGGACAGAATGCAGAACAATGTCATACATTCACCCCAGTACAGAGATCTGGGCCTAAATCCATCGTTTTTTTGCTCACCATGCCATTCCAGTTTGAACCCAGCCATATGCAAATCAGTCTTGACCCTGTGCCTCATGGGAACAGTCCAGCCCGAACTGCCAAGCCAGGTCCTCCCTGGACTGGAAACAAGCATCCTAGGACCGGTTTCGGGGTTTCACCCCTCTTCAGCCAGGATAGCTTGATTCCAGTGGCATGGAGAGCACGGGACCCACGTCTGGGCATACCCGTCCCACTCGGGGTGACAAATGCAAAAACAACAGTTGATGGACAGAATGCAGAACAATGTCATACATTCACCCCAGTACAGAGATCTGGGCCTAAATCCATCGTTTTTTTGCTCACCATGCCATTCCAGTTTGAACCCAGCCATATGCAAATCAGTCTTGACCCTGTGCCTCATGGGAACAGTCCAGCCCGAACTGCCAAGCCAGGTCCTCCCTGGACTGGAAACAAGCATCCTAGGACCGGTTTCGGGGTTTCACCCCTCTTCAGCCAGGATAGCTTGATTCCAGTGGCATGGAGAGCACGGGACCCACGTCTGCCAGGGTTTTCATGGCGATGGAACCGTCATGAAAATGCTGGCAGAGAGGAAACTCGTAATATGCTTGGCGGGACCATGGCGGTCCCGCCAAGCATATTGCGGCTTCTGATTGCCACTCCTACGCCAGGGAATGGCAGTTCCCTGGCAGAGCCGGCGGTCCAAGGGTGGTCCGACTGCCAGAGTCATAATCGGGCAGTCGAACTGCCGGTGCGGCAGTGCTGAATCCGCCACCACCGTGTCACCACGAGTCTGGCGGTCCTTGGACCACCAGACTTGTAATAGGGCCCCAAGTGTCATAGCACTTACCTGCCCATCCTGCCACACACTACTGCACGAGGGCAGGATGCAATTTTGCAGGTGTTTGTGGCCCACTGCAAGAATCTATATAAACTGCCTGAGTGTAGAATTCTGGAAAAAGAAAATTGGCTTAGTGTTTAGTTTCCTCTTCCTGCAGACAGAAAAAAAAATTCCTCACCCCTACTTGGAACCTCTGAATCGAAAACAAGTGTTTGTTGGCAGCTATCCATCTTTAATTCTATATACACCAGTGTAATACTAAATATACATTTATGGTAAGAGCTGTTAACTGCTTTGACATTACTGCAGTTGACATTAATTTGGCAGTGCTATTATATTACCTGTAACTACAATATACAGCTTTACCCATATGGGGCTCAGTATAAAGCAGAGTTTTAGCTCGCATCGGGATTCCAAGATGTGAAGTCATTACTGCCTGGTAGGTTTTTCCCAACATGATTTATGCCAGCTGAAAAAGGTGGAATTTGTGCAGGGAAAAATGCAACATTCTGATTTTTTGCTCCTCGCAACTAGGGTAAATATATATTATTACCTCACTAGCCCTTCCTCTAGGTATTGCTATTGATATCGATATTATCTATAAAGCACAAGGAATGCCCAGGGCCGTCTTGGCTCTGGCATATGGAGAATAAGCAACAAAGGAAGAATATAAAAGACTGACATTTAAGTAAAGCCTAGACTAATATTGTAGCGCAAAAAGCCAAGATTTCAGCTGTTTCCCGAAGCATGTAAGATTAGGCAGATTTTTTTTTTACTGGATGTGCAGTTTATGCCAGAGTTTGCATGTTAAAAAGAAAAAACTTCTGCCCACAAAAGACGATGATGACAATTTTGGATGCCGTAGAATTAAGGGCTCTCCTAGGCATATACCTGGACAAGGACCTCCTCAGATACTCTGGGCCTGTATTATGCAGAGATGTATGGGCCAAATAGAATGCCTTAAAAGCAACTTGCTTTTTAATCGGCAGCCAATGCGGCTCATTTAGCATGTGAGAAAACGATTTAAATGTAGGTACTCTCAAGAGAAGACGGGCAGCTACATTCTGTTGAATTTGAAGTCTATTCAAAAAGCGTTGTTGAATGTCCAAATACAGGACGGTGCAATAATCCAACCTGGAGAGTACCAACGCCGTGATTACTGATTCCTGCAGATCAAAGGAGATGAAAGGAAAGATCTTCTTCAACATTCTTAAAAGACAAAAACAAGGGGCATAGAGCTTGTTGATCTGATGCAGAACTTTGAATGATGGAGCAGTACTGTACCCTATGAACGCCGGACCCCACTGTATCAGTATTTTCCAAGTGCAGTATTATCACCCCAAAAGACTGCATGACTCGTAATGACAGCCGCGGCCCGTGTAGGTAAGAGCGGTGAGGCGTAGGGGGACGGATGGGGGGGATTTCGACAGACGATGACAAGGGGAAATTAAATAAATAATTTTCCCTCGTCATCATCTGTTGAAATATCCCCCCCCTCCCTTACCTGCAGGGGCCGCGGCTGCTGTAATGAGCGCTTTTATTCTTTTTGTCCAAAAATATAATTTCTATTTTTATTTTCTCCACTTGGAAATATCTGAAATGAATTACTTATTTGGGATTTTGTTTTAATAAAGTATAAATATACTATTAATATATTTACACATGCATTTTGCAGTGATGAAGGCTATAGAGAACGCTGCTTATTTTACGTTCTTGTTTCAGTGTGTACATTTATGCGCCTTTTGTGTGTTTCTTTGCAGGGTGAGTGTTTTGTGTGCCTCATGCGTGCCTGCCTGACCTTTGCCTGTCTTCCTGTCTGTTTATGCGCATGGCCGTGCATTGTCTGTGTTGCTTGACCGCTGAGTCTGTGGGTCTCAGTGCATTTATACATATTTATGTGGGGTCGTGATCCAAACCACGGTTCCTTGCCGGAAGCCTGAGATAAGAAAGGAGAGCAGACGGCTGAGGTAGGCTTAAATATCAGAGCTCGTCTCAGTTCCACACCTCCACGCGCACACTGACACTATAAATAATTTTTAGTGCGACATTACCATTATATCACTAATTGCTTCATGTTTCCCCCTGGCCTGGGATGGAAAGAACGACTTGCTGAATAAGGTCTTTTCCGTGCTTTTTATGCATAGAAATTGCAGTCGCGTTTAAATGAGAGTTAACCAGGTAGAAAGCAAATTACACAAGTGCCCATTTCTGTTATGTTTACAGACTATTCCCGCCCATAATCAATTTCAGTGGTCTTTATTTATCTGAACCTTACAGTGGTCAATGGCTCCTTTCCATCTTCCTAAAGCAAATTCTTTTAGTCCTTTTGCTTTTCAACTTCTTTCACAAGTCTCTACAAAGCTCCCCATTAAATTAAATATTTGCAATTATAAATATATATGTAAATGAATTACGTTCTCTCTCTGCCTATTCTCTCCCTTCCTTACATGTGAGGATATATGCCAAGGGCGACCATCTCCCTTACTGGCCTACCAGACTCCTCCATAACTCTGCTTCTTCCTAATTTGTATCTGTCTTCTTATTGTAAGATATAAAAGGGTGAGAACTCGTTGTTCCTGTGTTACTGAGGTCCCTTCAGTGCTTGTGACCCTAGGTGAGATAATCACAACTCAAGGGTGGTGAGGTGTGTCTTTTGGATAGAAGCGGGAATAGAGAACACCGCCCAATGTTGACGGGGGCTTGTGAGGGAGGGTTGTAAGGCAAGATGTTTCTCACTAATACAAACATCAGCAGCGGCGTAGCTTGGTCAGTAAGATTAGGGGGTTGTGAGCTTCAGATTTTCCAAAAATCGTGCTTGCGTATAATGTTAAAATACACCATGCGGTAAGCAGGGCACATGAGAGGAGCTAAAGGGGCTGTGGAAATGGAGGAGAATGAGGATATGTAGGGGTACTAAGTGATAGAAAACATAAATTTTGTAAAATAACCAACATTTTTAAAGACTTTCAAAACAGAGGAGAGAGTGTGTGCTTTTTTGTCTGTGTGTATGTAAAAATTCCTTGTGAAATCCAACAGACACCTCACCATACTCGAATGAAAGCACCTGTACCAACTATTTTCCAGAAAATACATTTATTAAGGGGGTGCAACACCCCAAACCCCCCCCCCCAAAGCTACGCCCCTGAACATCAGGTTGTGATTGGTTCAGGTGAATGGAAGACTTAGGAGTGTGCAAAATCGCCTACTAATTATGCTAAATGTGTTTTACTGTTATCTCGCTTGAAAATTTTGTGCCATGGGACCCTTGGCGTAACGTCATGCAAGATACTGAAAGGAGACTGGTTCAAGCTGAAAATGTCTCTCTGCAAGGTATTTTCTGCTACAACCGGTCTCCCATAGGGAAAAAATGCGGTGCAAAATTATGTGTTGCGAGATTTCGATTATTTTGTTAATATTGTTAATTTCGCATTACAAGAAATGTGTGAATTTCATGAATTTCTTATCTGTAATTACAATTTTGTCCAGACCAGGAAAAAGGTAGGTCCACCAGTGGGAAAACGATATATTTTGTTGTTGTTAAACCAGTAGATTGCAAGTCCAGGAGGCACATGTATCCTCAGTGTTCATTCAGCACTCCATCATCACCACCACACAAAGGGCCTGATAACAAGATTGGCGGTGCAGGAGCGGACTGCCATGCCGGCGGCCCGCTCTCGCACTGCCAAATCCGTCTGCCCTCTGCCTGCCAAATTACGAGTTTCCTCGTGTCTGACGTGCTTTTTTTGGCGGTGCATCTGAAAATGGGCACCGCAGTGGGAGCACCAAAAAAAGTTCCTGCATGGCATGGACTGAGAAAGTCCATGCCATGCAGGAACTGGGGTACATGCACACAGGGGGCACTTTGTTTCAGGACCCCCAGCCTTTTAATGGAGGAAAGACCATCCCAAGGCGGTCCTGAAACTCGTAATATGCATGGCGGTGCAGCAGTGGCACCACCAGCATATTACTGAGGTCCTGACCGCTGCACCACCGCCAGGGAATGGCGGTTCCCTGCCAGTTGCAGCAGTGCAATGGCGGTTTGACTGCCAAAGTTGTAATTGGGTAGACGGACCGCCGGTGCGGTGGTGGCTGAACCTCCACGCTCCGCGAATCTGGCGGTCCTTAGACCGCTGGACTCGTAATTAGGCTCAAAGAGAGGAAATGTTTTTCTACGCAGACGGACCAAGTGAATAGCTGTCCAGCGAGTCCCAAATCCAGTGCAGAAATGCTTAGTCCATTGAGCAGAGGCAAAAGCCCTGGTCCAAGAATTAAGAAGAACATCACTTAAATTATTGGCCATGGACGTAAATGAGAAAGATTGAAAGGAAAGGCACATAAAAAATGGAAAAATGGGTTACCTTCTGGATCATGTAAGAGTGAGCCCAGATTTTCCAAAAGTGGCATTAAAAGCAATAGAAGATGGGTATGTAGTTAGCATTTTTAATCATACATATACATCCAGCTTGTGATCCATCAGGTACGTATGTATTGGAGAGAAAATGATAGGATTGAGCAAAGTTAATATCGGCAGGACTTATGGTAAAAATGTTAGTGCTTAATTTGAGAGTGGTTTCCAGTGCTCCGAAATAACAATTAATTGTCAGCACCGGCACTTATAACAGTCTGCCACATTGTGGCGTTGTTTGTCTAAATTAGAGCTGAACACAACAGCTGTTCATTAATTCAATGTACATTAAAAATGACTAATGCCTGCTTCCCAAGCCATTCTTATAGCTTTGGGAGCCTGGAATAGTCTGAATTGTCACACTTGGAGGGTGGGAAGGGTAGTAGTTGTTGTTGGTTCTGTCATTGGCAGTGCTGGCAAAGGCAATGGGTGGTGCAAGCTGCAATGGCCCCCTGACAAGGGCATGACGAGTGCCCTGGTGCTTATTTTTTAATGAATTAAGCACTGAAAAATGTGGTTGAAAGATCTGGTCTCGAGTCATCAGACATGTGACAAATAGATTCAATGCTAACAGATCTGTCTGGGAGGGCCTCATTAGCCTCAGAGGAAATGGCATTAGTAGAAGTGGATAAGACAGAGAAAGAGTACTTGGCTCTAAATAGGCTGTAAGTCAGTGCATACAGTCATCACAAGGCCACTAGTCAGATACTTTCAGAGTTTTATGACATGGAGATGGAGGAGTTACATTTTACTGCCAAATTAGCTTCCTTAGACCAGCATGCAGAAATATGCTCCAATATAGCATTTAATTTATGTGATCTACTGCTTTGACAGGTGGCACGAAAATTGGAAATTTGCCAAAATATTTGGATTCATAATTGGATATGAATCAGAAACACATGGTACTCTGTATGCCACTAGAATGAAAGAGTCTGGAAGATCACCTTTTGTACTAGTAAGTGCAGTTCAGGTCTAAGACAAAGCAAAAGGCTAAAATAAGTCACATGTTCATATACTGCACCTCCTCCAAGAGGAACATCAATCCCAATTTACAAAGACTTTGCGCAGGCAAAAAAAAAAGTGACATGGAGTCTTTCAAAGTTTTGCGAGGGTATTTACTTTTCAGCGCACATTGCATTTGAAAGGAAACAGGGCTTTTTGCAGATGTCCCCCCACTTTTTGTCCCAATTGGACTACTAGATGCTGGTTTTCAACTCTGACAGTGCTCTGAAGCCTGCAAACCAGGCCAAAGTGCCAGTGCTCTATCCCTAAAACTGTTATGTGTGAATTGACAATCCCAACTGACAGATACTTTACCCCCTTATAAGTCCCTAGTATATGGCACTGGGGTACCCAGGGCATAGGTGGTAAAGAAGTTCCCAGGGCTGCAGCACAGTGTTGTGCCACCCTGGGTGACCCGAGCAAACTACTGACAACAGGCCTGCCATTGCAGACTTCAGGAGCACTGCAAATTGGTCGAACTCAACTGTGCCCTCCCCATGTGAGGCACAGTCAATGCACTGTCTTTAATATATGTCAGGCACCCCTAACAAAGGTCTCCTCAGCCCAGGACGCAGGGTGCATTATATTAAAGGTGTGGACATATGTGTAAGCCTATATGTTCCTATAGTGGCATTCCCAAGTCATGTTGGGTATCAGACAACGTTCCTTCTCACCCCTGACATGATTCTCGTGCCCTGGGTGACATGGCATACACCCAGGTGGCACCGTAGAGGTTGCCCACCTGGTTGCCCCAGCTTCACTGTGCTCTGGCTGACCAGCCTGCGCTTTCCCACACCTGCTGCCACCAAGACAGAATTTTGACCTCCTGCCTGGCAGTGTAATCAATCCCAGGAATCAGGAACAAAGGCTTGGGCCGGTAGGAGGTCTACCCTCCCTCCTCCCAAGTATGCTAGTAAATTGGTACATCAGAGTGGTGAGTTTCAAAGGCTGCACCACCTCTGATATGCATCTGGGCTGTCCACCTGAGGAGGAAACGGCCCTCCCCTTGCCCCAGGTGTGCTTGCCTCTGAGCAAGGCAGGAAATTAGCTACACAGGAGGTGTACACCACCAGGAAGGCTGGCCGCACCTCTAGGGTGGGCAGCTTGGTATGTACACCTCAAATCAAATTCTGCCATCTTTAGGAGGGCAGAAATAGTGGGTTCTGGGTAGAAAAGGATGACCTACACCTCCGAATGTGGTCACCTCACGGGCGGGCTAGCTGCTGGGAGTAGTTGCCATTGGCTACTAGCTCCCACACTCCTAACTCTTCTAAATCTAGGATTTAAGGGACCCCCCTGACACCAGAACCTTATCTGAACAACTTACTTCAAAAGAAGGACCAAGAGGAGACCCATTTCGCTGACAACAGGACTTTGCCCACAGCATAAAGCAAAAGAGAGATGCTTTCCCCTGAGGCAACAGGCTTGAAACTCAGTGAACGACCTTCGTCCTTGGCTAAAACTTGACATTCCCGAAGAGAGGGACCCTTGTGGAAGTCAGAAGCACTCTCAGCCTCCCCTACTGCAACTGCAGGTAAAAACACTTGCCGTATCCAAAGAATTGCTGGCGATCGAGGCCTCTGAGGGGTCGCTCAAATCCAGGTGGTCCAGTGTATTGTGGGAGTAGTAGTCTCACCTGTCTTGATGTTTCAGACCGCTTACGTTACTCCCAAGGACCCAGTGAAGTTCCAGAAGCATTTTCCTGGGCTTACCGCTGCCAAGGCTTGTTGGTCACCAATCCGGTAACCGACCCCCACACTCAACGCTGCATCTACAGGGAACTCCGTGCAACCAATATCTGATGCCAGCAGCTGTGTATCTGCTGTGTTTTTGCATTCTGTGTCTTGCAGCACCGTGTAAACTGTAAAAACAGCACCACCCGCTGCTCCCGTTCAGCACCAAGGACAGCCAGAACAACTCTGCACCCAGACTCAATGGGCTAGGTAAAATTGATAAAACTGTTGTGGCCTGTTCCTGGGGCCTGCATGACCTTAACCCTTTAAGGGTTCCACGTAACTCCACCTGCAAGTGACCGATTGTCACTAGTGGTTTTTGCCATTGACCGCAATGTTATTTTGTCTATGTATTTAGTTGTATGACATTACCACGTGTTCCTTCATCACACACTTTTTTACTACTCAGATTTTACAATGCATACCACTAGCACGCATTCACATTCACTCACATTTGAAATACCATCACCAAGCACACTTATACCACGCTTAGTGTAAAAGCTTAGTGTAAAATCCAGTCACTGTCTAACACTGTCACCTACAGTTCAAAAGTTATTCATTAATTCTTAATACATTATTGTTACCATAATATATATTTTTATAAACTACATTTATGTCGTTTACAGGTTTGCTAATATTTTAAAGTTTTATATTTTTGGGGGAGGCCCCTCAAAACATCCTTTTAAATACCCATAAAAATATATAAACTAGTTACCACATAGTCACCAATAAAAACAAATATGCGTTGCAAAGACTTGCGTGGTAAAGACTTGCATGGTAAAAGTAATTGCTATGTAAAAAATGTGTTTTAATTGCTTTTTGTTGTAAAAACTTTGTGGTAAAGACTGTTCCTGATGTATTTTACTTCACTGATTTAATATTGCTTCAAAAATCTATAGCTCTGGTTATATGTATGCTATTCCATTTGTTTTGGTGTCTAAATTAAGATAAAAATAGACTCTATTTATATAAATTGGTGTCTGATTTCTCTTGAGTCAATTCAATTACGTATCGTCCATGCTGGTAGTATGAAATGCTTAACACATGTTCCTCTAGTAAAGCCTCACTGCTCTTTGCCACTCTGCCAGGACTGAGCTAAGGATTTATTAGTGTGAATCCAAAGGCAATCTTTGGGGTATTGTGATAATATTTCATAGTAAGGTCACCCAGCCATACCACATAACCCACTTTCCTACAGCATTTTTTCACTGAACATGTCCCTTTCCTCAGCGCAAATAGCACATGGCACTGCTTTGCACCATTTTTCGTCAGTAGGACGTTACTTGGATGTTACTTGGGTGGTTCTGCCCAACCACCCATAACATTTCTTTAAAGAAGCCTCTAACAAGGAGAAATGTTTTCATTTTTTTCAAACTCTGTAAAGCAAATGTACAATGTGTGAAATGTTTCAGTGTTTATCTTGGCACAGGATTTTGTACTGGAAGAGTATACTTTTAGTATAAATCCTATGCCAGAAAGCAGACAGTCACCTCTGCACTGTGCTAGACAGCCTCTGCACCTCTGCAGGGTATAACAGCAGCAGCAGGACATTTCTAATAAATAGGGCTCTGTGCCGCTTCCTTTCACTGGTGCAACTTTGTATGCTGCTCTGCATTGAACTGATAAAATAATACATCTTTCCATAGTTGTCACAAGAGCATCAAAGCTGACCATCCACTCTCTGGCATCAAATCTCTGCTCATCAGCTGTCCTGACTACGCAGCAGAGGGGCAGTTAACATGGCTGGGAAGGTGCACCATCCAGGACTGTCTAAGAATCTGAGTCAAAGAAGCCACTGTTGATAGGTCCTGTGTGATCGTTAACTCAGACTATCAGACAGAACTTTGCTCAGCAGCACTAAACTCAGGAATGATATGACTCCCTGGATCAGATCAGGAGAACAGAGGCAGAGCATTCGTGAAGTGACGCAGGACCTACTACAGAAGGGATACCATGGTCACTGACAGCAGTGGCTGATATGTGACCACTTTTCAAGGTCATTATGAACACTCTCTCCAGTCCTGAACTTGTCATCCACAAATCATTGTTTCCATGTGTGCCAAACAAGACTATGACACCCAGAATGTATTAAAGCTATCACACAAAAGTCAGGGGGGCCTGGAAACGGTGTCCTTAATGACCTAGGGGAAGATGTTTACCCTACAATCCACTGACCTTCAGTTGATTGAGTCAGATCTTTCCACCATCACTGGATTTTAGCATAAATCGAGAAATATACCAATAGATGTGCAGGAGAGTCAGTCTATCACTGTTGGCTTTGAAATAAGACAAAAAATATGCTAATCTTTCACTTACTGATTTTTAGCATTTAAAAAGTACATGTCCAATTTGTAGAGCTTCTTGGTGCTCTTGAGAGGAGATTGTACTAAACTCAATAAGCCTACCTAACCAGATGCGATGCTAATACTAGTTACCTAGAAAAGTATATTTTTTATTTGTTAAGGAGTTGTATAAAGCACACCTTGCCATCCTTCGGATACTTCAGACCGGTTGCTAAATTGAAATAAAAACATGCATTTCCAAAAAGTTCCAAAAAAGTTGGGTTGAAAACAGAAAATGTACTGCTCTGCTGTCTATTGCTGAAGACATATTGGTACCCATGGGAAACATAAAGATGCTGAGTGCAGAGAGCATGTCAGTGATGGGTCAATTTGCTTTACCGAGGGGAGACACTTTGACCTACATGGACTTGTGTGCAATGGTGAATGTCTTAAACTGAGCTCTGCAAAAATATATAAAGCAAGGGGATGCCCTGAGATTGAGTGAGACCAGGTCAGACCTACATGATCCATTACACAGTGAGCAGTTCGAACCATTTAACTCGAATTACAACAAGTTTGAATCCATTGATCAAGTTATATAATTCAACAGAAAGCAATTAGAAAAGACTTCGGTTTTTGAAAAAGAAAAGAATTAGAAATAAATAGAAATATGAGTGAAAAAAGAAGTAGAGGGTTTAGGAAGAAACACGGTTGTGTCAATTGTGGAAAAGGAAGTACAGGTTCACACACCATTTAAAAGAAGTAAAAGAAAAACATAGAAGCGCTGTTTCATAAAATAAAGTTAAAGCGACAGGCAATACGGAAAGGAGCAAGAGGTTTAGGAAAAGAAGCTAAAGACAAAAGTGTTTGGGAAACGCCAATTTTGATTTCAATATGAATATGAATGCATATAGACATTTTGGGGGTGTGTCTGTATGCGTGTGTGAATGCATGGGTGTGAGTGAGTGTGCATGTGTGTTCCCCGCTAACATTACCTGCCGCCACTGCCCATTTCCAACCTGAAGTGCAAGTATTTTTGGTCTCCCTGTGACACATCAAGGAGGAGCCCAGTCTTGGATCAAAAACACAGTAAGAAAAATGAGCACCCTAGATGAAATGTGGGAGCTAGACAGCCAATCAGAATGTTCCCTCTGTTGGGCTATAACTTCTGTCATAGGCAGCATTCTGTGGCTAGCCGCTCCCTACCTCTTTTGTGTGCCGGAATACTAGTGGGCCACATCCCTGCCCCACCTTGAACTCGCTGACAACCTAAGGACAAGCATATGGGAAAATAAGGAGGTGTAGCGGGGGCAGCTGCTGCCTCTCACCGATACTTTAGTAAAAGAAATAGCTCCTTTCCAAGCAGTGCTCCTTGTGCTTTCCCCATAGAAGCCTCTACGGATCAACTCATGGCTTTGCCCAATGGAAAGCCCACTCAACCATTGAAAGGTACAAAAACATCAACAAACTGCTATATCTGCCTATTTTTCTACTAAACTGTGGAAATCGGGCTTACATCCCCTTCAGTAAAGAAAGTGGTGCAGCCAAGACAGTTGTGCCTTGCCTTCTGTGAAGCAGCAGGATTGTCAGTGGGGAGCGGAGACATTTTCTTTGTATGCTTCAGGTGAGAGGCTTCTCCTGCACGTGCTGGGTTGCTCTACTTTGGGCTGGCGTGCCAATAGCCTTACTGCCCTTTTCTGCTATGTAGTAATGTCTAGTAATTACACCCCTAGTTATGTATCCTCACCTGCAGCCATGCATCCATATCTGGGAGAGTGGGTAATTAACAGCCGTTATTGAACACTAATGCTTAATTAGAACATTGGGATTCTAAGAACTCCATTGAAGAACATTGAATCAATGGAATCACAGAGGGAACATGATGGCTGATTAGCCCTTCTGCTCCAACATTCCAATGTTTTTTTTCTTTCTGTTTCTCCATATTTAATTTAGAACATTCTGCCATCAGTGAGCGGAATGTTATAATACCACTATAGCCTTTTTGTCTTAAGTTATGCTAGTTATTAAAGGCGAATGTATGACATTACAATATATGCTTTTACCTACATGCTAAGTATATGTAAGGTAAGAAAAAAGCCCATATATATATCCACATGAACTTTGACGAAGTGGATGCCCTTCCTGACGGGTCGGGGCTTGTTTGGCGACGTCACCGCCCATAAACAGGAAAATCACACTCTTTAGGCAGCACGATTGACAAGCCCATCAAGTCGAGAGGTAGGTAAACTCGGTTTTATTTTAAGCAGGCAGCCCAAGAAAATGATAGCATTACGCGTTTCAACCCTCACAGGGTCTTAATCATATGCAGCTGTGAGGATCAGTTGTCATCGGATGCCTTGTTTTAAAAGCGTCAGTCATTTGTACAGTCACAGTACTCTTATCAATTTCATTAGTAGTGCATTATTTGTAAGCAATATTCAAGTTTGTGCCATTTCAGTCCCAGTAACACTCATGTATGAACTTCAGTGACCAGAATGCACCGCAACTGTGCTCCAGAATACAGCATAGCGTCCTTTTTGTTTGTTCTATCCCTGATTTCTGCCATGTTCAAAATGTATAGAAAATTGTAGCATGCCCACCTTATCAAGCCTCAGAGGAATCAATTCCATGTTGTGCAGGGGGCAGATGCGTTTTTTTCTTCCATTGATTTCACAAACATTTGTCCTCACAATTAACGTTGTTTGTTCCACTCCTTTTTGTGGCTACCCGCTTTCGTTTCTTTTACTCCTCTCGAAGTGCAGGGGATGACCCCTGCATACCCTGGCTGCCAGCAGTGTTTTGAAATCTTCAGCCAGCAGGCCTCCCAGAGAGAGTGGAGGAGCCTCCCATTTCAGCGGTGGCACCATCCAGCTAAATCCTTTCATCCCAGTGAAAACAAGGCATTGGCATACAGCGTCCTTTTTCACTGTTTACTATTGAAGTGTATTTAAATCCGATGACAACTGATCCTCACAGCTGCATATGATTAAGACCCTGTGTGGGTTGAAACACTTAATGCTATCATTTTCTTGGGCTGCCTGCTTAAAATAAAACCGAGTTTACCTACCTCTCGACTTGATGGGCTTGTCTCATCGTGCTGCGCAAAGAGCGTGATTTTCCTGTTGAGATATATATATAGTAGGAGTTGGAGTGACGGGATTGTGGAGTTTCATATATATATATATATATATATATATATATATATATATATAAGACATGCGTGGTAAAGGCATATACATATATACAGATATATTTAATTTAAATTTAATATTTTTTTTTCCTTTTTTGGTGGAGAAACCCCACTAAACTTGCCTTGTTTTTAATTTACTCCTAACCTCCATTTACCACTAACCACCCACAACCCTAAAATGACCATTACCTTCCTTTACTACTACTCACCCGAAACCGTAAAATTACCATTATCTACCTTTACCACTACCCAATACAAAAACCCTAAAATTACTCTTACCTCCCTATGCCACTGGCCACCCCTAAACCTTAATAGTATCCTTTACCACTACCCAACCCTAGGCCCTAAAATTTCTTTAAACTTCCTTTATCACTTCCCATCCTCTAACCCTAAAATTTGCAAGGGGTGGGAGGAATATTCAGTTCCACCCGCAAAATTGGTGGAAATTTGGCGACTTCACGTTACACTTGTAACACGGAGTTTCGGCCAAATTCCGCCAAATGCTGCGTGGCAGAATTTTTTCCTGATCGCGGATTTTGAACAGTAAGTCGACGAGCGTGATTTGATGTGCCCTAGTGCTATTTCCAGTTGCTAGTAGGACATCTGAAGAGATTTTTCTAATGCGGGCGGTTGCAGGCGGGCGGCCGTGACCGTTCTCGGTCAGAAGACTGCCGCTCGAATAGAAAACCTACTGGAGTGGCAGCAAAATCAACTCCAGTAACTGTGCCCTTCGGCGCACCGTGTGGTGCTGATTGCGCTGATTTTTTAATGCAGAATGGGCTGCCAGCACTAAATCACAGTGTGAGCCGCGCAACATGCCTTTTTCAGTCCGTTGTTGGAATTCCGGGTAATCTCATGGAGTTTATAGTAACTCAGCGAAATTCCACAGTCAATTACACGAGTTATGCCCACCCTTTAAAATTTACCCTTACCTCCCTTTAATCCTGCCCACCCTTAAACCCTGAAATTGCCCTTACCTCCCATTACCACTGCTCAGCCCTGCACCCTAAAATTACCCTTACCTCCCTTTACCACTATTCATACCTAAAAACTAAATTTACCTTTACCTCCCTTTACGACTACCAACCCCTAAGCACTCAAATTACCCTTACCTCCCTTTACTAATACCCATCCCTAAAATTACCCTTACCTCCCTTTACTAATACCCATCCCTAAAATTATTCTTGCTCTCTTTTCCACTACTCAAACATAAACCTTTTTAAAAAAAAATAACATAATAATTATGTTATTTAAAAAAGACTTACCTGCGTGGTAAAGGCTCAACTACTTACCTGTGCGGTACTTAACTGTGAGTTGCGTCCCCTGCGTGGTAAAGACTTTGGGGCTGATTCCGATCTCGGCCGGTAG
Source organism: Calotriton arnoldi (assembly GCA_963921515.1). Lineage (NCBI taxonomy): Eukaryota > Metazoa > Chordata > Amphibia > Caudata > Salamandridae > Calotriton > Calotriton arnoldi. Next base: position 1,328,441 of record CAWUFW010003162.1, on the reverse strand, counting down.
TGCTCCGAATCGGATTCGGATTTACCGGATCCAATTCGGAGCCCTGTTTCCCGACCGAATCGTACGCGGGTCCGGCCGAGCGAGTACGATGCAAGCTCCCGCGAAATCGCCGACCGACTCGTACGCGGCTTCAACGCGCTCCGACCGACTCACACGGACACGACTCGCACCGCGCTATGGAGACGTTTCCCGGCCGGGTAAGTACGATGCGCGCTGCGAGCAGTCCGACCGACTCGCGCCGTCCGGCTCGAAAAAGCTGTCGGAGCCGGACTTTGGGGGTCCGCGCCGGACCCCCCTGTATGCGTAGGCGCGCGAGTTGCACACAGGGGGGACCCATGGGTCCCCCCTACCTGTGCATGTACGCCGCGATGCGCATGGACGCATACCCGCTGTAGGGGGCGCCCTTGTTCGCCTCGCACCCATTGAGTCAATGGGAGCCCGCGTACGCGTTGCACGACCAGCTCCCATTGACTTCAATGGGAGTCCGACCGAATCGAGTCCGATAGAATGCGAATGCATCGTACTCGTCCGGTCGGACTGCTAGGGTCCGATTCGGTCGGAATTCTCTCCGGGTCCGGCTCGGTCGGAGAGATTTCCGGCCCGAATCGGAATCGGCCCCTTAGTTGTAAAGGTTATTTCCTCATTATAGCGCCTTGCATATAGCTCAGACCTAAATTTGTGTAAAGTGCCTGTAACAACGGATAAAGCAGCAGTCTTTTAAATTAGGCGCTTCTCACCTTTTCTAATAATTCCTACATGACTTGTTTCATCTACAGCTTATTCTGTACATTTATTTTGTGGGTACTACAGTTGTACTCATCTGAAGGGGCAAAAGAAGCTTGTGTGGCAGAGAGTGACTGTGTACAGTAGCCGTGGGCAGTACAAGTCAAGAGATGGATACACAGCGGTGCAGTAAAGGAAAATCAATGCTCGTTTATTTCTAGGTGCCCTTCCATTATATATTATTCTAGTATGAAAGCATGTATGTGGTATGAGATAAGGGACTTGAAGCCCAGGGAGTTCAATTGATTTGCCCAGGATCACACAATGCGGTGGGTGGGAAAGGAATCTGGGTAGCAGCGCAGGTGCTAAGAGAACTGAGGCCCTGGGAGGTGAAGTGATTTGCCCAGGATCACACAATGTGGTGACGAGTGGAAGCTGGAGAAAACATAAAAACGGGGCTACCACTTCTTGGCCTGTGTGGTCGCATGGACAACGCCAGGGCCAAGTCCTCACACAAACACAGTCTTCCAGCCTTTCTCCTGTTTTATCCTGTTTTATTCTCTCCCTGCTGTTGTTTGAGAGGGAATTTGAGACCATAATAGGAGAAGATAAGAAGACATGAGCGTTTCTTATTCTCTTGAATAAAAGTCCAAGCGTGGATTGGAGGGTAGCTACAGCTCTGCACTCCCGAGTGTTGGGCGCCAGCAAGGCAGCACTCCAAAATCCACTCCCTTTCTGCCCCCGGAGGGGGGGGGGGGGGGATGGATATTTCGCCCAGTAGTGTCTACATATTCAGAATGATGACTTCAGAATAATTTTCCGGTCTCAGGTGCTTCTCAAAACAGTGCCATCTTGGCTCGGGCTCTCTGGCACCACCTCTCTGCTGCTGTTTGAGAATATGCGACCAGAACGCGAGTAGGGAGGAATACAGAATTGACTCTGTAGCCCAGTATACATAAAGGGGTTGAATCTGGTCTTGAATGGGGGGAATAGCAGCGATTGGAGGGTAGCAGATAAAGGCAGGCATGGAGCAGACATCGGTGGGAGTGCAACAGGAAATACATCCATATATAATACTATCTGTAAGGTAGGTGGCTGACGATTTGCCTGGGAAGCAGTCACAGCAGGGATCTGAGGCGCATTTCACAAGATGTGATTGGAGGCAACTTGGGTCACCAGTGGAGACTGGACAGGAAAGCTGTGGATTTCGAGGTTTGGCCTAAGATTTGAGTAGATAAATGGACAGTTCAGAGCCAGGCTAAGCATGAAAGATGAATATTTCATCAGCAGTCAAGTGCACCCTAAACTCTCCTAGGCAACCAGGAGATCCACTTCTTGGTATGCCCAGTACACAGGGGCGGCTCCTCCATAATGGCGGAGGAGCGTCGCCCCACTGCCCAGAACCAGCAGACGATAAAAAAAATAACACAATGGTATTATGCTTTTATTTATCGCTGTCTGAGCCGCGATGGAGTCCAAGCAATGAGTATAGGGCGGGTCGGGCATGGCAGGGATGTTGAGTAGTGTGCAGTTATAAGTGTGCATGTCAGTTTGGCCGGCAGTCTTAGGCCGGCCAAACAGACATGCGCACTTATGTTTCTTCAGCCCAGCTGTGTGTTGCACTGCTGGGCTGGAGAAAAGTCACAGGCTCCCAGGCACTCTCTGAGCGGCAAACGAGGCCGCTCAGACCAATCCTGGCGCTGCTCTCATGCTAAGTATAGCATGAGAACAGCATCTAGATTTGGTGGGGAGCCTGTGCTTTGAAGTCCATCTACTTCCGGGCCGGACGGGAGGAGCAACGAGGCGGCTTGCAGCATCAAAGGGAGCAGAGCGGCAGGTAAGTATTTACATTTTATTGCCCACCCTCCCCGGCCCCCTACCACTTTACATAGGCAGCAGCTTCCACTGCCAGTACATAAAAACCCAGAGAGTGCCCAGAATGTTGTAGTTAGAAGATGGATGGCATAAACCCTCTGTAAGAGCCAAGAGGTCGATGAGCTGGAGGGAGTGAAAAAACAAGGCAAAGTGATCAAATAAAAACGGGAACTTCACTGTAGAGGTCCAGTGGCTTGCGTCAACAGCCAAGACCTCACAGTGATTTATTTGTTTCTGTCACTCATCCCCATCCCACAATGCACCCATATTGCCACCAACAAGTAGAGGTAGACTACAATGTATTAGCCCTTGTGACACTATCAGCATCAATGAGCTTCTGCAGTAAAGGGCACCGCAGGAACACACAAAACAAAACAATGCAGAACTCAAACACTTTAGAAGGTCCTTATACTTGTTTTGCACCACCTTTGCACCATAATATTGAGATAGATCAATGCCAGCATCCTTCACAACCTGTTTAGATGGTTATAATGATTGGTCGTTCTTAATGTGCCACTAGACATCATGATAGGGTCTGCTGGCATCTCACAGAATAAATGCTGTGGGTGGAAGACCCATGGGAATGCCAAGGTTGGTGTCACTGTGGCATACCTGTACGAGGGCTGATAGAACCCCTGACACGCTGTAACAAGACTGCCAGAACTTCAGACAGCCTGAGCCAATATCAGTGGTATAATGTGGAGCCCCAGGAAAGTACAGGCAATGTGACATAGGGTGAATGAATGAATGGCCAACTTATAAAGCGCAAACAAATGCCCGAAGGCGTCAAGGCGCTGAAGCGGTTCCACTGCCAAAAAGGCAGGAGCATAAGCCTTCAGTAAGAGACAGTTACAAGGCAAAAAGCCAGGTCTTCAAGGACTTGCGAAAAGGAAGATGTAATGAGGATGAGAGATGAACTGGCTTCTATGGGAACTGCTGGGTTTTGTGACAGGCTGGTGCGGTGGAAGTCCATAAGACAATTGGACCTAAGAAGCCGAAGGTCTCTCGATTTGTTTGTAAACTAACCTGCTTCTGCATAAGACATATAGAATCAACGCAGCACACCTTCACCTATACACGGTATCCCTTCACTGTCCTGAACCCGTGCTCTGGCAGATAATGGGCAAACCTGCTCTAAATGGCCACCTCGTATTAATCACAGTTCTTTTCGTCAGATAAGGCAGCATGCTGGACATGTGTGATGACCCTAATTTAGCTGTATATTAATTTAGACCTTTCTTTCCCCTCGCTTGGCGGTAAGGAGTAAGATCTGGTTGTAAGCTTCTCTTGCCCTCCCTCTGCTTCTCTGGTCCTTGTCACAGCTGAAATGACCCGCATCATTACCCTTTATTTCTAATTAAAAGCTTCCAGCCAGCATGTGTTACAGACTAGATTTAGAGGGAGCAAGGCTGAACTCCATCTATCACCAGCAGTAATTATTTCGCTTTAGGGGCTGTGTGACTGACTGACTGATTGACTGACTGACTAGCTTATGGCTGCAGGACATGCTTTTCTGCTCCTAACCTCAGACTGCTATTTAAATTTGATCAATGCTCGTTGTGGTGCCCATTAAAGTGAAGCTGTGCTCATAACAAGATTGAAAGAGAGAGATCAGAAAGCCTTTTTTTTTTACCTTCTAGGTTCCCGGCTCCTGCGTCCTTCACCGGGGCTCGAGTCGCTACGGGCGCCGGGAATCGCATTGTTTGAAGCACCTGGAACTGCGCTCTGTCACCACGAGTTAAAATGTCACCTTCAACTAGAATTGCGCCATCAGAACGACTAGCGATAACAAGGGTTTGCACTTGAGTCGTTATCATAAATGAGAATCGTAATCATAAATAAGAATGTCGCAATCCGCAGACACCATGTTAAATATTTCACGCTTTTACGTGGCCATGGTCACAATAAATCAAACCCTCAGCTTTGGCTGTTGTAGACTGAAGTTATGTGGCCACAATTGGTAGAAAATGTGTGGTCACCATTAACTGAAAAAATCAGGAATGCCAAGATCCCAGCTGTTAGCATGACCAACAATCTACCTGTTGCCAAAGCCAAGAAATACATTATAACCATTAGCAGCAAACACGCTACGACCATGGCCAGAGATCATTTTGCCACCATGCCCAAACCTTACAGTGTCACAGGGGCTAGCATTCAAAATTCCACCATGGCCAGGAGCCATTTTGAACATTGTTGTGATATCCTGGTCACAAACAACCCTATTACTATGATCATGAAGGATTTTGTCTTCGTGATCGGGAACAACCTGCCACCATCTCTTGGCCTCTCAGTGCCACTTGGAATCTCTCATTGGCCATCATCTGCAATTACACTGTCACCAAGAAGAATTTAAGACTTATGGTGGGACCTTTAATTTTACAATATAAAAATCCTGCCCTCTGGTTCACTTTTCTACTGCCTTGGTGTCAGACACTTAAGAATGACTATACATTTTTTTCCCAGTCTGAAGTGCTCCTTTCTTGTATAAAAGTCACAATGTTGGCCAATAACGTTCTGTGTGTGTGCTCTCTCTTCTGTGCCCCTATCCCCATGAATATTTAATGGGAGCATCCATTAAAGAGAGAAAAAAAAATCAGTTCTCTAAGCCGAGTACTGCTTCTCTAACAATCAACAATGATAGGCATTCTAGAATGTTGTTTTGTTTGAAGATGTAAGCTGAGGTATTGAGTTCTAGTATGACATCTTTCATCATATGGCACCCTTAACCCCTTGCATGCGTCGGACGGCCCCCGGCCGTCCGACGTCACGGTGGGCGTGTGCGGAGGACGGCCGGGGGCCGTCCGAACCCCGCCCACTCATTAATTTGCCCGCACAGCGGTGGAATTCGCGCAGCGCGCAAGGGGTTAAACCGGCGTTTTAATTTACATTTGTTCTTTAGGGTGTGTCTGGAAGATAGGCTCTAGAAAAGAGGGCATATATACAACCCATGACTGGCGCGCAACAGAGACGGCCGAAGCGATGCTCTCGTTGTCTGAATTCTTGGTGGTTGTCCAGAAAGAATTCAGTGTGTCCTCTCGGCAAGAATGACTACAATTACTCATGACTGGCACTGGTACCTTGACCAGGAATCACACAGTGACCAAAATTATAGAGTATACCGTCACCCTGACCATCGCTCTCTTTACGATTCTCATGAATAATGTTGTCATGGTGTTTGTTTTAAATGCTCCCCCTCTTCAGCGATCACCACTACTCACCAGAGGAACAGTGCTCTTCTAGGTACCTGAATTACTCAATTTCCACATTCTGTATGGGTAATATTCCCATCACCGAGCTCACTTTTCCATGAGTGGCACTCTCATATCATTTGGAATCACACAAACTGCATTGAAAATTGTGTCACCAGCATTGGGTACACAAAGGTTATTGTGAATCATACTACCATGACCAGGACTGGCATTAATGTCTGGCTTCATTCTCATAACACCTAGAAATCACACTCAGCATGCGCCAGAATCTTGCACATAAGATCTCCTGCAATCTCAATGTTCGGGTGGCCAGGAACCCTAAAGCCGCCATTTTAAAATATTTGCCCCACGGTGCCAAGTATGTGGTGGCATCAGTGATTCTAATACAAACCAAGTGTACAAAAGGGTTGCTTGTTAGAACACCAAGGTTAAGAATATCGACCTGAACCTACATCGACTCCACAATATCGAAGGCCAACATATCATCACGATAATCAAACATAAGGAAGTATGGATTTATTATTCTTAACTCCACCTCTTCTTAACTTGTCGATACCTTGTTAGTCGATAGTATAGTGCCAAAAGTCTTGCTTGATATAGTTAAACCTCAATATTGGCGTGGCCCACCGAAGAAAAGGACATATTCCGCTCGAACAAACTCTGTAGTCGATGGTAAAATAAATTGAGACGACCAACAAACATTGCAAAGAGACTGTGCGTTTTTCGAGGAAGGATGAATTTAAGAGTACCTTGGATGGTGTTAAAGCTGGATGGTGGTCGTGTGTAATCTATGGATGTTTCAATATAGTGCAGCGGAAAGTCCGCCTGGTGGAAGCGACCATTCAAAGTTCAACAAAGTAACAATAAGAGGAAGAAGATGTCAGAGAGAGGATCACTGAGTAAAGGGCAACCAAGGTTAGAATTAGAAACAAAAAAAGTTTATGCAGCATGCTATCAAAGTTGACAGCAATGACGGAAACCATCTTCATAGCAACAGCCCCAGAGTTGATACACATTTCCTGGGACAAATCTAACTTTTGATTATGGGGCAGGGTCTCAACAAGAAGAAGGACTGCCGTACACACCCCACTCTGTTCATTCTTTTACCCCCACCATGATGCCAGCGTGCACACATCTTTGATTCATTATTGATGGAGTTTGCAACTAATTAAGGAACAGAAACAATAATAATTAATTATTCACCAAAGCACCTTACTTCTTCAGAAAAGAACAGACTGGCCCCAGGGGAAAGGGCGTAATTAAAAATGCAATTTTACTTGTTTAAGCACACAAATGCAGAGCTTTCTCCCAGGGGAGGCCTGTGTTTGAGCAGCAAATTCTCCGATTAATCCTGAACTAACGAAGCCAGGAAGAGCCTGGGGGACCGGGCCTCCTTTGGAAATGAACGCAGCCCTGGCACATGTGTTCTGCGCTCTTCATGGCTGGGAACAGCTGGCACAGATACAGAAGCGAGGCAGTACATTTTTCCTTCCTCGAGTCTCCTCCCCCACGAGTGACGCTCGCTCTGAATGCCAACAACTGGCACAAATTCGTGGCGGCTGAAAGCAAGATGCCCGCACCCTTCCTGTTGAGGGGGCATTTGCGGTCTTGGGAAGATGCCTGGCATAAGCACGTCTCTCAGTGCCCCGTTTACATCTGGGAATGTTTTGCAACGCGAAGAAAGGCCAGTACTGCAATATTATAATATAAGCATTTGGACGTTTTTAATGCGCTCTCATATGCTACATATGTGGTGGCTTTTTGGCACTGGCGATCAGGACAACTGCCTGAGGAGTCAAGTCTAGGTGCAAAAGTATCCAACATATGTCGCAGCGTGGGGGGCGGATTTTCAAGTTATCCACATGAGACCAATTTACAAAGAATACATCTAAATGGAGCTCATTTGCACCGTCACTAGTTATCCCAACATTTTGGCACGAAGGTGACTTTCCTGGTCCATGTTAAACACCTCTTTTTTCGTGCTTTAAAAAAACTTTGGGGCATATTTACAAGGAAGTGGCGAAGTGCGGCGTTAGCCGTCATGGCTTAACGCCTCACTTCGCCACTTCTGAAACGCACCATATTCACAAGGATATGGTGCAGCCTTGCGTTTCCCTCTGCGCTGGCGCTAAGTGTAACAGCTTAGCGCCATCGCAGGCACCCTTGCATGGTGCAAGGGTGTTCTGCGTGCAAGGGAAGATTGTGTATGTACAGGAAGGTCCCCCTTCCTGCACATAAACAATCTTGAAATGCCGCTTTGTGACTTCTATGTGTGCAGCTTAATACAGCACACACAGAAGTTGCAAAACGGCATTTTCAAAAAATTATTGTTTATGTGCAGGAAGGGGAACCTTCCTGTACATACACAATCATTGGCCTTTTGCTGTTTTCATATGTGCTGCACAACGCAGCACACATGAAAACAGCAAAAACAAGAAGAAATTAAACATTTCTCCCCGCTTCGCCGGGGTAAGACCAGGTTTTCCCTGGTCTTAATTTTGGCGCTGCCTCCTATTTACGCTGCTCTTGTGAATAGGAGGCAGCGTCAGAAGCAATGGGTGTTGCGGTGGAACGCCCACAGCAACACCCATTGCCCTCCCCTTTCACGCTAAGTATAGCGTGAAAGGGTGCCTTATTTACAAGGCAGCGCCAAGCCACGTTAAGTGGCTTAACGCTGCCTTGTGAATAAGGTAAAGCCCGTATCGCCACAGGAACGTCGAAAAAAGTGACGTTCCTGTGGCGATAGGGGCTTGTGAATATGCCCCTTTGACTTTGGGAATTCCTGCTGGGTAGTGTTCCAGAGAGTTCATGAATCTACTGTGAAGTATCTGTCTTGCATTTTTTAATTTGTGGTTACATGGAACTGCAGAAAGCAGGGCATTGGTGGATGGAAGTGACCTTCTTGAAAAGTATCTCTTTAGTTTTTCCAAATGACAAGATTGTCTTGGTTTTGTCTTGATTACTTACTGGTAATCTTCATTACAAGGAAGATGATAGAGTTTATAAAGACAAACTGTCTATTCCAATCCGGACCATCCCCTGTGGAAGCACTGCCTGGCCACGGGAGGCTGGAAACTCTTGCGTGCTACTTTTGTTACTGGGGGCTGATATTGCAGCACTGCTGCAAAACCGGCCCCCGCTGCTGCAAAACCGGCTACCACCCTTCCAACCTCCCAGGGGAAACGCCAGATGCCCGCTACAGCCAGTCCGGCCCTGACGAAGAGGAAGTAATATAGAATGCCCGTTCATCTTCCCCTCTATAGAGCCTTGCGCAACACCCACTTTTATTTGGGTCACCACTGTAGGCCATGCACTGCTGGGGAGGTGTGACAATGTCTTGGAGTGTTCGCTAGTAAATTTGTAGCTGCATTTTAAAGCCTCTGTATGCGCCCTTTGTGGCCTTCTTTAAGGCTCAGGTAGAGCCTATTTCTATATGCATACTGAATGGGGAACTACAAATACTAAAAAATTATTGTGAGTAGATTTAGTTGATAAAAAACAGTCTTCATGCTCTGCGATATCTGGGGTGCAGGTGACAGCTCGGAGTCCTGACATGCAACCGTCTTATACATGCTTTTGTTGATGAGGAATGGACACCAAATTCCTTCAGAAACAAAACGTTTTGTAAAATGCCCTACTATTAGAATATTTCTCTTTGATATGTTCAGTTTGCACCACAAATGTTCATTCAATTGGAATACTTCTACCTTTAAAGTTGATGGTCATCGTAAAAACTTTATTCGGCTATCAAACACAGCCATAAAAGTACATAAATAATGACACATATATAAAATACATTAAAAACCCTTTTTGTACAGTTTAGTATATAATACATATATAATTCATTTTCTATGCTATTACATGATACTTTTCCTCACATTAATGGCTTTCAAAATGAAGAGGGCAACATTATAACACACAGAAGGTTCACTTAGTGACCCCAACAAATGTCATAGCTACTTTATGTGATCTAATATTCTTTGCACGAAACATAGGTTTAAGATAAAAACACCTAAGGTTCTGGTAAAATTTACAAAACAGTAAAAAGTGCAGTGTGCTCTGTTTACTTTGTCCATCACAAGGGCAGAAAGCCATATCAGATGGATGGGACTTAATGTTTGGAAAGGCAACTAAGTGATGCACAATGCCACATCTGAATCTTACCAGCACAAAACGATGCTGCATGTTTGTCACATAAAATAAATAGCTATTTCCCCCCTCCTCCAAATCCAAAGACTTGTAAAAGGTGACTGACGATTTATTCCTATCTTCTGCCAATCGCTGATCCAATCTGTACTGTAAAAAGGTTTCTTTTATCCTCCTCTTAGTTATTAATAGTACCTGGGTAGGATCTGACCAGATAGATAAATTAAACAGCCTACCAAATGAAGAATTAATACAGGATAGCCAAGGGATACTTAAAGCATTATCCAAAGCTAAACAGTCTGAGATAAATGATCTGGTAAAACCAGTTCCTTCCTTTGCCCATAGTGAGACCCAAAGCAACAGAGATCTTCTAGGAACTGCAAACTAACTTCCTGATGTAAAATTGCATTTGAAGCAGAAGAGGGTAAACATAGAAGCCATTTTAAAAACTATTTTCTTCTACTAGCATAACCCCAGAGGCCTGCCCCATATTAGGCTGTAGTCCCTCCTTTTGCTTTGTATATTGCAATCATTTCTTTGATAGGTTGGCTTCCCAATTTGGAGGAAAATGTAAAAATCCCCTGCGAGACCCTGCTCATTTTAGCTCTGGTATTCAAAACGTGTTGTGACCAAGAGCCATTACCCGTAAATAATATATCCAAATAACAAAACAAATCCACTAAAACAATTGGGGTGTTGTCAATAAAACAAGTTTTTCAGGCTTTATGCTTTGGCCCGAAGACCATGGTAAATGTTTTGGATTTATTAATTACAATTTTCTTGGAGGTCAGAAAGTCTACAAAGGCACTCATCAATCTCTGGAGGCCCACCGGTGTTCTCGCAAGTAGTACAGCATTGTCAGCGTATAACAATGCTGGAGTGGGACGGCCCGCAACCCGAGGAACATTGACCTGCAGAGACTGCAGGTGGTTATCCACCCCATTAATAAAAAGAGAGAATAATAGTGGGGCTAACACACACCCTTGTCAAATTCGTCACCCCACTTTAAATTTGGTCGAACATTCCCCCTGGAGACCATACCGAACTTGGCTAGTTAAGTTCCCATAAAGACAGGAAAGAAACCCCAAAATTGGCCTGGGTGCACCTTAGTGAAATCAAGGTTGACCAAAGTAAATTATGGTCAACCAGGTCAAAGGCGCTCCTTAAATCGGCAAAGCATAAATATAAGGTGCCTGCCTTGGCCCTAGTATATTTCCCGATTAATAGCTCCAAGTTGACACATTTTTCGACGGTCCCTAACCGTTTCCTAAAAGCAAACTGTACCGGGGATAAAATAGATTGCTCATGTGCCCACTCTTTCAATCTTGTTAACAAGACTGTACTCATTACTTTCACAGAGGAGTCCAGGAGAGAGATATGCGATAGTTTTTAGGGTCTGCTTTATCCCCCTTTTTCGGTCGAGCCTGAGCCAGGCCGCAAGCGCTGCTCTGGGGATGATCTGTGGTAGCTCAGTACGGGAGAGAAGCCCCACCCACTCCCCCGCTCATATTTTTCATTGGCTTGTGTCTTTGTCCTTCGTAAATGCAGTCCTCTGATTCCTAAATAGGCTTGTTAGTCCCGCCTTAGTACGGCTGTGTCGTCATTTGAATCCTCCCATGGCTACTGGCCCCTTTACTTGGTTGTTACACAGGACTTGTTCTATTTTCTTTATTGAGTTTCTCCTATCTCAAGCACGACGACCTGCTTTGTTTACATTCAACGGGCAATGCCCGCTTTCACTTTCGAGGCAGCCCGGACAATGGTGGCTGTTTGTTTCCAATGCTATAGGTCTCGCATTTAAATGTGAGACCTATAGCATTGCAAATATTTTTCTCTTTTGATGTGACGAAGCCTGTACTACTGATGTCCAGCTATTTGGAACCGCCACAGACTCAAAAATGTAATTTCCTTTCAGAGCAGATGGGCGAGTCAGACGGGAAGCATCGCATCTGCGCGCCGGCGCAGAGATGTATTGCGGCTGCGCGTTGCTTGGTTGCGTTTGTCACAGGAACAGACACACAGCTCGTGCCAAGAGTTAGAAACACTGCAAAGGGTCCTTCTCACACACCGCACTAGAGCGTGAGTGTGCCCCTCATGCACGGGAGTCACCCACTTTTTGGAAGTTCTCAGTGCTTGCACACGGCTGCATCTTTACAGGACGGTTATGCGTGGTATGTGAGAAAGATGTGATCACAATCTAGATTGCAGGCGAGGTACACAGTGCAGCCTACTATGGACCACGACAAAAGTGCAAGTGTTCAATGTCAGCATGCCTGTGTCTAGATTGCCACTCTTGATGCTCTGCGCTCTGTGCCTCCGGGCCGGCCTTGCCGCGCCTCAGGAGCTGGTGGAAGAGAGTCAGCAGGAGGAGGTGTTGCCGTTGCCTCTGGTGCCGTCTAGCTTCAGCACTCTTGCCGCTGCCTCAGACCCTGCACATTGTATCACCTCTTCCCCGCCGTCTTTCAAATTGTGCCGGCAGGCAGTAACTGGACCTGACCGTCCTCAGTGCACGGACCAGAATGTGGTGCCATCACTTGGTCAAGGCCACATGGCCACCCCATTGTGTTCCCTCCAACTGGCCTGGTCCCATAGAGGTAACACTCACCACTAGTTGTTTCCCATCGGGCCCTGGCACAGGTAAGTCTTCCCATTTCCTGCGATGCTGTAGGCTGAATTAACCAGGGGTACGAGCTCGGCATAATGGCCTCTGCTGTGACACAGGGAGAGGCCCTGTGCCCGAACAAGTGAGTGGTGCTCGAGGAAGGGACAGTTCTGCGTCGAGATCTGTGCCAAGGTGAAAGGCGGAGCTGTTGAGGCCTGCACTGTCTGCGTCGAGATCTGTGCGTAGGTGAAAGGAGGAGCTGCTGAAGCCTGCATTGTCTGCGTCGAGATCTCTGCGCAGGTGACAGGTGGAGCTGCTGAAGCCTGCATTGTCTGCGTCGAGATCTCTGCGCAGGTGACAGGTGGAGCTGCTGAGGCCTGCACTGTCTGCGTCGAGATCTGTGAGTAGGCGAAAGGCGGAGCTGCTAAGGCTTGCACTGCACTTCTGCTTCAACAGGCGCAGGGTCTGGTGTGGACCGGGCCCACAGATCTGCTAACAGTCCTTTCGCAGCCTGCTTTGGGGCTTCGCTCTGCATGTGGACTGCTCTCACGATCCTTTAATGCCTCCAAGGTGAGCGTGCAGGGTTCACATGCCTCACGGTGGACATTTCACCTTGAACACGGGGCACAGTCTTCAACCGGGCCGTTGTGTGTCTTGATTCAGGACGCCTTCCTTAAGCAGGTAGTGAGTAACTAGCAGTGTGACAGTGTCTGCAGAGCTATGCTTGGGGAACGAAGATCACACAGAGAAGGTGCACACACTCACACGGTGTCTCTCCCTCTTTCGTCCTTCAGGCAAACGCAAGTGGAAATGTTTAACGTTTGTTTCTGTCTACATTTGGAGTACATCTCTGGTTAACAAGTTGCAAATCCCCAGGATTGGAAGTGCCATTATTTTATAACTTCAGTGTTGCTTTCACGGGTTTCCATTTATGCATATGTAAATATATGCATTGTATCTTTAGGCGTGTGTACACGTAATACAAAATTATAATTGCATTTTAAAATGTTGAGATTTTTCCCTAGTATAGAAACCCCTTCATTTTCACCCCCACCATCTTTGTGGGCATTTCCACCATGGATGCAGATTTATTTTTTCCCTGGACAAGAGAGAATCTCAGACCGGCCCCAGGGTGTAAATGTGTCTTTTTAAAAACAAACTTGCTGTTTTGTGGGTGTACATTGACTTTGCAAGGCATCGCTGCCTCAGAAATATCCCGAGAAAAGATTTGTGCACAGGTAATATTTCTTCTGATTAAATTATTTTGTGAATGTTAACTAACATTTTGGGAACACAAAACTAGAGCTCACATCCGTAACACAAGCCATTTGCACACGTAAATCCAACTTCAGTGTGCAAATGGCTTTGCGAATCCCTAGATTGTTAACCATTTTTGTGCTGAACTGTCATACTTATTTCAGAAAATGGTCCCAGAAACATTTACCTTTTAAATTGTCATAGAGAGAAATGGTCTTTCTTCTGTGTTGTAAACAAAAGAATCAGACATAGCAAGGACAACTTAGTAAAAATATTACAAATAATTATAATGCCTAGCCTAATCTCTGCACACAAAATCTTTAAAGGACTGTTAACCTGCCAACTCCACAAAAAAATACAGTTGTGCCCCACTGTATGCCTCTCCCTTTCTGCTTCTCCATTTTATATGTGCCTTTCCTCTCATCTGCTGTATACTATCTTTTGAAGGTCAGCAGAAAGGTACACACTGCCCAGTTTGCTTAGAAGAGGTGACTAGAATGTCAGCATCGTTGAGTATTAGCTGTGAGATACTGCTTTTTACTACGTTAGTGCCCTTCCATTTCTGGTGCTTTGCAGCAATTTTAAGATCTGCTTAGAGTTTCTCATTGGTCAAAAGGGTGCAATTTCTGATTTTTATATGTTTCCCTCATCTTCATTGCTTGATTTTGCTCGCGAGAAAGTGTCACTCATAGTTGTTTAAATGTCACTCATAATTACACTAAAACTATGAAAATGTCACACATAGCAATATGAAACCTTGGCAGCTATTGTATAACCCGAGGCTGCAGCCTAAATATATGCTCATGGTGATCTCCTGTAAAGACCACACTTTTACACTACATACCTGGCATAACTTAGTACACATATCATTTATGAAACCACAAGTGCAATAAACATGCTAATGTCAAAATTACGGTACGTTTGACATGATGGTAGCTAGAATGAAGCACTTCCATTTGGTTATACTTACACAGGGATTGAATGAAGCTTGATAGGTATTAGTAGCAGGTTTTTATTTTTTTTAAGTTAGAGAAAACTAAGTCATTTTTAAAATTATTTTAAGATTATAGCACTTTAATACATCCGCCTATTTAAAAGTATCTTGGCTTCTTTATTTTGGTTTTAAGGAACTGGGAAGGTGGAAAAAGCAGCAAAAACTGAGTCAAAACAAAACTTAAATAAGGAATTGACAGTGCAGCTGATAGATCCTATCCTTTGTTTTGTCTGTGTTGATCAGCTTTGCTAAGGGAAGGGGTTGTGCTTGAGAAAATACTATGGGAATACGTTTTGGCCCCCTTTGAACACTTTCCTCGTTTTTTCTCTTTTATTTTTAGTCTAAATAGAGGTTTTCAGCAATTAGTCATGGTGTTATAACACTGGTAAGAGGAATATTCGGTGCATTTACTAGAATGTGGCATATTGATCCTGGCTACCTTAACTCCTTCAGAAGATATTCAAGGCTGTAGTCACTGTACCAGTTTCACGGAGAAGCCAGATAGTTATATAGCCCACCCATGACTGTATTGAGGCATTTACCACAGGGTTGTGGCAAGGAGAATCCAGAAACGGAAATAATTCTTGTAAGTTCCCTTAGCTGGACAAAGCGCCAGGAGTCCACTTTGGTAACCTGACTATCCAAAGAGATGAAGGAATCTAGGTACACACCCCACCCCCAAACTTTCTTACAATACTTGTGGTTTTAGGTACTCCATGTTGTCCAGGGCACAAGTCCGAAAAAAATAAGTGGGGGGACTAACCTAGTTAATCAGAATGCAAGTGACATCACGGCGCGTGACAACACGGCGCGTGACATCACGGCGCGTGACATCACGGCGCGTGACATCACGACGTGTGACATAAGTGACATCAGATCTTAAGCCCCCAGATATATGTTTAACATGTCTATCATGAGTACATTGGAGCATATTTCGAGTATATAGGGAAACCCTCCTGATTTAGGCAGAAGATTCACACTTTTGTAAGCTACGCATAAAACAGGGTTGCCTTTTGTCTGCGTAAACTTCCTCTACCCATAGTGCTTTAAAAGAAAAAATAGTGGTACTTAAATTATTTCAACGCCTCCTCAGGGGTAGTGAGCACTATAGAAATTACATTTATTTTGTGTAAATACAGGGAAAGACCAACACATCTGACATTCTTACTGTAAATGCATATCTTGTGAACAGGGACTGAACAAAGTGAAAAGCTGCCTCTCTTAAGTATGTGTGAAGTGCTAACAAGGTGTGAGCCTTTGTTTTCCCTCTGCCGCATTTGCATCTAGGTGTGAGGCTCCTGACTGCTCCCAGCCAGGAGACTCCAACAAAAGGAGGCCTGATGACCCCTCAGATTCGGCCTTTGTTATGGGGCCAGCAGGAGCCTGAACTTAGAAAGCCCCCTCCCCACCTGCACGTTGTTGCGGATCGAAAGCAGACAACGTTCAGGCGCTGCAGAATGTGCCCCGGTGTTTGCAAATTACACCGGGACGAATTCAGCACATTTTTCAGTGGGGCCCAACGTCTTGGCAGGGTGGACGGCGTCCACCCAGTGAAAAGAGTGGGTGGACACCGTCCACCCACGTGTACCCCGACTCGTGCCCTGATGTTGTCCAATACACTTATTGTAAAGAGTCTTATGATTCGAACTCTCCCCAAAAAAAAACAGTTTTCCAAAAAGCACAAATATTTTTACTTTAGGGAACGTATCTATGGGCAAGTATGCGCAATGACAGCCAGGTACTGGGAGATAGCTGCGGCCACAGCCAAGGCTCCCCCAAACACTGATGGATTGTTTGAGCCCAGGCCCACCCTGTCCAGTGTTGCCGGCTCTACTCTAGTGTGTGAGAGAGTGGCAAATTGCAATATCAGTAAGAATTTGCAAAGGAGACTTTACAAATCCTGTACTGAATTGCAGTTACCTCTATGCATGCTGCAAATGTGAAGAGGTCCAGTTATTCATCTTTGGTTGAGCATTAATCTGTACTTGAAACCTATCTCTCCTGTGCACCTTAAGGAGTTGAAGGGGTCATATAGTCTTACCTGGTCTTGAGAGCGGAGAGAGCGTGGGAGACTTGATTACAATGAACTTAATCAAATGCGGTGGACAGATGTGGTCTCACGCTGGGGTGGGCATAAAAGATGGGAGACGTGGACCTTCCTCAGTTAGGGATCAAAGGAACCTGCTATGAGGAGGGTTTTTGTAGATGCTGTGCCCACTCACATGTTTTGCCTGTGGCTTGGGTCTGCTGTGAGGACCTTGCTCGAATATGAGGACATGCTTTGTGGTGTACAGACAGATTGGCAGTCTGTGGTTAGTTTTCCAGAGACTGGAGTCATTTGGTTAATTTTTAACAGAGTCGCCAAATGATTCACTCCAAAAATATTTGTGATCAGCAATTGATAATTCTAATGAGTCGTTTTATTTGAGTTGCACATTCAAAAGAGTGAATGCTACTCTGGTGTTGTTGAAGGCTTGTAAACATGGTTCTTTCCACAAACCTGGCACAATGAAAGTAGTGTACCGATTTGCTTAGGATTTGGCATGGGCATGCAGCATACCTTTAACAGTGACCCCAAAAAGAGCTGAACGGATTGCAGACACTGCTGCCGTAGTAACGTTTCACCATTTAAAGTGAGTAAACAGCGTAAATAATATTTGTGCAAATCAGTCCACTATGATTCAGAGTGCCAGCAGTTTCACAGGTACTGAGAAACGTAATCCTCCCTCTCTCTATCCATCAGCATCCCCTCCAAGTGCTGCATGCACTTTAAAAACAAGTCTCGGTGGCAGTGTGCATTACACTGGTGTTTCTCCTGCACTGCTGTATGTCAGCTATACTCAAGGCCACTGGAATTATGTGTTTGTGCGGGCGCAGCGTTTTTCGTATAATTAGGAATTTGCCGCATTAGCCACATAATCTATCATCTACTGTATAATCTGCAGATTTTAACAGAATTTTTTTTTTCTAGTTTAAACGGTCCAAAAGTTACTAAAAACGCAGCAACACGTACTGCACAGTCGAAGGCCTCTGCATAGTTTCACTGGTTACCTTTCTGTTGCTTATTACTATATTTGGGAGATAAAACAACACGAATAATGCACAACCTATGCCCAGACACTATTTATAAGTGTAAAAATTAGAAAATAATAAATACTATCACAGAATGTACTACATGCTGCATAATTTGCCTTTTCTTTCCAATTAATTTAGTAAGCACTGCCGCATAAATTAGCTCTCTGCTGCCCTATAATTCCAGTGGCTCTGGCTTTACTTCAGTTAGCGGTTCACAATTATTACATGCTGGTCCTGAACTACTTTAAGCAGATTGATACCAATATATAACCAAAATACACAACCTGTATGTTTTGACACATATAATTGAACTCTATTTTGCCGTTTCTCACCAAAATGGTATTATATTTCTCTACAACGTATTAATATTGCTGATTGAAGAGCAACTCAATCAATATTGAATAATGCTTTATAGTGTGGTACCTACTGCTGCTTGCCCGTAACTTTACACATGTTTTTATTTTAAATTGTGTCATATCACATGCCTGCAGTGATAAAAAAGTGAAGCTATAAGTCCTACAGTGCTATTTGCTATTCTTGTTGCTAGAATCCAAGGACTCACTGAAGGCAGCACACATGATGAGGCCACTTGGCAGCAATAGCTTGCCGACCCACCCATCCCATATTTATGTTGTATAGACTACATAGGCCGTCATTCAGGGCACAAGTCCTAAAAAAAGAAGTGGGGGGACTGACCTAGTTAGGCAGTATGCAAGTGACATCATGGTACGCAACATCACGGTGCGCAACATCACAGCGCATGACATCGCGGCGCATGACATCACAGCGCATGACATCACAGCGCATGACATCACACATGGCATCAGAGGAATAGACATCATAGAAAGTGGCATCACAAGCCATGACTTTACAGGAAGTGGCATCACAAGAAGTGACATCAGATCTAAAGCCTTCACATATATGTTTAGGAGGTCTATCATGTGTACGTTTGAGCGCATTGCGAGGATTATAGCACAATGAGCTATGGAAGATGATATGTGACTTCTACACCTTGCAAACCCCCAGTTTTATGTAACACATCCTTCACATTCATTTACAAACATATAATTTATTGTACATGTAATATGCACATGTTAATGTAAAGCGCTCTGACACCCTGCATTGGAATGAGTAGGGCTTTACAAGAAAAAATAGTGGTACTTACATTATTTCAACACCTCCTCAAGGGAGGTAAGCTCTATATAAATGCAATTTGCTTTGTGCAAATACTGGGAAAGACCAACACATCTGATATTCTTGCAGTGTATGCATATCTCCTAAACCGGGACTGAACAAAGTGAAAAGCTGCCTCTCAAGTATGTGTGAAGTGCTAACAAGGTGTGAGCCTTTGTTTCCCCTCCGCTTCATTTGCATCTGGTGTGAGGCTCCGGACTGCTCCCCGCCAAGAGACTCGAACAAAAGGAGGCGTGTTGACCCCTCAAATTCGGCCTTTGTGATGGGCCCAGCAGGAGTCTTGAATAAGAAAGCCCCGTCCGTGCCTGCATGTTGTTGCTTGTTGCAGATGGAAAGCAGACAACGTGCAGGCGCTGCTGAAAGTGTCCCGGTGTTTGGAAATTACACCGGGACGAGTTCAGCACATTATTCAGTGGGGCCCACATTATTGGCAGGGTGGACCGCGTTCACCCTGTGAAAGAAGTGGGTGGACGCCGGCCACCTGCGTGTACCCCCGACTCGTGCCCTGCTGTCATTATTATAGTTTCACTACTCTGCTGTGCAGGTTAGCTGTCCCATGTCATCATAGCAGTCCCTTAAGCTCATCTGCTATGCTGATAAAAGAAATTTGATGGGAGTGATATTCCACATTTATTTGCAGCATTGAATGTTTCCACATAAAACTACTTAAGTATAACTAGCATACTCCAGGGTAAAAGGTGTAGTCACCAAGTGTCTTTTGGTTTAAATTTAAAAAATAAAAAAAGATTGCCAGAGCGCTTTAAGACACACGATGGTTGGTGCCTGCCAACTGAGTCCACATACATACAAACCATAACACATGGGTGAAAGACATTGTCATTTACAGCGCCAGTTGCTCTAACTCCAGCAAATGCGAGACCAATTGCATTGCAAATGCTTGTTATATATGGGTACAATGATGGATATGCCCCAAGAGGGTGGGATCAAATCCGTAGCAGCTGTATTGAACACCCTAGATAAGGTAGGCCCCCAGAGTTCAGGGGCAGATTTAAAAACATCTACTGGCACCCCATCTGGTCCAGGAGCCCGACCCCCAGCGCTTGCCTGTATAGCCAGACAAACTTCTTCATTAGTGCTATCCAGAGGGAGTGGCCCCCCCTTTACACAACAACCCCCGGTCCCCTCCTGCTATATCCCCGCTATTTTGTCTGAAGATTTCAGAGAAATGGGTCACCCATCTGTCACAAGGAACAAGGGAGCAAAACTTAGGAATATCATAATTTTTTTAAAATGGGGCATTCACTGTATCCCAGAAAAACTTGGTGTTCTTATTTTCTGCGGCAATGGCAAGGTTATCCCATGCTTCTACCTGGAGTGTTTTTTTCCTAATAGCCAGGGCTTGTTTATATTGATTACGCAGGGACTTAATAGCCGGAATATCCAGTGAGGAACTACACAGAGCTGATGGTCTTCAAGCCAATCTTTCTGCTCCAACACTTGTGGCTGTGAAGGTCTTTATTGAACCTCAACTCTGGAGGGATCTGGAGGGTTTGGTGGGGAGAGGGGGAAGAGACAGATCCAAACTGTGACAGAGGAAAGCATTTCGTCATGTGCAGAGTGAACTGGTCAAACGCATAAAAAAATCATCCTGTGAAAGAAAAAAAAATCTTGTTGGCTTGCCAATCTTACATAATCAACAATCACCATTAACAAGGGTTCCTGAATGTTCCTATATTTGTTGATGTCAGTTTGGGTTTGTAGAACCTACTGTGACGTCATTCTCTGGATGGCCTCTTTAAGGCGATGCTCATGGGAGGCCTCTGATACCCCATTGTTTGGAAACAATGGTTCAATCAATTAAATGCTTAAATTAGCTCTTTTGTAGGTATTATATTTGCTTGGCCACTTTAGTGTAGATAAGATGACAGATTGTGTGGTAGGCAATACATCTCTCGTGTAATTTGTGTGAAGAGTTGTACAGCCTAGGTAGAGTGTAGATCAAGCGTGAATACGTTTGCAACAAATAAGCGAGTAATGAATATATATATATTCTCCCAGTAGCTTAATCAAGCTTCCAGTAAGCAAAATCCAAAGCCGTGACTTAAGTGAGAAAAATTTACGTCGTCCAGGAAGTAGGGTGCCAGGGTAGAGAATAACAGAGAAAATGTTAACAAATGTTTTCAGGGGGGATAAAATTTAGGATGTCTATTATGTAACACATTTTTCATGGGGTATATAATTCAGGATATCTATTATGAAAGTAACAGTCGCGCGGCAGGCTTTCCGATGAGGCTAGCCCAACTATGGACATGGTTGGACTGGGTCGGGCTGGCCTGTGGGGCAATCAGGCAGTGCCCGATGGGCTGGTCTGACAGATCAGTGTGTGTGTTGATAGTACTACAAACCTTGACTGCTGCAAACACAAATGTATGCAGTCTCCCATACCTTACAAAATACCCATACAGTGTCTTTACAAGTTCAAAGCTGGTCTGATTTGCACATGTAGGCCACTTTCTTTTAGCTATTTGATCCACAATGAGGACCACTTTTATATTGGTGCCCGGGCCTATGTTTTCTGCTAGTCTGACCCTGGCCATGGGTAGGGTGACCAGAAGTCCCGCATTTCCCCAGACTGTCCCGGTTTTCAGTAAACTGTCCCGGTGTCCCGACACTTTTCTTCATTTTAAATACATGTCCCGTTTTTTGGGACAAAGGTCAGGCAATTCAGCAAAGCAGATTTGAAATACATGCTCTCCTTTCACAGGTGCCTCTGAAGACTGAAAAAAATTGAGTAATTTATCTGTTTCTGTTGGCAGAACAGAAGGAGATTGTCTGCAGGGGGGAGACAGGGTGGGGAGAGGGGCAGGGGGCTCAGGGCGGAGGTCAAGCCATAGTTATATGTAGCCTTGTAAATGTTTATATATATATATATATATATATATATGTCCCAACACGGTTCCTTTCGCCGATTACTTGCAGCGCTCAATATGAGTGCGATATCCTGCAGCTGAACCACGCTGCTTCATATTACAATACAATCCTTCAGGTCAGGACAACGGATCGCACTCCTGTAGCTTTTTGTAATTTTGTTTTATTTTCTTTACATCTCATTTGCATGGTTATAGGCGAGACGATCTACGCGTTTCTGCATCTACAAATACCTTGCTCACGATCATGATCGTGAGCAAGGTATTTGTAGATACCGAAACGCGTAGATCGTCTCGCCTATAACCATGCAAATGAGGATGTAAAGAAAATAAAACAAAAATTGCAAAAAGCTACGGGAGTGCGATCCGTTTGTCCTTTGACCTGAAGGATTGTGTTGTAATATATATATATATATATAATTTTTTTTTTTTTTTTTTTACAGGGCTACGCAAAACCCGGACACGCCAGATATAAAAGGCTTTAGTCCTACTTTTATTTCCGACCGTTCCCGTTTTTTGGTTCTCAAAATCTGGTCACCCTAGCCATGGGGAAAGTGCTCCCACCATTTTGAAATTCTGTGGGACACACAGGGAAGCCGAATGAAGGGATCCGTTTTGACAGTTCGGGCTCCATCTTAACTTAAATAAAAATGCATCTTTTTTACATGTGAAAATGTACAACTCTGAATGCATGTCACGCGCTGAGAGAAAAGCAAAATAGTGTTTCAAAATTTCATAAAGCATTGTTGCTCACATTTAGCATTAACAGCCACCTCCAATGTCAAAGAAGTCTTCGACAAAGTCCATTTCCTGTGTCCACCTCCTTTTCAATGGCCTCTCAGGTATTCAAAGGGACATTTTTATGTTGCTTATTCACATGGAGTGCAAACGTTATAGAATCTAGCGGAGGGATGGGAGAGGGAATAAAGGAAATGTGGGGGGGGGACTACGGAGAGAGGAGAGCACATTGGCGCGTGCAACAATACGCCTTGCATCGCATGCGACTATTTGCAGCCTGGATGATTCTTTTGCTGCCTCTAATAAGACTCTGCATCATTTCATGTCCTATTTAAAGTTCCATCAGCCTCTGAGCAAATTTCCAATGTTAAGTATTATTGAGGCAGGCATGCTTCGGCGATTTCCCTGTTAGTGAGCACAATGGATGAAGATAGAGCGAAGGAGTGTGTGGAAGGGAGGCGCTTCTATTCACTGCATTTGAGCTTTTTTTTATTATTCTTTTCAGCATGCTCTAAAACAAACAATAGTCCATCTGGACTGCCAGTTTGTGATTCCATCTTTATCCTGAATATATCATACTGCGGGATACACAGGAGAAAATGGAAATCTGAGAAGGAAAGGCAGGCACAGAAGCCGGATGTGTGTGAATTGCCGGAGTGGAGGAAGGGAGGGATGTGAATGGGCTTGGAGGAAAAGGGAGAAGCTTGGTCCTCCTCTGGCAAACTTGATAGCTCTTCATTACTGATATGTGAAAGGGATCTGGCCAGGTGGACTACTATAAAGGTGAAAGTAGGATAAATGTGTTGATAAGTCTCAGATGAAGTATTTCACCACCTTGGTCAAAGAAGAAATTAGGACAAATCTATTGTTAAGTCTCAGATAAAGTATTTCAGCATATTGGTCAAAGTTCAGTTTGTTGTTTTCAAGACTTTGTAGGGAGATAGCACCAAATATCTCAAAATTCGGACTCACCACTGTCCTCAAGGGCGAATCCAGCAGTGCAAGCCTCAGGAGCCCACTCAAGTACAAGAGAAAGAAGTGTGGAGGTAAAACCAGAGTTGACTGGGTGCTTCTTTTTGGGAATACACTGGATCTGCACTTGAGGACACAATTCACAACAGCACCCTTCAGAAAGGACTGAAACCCAAACGATTCAAAGAAACAGGTACTTATATTCAAGCGTCAAATGGACCACCCGCACTCTTTGGCAGGACTGCTAGCCAATGTAGGCCTCCCACAGTCCCCACAGTTGCAAAAACCTAAGCCAAACACATATTCTTAAAACCACAACCACTTTGGGAAACTGAGCAATGAGTTTGTCTCTACTTCTTCTGCCCTGAAAATCAGCCATTTGCGACATGCGTAGTACCATGGTACAAAATCAATACAGCTCAATATAAGTAAGATGTTTCTGCCTCTACAGAAGCATACTTGTGGGAGAAAAGCCCTTCCACTAAGAACCACAAATTCATCAGGAGGAAACTCCTGACCTCATGCACAATCACATCTCAAAAATGCAGTCCTTATTGAGGGCACCCCATGGACACTGAGAAATGGATAGTGGGCCATGGAAGCAAGAATCTGGGCACCAGAACACAGGTACCACAGACTCTAGGGTACTGATAATGGGAGAATAATTATATATTTATTAATTAGACACACTCCTGAGGAAGCAAACTACAACCCCCAACATCTAGCGCCAAGACTTCATACAGATGTAAGACACTGCACTTTACAGGACCAACCAGCAACAAAATGTAAGATGGCAGCACTCTTAACGTACCTTATCTCCTCTGACTCCTGATGCTGAACTTGGAGTATATATTCATCTTCAAGAGCCAATCACTTCTATTGCTGCCCTGGTACCTATAACATAAATTGTGCCTTTAAAGTGTCCTGGCATTTAACCACTATCATTTTTCCAGCTCTCTCTCTTTGCACAGAAGAACAGGCACTCTCCAAGCTTGACAGTTTGTGTTCTTTTAGAAAGCGTCCCATGGCCTCATTACGGGTCCTGTGGTAACCAGAGGGAGCTGTTGAAACAAGTGACTTGCCTCATCAGGAAGTCTGGTGATTTTCACCTGAATGCTTGTGTTTCTGAAAGTAGCCAAAATGTCCATGTAATAATCTGGGGGGAAATGGGGAATTACTGTCAGAATCTAGTGAGCTATTGCTAGTTCCCCAAGTATCTTCTAAGTTCTCAGAAGACCCTTGTGGTCCAATTTGTGACAATGGTAAGTCCTCCTTTGGAATGACCAACACCGACAGTATCAGTAGCTCCAGGTTGGGTCATGCTAGACCCTTTTCCGGCATACTCGTAATGAGGCGTCAGAAGTCATTTCCCAATAGTAACTGCACCACAAATCATGTTGGTACCAACATGGAGTGCATCTCTTGTTTGAAGGAAACCCTGTCCTTTGTATTACTGAAAATATATTGTATTTCCTGGCACATCTCCATTAACAAGAAATCATATTGCACCTTTTTCATCTCCAATGGACTGGTTTATGCCTATGTGCAAGACATAATTTAAATAATTAACACAATGATTGATGCAATCCAGACGAAAAACATGCGCTTTATCCTCATAACATTATAGCGCTACAATAGCATAATATACTTCAATAACATTTTTTTTTTTAAACTGTTGATCTTTGTCATGGTTGTCCATATTCTAGGAGTGTGCCCTCTACAGGACGGTCGTTGCACAGCACTTGTTTCTCTCCTCGGCAGATTGTAAATAATGAATACAGGGATGACTTCAATGTATGTAAATTCCTCATGCCATTCTATACTGCAATAAAGTATGGGCTACCGGTTCAACAGCACCTTTGGAGAAAATATTCCTGCACAAAATTTGCAGATAAATGTGCAACAATAACATTGTTTGTGAAAAACTAGAATTGAAAATGTTTCAATTTTGAAAATATGAAACTGTGAATTAAACATTACTACCGTCTGTGGAAGGGGTGGTGGTCTTCAGAGTGTCACAATCACTCCTGTTCTCTTCTTTACACCACTTTCCTCTACAGCCTGTCTGTGCGACACTTACACTCTTTCTCTCCCCACATCTTTCTGAAGTCCTCTGTCTTCATTTTCGCACATCATCTTTTTCCTCATCCGCACCCTCGTTTCAATCTCTCTCTATATGTATTTACTTCCTTGTAAGTCCTTCATCTCTCTTTATATGTATTTACTTCCTTGTAAATCCTTCATCATCCCCTCGCACGCATTCATCAGTAAGCTCTCCATTTTCTTTTACTTTCGCCCTGTCAATATTTCAACAGATTTCAGGCTCCTCCACACACTTTAGCACCTACTCACTATTACAAGTGGCACTTCACCAATTATCTTTAGGCTCTGCAGAGAGGACAAGTATTGGATGAGCATGTAGTTTAAACTCCTTTATGACCCACTGACAGGCACTGGAAGAACCTGGCACCGCCTTTAACCTCATCTCTAGAGCCCTCAGTCATGGCCCATGCAGGCAAGAGCGGCGGGGCAGAGTGGGGAGGGAGTTGACAGACAACGAGGAGGGAAAATTAAATAAACAAAAAGAAGCCCACTTACCTTGGCGAGCATAAGGTACGTGTTTTTCTTTTTTTTTAAATTTAGTTTTCCCTCGTCGTCGTCTGTTGACTCCCTCCCCACCCTGCCCCACTGCTCCATCGCTCTTACCTGCACAGACCACTCCTGTGGCTCACAATAAACCCTCCTCCCCTTTGTACGACCTGAAGTTCCACCTACAGATATCCAGTTCACAGTATGCACAATGCTTTCAATGGCAACGCGTGCACGTTTGGCGATTCCCTTGCGGGAGCGAGCTTTGGCGACATCTGTTAGCAATTATCGCGCTCGCTCCCGCAAGGTAAACGCTGCGCGCCCCTGCTCTCGGCCACACTCCCCCCACCCCTCCCACTTGTTTAGAACTGCATCGGTTATGTGGGACGCTGGCATCTCTTCGCACACTGCTGAGCTATACATTCACAAAACATTTTTGCCACTTAGCAGCTCGCCACGGGGCTTCGGATTTAGTATGTTTTGTTTTAGCAAGTGTATTTTTATTTAATTTGTTCCATGTGGCTGCTCACTTGCCCTCCGCACATAGATATCTCAGAGCTTTGTTCTCCAGTTAGTGCGTAGCTTTGATGTGCCGCTATAAGATTTCACTGGACACGCCATACTTTTTACAGAACTTTGCGCAAGACACCTTCGAATGAAGCTCCATGGGTGTCCCCTTGCCCAAGACCCATGTCAGCATTATAATGTGCCGTACCACACATAGCTTATAGCACGTGCTTGTGCAAACAGTACAATCCAAACTCAGCATCAACAGATCCCACCAGGGCCAGGAGAAAAGGAGGGCAGAGCAGCGGGACGTAAATGCTTCATGAGAGCTGATGAACAATGAAGTACCTGTCTCCAGGTCCCGCTGCTGCAGCCCGAGCCTGTCCTGTGACGAAGGCCACGCGCACGGCACGTGGGACAACTCGCCACCCCTCACAGCAGGCAAGGCTCACAATACCCATGGTGAGGCACGGCAAAGTGTTCCACGTGAACCGGCATTAACCGTGCACTGATGCCGGGTCATCACCCCATTCCAGACAGATGCTTTACCTGCATCCTCGTCGGTTCCCAGACTCTGCTGAGAGTGACAAAGTGATGCTAAAAGCACCAGCACATCCCGGCGCAGGCAGCACCCCCACCGGAGGCTTCACGGGGTGGCGCATTTCACTGCCGATGGAAAGACGCCCTGCAGGCACGTGCAGCAGCTGGTGCACGGGAACTGGTGGGGGCTTTAACTTGAGTGACCTTATTTCACCTCATGCGCTCCCAGAGTGCTCAATTTAAAGGAAACATAGCAATACGTGTAACCAAACATATATAACACACCTGCATGAGATGGGCACCACGGAAAACGGCTGCAATATCACAGTCCAGGTGACAGCGCACACACATTAATGGAAGTGGCTCTGCGCTGCCTCCCACCTCCCACCTCCCTAAGCACTAACCCTAAAGATGGCTTCTGGGATCAAAGGTCAGGCTTCGAACTGTCGTGGCCACTGCAGCATCCCACAGGCTGTTTATTAACGCGTGCACGTTTGGCGATTCCCTTGCGGGAGCGAGCTTTGAAACCATCTGTTTGTAATTAACAGATGGTTTCAAAGCTCGCTCCCGCAAGCGAAACAGGCGCAGGCCCCCTTCTCTCGCCCCTCCCCCTGCTGCCTCCTCCTCTCCTCATCAAACTTGTTTTTTCCCCCCCCCTGCTCCCTGTATACCCCGCTCCGCCCTCATTCCCCCCCTCCCTCCTCCCAGTGCTCGTTAAGTGTGCAGAATCGGCACTGCATCTTTTAATTTACTTTCCTTCCTGCCAGCAGCAGCTTTACATGTCCAAGCCTTCAGACGTCCATGTTGGATGCAGCGGAGAGGACATGCCGCTGCCGTGTGTCACTCTTCCACTCTGTCAATATTATGTGGTCATGGAAGGCCCCCTCGCTGCGGTGTTATTGCTCATTTTCGCTATTATTTCACGAGACCGCTGAAACGCACTATTCTCGCAAACGGATTCACATCAAGGTCGCCAAGTCATCTGGAATGGCTTTGTCACGCCGCTTGCATGTATTTAACGGCCTGCTGCATTCTGGGAGTTGTAGTTCATGAACGTTTACCCCTATTTGGGCTAGATTTCCGGACAAAGAGGCCTTTCAAAAGGGAAAACAATGTACTGTAGTAAGGTGCCCCTGAAGACATGGCGCCATTTGGCAACCTCAATGTGCTTGTGTGAAAAAGAAGTTAGATTGTGATTACAGATGTCAGACTGATTCTCAGTACGAAGATATGTGCATTTCACGGAGGGAGATGGCAAGACTGATGAACGCTCTGCCCGGTGGCGGGGTTTTTCGCAGATGATCAGGTGTTCTCATGCAATGGAAGTTGTTTGGGGGTTAGCACATACATTGTGCTGAACACCAACAAAGTGGTAACTTGGTACTGTCTGTATATTCACAAGCATTGACTTGCCTTTTTCAACACATAATTCACTACTTTGCAGAAACTGCATCATTCCGCTGAGTGGACAATCTGCAGTCGTAGGTTTTTAACACCGACTAACATATGCCAAGGAAGCTTTGAAAGTTTTAGTTTCTCAATTCTCCTGTCATTGCTGAACGTCCCTAAACATGAGTCAACCCACTCAAATGATAAGCATGGGCCAACGACATTGACTCATTTTTTTAAATTGACCCTTTGCCATTCAACACTGTCTGGAGGAGGTGCTGCTTTTTGTACTGTGAAATAAAGGTGTAACTCTTAAAAAAATACATAAGGCCTCTGGAACCATGGAACCTGAGAGAACCAAATTATGTGGCAAGAAAAGGCAAATTATGTTCCATAATGTGACACATTTTGTGATGGTGTTACTGCATTATTGTGTATTTTTTAACTCTATCTGGGCAAAGCACCTACTTCATTAGTAACAGTTTAACACTCAAATACAGCAATAGGCAATTGAAAGGCAACCAGTTGCCTTTTGTGGAGGGCCTCCCACTGCGTGGCAAGTCTTGTCACTGCATTTTTAGTAACTTTTGATCCGTTTGAACTAAAAAACAATTTATTGGTAAAATCTGCAAATTACCTAGCAGATGATGGACTATGTGGCAAATGCAACAAATCCATAATTATGTGGAAAGTGTTGCAACTGCAGAATTACATAATTCCAGTGGCCCTGATAATATCAGATAAACTGAGAGATAGAAGGTTGAGTTGATGATGCTATGATTAAGACTCGTTGAGGTCGTTTAACTATACGTCTCTAACTCTCTCCTCTTTCTCTCACTCCATATTTGTCTTCTTGCTATCATGCGTCTCTGACCGCTGTGGTAGAGGTTTCAGGAGAGAGTGGAGGCCCTGGCAGAGGGTCTCAGTTAAGGCCCATTTTCACTGCTCTCTAGTTTCCAAAGGCTTCCTCCCCACTCCTTCCTTACTCTCCTTCACTGGTAACACAAGGTGTCATCAGCATGCTCTGCCAACCCATACAAGACCTCTGGACAAGCCCCACCAGTGGCTGCATAGCAGTGTTAAAAAGACGACCCATGGGCAGAACCTTGCGGAAGAATGTAGACCTATGCCCCTGATACTGAATTTGAATGGAAACCCTCGAGTTTCCCCTGCATGTTAAATACAGCGAAGAGTTAACCCAACATAAAGAAAAATGTCTTAACCCCTCCGACTCTGACATATATATCACAGACTCGCTTCATTATTACTCAGTGTGGTAACCAAGCCAGAAGGCAGTGGAGCGCTGTACACTGTGAAAGGCAAAGCTAGTCGAGGAGGGATTTGGAGGGCTACCTGGATTCTGGTTGTGGTAGTTAGTGCATCGTGGGTGGTGGTGTTCTTTAAAGAGATGTCTCCAGTTCTTTTCTAAATTGGAGCAGGGTTGGGTCATACCTACTGGATCAGGGGATGTCATTATAGATCCATGGTGGTTACATGGAGAAGGCTTGTCGCCTTGTTTTTTTTCTTTTTTGCCCTTTTGATGGTAACCTGGCTTCAGGTATGTCAAGAGTTCCAGTGATTGAAAACGTGTCAGCTACGTGGGCACTGATGCCGGTTGTGGTGATGGCCAGTGGTGTGGAAGGCAGACTACAAGTCCACAAAATCAGGAGTTATGGCGATTCCCGACGCATCACGCACACTAGACACTATCTCATCATGTGGGGAGGGACTCTGCGTTAAATAGTGACCTGGAGCCTGACTAGTGAAAATATACCTGCAGCTTGTAAATAACAAGCAGATCCATTTTACTTGTGTGAGGGCCAGAACCATGCTACAATTTCAGAATAACCTCTGACTGTTTAAATACATTCTATTTAAATTCACTGTAAGTAAATTTACCTGAAGCTGTCTGGTGAGAGTCCTCTCTCTACTCAAAGTAAGACATTACATGAGATGTAGTCCCAAAGCATGCAGCTTAGAGGGTTAGTTACTTCCTATTTTTTACCTCCTGGAAGTTTGCCTCTGATGTAGCAGTGTTATTTTGTCACCGCACCACTGGTGGAAATGCTGGTATGTCAGCAGGAGCAGGACAGTAGTGCGTCAGAATAATTATTGGCTGTAAGAAGGCACCGCCCTCCCTCTCCAGACGCCATTGACGTGTGTGTTAAGTGTTTATTATGTGTTGTTTTTTAAAACATAAATACAACTAACAAGCATTGGCATAGCCAATAGGTCTCGCCTTTGGGACCTTATAAGTATTTAGTTATGCAGCACAATATCCTTGGTGCAACAACATCAACTGTTGCATGGCTAAACACTTATAAGGTCCCAAAGGCGAGACCTATTGGCTATGCCAATGCTTGTTAATTTCTTCTGGTGGGTCTGAGACCCAGAAGAGCCCATCCTGCTTAAAGCCCTGTAGCTACTTATAGGGAATGGTTTAATGAGTGAGGTCTTGAAGTTGCAAGGGGAGTTAGAAGGGGAGAGGAAGTCTTAACAGCACAAGAATAGGGCACTGGATCGAAAATGCACTTCTAAAGAACATAATTTCGCACTTGATGTTACAAAAACCATTGAGGGTGTATCAGAGATTAGAGGTAGATGCAGAGAGGAAAAGGAGAGAGCTAGCTACAGACTTGGCAACCTTGAAATCATGTTCACTGTGTGCAAGAGGGGAGGTGGGCCCACAAGGGGCCTGGAGAGGGGCGGAGCTATTTTCATAGTTGCCTATGCAGCCAATGGGGGTGCATGGTGGAAAGCAGTGGGGCTTTGTGCCTATCATTAGCTAAAGAACCAGTCTTACCCTCCCCGAAACAAGGCCTCTCGTGTTCTGAAGGGATTGTAAAAAATGTACCGATCAACTGCACAGAGTCCTGACACACACGAGCTAGAAACTTACTCTCTGTAGGGGTTTTCAATTCACCATCATTGTGAAAGGGTTTCCAGCTCATTGTTATGTTCACAGTGTGATATCGCCTGTCCAGCAGGTGAATATGTGAACAGTCAATGGCATGTGGCACACAGTAGCAGCATCTGCCTGTGGCAGGCTTTGACTACCACTAACCATATGGAGCATCCTACAACCACTGATGCACCATACAGAGAGGGGGTTCCCTCATTGGTACCCCCATATCACATTTACCAAAGCACTTTCCTGCAATCTTGCCTTAAACAGGGGAATGAGAGTTCCCAGTCAGAACACAGTACCCAGATTTGCCAGGGAGAGCCAGCATGGCGTCTCACCATTGAACTTCAAATAAAAAAAACCTGCACCCTACATATATAATCAGCCTCCACCAACTCTTAGTAGTGTCAGAGCCTGTCATGTGGGAGATAGCCACTCATGTTAAGACCAGTATTAATGTGGGTGAACCCAGTAAGGATCTCCTTGTTTCAGACAGTTTGGAGCGCTACAAAACCCGAATCAATCAATCAATCAACCAATCAGATCAACAGAGCCTAGCACTCTTCTGGTGAGCAACACGGTATTGTCAAGGAGAGCACTTGCTAGAAGACTTGTGCTTTAGATCTCCAGGAAAGAAAACATGCTGGGGCTGCCAAAAAAATTAAATGAGGCATTCCCAATATGCAAAAACACACTTCAATGGTCGATTGTTAAATCATAAAAAACAATTTTTATTAGAGTCTTTGGCAATATGGCCAGGTATTGCTGAGTCCCCGGCCCACACAGACACCCCCATTCCATCCCGTGGGCCTCGTGGGTACCACCCCCACTCTCCCCCGAAGCACAGATCAGACAAAAAACATAACAGAACTTTTCTTTGGGTTAGGGGTCGTAACAACCCCGGCTGTATTTTATTAAATGATAACATATTAAAATTCTTATATTTCAATACGCAGAAACCCGCCATAACAATCCAGACAATATTCATACAACAAACTTATGTACAATATTATTTACAATGTTTGTGGATGGCTAACCTTAACAGAGATTCTAATACATAGCAATTTCTAATCCTAAACTAAAGAATATATACATTTGTCTCTGCGTATCCCGAATTGAGCCTATGTGCCTGGTCCAACTACATGCTAGGTCCACCGCCCGGAGTGACCTTGCGCAGGAGGCCCGTCTGCCCAGAAGGTTACCTACCTTGGGCACCCCCTACGCCCTCAAATACCACCCCCAAGGGGCTGGCTGTTATGCTAACTTGGCGCCCATGCGCCTGTGCGGGGATTGGCCGCAAGGGCCAACTGGAAGTGTGCACTTCCCCACCCCTGCACCCTCTAGCCTACTGGCTGTCAGCACCCCCTGGAGTTCCATGAGAGACCACTGTCCCCCAGGTATCCCCATTAACAATGGTGATGCCTACTAAGGACCGTAAATGTCCTACCTGTCATCACCTTACCGCAGACCAAGGATACCATAACATAGAAATATGACAATACGCCGACATGCAAAAGAAAAATTGTTTGGATATACAATGCAGCAATCGATAGACAGAAAATGATTAGCAACCTGTAAGAGAAGAACAAAAAACCTGCAACCAAAATAACAAGAAACACAACTAATCGCACAATCTGCTGCCTCAGGGGATGGCGGGTGGGCAAAGACGGTGAGCAGGAGCTCTTCAATGTCCCTTTGCTGCGATGAGGCAGCTGGCAGGGCGCAGTGTAGATGGCACGTTGGGAGCGGTGAGGAAAAGACCGTCCAGCCGCTCCGATGCCCTCTTTAAAGGGGTCCATGAGAAAATGGCAGGAACCGGCTGGACCTGCCTCTCTTGCCCTGGAAGTGCTTGAAGCACTTCCGGGGCAACCTGGCGATCAGCCAATTACCGTGCGAGGTCGGGGCTGCTGCCGGCAACGCTATCTGCTCCGTCACCAGCCCAGCTCTCTCTTCCCGGCGGGGACTGGCACAACCGCCATAGGTGCGGCGTACCCGAGTCCGTGTGCCGCCTTTTCCAATATATCAATTCTCTCTGGACAGAATATAGTGGGATAGCCATACAAATGGGATTTCAAGGGTTCCAAAATAATCAAATCCAAGTATCAAAAAATAGGGAAAAGAAAACTTCCCATCTATTTCCTTATTACGAGTGTTTTGGGTTGTGCCTGGTATTTCCCTATCCCGACCATCAAGAGGACCGAGATCTGGGCATTAGTAAATTTGGGGGCATTAGGAGTAACATGGGCAGGGCTGTCACATGTGGAATGCAGCCGCGGCTAATTACCCTGGACCCCGCTCTGGGGAGGTTGACTAATTAGGACAAGATTAGTGGCTCAAGGTAAAATGGGGCTCACAAGGTCTAGCTGTGACCCTATGGCAGCTTTAGGAGTAGAGACACATTTTTGAGAAGGGTGGGGTACGACAAGGGGTGGCTCTACCTACAACGTGCAGTACTGGAGTAGCACCAGTGTGTATGCTTTTGATAACGCCGATTCTTATCTAATCACCTGTAAGAATCTTCTGGTCGCCAGGATCTTTTTACCTGTTGAATAGTGTGAAGGAGAGAATCTTATCCGGTTATACAACAATTTACCCAGTTTACCTGGAAGGACCACTGACTCCGAATTCAAGTTTATGAATTTATTATCGCCAAAAATAGCTGGACATGCAAGCACCTCAACACGAGGTTGAAGAAATAAATGGGTACTAATACAAATAATATCCTACGCAGGAGTCTCATCCGACTCAAAATAAGGAGAATCGATAGTTCTAGAAGAATCAAACAAGCAATGATTGCTCCAATTTCTATGTTGCTCTTCATTTATCTAAATAAGCATAAAATCCATTGCTGTCCCTATACTAACACTAAGTGACATCCCTACTTAACGATTTTCCCAGGCAAGAGTAAGTAAAAAGGTGTCAGCTGTGAAGACTTCCTAAGAAGTGCAATCACTTAGTACCTAAGCTCAGATTTTAGATGCTCCTTCATCAGGGCCCTCTCAGTCCTTCTCTCTGATCTCCCCTACCTCTTCTCTGGCCTCCTCCCTCGGGACACTATCCCTAATACAAAATCCCAATACAATTGAACACGCCTTTTGTCACGCCTCTTTGGCCAGGTCTTCTTTCTTGTACTTTTCCATCGGAACGGTGACTTCATCTTGGACGGTTGCATTGACCTTGAGTCCCTGGCACCTTCTCCGCTGAAAGTATCATCCCTAAATTCCATTGCACTCCCATTTCCATGCCTCCCATCCCTCTAACTTTGTGAAACAAAGAGCTAGTCTTTAACTAACGAGGCATGTGTCCTTGCACCTGCAACAGAAGATATGTTCAACAAAAACCCTCTATTTTGCTAATTAAATCTACCGTCGGTGCCCAGAGAGCTTTTCCAAGAGAAACTTTTCTGCCTACAAACCAAGCTAACATAAGAATAAACAGGCCTTTCCTTGGCGTATATGCAGTCAGGCCTTTACACAATTTAAACACACAATTCTCAATCACCTCTATAAGCATTGGTTCATTACATCTCATATGCGAAAAGTGAACTACATGTGCAACTTAATATGATACACATTTAAACTACTGCAGCTCGATTACATATGGGCTGATTTATCTATGCATTATTTTCCACACGATTCAGTTAAGCATTACATTGCATGATTAAATGGCACCATTACATTTCTTATTCACTCTAATAACTACGATTTATAACTACATACTACTAACCATTCATTGATATATAACTGGATATATGTGGGTGCGGGCAATCAATGATTATGGTGCACCCCTACAAATTTCACAAGAACATGGCGCTCTATCAGTTCCCCCTTTGATGACTCCTGTCATCACATTTTATTCAACTCCCTTGGAGAAAGAACCGACCTAAACAGAACTCGTTGCCATTTTTCCTGGTCTGTGATTCTCCATTCTCTTGAGCCTCTGATATTGACTGTCCTGCAGTCTTGCCAGTCTCATCTCATTTTCTCTCAAAGCTCTCTCAACTCAGCCTGCTCGATACCACTTGTAAGCCTTGATCGAACCCCACAAGCAAACCACACAAACCACCACGATAAGGAGAGGTCTCAGAATATAACCAAGAAATCCCTTCCCCAGATTCGCAAACCAGCTCCCTACTTGACCAAATCCCTTGCCAACCTTTTCCCAAGCTCCCTCTTCAGTCAAATCCGCTATCTTTGTGTGGATGGTAGTGATGTTACTTATATATTTCTCCAGATCCTTGCTGTGGTCTGGTATATAAGTACAGCACTCTTGAACCTTCAATAATTTACAGACCCCGCCCTCTTTTGCCAATAAGACATCCAAAGCAAGGCGATTCTGTAAAACCATTGTCCTTATCGACAACATCTCTCCCTCCACCAGTACCAACGACTTTGCTGTATTCATCGATAGTTCGTCCACCACAGTCGCCAATCTCCGAATTTTCACATCATTCAAGATCACTCCCAAACTTGGTATCATGGCTCCAAAGATATCTCCAACTACGACCCCTGCACTCGCACCTCTTCTCACTCTTGAATGCTTCCCACCTTCCAGAAGTTCCAAATCCTCCGTATGATATATCTTTGGAAATATTATTCCCAAGTAACATGTACCATACCAATTCGCGGGCAACCTCACATAAGCATTCTTTCCACACACAAAATACACCGTAGGTATCACTTGTACAGGGCCTTGGAGAAAATTCTTTGCTACATCTGCCATGGTGAAAACGTGATCACACATGCTCTGTCCCACTGCGACTTTTTCATAGTAAGTCTGATAACGTCTCACACACAGCTTGCCCCTCTGCTCTTGGTCCAAAGCTATAGGACCATAGCTTCCCTTTGTCTTATGCAATTTTTCTTTGTCTGTCCAATCCAATCTGCTATGTCCTGTGTCTCATGTCTGTGTCAGTTTTCTATACCTGTCTTCCACCTGATCTACAAACTTCTTCTCTACATCTGACAATGAGCACGTCAGATTATGTCGGTGAGCGAATGCTGTATCCAATTCCAAAGACGGTATGAAGAACTTCCTGAGTCGATCCTCTGTCTTATAATAGTCGTACTTATTCAAATGCTTGTAAGCTGGGACTTCAGGAAGCACAGCATCGTAATTGGAAAAGAAATACTCAAACTGATCTCTTTCGTAAAACATACTAAGTAAAAGACTACATGAAATTCCATAAGTCAGTGGAAGATGGTGATACCTAATACCCTCATCCACTGACGCAGGCAACTGCATACACACATAACAATCCTTCGCATCCATCGCATCCACGTATTCATATAGCAGCTTTGCATATGCATTAAGCTTAAAATCACTTCTAGACAAATCTACATGCAACCTACGACTTTCTTCTAATAGCAAAGCTCTGTCAGCTCCTATGTTTACCTCTTTTCGGCTAGGTGTAGTAGGTGTAGGTGTCCCTGGCACCCCCTGCACTGCTAGCTCATGTGGAACGGTATATGAGACTATAATTACTACGATTATAGAAACTATTACACTACCTATAAGTATGCCTACAATCAATTTGGATCTACGGTTGGGATCTCCAGCCTCCATGGTTTCGAAAGTTCTCAAAAGTTCTTGGTTTCAACAGTGAACACTCAAAAGTCTCTGTGTCCTCCACTCATGACTTGCTTAACCAGCTCGAGCAACTTTGAAACCTCTGGAAATCCCCTTGTCAGCCACAGTCTTATTTACACAGTCCAGAAAAAGACTTCCCTAGTTTTCGTTCCTCTTCGGTGAAAGTCCCTAAGTTTACTCTTCTTCCACTCGGGCCTAGGTTATCTTCTTCTTTAGACTTTTATTTACACAGGCTATATGTCATCCATAATAAGATCATCGTTGAGCACTTCCAGAACGTGATACAAAAGTTCAAGACGCAGAATTACTATTTCATGTGAGGACGGCTCAAACCCAAAAGACGGAAATTCGAGTCGGTGCAAAACCAGTTGTCGGACTTTACTCAGAAGTGGGGGATTCGGAACGGTGAGGGTCAATATTCCTTCGACTTCGAGCCCTGGCAACAACAGCACCACCTTCACTACCACATTCGGGCTCCGGCTGAACACCAACACCGACCTCAGCCTCCCCGTACTCACTACCCCCTGCATCGAACACTGTGTAAGTCCACTCAGGGGTAGAGTATCTCCGGCAGGGTACTCTTGTTCTTTTCGACCTTCGCCGGCTCTCTTGAGTCTGATCTTCGTCACTTGCTTCCGTTTCAGACACCTCAGACACCGGAGCAAGATCTCTTTCGGGTGCCAACCTCAGATTCAACCGCCTCTGTCTTTCAGGCCAGCCTTCTTCAGTTCTAGTCGTTCTTCTGCCTTCCCCTGCTATACCCAGTGCACTACTTCCTCTTTCTGCTGAATCTGACTCTTCTCCGCCCACTGCACCATCTCTGTCTTCGGTGTCAGAGTCGAGGTTTGAGCTGTCGAAACCCCCTTCAGCTTGCTCTAGTGCACCACCAGCTGTGTCAGCGACCCTTACAGCTTGACTTGTCCTCTCATGTGGCCCTGCCACATCAGCTGGATTTTCATTTACGAGAGGAGCTGTTTCTTCCAAGGGTGCTGAAACTCTGCGGGTATGAGAAGCATGTACCCAGTTCGGCAATCCTCCACACTTCACTGCTGTATTCGTGATCAGTATCACCTGGTATGGGCCTCGCCAGCGAACATCCAAACAGCTCTTCCTCACGTGCTTTCGAACAAGCACCCAGTCTCCAGGACACAGGTCGTGACACAGATCACTCGAGGCTGGGACAGCTGCAGCTTGCACCTGCTGAGACACAGAACGGACCACGTCAGATAGTCCTTTACAGTAATCGAGAATCAAATCATCTGTGATGTTTATCAATGCTGGAGCTGGTACTGCCGGCACCCGCATTGCCCTTCCCATTAGGATCTCATGTGGGGACAATCCAGTCCTCCTATCTGGGACACTTCGCATGCTCATTAGCACGAGCGGCAAAGCGTCAGGCCACTTCAGAGATTCCAAAGAGGTTGGGATCCCGAACCTAGGGATGAGCTCCCTCAACAATATTTAGCCACTGTGAGGGTGTCACACCTGCGTGTTGGGTAAGCCTCCACCCACCGTGAGAATACACATACTAGCACTAAAATGTACCTCAACCCATTGCACTTAGGCATTTCCACGAAGTCGAGCTGGATCCGGTTAAAGGGCCCTCCTGACCTCCCAATGTGACTCAAAGTCACTACAGTTTTCTTTCCAGCATTCATCTGCTGACACGTAACACACCTCTGACATACTGTTTCCGCCATTGCACGAAATCGTGGGTTATACCACGTCTGTCTAAACACACGCATCATTGCATCCCTACCAAGGTGTGCTGGTCCATGTATCAGTCTTGCCATCGGGCTCAACAAATCTTCTGGCAATACAGCTCTCCCATCACTGGAGACCCAAACATCCACATCTCCTCTTTCACACCCTGCTTTGATCCATCCCTCTCGTTCCTGATCTGAGACTTCATCCTGCAGTCGCTTGAGCTCCTCCCAAGTGTCTGCCATGGCCAACATCATGTTGAGCTCGGTTCTTTCTTGGCTCTCTCCTGTGTAACCTTCTGTAAATATGCATCCCTGTTCTGCACAGAAGCGAGCAACTTCATCAGCATAGTTATTTCCCAATGACACGAAATCCTCCCCCTTCCCATGCGCAGTGCACTTAACAACTGCGATTTCCTTCGGACCTTGCAATGCACCTAACAATTGTCTTACATATTCTCCATTCCTAATGGGTGAGCCAGATGATGTCAAAAATCCCCTCTGGGACCATAACTGTCCAAAATCGTGCACCACACCAAACCCATATTGGCTGTCAGTGTAAATCGTGATTCGAATTTGATCAGCGGCCAAACAGGCACGAGTCAAGGCAATGATCTCAGCTACCTGCGCGGAGCGTACTCCTTCTAGGCAAGCAGCCTCAACCACTCCGGAAATGGTACATACAGCAAACGCTGCTCTTAATTGGCCGACACTGTCTCTTAGGCATGAACCATCGACAAAGAAAATTTCATCTGGGTCAGTCAGTGGTTCATCGACAATGTCAGGTCTCGGTTTGGTGCAAAGGTCGGTCACATCAAGACAATCATGGTCCTCACAATCTTCATCATCTGCATTCGGTATGGGCATTAATGTCGCAGGGTTTAAGACAGAGCACCTTTACAGAGTCACATTCTCTGAGGCAAGTATGACTTGCTCGTACCTTGTTAACCTGTTGTTTATTAGGTGCTGAGTCTTAGTCCTGGTCATCAATAATTCAACCGAGTGTGGCACATATACAGTCAAAGGATGACCCATTACAATGCTTTCACATCTTTCAATGCTGACACCTGTTGCAGCAACGGATCTTAGACATCCGGGCAACGCAGAAGCTACTGGATCTAGAGTAGCTGAGAAGTAGGCAACTGGTCTACGGACACCTCCATGGTTCTGAGCTAAGACTGCTAATGCACATCCTTCCCTCTCACAACAGAACAATGAAAAGGCCTTGTTGTAATCAGGCATCCCCAGAGCTGGGGCACTGCACAATTCCTCTCTCAGTGTTAGGAATGACATCAAGCACTCCTCGTCCCATGGTACCGGATCACTCACATCCTTGTGCGTAAGCCTCTGTAAAGGCTTTGCTCTCAAGGAAAAACTAGGTATCCACTGCCGACAATAGCCGACCATTCCCAAAAACATCCTGACTTCCCTCTGTGTGGTGGGCACTGCCATGCTCATTATTGCCTCGATTCGGCCCGGCGACACCTTCCTCTTGCCTTTTTCTAATCTATGTCCCAAGTACTGTACTTCGTTCAAACAGTACTGCAGCTTATTTGGAGACACCTTGTGCCCGTTCTCTGCCAAATGGTTCAACAGGGCTACCGTGTCTATTCTGCAAGCATCTTCCGTTTCTGAGGCAACGAGCAAATCGTCTATGTATTGCACAAGAACTGAGTTCTGCGGCAAATCAAGACTCTCAAGATTCTTTTTCAGGATCTGGTTAAAGATCGATGGACTTTCTGTATACCCTTGAGGGATACGACACCATGTTAACACACGATTTTCCAGCCTGAATGCAAAAAGAAATTGACTTTCCTCATGGAGCGGTATCGAAAAGAATGCTTGACACAAATCAATGACAGTAAACCACTCGGCTTCGCATGGGATCTGAAACAGTATTACTGATGGATTCGGTACCACTGGACAACAAGGGACAACTATCGTGTTGACCTTTCGCAGGTCTTGCACGATCCTGTACTTCCCGCTCGGTTTCTGTAGTCCCATAATAGGTGAATTACAGGGGCTACCTCTGATCTCTTTCAGAATGCCTTTCTCGATGAAAGTCTCGATTACAGGTTTAATCCCTGCGATCGTTTCAGGCGACAGGTTGTATTGAGGTGT
Organism: Calotriton arnoldi; assembly: GCA_963921515.1. Taxonomy (NCBI): domain Eukaryota; kingdom Metazoa; phylum Chordata; class Amphibia; order Caudata; family Salamandridae; genus Calotriton; species Calotriton arnoldi. The sequence goes on along the minus strand of CAWUFW010003162.1, from coordinate 1,287,425 downwards.
CCTAGGGAAATCAACATTCTGCTTCACCTCAATCCGCACCGGTTCAACCCCTCTGATCAGCCCTATTTCTTCGCCTGTGAAATCCCACACCTCAGATGACACAGTGTCTCTCAAATCCGGTGGAAGTTCCTCCACGGTCACCATTGGGTACAGATCTATGCATAGATGCTGATTTGCAACTTTAAAGTCAGCATCATCATCCTTCGTCTGAACCTCCACTCCCTGAGGCGTGCAGTAAATCGTGCAATTCAACTTGCACAACAAATCTCTTCCCAAAAGACAAACTGGACTCGTATCACACACCACAAACTGATGTCTGGTCTGGAAGGAACCTATCTTTACTGAGATCGGCTCTGTCAACGGGCTGTTTATTCTTTTATTCGCTACTCCAACAACCTGGATTGATTGTCCCGAGAGGGGTAGGTTAGGGACCACTGCTGATCTTACAGTAGACCGGGTAGCACCAGTGTCGACCAAAAGTGTGGTAGGATGACCATCAATGTCTGCCTCCACAAAAGGTCCTCTCTGGTCTACCTCCAAGACCGCTCCAAGTGTGCAGTCTTCCTCCCCCTCAGGCACCGTCAGGATAAAGGGTCTGAGCTACACTCGTCGTATCCTTCAAACAGGGGCATCTGTTGGTACGTTCGTATTCCTTGTGAGATCCTCGGAGCCTGTGGAACCTGTACTTGAGGATTGTATGTCCCCCTTTCATCGACCTGGGCCTCGTCACAGTATTGACTACCTCCGGCACAGGTGCCTGAACCCCTTCTACCTCCTCCTGCACTTGGTTAGCTGGGTTCAAGGGACACTCGCGTTTCCAATGCCCGATCTGGTGACAAAGATGACACGCAGTGGTCTTCTTCAGTGTCACCACATCCACCCCCGTCTTGGGATCTATTGGTTTTCCTTTTCCCTGTCCTTGCCCATTCTGGTTCACCTGGAAATTTCCTTGCCTTCTTCCTAAGGTCCCTCCATTAGGCTGACCCTGTGCTGTCTGCATCTGGACGAGCATCAACTTGTCTTTTAACTTCCGATGTTTCGAGTCCACCTCATCACTACAGTACCTCGCATACCGCAAGATTTCATCTACCGGCTTGTTCTGCCAACAGATCAAATGGTGCTGTATCATGAGGCTGACTTCTGATCTCAGACCCAGCACGAACTTTGAGACAAACTGTCCCATATCCTTGGGGTCTAATGTATCTAATCCACTATACTGTTTGAAAGCTTGCAGAAGTCTTTCGTAATATTCATGCACCGTTTCTTTTGGTTCCTGCACCGTTCGGTCTATTTTAACCCAATCTATATCTTGAGGCGAAATCTTCAGTTTCAACCATTTAATCACTTGTTCGAACTTTCTCATAACAAGGGGTGACGGACCATTCGTGACGGCATCCCTTTCAGGTTCAGAAGTCGGCCACTCGACGGCGACTTTACAAGCTGTCCACAAATCTCCCGGCACCACTATGTCAAACAAGGTGTTCAAATCAATCCACAGCACCTTTGAAATTTTAACAAACCGCTCAACCTGCTTGTACCACTCTACCGGTTTCTCCCTCAGCCGAGGAAAATCATTTGTAAACGCAGCCAAATCACCTCTACTCCACGGCACATGCACGTACCCTCCATTCTGTACTTCCCGTAAGGGAAGTTTCCAACACCCGTCGCCCCCCTCCCGGAGGCGGCGTCTCTCCCTCGGCTTTCTTTGCTATTTTCTTCTTTGACCACCTTTCTTCCCATTTGTCCCAACAAAATCCATATCCGCATCCCTACAATCAGATCTCTGGTATGCGTCCTTAATCCTGTGATTCTTTTCTCCTCCAGCTCCTGGTCACTGTATTGCAACCTATGCGGTCCTTGTAATGTCTTGGTTTTATTCAGATCTACCTCATATCTCTTGGCTAATGCTGTCAGTTTCTCATGAGCTATCCGAGCTTTCCGAGTCACATCTTTTGCTATGAAAAGCAGCTCATCTGGCCCATAAATTTCTATTCTTTCCAAAGGCAGGCTTCCATTAATCATTTCGTCTACCTCTGCTTTCAGCCTCACTACGTCCAGCAACCTTGCCTGTACTGCACTCCTGAGTGTTTCTCGACAAGCTGCGCCATCTCGCTCATCATAGTCACTATTCTGTCCTTGGGACCTATCCGCTTCTGTCATGCTTCTAGAGCTTGGTCTATCTTCTGAAACATTTTGTTCCCTATCTCCTGGCATCCTATCACTTTGATTTCTCACTGTTGGTGTCCACATCCTCAAAGCTGACTTGGATTCGTGTAAGGACCTTGGTCTGACTGGTCTCTCATCCTCCTGTCTAAAAGAGGAGTCTGCAGTGGCTGGTAATGGCGTACTTGTCTCTAATGGTCTTGGGAAATGTACCACTCGTACTCCGAACCCATTCCCACTCCCACTGGTTACTTCTTCTCCTCCCGTGTGTACGGAAGTCCCTTCTCTCACTCGGTCTGGGTCGTATACCGATACTATAGGACCAATGGTAACCGGCACAGTCAAGGAGTCTGGTAACCTGGTGTTCCCAATGGGAGGCTGTGTTGTCGAAGATGTTGTCACCCCTTCTGTTCCTGTGGAAATTCTTCCCACTACCCTCATGTTAGTCTGACCCTGCATTTCACCCGATTCTATTGCTAACGTTGGTTTTCCCTCTTCCGAGTCTGGATTAAATGGGGGTGGTCTCTCTGCTAGCAGCCTATCTAACAGACTGTCATCTATATCACTATCGTCTTCTTCGACTCTTGTTATTTTCCCATTTTGTATTAGCAGTGGGTATAACTTATCCCCCTCAATCGTTTCCACTCTCCACCTTTTCTCCAGTGCATCCCACCTCGCATCTTGAAATGCCCTGATCGATTTCTTCACTCTTTCCTGGCTCTTGTCTCTTTTCCTATCATACGCTGCCCTAATCCACGCATGTAGCGCCTCAAACTGTGTCGGTCTAGGTAGTGGTCGTAAAGAAGACATTATAGATTTCAATTGGTACAACACCTCCAACCTAAAAGTACCATAACGTGGAAAAGTCAATTCTCCCTCTCCAAATGTCATTTTATGCCAGTTCTCGAGCCAAATTATGGTATGCAATCCTACATTTGTAGCCATATAATGTGCTGGCGTATCCTCGGGAGGAGCATCCTCTCCTTCCCGAGTAACCACATGTCTGTCACCTCTACAAAGTTCCCGTAAAACTTTAAAACATTTCATGGTAAAGCAGATATCTGTTCGCACTTAATATTTTGTTTTTCGCTTCCTGTTTCACTCCACCAATGCCAGCGCGGCTCACACCAACCGACCTATCGCAGCGCGGCACTGTCTGACGTCACGCTTCCTCCGCTCACAGCAGTTCCCCTCCTTTCTGATTCTCTCGCTCTCGTTCGCATGTGTCAATCACTCTGAAGCAATGTTCGTCCTACCGAACGATTACCTCTCTGACTGTCAGTCCACCACTGACCGAACAGCCTCTCGAGATTGTTGACCTCAATCTGGCAACTGTCTGTCCGCGAACGACCGGACAATCACCTCTGACAAATCGATAGGATTCAAACACTCGATGTTCCACACACAACAACCTACGACCAGCGTCGGTTGTTCACACACTCACACATGTGTTTCCTATCTTCAGTGGGTTGATCAACGACGTCTCATGACCCCCACAACTTCTGGTCAACGATCTCAGTTCTGGGTGTCTTCTACACCACAATAATCAAATCTCTCGGTCCCGCGCGCGCTCACGGTCCGATCCTCAATCACACGACTCTCATTCCAACTCCGCAAGACATCACACAACAATTAACACCGCAATCTATCAAACATCACCCTGTTCATACTCACTCTACCACGAACTGCTACTTCCGCTGCACCGTCACTCTCCGTCAGTTTTCAACGACCGCCGACATCCTTCTCCTACGATCCACTGGATCAGCATCACTCGGGCTCTATGGGGCAACTTAGTCTCCTATCCTAATCTAGATCTCCCCTTACCATCAAAGGTAACCATCCTACTCTGCTACCAACTGATAACGCCGATTCTTATCTAATCACCTGTAAGAATCTTCTGGTCGCCAGGATCTTTTTACCTGTTGAATAGTGTGAAGGAGAGAATCTTATCCGGTTATACAACAATTTACCCAGTTTACCTGGAAGGACCACTGACTCCGAATTCAAGTTTATGAATTTATTATCGCCAAAAATAGCTGGACATGCAAGCACCTCAACACGAGGTTGAAGAAATAAATGGGTACTAATACAAATAATATCCTACGCAGGAGTCTCATCCGACTCAAAATAAGGAGAATCGATAGTTCTAGAAGAATCAAACAAGCAATGATTGCTCCAATTTCTATGTTGCTCTTCATTTATCTAAATAAGCATAAAATCCATTGCTGTCCCTATACTAACACTAAGTGACATCCCTACTTAACGATTTTCCCAGGCAAGAGTAAGTAAAAGGTGTCAGCTGTGAAGACTTCCTAAGAAGTGCAATCACTTAGTACCTAAGCTCAGATTTTAGATGCTCCTTCATCAGGGCCCTCTCAGTCCTTCTCTCTGATCTCCCCTACCTCTTCTCTGGCCTCCTCCCTCGGGACACTATCCCTAATACAAAATCCCAATACAATTGAACACGCCTTTTGTCACGCCTCTTTGGCCAGGTCTTCTTTCTTGTACTTTTCCATCGGAACGGTGACTTCATCTTGGACGGTTGCATTGACCTTGAGTCCCGGGCACCTTCTCCGCTGAAAGTATCATCCCTAAATTCCATTGCACTCCCATTTCCATGCCTCCCATCCCTCTAACTTTGTGAAACAAAGAGCTAGTCTTTAACTAACGAGGCATGTGTCCTTGCACCTGCAACAGAAGATACGTTCAACAAAAACCCTCTACTGTGCTAATTAAATCTACCGTCGGTGCCCAGAGAGCCTTTCCAAGAGAAACTTTTCTGCCTACAAACCAAGCTAACATAAGAATAAACAGGCCTTTCCTTGGCGTATATGCAGTCAGGCCTTTACACAATTTAAACACACAATTCTCAATCACCTCTATAAGCATTGGTTCATTACATCTCATATGCGAAAAGTGAACTACATGTGCAACTTAATATGATACACATTTAAACTACTGCAGCTCGATTACATATGGGCTGATTTATCTATGCATTATTTTCCACACGATTCAGTTAAGCATTACATTGCATGATTAAATGGCACCATTACATTTCTTATTCACTCTAATAACTACGATTTATAACTACATACTACTAACCATTCATTGATATATAACTGGATATATGTGGGTGCGGGCTATCAATGATTATGGTGCACCGCTACAAATTTCACAAGAACATCGCGCTCTATCACTTTCCTCCTCCGGTTCAACACATTTAGACAAAGCTGACCATTTTGTATAGAAAAAACATTTTATTGTGCACACAAACACACATAATCACACAGTATTAGAGTGTGATTGGGGGATAGGGCGAGGACAGCAGGGGGAGAGCTTGTTTGTAGAGGGTAGGGGCGACCCCACAGCACCATGCATTGTGGATCTGTAATGTTCTAATGACAATTGCCGCTAGGCCACATACAGGGTGCCATAAATTAAAATTAAAACAAGACAATTATATAAAGATATTCATTTTGCAATTCTGTCTGTTTCAAAGCACACTCTTTCTTTGATCATTCAATTAATATTGGTTACGGTGCCTACTGCAAATAACTCTGTGCAGCCTCGATTCTCTGATTTGAAACCCTATGGATGCCTTTAACTTTTCATCCTTCCTAGGTTGACAACAGTTCTGAGTTAGGTGGCCCCGCCAAAACTTTCTGGCCTGGGCCCGACCAATGCCATTACCAGCATGGATCGTGATGTCTAATCTGGATACCCTCAGAAAGGAGTAATTACCGAATACTCACACAATTCCTCTGGTAATTTGTCAACTTTTCCTGGAGCTTTCATCCTGACATTTCTTCTGCTTTCAGTAACCAAAGAGACCCGGTGAAAACTTTCTGATTTGTACCATGAACGATGAAACGCTGATGGCGGCACGGCCCCACCAGGATTAGCGGGCCCTTGGAACGAGGACCGTAGCAAAATGTAAGTAAAGTTGTGAGACTGTCCAAAATGTTTAGAGCATACCATTTTAAATTTCAACGTGTAATCATATTTCCTGCCCCAGTGAGGCTCTTTTAAGCTGTTATTAAAACCCCCATGCTAGCCTACGAGTGACATTCTGAGCCCAGCACTGACGGTCAGTGCAAGGACTTTAGCAGCCCAAAGCCAGTGTTGTTCTGCCAGCCCCAGCCCGCGAGACTAACCTCCCCAGCTCAAAGCAATATTTGATGCAATCTGATGAACAGCTGCCGAGGGAGCCCCACTCTTGCCTTAACACTAAACTGGCCCTGGTGGCATCTTACAAAGACATGTTTTTGGAAGCCCTTGAAAGGTGGATTTAGTTAGCCCAGATTTGTCACAATTGCCATTCTGTACAAAGTGTCAGTGGCTTTTTAAACCCACAAAGGCACCATTGTGCATGTCACCATTGATTTATCTAGGTCTAAAATATTAGCGTTGCCTAAGAAGATGCTTTTAGTTTCTCTTTGTGCCACGAAGAGGGAACTCAGTATGAAAGCCTGAACGACAAAGCATCTCCAAGCCCATCAGACCTTCCCTATAGCAAAGTCAACCAGTCACTTAATTAAGAAAAGAGAACAGAGCCAGTCAAGCATGCTCCAGTTTTATTTTCATGTATGTCACCACAGCCTTTTGATTTCTCATTGCTTAATATGCAACAATGGAACAGCGCAACAGAAAGCTGTGAGCCGTGGAGTACTCCACATGTCAGTGCAGAGATGAGGGCACTGAAATACCCACTGAGACTGACAGTTAGAGGTGCCACCAATAATAAATGGATAGGACAAACAGGACACGCCCAGCACACTAGAGGTCACCTTTAAAATGTGTAAGTTCCTTACCTCCATAGAACGTATTCTAGGTATTCTTGAGAAAAACAGATGTGGGGCCTGAAAATCTGTTAATTGTTTACAAAGAAAAGCCGGAGAATGAAATCAGAAGAGAGGAGGCTCCTGTCATGTCAGACTCTAACCTTGTGGTTTGGGCCCAGGACATATCGTGGTCCTTTATGCAGATAACGGTGAAACAGAAACAGTTCGACGTTTTCAAACATGATATTTTATTTAGAAGGAAAGAGCATTTTGCGAAAAATGGGCTAGCAGTTTTTCATATTTGTGAATCCAGTAACAGAAACAAGCTCTTTAAATAACCAGAATGCCAAGGCTCCCCCAAATCGGGGGAGCGGCCCCTATGGCGGTTGCGCCGGACACCAGCCCATGGGGTTGGGGCGGCGGCGTGTGACGCCGCTGCCACCATCCAGTATTGGGGTCAGTGATTTGACCTTGGGCATACGGTGATCTGGAAGCATTTTTGCACTTTCGGGTCACGTTCATGCTGGGACCCGCCCATAAAAGGGGCTGTGGAGCGGTGTTGCGGTCTCTCTGGTGAGGTCATGATTGGTGGGGCACTGCGGGTCCATAGAAGGCATCCTTTTACTTGGCATAGGTGGGACAGTGGTCTCATGGGGCCCTCCATGGGGTGCTTGCAGCAAGTCGGCTACAGGGTGCGGGTGGTGTGGGAGTGCTCGCTGCCAACAGGCCCCTAAGGCCGATCCCCGCACTGGCGCTGCATGGGCCCCAAGCTAGCACAGGCCCTTGGGGGGGATAATGTGGGTGTAGGGGGTGCCCAAGGTAGGTAACCTGGTGGGCAGATGGGCCCCTTGCAGAAGCTTACTCCGGGAGGGATGCAAAGGGGGTGGGCCCCTCCTTTTTAGGGAGCGACCCTCACATGTTGACCAGTCATGACCTCACTCGTAGGCTCAATACTGGATACGCATGGACAAGGCTAGATATGCTTAGGAATTTCTGTATATTGGAGTCTATATTAAGGTTAGCCATCCATCAAAAATTGTAAATACTACTGTATGTTTTATGGTGTTTCTGTGTATACATTTTGTAAACTGATGTTGAGTGCAATTTGTTGTGAGTTGTTTTGTTATCATAATAAATACGGCCGGGAGTTTACGACCCCTAACCCAAAAGTTTTAAAGTTTGGTGTGCACTGTCTTTAGCAATGGGAGACGATAGAGGTACAGGTGGGGTCTCGGCGATACGTGGCCATATGCTTTTTAAACAAATATGTGGGTGCGTGCCGTTTATTAGGATTCTAATGGATTGTGAACGCATAGGTGATTTACAAATAAGAAAAGATTTTAAGGCCCCCATTCCTGTTTTTCTCAAGAATACTTAAAGATGTGACCTAGTTAGCCGATGGCACCGACACACCCAGACCTACCCGTGGTCCAAATTCAGTTTATAGCCGTTGAAAGGGCCACATCTGACAATAACCTCTAACCACAACATGGAATAGTGAAAACAGTGAACAGCCGTTACCAATGCTGTTTCTGTGGCATTAGGGAGTACAGTGCTCACTGTAGATATGCCTGGTGTCGTCGAAACCGCATGTTGTGGATTAAGTTTTTTTCTGTTGTTTGATTTGTTTATTGTCTATTTTTTGTTTGACTATGACTGAGCAAGACACTTTTGCTTATAGTGAAAGTCACATTAAAAATCTATTAGACGCGCCCCCTTTATTTGCTTCCGTTTCACTGAGCGCCACAGCAAAAACACAGAATGAATCAGATTGACGAGACTAAAGAAAAAGCAAATTAGGACTGACTTGCACGGTCATTTTCTATTGGAACATTTAAAAGCAGGAACTATCCCAGGAGGCTTATAAATACGCAATATTCCCGTCATTTTTACAGAAGATCCTATATATAAAAAAGGTTATAGCTGCATCGAAACTAAATGCAGTAGAGAATTAATGGTTCTAACGGTGGAGACAGCCAAACGGATTTCAGACCAACAGCTAGCAGAGATTGCTGCATTAGAACAAGAGATTAAAGACAACCCATCATTGACAGATTCAAAAAGTTTACTAGCCAAGGTTGAAAAAGAAATATCAGAATTTAAGGATTACACCATTAACCAAAAAGAGATCAAATTTGAAAAGGACAAACAGAATTTTTCTTTGGAAACAACATACCCGTACCTACAACTTGATTTTTATTCACGTCCGGAATCGCGAAGATTCCTACCTGACTACCAGGGAAGGTCACGCAATAAATTTATTTCATTTTCTGACACTTCATCATCATCTTCTGGAGGCGAAAACGACAATACCGAAGGACGTTTCAATAGCAACCGTCGTCCAAATAACCAACAACCACAAGGAGGGTCTTTTTTAGGCAGAGGCCAGCAGAAGCCCCGTGGAAAAAGCAGATACGTCAATCAACCCTGGGAAATGACAACCAGGCAACGGTACTACAAAACCTAACGTCTTCACCTATTTATAACTTGTCCAATCGTGTCCTCACTGATGCGGAAGACAGTGTTTTAAGGAAAGGTTTATCCTTTGTTCCAACGAAGAACACAAACTTTGTGAAAATGAAATCTGAAATTATTGAATTTTGTAGAAAGATCCGTCTAATAACATATTTTTCTGAAAATCCAATGCCTGAAAGCACAGAAGTTACAGGACTTCGAAATAGATCGACATTCTGCCCTCCCTCTAGTAAAATACCCAAAGAGGTGCTAACCTTTGAAAAAACGGTTTTATCAGCTGTATCAGACATGGAAAAGAAAAAGAAGTATGTCAAACACAACGTATCAAAGGCACAAAAGGAGGCCATTATCAATCTGAAAAGTGACCCTTCCGTAATTATAAAACAAGCAGACAAAGGGGGTTCTATCGTGATATGGAGCACCACGGATTATGTGGCAGAAGTAACAAGACAATTGAGTATGGAGGATTGCTACAGAAAAATCAATAAAGATCCAACAGTAGAAATTCAAAATGATGTCATGGTTATTCTAAAAAATGGCTTGGACCAAGGAATCATAGGTCAAAAAGAATTCGACTTTTTAAATAAGAAATACCCTAGAATTCCACTAATGTACATTTTGCCGAAAGTGCACAAAGACTAATCTTGCCCACCAGGAAGACCGATAGTCTCGGGGTGCGAGTCAATACTCGAGCCTATATCAAAGTATGTCGACTTCTTTTTAAAACCATTCATGCAGGAGGTACCACCTTACCTACGCGACACAACGGACTTTTTAAATAAAATCCAGACTATGGAATTTGATTCAGGTACACATCTATTAGTCACACTTGATGTAGTGTCGTTGTACACTCAGATACCACAGGATGATGGACTATCAGCAATTGAATCCTTTCTAGAAACAAGAACCAAACCAACAAGGGTTCCAACAGAATTCATCATGAAATTGGCCAATTTTGCCCTTCGTAAAAATTATTTTAAATTTGGGAATTATTTTTACTTCCAGATCAAGGGTACAGCGGTGGGCTGTCCCTTTGCGCCGGAGCTAGCGGGGTTGTACATGGCCAAATTTGAAGAAAGACACATCTATGATAACAACCCGTATGTCCAATGGATCACAAATTGGGTCCGTTACATCGATGACATTTTTTTGGTATGGACTGGGGACATAGAGCATTTGTTGCAATTCCACGGATGGCTCAATACAAGGTCAGCAGACATCAAATTTAGCCTGAAACATGCTACACAAAGAATGATTTTCTTAGATGTTGAGGTTTATGCCTCCAATGGGAAGCTGGTTACCACACTCCACCAGAAACCAACGGATAAAAACAAGGCACTACATTATTCGAGTCACCATCCACGAAATTTACGCAACAACTTACCATATGGTCAGTTTTTAAGGATAAAACGCAATTGTACCTTCAAAGATGAATACACCGGCCATGCAAATAATCTGACACAAAGCTTAAAAGACCGAGGGGACCCCAAAAAACTGTTAAAAAATGCTGCAAAAAGAGCGTGGTGGACACCACGAGAAAGTCTTCTTAGAAAAGAAAGACAAACGAGCCCTAGATCGTGCAGTTTGTGTTACCACATTTTGCCCCAATACCAACCAGTTGAAAAAAATAATCCATCAAAACTGGCACATGCTAAAAAACGTAGACCCACTACTTGCACAGCCCCCTTTGTTTGCACTTAAAAAGGAAAGAAGCTTAGCAAACCAAGTAGTTAGGGCATCTTTGCCGACAATATCAAAAGGTACCTTACGCGAACAATTGAGCCTACCACCAGTGAAAGGACATCATAGATGTGGGACTTGTGTCAGCTGCAATCAAACCTTAGAAGGTTCCATATTTTCACATAAAAATGTCCATTGGAAACATGAGTCGTTTAGCAATTGCAAATCAAAAAATGTGGTATATGGCATTTTATGTCTATGTCCCAAGTTGTACATTGGGAAAACTAATCAAGAAGTCCGCCAAAGGATTACACAACATAAATCAAGAATTCGAAAAAAAGTGCACACTGTACCGTTAGTCAACCATTGGATCAATCATAATCATGCAGAAAAAGATCTCTCATGGACTGTAATTTCAAAGATAGATCCAGACCCTCGTGGAGGAGATATGGATCGCAAATTGATACAGAGAGAGGCCATGTTAATTGTTAAATTTAATACGGCCGTAGATGGTTTGAACGAGCTCTCAGAAATGTATAATCTATAAAGAGCCAATGACCAAAATCCTTGTTCTCTGAACGTTATTGCAATGGAGTAAGAATCTCCACATAATAGGTGTTTGACAGATTCCGCCTTCCTTCCCCTCCAACAAAAACAGACTGCCGCAAAACAATGAACCGCCTTTTTGAGAAAATGAAGTACCGTGAAAAGTTCATATCATCACAGTTCGTCCTAACCTTGCTGGTGGATTTTCGTACCTCAAGATACGGTACAAGTGGAATTATTTAATCAAAAAAGATTTCGATCCTTAAAATGGAATGACACATGGTTTTAAATTAGTTTCACTTTGCCTTATAATCGGTTTAGGCACCAAGTGCATATCCGTTTTAATTCCACATTGGATCTTGTTTTACGCTGAACATCCAAACCACGAACTACAGGTTCCAAAACTATTCGCGTCACGAAGCGCAACGTAACTGTTACGTGAACAACACCGGAAGTAAATGGTCAGCTCGAGTGCAGCCGCCAGCGATCCTAAAATGAAGAAGACGTTGTGAACACACGAGAGACGCGCCAGCCCAGGTACGAGAAAAGTGGACCGGAATGCGCTTTTACAATTGGGAGTTGTTTAAGTAATTGGACGTACTTGACTTGCTTTGTTCTTAAAAACTTTGTTCTTAAAAGCTTTGTTCTTAAAAATTTCGGTCGCAAACCAGTCAGCACGTATTAATCTGAGGCAGGAACAAAAGAGATTGGATTGTGAACCTTGTTTCCTTTCTCGTGCAGATTTACTCATGGCATTCTCTTAGCGGCTTAGTCTCCGCGTATTAATCAGAAACAGGTATGTTCTTAACCAATTTTACCACAAACTCGAAATCAACAAGTGCCATCTAGACATTTACGATATTCTCTCTGCATACATTGTTTCCATCAGAGTTCTTTTACCTGGAGTCACTGAATAGGTTTCCATCACAACCAGGAATGTTTGATCAAGTAAGTCTGACGCTACATGTTAGTCTCCATCCTTTGACTAAATTACTAAATAACATACTAAGACTGATTCATTCTTTCCTTTTTTTCTTCTTTTTTCCCCTTTTTTCTTTTGATTTTGTATACAAAAAACAATTGCGTGGCACGTAGTGGCACTAGTAGAGATCGGCTGATTTCACAAAGAGATAGGTAACTATTTTTTAACTATCTCATTGAGACGGGCGTTTATGTAGGGGTCTAGATTAAATAGGTTTACAGTTTCCAGAAAGAATAAGAGCTTAACTCTCTCCCCCTTCCTTTTCTGTTGCAGTTGTTTGTGGTCCTGAGGAGAACCCCAAGATTAAATGAGGGGTTCGAAATGCGTCGACCATTTCCTTTTCAAACAGTGTCCATAAAATGTAAACCCGTTACTGTTTCTCTTAATGATTACATTGGTTGGCAATTGAATTATTGATTGTATCAAAACAGTCCGGAGTTTCTTTCTTCTTAATTGTATACACTGTTTGTTTCTAGCCCTGAATAGAAGGTTGAAATCTTGTAAATAGAAATTCACCTGTCTGGGTCTGTGTTCGTTGTGTGTCTTAAATGTTTTATGTATTGTTGAATTATAGTTCTTGTCTATTAGGTGACGTCATTCATTATATGTTATTTTTTTGTGTGTAATTGTAATAGATTTTTTCTTTAGGTGTTGTGATGGTTGTAACATTGTAAAGAATTTTTTATAAATGAAAAAAAGTAGTAAAAAGAAAAACCTTTTCTCAAAAAAAATAAAGAGATAAGGATTAATAACCCTTGGGTCACACTGAATGGTTTATTGTATCCCAGTGAAAGTAACATAGTGAAGAAAAATCAGTATTGGCAATTTGTATGTTGTTTAATGAATGGTGTCAAAGAAGCCACGAAACTAAGACTCCTTGGGGCTTATTTACAATGGAAGTGACGGAGCCCTGCGTTAGCCTTGTTGGCTTAACGCCGTTCTCCGCCACTTCAGAAACGCAGGGCTGCACCATATTTACAACAATACGGTGCAGCCCTGTGTTTCCCCCTGTGCTGGCGCTAAATTAAGCTGCCTATCACCAACGCAAAAGACACACAATTGATGGACGGAATGCAGAACAAATCAAAACATTCACCCCCAGTCAAGAGATCTGGGTTAAATCCATCATTCTTTTGCTCACCATGCCACCCTAAATTAGACCTGGCCATATGCAAATCAGTCTTGACCCTGTTCCTCATGGGAACAGTCCAGCCCGAACTGCCAAGCCAGGTCCTCCCTGGACCGGAAACAAGCATCCTAGGACCGGTTTCGGGGTTTCACGATGGATGGATTTAGGCCCAGATCTCTGTACTGGGGTGAATGTATGACATTGTTCTGCATTCTGTCCATCAACTGTTGTTTTTGCATTTGTCACCCCCGAGTGGGACGGGTATGCCCAGACGTGGGTCCCGTGCTCTCCATGCTACTGGAATCAAGCTATCCTGGCTGAAGAGGGGTGAAACCCCGAAACCGGTCCTAGGATGCTTGTTTCCAGTCCAGGGAGGACCTGGCTTGGAAGTACGGGCTGGACTGTTCCCATGAGGCCCAGGGTCAAGACTGATTTGCATATGGCTGGGTTCAAACTGGAATGGCATGGTGAGCAAAAAACGATGGATTTAGGCCCAGATCTCTGTACTGGGGTGAATGTATGACATTGTGCTGCATTCTGTCCATCAACTGTTGTTTTTGCATTTGTCACCCCGAGTGGGACGGGTATGCCCAGACGTGGGTCCCGTGCTCTCCATGCCACTGGAATCAAGCTATCCTGGCTGAAGAGGGGTGAAACCCCGAAACCGGTCCTAGGATGCTTGTTTCCAGTCCAGGGAGGACCTGGCTTGGCAGTTCGGGCTGGACTGTTCCCATGAGGCACAGGGTCAAGACTGATTTGCATATGGCTGGGTTCAAACTGGAATGGCATGGTGAGCAAAAACGATGGATTTAGGCCCAGATCTCTGTACTGGGGTGAATGTATGACATTGTGCTGCATTCTGTCCATCAACTGTTGTTTTTGCATTTGTCACCCCGAGTGGGACGGGTATGCCCAGACGTGGGTCCCGTGCTCTCCATGCTACTGGAATCAAGCTATCCTGGCTGAAGAGGGGTGAAACCCCGAAACCGGTCCTAGGATGCTTGTTTCCAGTCCAGGGAGGACCTGGCTTGGCAGTTCGTGCTGGACTGTTCCCATGAGGCACAGGGTCAAGACTGATTTGCGTATGGCTGGGTTCAAACTGGAATGGCATGGTGAGCACAAAAACGATGGATTTAGGCCCAGATCTCTGTACTGGGGTGAATGTATGACATTGTTCTCCATTCTGTCCATCAACTGTTGTTTTTGCATTTGTCACCCCGAGTGGGACGGGTATGCCCAGACGTGGGTCCCGTGCTCTCCATGCCACTGGAATCAAGCTATCCTGGCTGAAGAGGAGTGAAACCCTGAAACCGGTCCTAGGATGCTTGTTTCCAGTCCAGGGAGGACCTGGCTTGGCAGTTCGGGCTGGACTGTTCCCATGAGGCACAGGGTCAAGACTGATTTGCATATGGCTGGGTTCAAACTGGAATGGAATGGTGAGCAAAAAAACGATGGATTTAGGCCCAGATCTCTGTACTGGGGTGAATGTATAACATTGTTCTGCATTCTGTCCATCAACTGTTGTTTTTGCATTTATCACCAACGCAGGCACCCTTGCACCATAGTGTAAAGGTTTCTGCGTTACAGGGGAAGATTGTTTATGTGCAGGAAAGTGTCCCTTCCTGCACATAAACAATCTGAAATGGCGAATTGTAACAACTCGTCATTTTTTTTAACCCCTTCGCTGCTTCTGTCGGCCAACGGCCGTCGCGAGCACTACCTCCGTAGTGCTGCGCACGTCCGTTGGCCGACGCGGCCCCGCCCACTCCGCTAAACCGCCGCACCGCGGCGGAATTGCCGCCGCGGTTAAGGGGTTAATGATTGTTTATGTGCAGGAAGGGACACATTCCTGCACATAAACAATCAATGGCGTTTTGCTGTTTCCATGTTTGTTGCACAATGCAGCACACATAGAAACAGCAAAAACGAGGAGAAATTAAGCATTTCTCCTCGTTGCCTGTTTAAGACCAGGTTTTCCCTGGTCCTAGTGTTGGCGCTGCCCCATATTTACACCACCCTTGTAAATATGGGGCAGCATCAAAATCAATAGGTGTTGCTGTGGAACGCCCAGTGCAACACCCATTGCCCACCCCTTTCACGCTATGTATAGCATGAAAGGGTGCCTTATTTACAAGGCAGCGTTAAGCCACGTTACACTGCCTTGTAAATAAGGTGAAGCCCCTAACGTCACAGGAACATCACTAAAAGTGAAGTTCCTGTGGCGATAGGGGCTTGTAAATATGCCCCCTTTCAAATCCTATGCACAATAGGAAGATTGCCGAAGTTTCTAAAACCAGATGATTGGCATTAGCCACCAATGTGGTGCTACAAGCTGGGTTAAATAAACTTCTGATAGAATCTGAGGAACATATCCTTCAGTTCCTGAAACAATCAACCAGTGGTTGAAACACTGGGAATGGAACACTGCCTGGTTTCTATTTGTAGTGTTCATGGAACCAAGGGGATTTTTCCCTGAGCACAAAATTGCATTAAGCAAAGAAGCCAGGAGCTAAATTCTGGTCTGGTTGCACAATCGACCTTCTGGGATTACTTTCTCCAGATTAAAGCGTGCAGGGGGGCAGCATATAATGCCAAATAAGGCAAGGCAAACAGTAAACGTTGGGGGTTTATTTTTACTCAATACAAGAAGAATGACTGAACTGGAAAATAGCCTTAGCTACAGAGTGCAAAGATGACAGAACTACTTTCAGAGGGTGTATTAAAATGATGACATTATGCAGAAGCTATTTGATCCTGCACTCTTCCAACTGCTGTTGTTTCTATTGCTCTTTTTTTTGCAGTTTGATATAGCGCAAACTCGACCCGAAGGTATTGGAGCGCTTACATGAGCACCAGTTACATTGCCCAAGGACACATTCGTTCTTGGTAGACACAAGGAGATTAAGTGATTTGCCCAGAATCACAGCATGTTGAGCCTACACTGAGACTTGAACCTGGTTCATCCAGCTTCAAGGTCAGCAGCTCTGGCCGTTACGCCATAATTACCCACTACTTTACTGAAGTGGGGAAAAAATAGTTTGCAATGCTGTTCCCAATGCTTAGTTCACAGCAAAACACGTGTTGGCTGAAGTTTGCCATGGCTGAAGTTAGCTATGGATGGAGATATCTAGATATGTAGTCCATGGAATAATTGTGTTGTAACAGATGATTTTGTTTTTGTGTGCTTTCATGTGTTAATTGGCTACGGTTACATAATCAATTCTAAAAAGACTAAGAATAAAAGAGAATTCTACTACATACGTATATTATTGAGTATTTATGTTACTGAGCGCCAAACAAACATTAATAACTACAATGTGGGATGCACCCTGAGATGTTATCTTCAAGTCCATCTTCATGCCCATCTCCCTTCCCCCCAAGGTACGGTTGAGTTGGACGATGGACCAAGATGGACAGTGGCTGTAACTGCCCCACATTTGTCAACCCTCTTACTAGTTGCCCAATCCGTTCATTCGCAAGAAGGTTGATGGGTGGCAGTATTTTGTCAGGGTACGAGGTCCCGAACCCCTACCCCCGATGGTATCCAATCTGGGGATTTGGAGGTCCTACCAATACATAGGTTTCCCTCCGAACCACTGTTAGCAGATGGATGTCCACCTGAATGCGCCTCACTGGGAAGATGGGGCAGCTTAAACTATGACAATTTCTGTTCTATAGCCCCCAAGCGTTCATGAATCGATAGCAAAAGGGACTTCAAGGTAGCAAGAAATCTGCCCATAAGTTTTGTCTATAAATTTTACAGAGAGCGTTCCATCATCATCAAGCCATTGAGGGGCAGATTTACAAGCCCCCTGCGCCACCAGTACGTCACTTTTTGTGACGTACTGGTGGCGCATGTTACTGCTCCATATTTACAAGGACAGGAAAAGCCACCCCGTCTGGCTTTTTCTGTCCTTGTAAATATGGCCCCTTTACACGCAGCACTTTGCGTGAAAGGGGCGTTCCATGGGTGTTGCTGTGGGTGTTCCCATGCAACACCCATGGAACAAGACACATTTCCAGATTTACGAGGAAACATAAATCTGGAAATGCATCTGAATGCTACGCCACCCTAGGGGTGGCGTAGCGAGGCTCAACGAGGAGAAATGTTTTCATTTCTACTCGTTTTTTCCTCTTTCAATGCGGGCTGCATTCTACAGCACACATTGAAAGAGGAAAATGCCTGTAGTGATTGTTTTTGTGCAGGAAGGTGCCCCTTCCTGCACAAAAACAATCTCCCCATGACACAGGCATCCTTGCACCATGGTGCAAGGGTGCCTGCCCCGGCGCATGGCAGGTGTTTGTGCGCCAGCGCAAGGGAGAGCACAGGAATGCGACATATTATTGTAAATATGTCTCATTCCTGTGCTTAGGAAGTGCCGCAGCGTGGCGCAGCCAAAGGGCTTGCGTTGCCGCGCTGCGGCACTTCCTTGTAAATCTGCCCCTGAGTGTCTGCAAGAATTTGAATACGAGCAGATGCTTGCTGAATTGAGTTAGTCAGTGAAGTATAGTTTTTGTTCTCGGGACAAGGGTATGCCTTTTATGCATCACAGATGGACTCATATCTCAGAGAATACTAGAGTCTTGTGCCGTGATCAAAATGGGTGAATTGTAATGCAATTCAGTCTTTACCGTCCTAGGTACTCGTTACAGTTAATTCTTGCAGGTAAAGCGGTTCTGATGGTAAAAGTTCTCTCATTAAATGTCATGATTATGCAGTGGGCACAGAAGTTAAGACTGTTACAACGGGGTAAAGTGATCAATGCCTTGAGGGAGGCTCAACCTTCCAGCTACTGAGGTGGATAAATTGAGTACCATAAATTGTGTAACAGTAACGCCTGTTATTTACAGTGCTTTCAACTAGACAGAGTGTGGTACAGAGTAAGCGCTACATAAAAAAATTAAATATTATTAATATTGCGCTCAGGGAAAAGAAAAGGCACATTCTGTACATAGTATTGAAGCTGTGCATCCACTTCTAATGAAATATAATTTTAGACTCATTCCACTATGTGGCATCCAAAGAATTGTGTGTAGGTAGGGTGTACTCAGCTAAACAGAAGAAATATCACAGAAAATTATTGTAATCTTTCCCTGAAATGCTGAAAATTGGCACAAAAGCAGTGCCTGGTATATGGATCCTGCAGTGTATATTGGCAATACCCTGGACCTGAAATTCATGGCCAGGATCCGTTAAAGCATTCTATGGTGTCTTTTTTTTTGTCAAAAGTGTGACATATGACTCTTTTATTTTTCCCTCTAGAAAAATAAGCGAAGGACACAATGTTTGGTGTTTCGTGGATCCTGTTTTTCCCAAGAATCCTGTGGTTTTGGTTTGGGTAGGTGCATATTCCATATTTTAGCCTCCACAATAATCCTTGTTGCCTATTGGGACAACAGTGTACTAGACAATTTGAGCACTGAGCATTTGATTGAAAGGGAGTGAATCTTCTGTTTCCTGTGACACATTTGTGGTGTTCAAATTTCCCCGGAGGGCTGAGATCTTACCTTTTCCGAAGGATTCTCTGTGTGAACAAAAATGTCCTGGTGAGCTCTTTGATGAAGGGTGGTGTTGGCTCCTAAAACTATAAATTAATTAATCCAATGTTGTATTTTTTTTCGATTGAAGTGCATCGGACTTAGCAACGCTCACCTCTATCCTCTCTTTTCCAAACTAATCATCCTTTCCCGACTGTCATTTAAGCAAGTGTCTCCAAGAGATAGGGTATTTTTTTCCCACACAGGAAACAATACACACAGAATCACTACTAAGGACTTGGAAGAATTTGAAGAGTAGGTCTGGTGCTTGTGAAATGTGTCCATTTGAGAGTATTAGAGTTTGAAGCCTACAATGTTATCTTCAATTGTCTGGAATAACTCAGTTTGAAAAACTGGATGCTGCTCACGCCACCCACTCCTGTCCTTAAGATTTTATTTTCCTACCCCCCTGTGCTTAATTTGTGCCAGTGGTTGCAGGATGTAGGATTATGCAAGAGTGAGATACAGAGATATGAAGTGTAGGGTGTGGAAGAAAGCAATGAGGTGAAATCAAGACTAGGTCGCCTCAGAATTACGAAACCCCAACATTCTACAATGCCAACAGAGGGCTCCTAAGAGAAACCTAGGGTCCTTTCACTTTTTCACATGTCTAGTACTGCCTACACCCAGTGCTTTAAATGGGCCGGTACTGCCCGGTACAGAGTCTCCGGCACTTTTTTATTTTGAGAAGGAGAGTACAGGCACTTCTAAAGAGAGACATAATACTTTTAATTGGAGAGTACCGGCACTTCTCAGAAACAAGCAGGTACTCTGGTACAGAGTATCTGCACTTCTATTTTTCCATTTCAAGCATTGCCTCCACCCAATGTAATTACACTTGTCGACTCTGCCCTCGCTGGTAAAAAGGTCTGCCTCTGATGTCTTGCTGTATCCTGAAGGAACCCCTAGCGGTTGGTTTGAGCCAGCGTCGGATTGGTAACGCTTGCACTCGGGCAATGCCCGAGGGGCCGGTATCCGAATTCCAGCTGTGGGCTGCTTTTTTGAGCAGCCTGGGGGGCCGATTTGGGCAGTTTCTGCGTTGTTCGATGCCACCAGCAGCCCAGTTGGTGCCTGATTGGCCTTTCTGGAGGTAGATGGGCGGAGGTATCACTCCCTTTTATCAACCACAGAGGTGTCACTCCCTTTCTCTCGCTGGGCCAGCCCATTAATATATGCATATTGAGCGGGGGCAGGGGACCTGAGCAGAAGTGGTCTCACTTGTTTTCAGGTGTGTTCCACCAGTGTAAACTAATCCGTGCATTTTTTTAAACCTCGCCCACCCTTTTTTTTTTTTTATAAAATTTCGCCCAAGCAGTGTTTTGCGGAAAGGCAATATGCAAATGTGGGCCACTTTTTTTTAGCGTGCCCGGGCCGATTTGTTATCCCAATCCAACCCTGGGTTTGAGCCCATGGTCTGGGTCGCCGCCATGACAGTGGGCTCTCCAGTCCTGCAGAGATGCTTCCACACTGGGCGCACCTGCATCACCACCACTGAAGTTTCTTCTGGCCTTTAAGTTCAGCCTGACCTGGCACGGAGCGGGGTTTAGCCTGCATGTTCGTCTTGGACGGTGCCCACCGTCTTGATGCATTACTCTATTTTTATCAATTATGTGTCCCCTTCAAACTCCAGCTGGCTCCAAACGATCTCGCCGTTGATTCCCCCCCGAAGAGCCTTCCTCTGAATTGCCTGCCAAGTGCGCCTCCTGCCCGCGCCAGCGCGCGCCTACCACTCTCCCTGATAAGTAGCAGCAGCAGCGAACAAGCATTAATGTAAATTACAGGAAACAGGAAGCTCTGCGGAACAGTAATCGAGCTAATTTCAACTTAATCAATTAATTCTCCTAAGAGGCTGTTAATGTAGGCGGGGCTGTTAATATTAGGGAATGTGTTCTGTTAAAGTGCCACTCCGCCTCCTCGCGCCCGTGATGCTTTACGTTCGCGCCTAATGGGTAAAACTCCCGCCCAAAGTGACAAACTGCAAAGGCTCGCTTAGGCACACACGTCTCATGTATTGTCTGCTCTATCTGCAGATCGTTTTAGTCTTACAAATTCAATTTTCAACGGGAGGGTTCCTTTCAGTCGCTTGCGCCTCCTCCCCCGTTTTGCCATGAAAGCCAAACTTGAGCGACAAAGGCCATCTGAAAGATGCCGCCTAGACCAAGGAAAGCAACACAGACCAGAAATTGTTCCTTGGCAGGCGGGAGCCCCTGTGTGATTTGCTTCTATCTCCCTTAAGAGGTGTTTCTTTCAGTTTGGCGTTTGATTTTCTGAAGTGTTCTCTGGTTTTGCTTTCTGGTTTCTGAAAGAGATGTGAGGGTTTTACAGTATAATGCTGAGACAAAGACAGTACAGACAAAGGGACATGAACACAAGAAGACCTGTGAGCACTAACAGAAGAAAGACTTGCTATTCTTTCATCTAAAATACTTCTTAGGGGGACAGGCTTTCACACACCACAGCTGTAACTTTTGTTGTGAAAAAATCCCTCTCTATTTAGGGCAGAGCTGAACTTCCAATGATCACATTCTGGGTCCGTTGGTCAGCAAGGTAACAATGTTAATGTGTCGACCTTAAAAGCCCCATTAAGGTCCTGACTATAATAGGCCTGCAAACTGTGCGGCTGCCCAGATGCAAATATCAAACCAGTTGTGTGGGGTCACGCCCCTGTCCATTTCCTATACCTTGGAATGTGGAATAACAGCTTAATAAAACACGTTATTCTCCATTCCAAAATGCGCAAACTGCACATATCTTCCAAGGATATTTCTTCCAACCCAGTTTGCGCCAGGCATTATCTTATGATAGTTGGACGGCCACGCCCTCTGGTGTGCCGTTTTCACCAGCTTTAACTCCAAGTTGGGTGCCAATATGTTGCACCAGATTCAGTGTTAGTGCATCACTCAGACTCGGGTCTAACTACACCCACCTACCTGTTACATTCTCTTCCTTTTGCCCCTGGACTCATCCCTAAGCTAATGGCCATGCCCTAGGGATTACCAGACGTCATCATTCCTGACCTATCCTTCAGCCTTCTTAGCCCTGTTGGCTTGGTCTGGCCTCTCAGTTGGATAAGCTACAGCTGGGCTAGTTTGAGCATCAGATGGGACTGGGCTTCCCATAGCTCTTGACAAGGCTGGGCAGTAGAAAGGCAGTACAGCAAGATGTTTCCGCATCACAGTTAAACCATACACCATTATAACCTGTTTTAAAAAACAGAAACAATGAATAGAAGGTCACACGTTTCTATCCATTAGCGAAGACTGAGGGTCTTATTACGACTATGGCGGTTCATTGGATCGCTGTAGTTGTGGTGGCGGTCCGTGGACCGCCAGACTGGCAGTCCACCCACCATATTTTTACTTTGGTGGTCGGACCACCACAGAACCTCTGCTGCCACCAGGGATGCACAATCCTGGCGATCCTGCAGCTGTGTGAGGCTGGTAATATGCTGGCGGTACCGCTAAGCATATTTCTAGTTTCCTCACTGCCAGTTATAATGGCAGTGTGACCACCTTGAAAAGTGTGGCGGTGAGTAAACTAAGGGACTCTACACGGCCCCCTGTTGCCTCTGTGCCAGGGAATGCATGCAGGGGGCACATGCTGTACCCCCCTGTAAGCATGCACCTCCAGTTCCTGCAGGGCATGAACTTAACAGTCCATGCCCTGCAGGAGCATGCAATGGCATTCCCATTGCGGTGCCTTGGTAAGGCTCACCTATGAGCCCTAGAACGGCACCGCTGTGGGCCAGTCACCGCAGGACTGCCGACCTGGATTCCAGTTGGAATCCTGCGGGTGGTCACAGTATGGGTTTGCGGATCTTAGAGCGGGGCACTGGTGTGGCAGCCCGCTCTAAGACCGCCAAACTCATAAATAGGCCCTGACTCTTTGACCAGAGTTCCAATTTGATGGGTAGTAATTACACCTATTAGTTTTTTGCCTAGAGACTGTTCAGTTGGTGATGGGAACTTAAAAAAACTGTCCTTATTTTTCTTAATGATGCTGAAAGTAAAATAATTTTGAATACATATCAATCAAGTCAAACAAAACATGGGACTTATTTTTCTATAAGACAGTAGTTCTCGTTCTCAGCAAGACGCCTGCTGTTAATTCTGGCAGTGGTACAAATCAAGCGCAGTCATTGTCAATCATAGTGTGTGTGAAAACGATTAAGGTGCCATACAGATGGGGGGAGTAGGAGGGGATATTTGACTGCCAGTTGACAGTCATGTGCATCCTCAGCTAGCTCTGTAATCAAGCATTGGCAGAACCAATAGGTCTGGCTTTTACTTGGTAAAGCATGCAAATACAGGCTTGAACATATGCTGGCTATGGTGTTGTTGGTGGTAATGATGGTGGTGGTAAAGTGTTTGGCAGTGGCAATGATGATGGTGGTGTTAATGGTGTTGGTAATTTTCATGGTAAACCCTGGTGGTAAATGAGGTAGGGGTGGTGGTGGTAATGCTAATGGTAGTGATAATAGTGGTGGTAATGCTAATGGCAGTAACAATGGTGGTAATGAGGATCCAATGGCAGTAGTCATAATAGTGGTCATTTTGGTAATTGCAGTGGCAGTAATAGGTTTGGTGGTGGTAATGGTGGTAATGATGGTGGTGGCAAGGGATATCAGTTGCTACATCTCATGCTTTTACAATGCATGCCTTTAACATACATGTTTTGCAACACATTGACCTTTACAACATGTTGTATTACATCATGGTACTTCACCAGACGTTGGGCATTGTAGTGTGTGTGTGTGTGTGTGTGTGTGTGTTAGACATTACAATGCCCAACATATGGTGAAGTACCATGATGTAATACAACACGTTGTAAAGGGCAATGTGTTGTAATGTATATGCACATATATATTAGTTGCTATAGGGGACCCCACCAAACCTCCTTTTTTCTAAAAAATATGTTTTTCTTTAATTTAAAAAAATAATGCTTTTTTTGTCTGATTGGGGAGGGGAACCCTTCCATACAGAATATATATCTATATGTGTGTATATATATATATATATAGAGAGAGAGATATTTATAGCTAGATATATATATATATATATATATATATATATGTATATATATATATATGTGTACTTTTTAAAATCCCTCACTTCTACCCACTCCTGAACCATAAAAACACCCCTACTTACCCCTATTTATCTCTTCCCACCGGACCCAATACACCATCCCTTAACCATTAAACTCCCCTCTTATTAGTGACATAAAAAATTATTTAATTAAAAAAGGTACTTACCTGTGCTGCAAAGCTGTAAACGTGCTCTTGTTGTACTTACCTACATTGTAAAAACTTGCGTTGTAATGCCCATCATGTTAAACACCGATCTGTAAACGTTACATTCATGTTGTAGTGGTAATGGTGGTGGTGATAGTGGTAATGGTATTAATGATGTGTTGGAAAACGAGGCAGCATCTGTGAGGCCTGCACAAATAACATGAATACATTTGTCCTTCACTGGGAACCAAACACCCAATTGTAGCGCCTGACTCTCAGAGGGTAGCGTTGCAGAGCAGTCTGAGGCTTACTCAAGGGAGGTGGTGTGGGCTAGTAATCGCCATTTGCAGGTGCGCAGAAATAACAAAGCGATACCAAAGGGGATGGAGTGAGCTAAAGAATGATGATGGATTAAACCCAGATCACTTGACTGGGGGTGAGTGTTTGATTTGCTCAAACGCTCTGTCCATCATCCCCTTTGGTATCGCTTTGTTCGCCCTAAGTTGGCAGGGTATGCCCAGACGTGGGTCCCTTGCTCACTTTGCCACTGGATTCAAGCTAGCCTGGCTGATGACGGCTGAATAGCCAGAAACCGATCCCAGGATGCTTGTTTCCGGTCCAGGGAAGACATGGCTTGGCAGTTCGGGCTGGACTGTTCCCATGAGGCACAGGGTCAGAATGATTTGCATATGGCCATGTCTGAACTGGGGTTTTGGAGTGAGCTAAAGAATGATGATGGATTAAACCCAGATCACTTGACTGGGGGTGAGTGTTTGATTTGCTCAAACGCTCCGTCCATCATCCCCTTTGGTAGCGCAGAAATAACACTCAATAATTGATTGTCCAGTCTGTACTTTGCTTTATAAAAGAAAGAGTACATTTATTAAACACACACACTACTCAATACTATGCACCAATTTACAAATATACATAAGCTATTGGAATTACTTTGTGACATTGCATAACATCTCCACCCCCCCGCAGGGGGGGTTGGGGTCTAGTACCACCACTCCCATGTATGCACATCATCTTGCCCCCTAATGCAGTGTGTTGAGCATAACCTGGAGCGAGGGCCCTGCGCACTGGCACCATCCCAGTGGCGACCCACCCCATTACCTCAACACGCATTAAAAATAGGTTCACCTGCCCTAGTGACACATAACCCTGACTGAGCATCTTATATTGACCATACAGTATGCACCCCTACATATTCAGGGCTAACAGTCTGGGTTGTTCCTCACTTAAGCGCAGCAGCAAGAATACATGGTTACGCACACTTTAGAATGACAGTACTCAGCACGTTTGTGGATCATTAGAATGCATTGCTATTACAGCCCCAGAAGGCATCACAGATGAAATCACAGGATTACATATACAGCCAGACACCCTAGCAGGAATGTCTGGCAACATAACCCCACTTTGCTTATGACATCACCTTACACAGGTACTTCACATTACATATGTGACCTTCAGTCCTTCTAAAAAAAGGAATAACCGTTAGTAAATGCAGTTCTGGTGCAATTACACCTCTTCACCTCCAGGGGATGCCCTTCTGCAAACATCCCCAACTCAGCCCTTCACTCCATGAAGCACTTTAAAATACACCCTCAGCTGTAGCACAAAAGTTCCAGCCTAGAAGGTGATACATGCATGCTGAGCCCTTGAGGGGTTATCCTTTTAAAATCCCTATGAGACTTAGGGTGGGACTTATCTTCGTGCTGGGGGGAGACTGCGCTTCTCCAGCAGCTCCCCCAGCACCCTTGTCACAAATGAGGGTGACCCCCCTCCTCTGGGGGGCCACCAGGCACCAAAAACGATCATTTCCCCATGCCTTGCAAGGCATTATGGGGCGCTTCATGCTCCTTTCCCTGAATATTGGATGAGCGGCTCTCCCGCTGTGCCGGGGAGAGCCGCGATCGCGCTTGTGGCCTCCGCCGCATCCTTTCCCGTTGGGGGCCCGGTCCCACCCGGACCCCCAGGTAAGCGCTGCAGCGCGGGGAGCCCACCCCCGGCCGCGTATGCCAATTGTAGGGGGCCCGGTCCCACCCGGGCCCCAGATTGCACGCTCGGTGGAGAGCCACCCGGGGAGCCCACCCCTGGTGGCTCCCGCCGGCTCCCCGCCCGACCAGCACCCTCGTGTGCTGCCGCGGGAGCCGGCACTCGTCTTCTGGTCTGCCCGCTCTCGGGCAGACACGGAGGTTCCCGCCGGTCCAGGCGGACCTCGGGGGAGTGCTACGGCACTCCCCCGCCTCCTCTTCAGCTTTGGGGCCCGGAGATGGGGTCACGGGCCCCTCCTCCTCTTCGCGGGGAGCGCGCCGGTGCTCCCCGTCTTGGGCTTGTTCGGCTGGGGCCAGGGTGGGCTCCTGGCTCCCCCGCCTTCCTCAGCTTCACGGGGGCCGCGACGGCGTCCCCTGGCTTTTCTTCGGGGCCCGGGGATGGGGTCCTGGGCCCCTCGAGACCTCCTCAAAGGGGGGCGCGACGGCGCTCCCCCGCCTCCATCTTCGGTGGGGGCCAGGGTGGGCTCCTGGCCCCCAGGCAGGGCACTTTCGCGGGGAGCGCGACGGCGCTCCCCGGCTTCCCTTCTCCTTGGGGGCAGCCCCCGGGACCTGACCCACCCTGGGGGCATCTCATGGACCGGCGGCAGAGCCCCACGTGCTTCGTCGTCGGTCTTCTTAGGGGTCAAAGGTCGCTCACCTTCCGGGGGCCATATCTCAGCCCCTGGGGGTCCGATCTGCCCCATTTTCGTGTCTACTTGCTCCTGGCGGCGGCCCCAGCCACTGGGAGCACTCTCCTTTCGCCCTCCGGGTCTCCAAGAGGGTGCATTCTGCAGGGAGCGGTCTTCACTGGCTCCCTGCGCCAGCCTCTCGCCTGGCTCTCCTCCTGGGCCTCTCTTCTCCCTGCGCAGAGGCCCCTGCTTCTGCGCACCGGTCCTGGGCTCTTCTTCTGGTGCTGTTAGGGGCCTGGGGGCAGTCAGGGGTACCTCCTTCCAATTGCCCGTTGCCAGGCTCCAGCACCTTCCGCCTCAGCAGACCACACCCCAGAGAGACCTCTCTTCCTCTTCCAGTACTTTTTAAAAGTTGAGTAGGGGACTGGCAGGAAGTCTCTGTTTGTCCTATCAAACAGCGACACATCACTTCCCTGCTCCTTCCTCCTTGTCCAGCCTCTGGGTTTGTTCAAAATGGCTTCGTCCAGGGTCTCTGGCCACATGGTCTCTGAAACACGAGCCCTTCCCTCCTCGCTGCCTTCCCTCCTTGGTGCAGCCTGGTTCCAGCCTGGCACCCAGTGATGGCTGCTGATGGATGAGCCTGTAGCCCCACCCATCTTCTCTTCGTGGAGAGGAGGCCTTAGCTTGTGGAAGAAAGGTTATCAATCCATCCAGCTGAGGTCAGCCCTCAGCCTGGCCCTGGTTATGACTGACTCAGAGAAATGTGACATTTCTGGATGACCCAAAAGCAGTACAAATATTGGACTCTGCAGAATACTCCTTTTCACATCCGCTACAGTGGACTTTAGTGCGTGTCTGGAATCTGTAGGCCTTATGAAAGTTAATCTAGCACATGGGCTCCACATCCCCATAGGGGAATAATGAAGTGAAAAACACATTAAAACACACTGACTTTCCCTGGCATGTTCCTTCCCAGTGTATAAGGCCTATTCCGTGTCACCACCCACTTCTGCATAAGTCCCGCCACACCATTCACTTTGTAGCTGCTCCTGGACTGCGCACGCCAGGAATCTCCCCTGCGCAGCCCCTACACGTGTGCACACGCATGTACACAGGTGTCTGCATGTAACCAGCCCGGTGCCCCTTACTCCAGCTGCTGCGCAGCGGCCTAGTCAAGCTATGGGGACACCAGTAAAATCCACATGCAGTCTCCTTCATCATGAGTTCACTGTGGATGAGTCCCAATTTATGAGGCTCTCCCACAGTAAAAGCTCAACACCTAGGTGCTCAAAAAGCGAAAAATCCGGGCGGCTCATAGTGTCAGAACCACCTTCTAACACACGCCGCGCCCAGCTGATTCCTACAGGGAAGAAGTAGCCACTCTACATGGGTATTCTTCCCGTAGTCAGCGATAACTAGTTATAAGGGGTTCTGACCAGACCCCCCTTACTCACCAGTTATCCGCTCAGACCACCTACTCCTCCCATCCATGAAATATCCACCCATGACAGGGATCCCAGACTACCCTAAGAACCCTCCGGGCTCTAGGTTAGATACCTCTAGGTCACTCATGGTCTACATGGACTTAGCCTAACTAGGTCCACCTTTGCCCTTGGGCATGCAACCTTATGCCTACCCCTTCTCTGGACAAGGGTACAGTGCCTCATCACTGATGCGGTCTTCTGAGATAGGTCTACATCCCATCCCCGGGGTCCCTAGCTGGTCTCCCTTCTGGAGTTTGTTCCAACCAGTACCCTCTCTCCGTTTGGTCCTTGCACCCCAAAGATGCAACCTCTCTGGACCCTCACCCTCAGCCTGCCGCTGATCCTTTCGGGATGACTGGCTTCCCTAAAGAAAGCACAGCCACTTGTGCTTTCCCCACACAGAAAAGCACCCTTTGGCCACTGGCCTGGCTCCCTGATATGACCTCAGACCGGCCGCACCACCACACTGGCAGTGCCTGGGAGGAACACTGAGGGTGCCTCATCAGACATCCTACAGCTCATTCCCCCCGTCAGTAGCTCCACATGGAAACTACCCCGGGAACCTAGACCCCTTCCTTGTTCTCCGCTGCGAGAACAGGGCCTATGCACCCTTCCCTCCGAGAGGCGCGCTCTCCTCCCAGAGTACCCTTAGAGAGCCTGTGGGCCCTGAGTTAGCTAGACCCAGGCCCACCTCTCATGGCTCTCCCCGGTCTCCTGGCAGCGCCTTGGGAGACCGTCCAGGGACCCACATGGTCCCTGGATGGCCTGCACCACCCCTTATGAAGAGCAGGGTCCCTTCACTTAAGATAGGCCTCACCTGCCTTCAGGGTAGTACTACCACACCAAGCCAGGGACCGTAAAGATCCCGGCTAGGCCTGCACCACACCTTTGCGAAACACAGGGTCCCTTCACTTAAGATAGGCCCCACCTGTGTTCAGGGTGGTACTACCTTGCAGGAGTCCACCTCCTGCCTCGAGCTAGGGGAACACCCCCATGCTCCTGGTCCTTGGGTTCAAGTCCCACAGGACCTACCTGACTGGTCACCGGCTAGGCGTCGCCCCAGCCACCACTTCAGGTTCACCACAGCAGCTCCAGAATGACATCCTGTTGCTTCCTTGGGTAACCACTTACCCGACCCTGACACCTCAGGGTCCACCACTATTCCTTCACCTGGAATCTGGGGAGTACATCACCCCCACTCAGATATCCACTGGGTTAGTTACCTAGCCCACCTAGGGTACCTAGGGGCTACCACTACACACCATCACCCAAGAACTACCCTCCTTTGGGGCCACCCCCTACCAGGGGCCACCCCTGGGTCGCTCACCTCCCCACCAGTTAACCTGGGGGGCCTGCCGGACACCCAACTCTACCACACCCTCCTCCCACCGTGGGAAAAATTCCTTGGGGTCCCCCACTATGGGAACCCCTGGGGCGTTACTACCTGGGGTAAAGAAATCTCCTGCCCCACCCTTCCAGTGGTTTTGGCCTGCACAAATGGCAAGTAACCTTTCAGCGGGGGAGGGATACCTGGGGCCCCTTCTGTGGAAAACCTCCCTGCCCTTAAAAAGCGCGAGAATCTCCCAGGACCCCCTCTCTCTCCTGTCCCCCACAAAGGTCAATCCACCCCTACACCCCCACCTGTGATGTAGGTATCAGTTGCTGTCCCTATCTCTTGAGGAGACACCCTCCTCATGCAGGTGTAGTGCGTGTAGTGTTAGGGTTCAAAGGTGTACAATATGGCTTAGAACATTTGTATGCAATAATTTCCTGGAAAGCACCATACTGCTAGCACATGATAATCAACATAGCGCGGTCATATCAATACAGTTCACATTTAAACCATAATCTCTTCACGTGACACATATGTGCGTGGGGCTTTCCTTTCCCATACTTTTAGTTCACCTAACCAAAACTTTGAACCCTTCTCAGAGCCTTGCGCTCTTCAATTTGCTCATTATTGCATAGGTAATGTGTGGCAAAACTGGACTTATCAAATGCTATAAATGCGCACCAGAATGGGATACTATGTATCCCGCCGCTAGACACCAATGTTGGAAAATGAGGCAGCATCTGTGAGGCCTGCACAAATAACATGACTACATTTGTCCTTCACTGGGAACCAAACACCCAATTGTAGCGCCTGACTCTCAGAGGGTAGCGTTGCAGAGCAGTCTGAGGCTTACTCAAGGGAGGTGGTGTGGGCTAGTAATCGCCATTTCCAGGTGCGCAGAAATAACACTCAATAATTGATTGTCCAGTCTGTACTTTGCTTTATAAAAGTAAGAGTACATTTATTAAACACACACACTACTCAATACTATGCACCAATTTACAAATATACATAAGCTGTTGGAATTACTTTGTGACATTGCATAACATCTCCACCCCTCCCGCAGGGGGGGTTGGGGTCTAGTACCACCACTCCCATGTATGCACATCATCTTGCCCCCTAATGCAGTGTGTTGAGCATAACCTGGAGCGAGGGCCCTGCGCACTGGCACCATCCCAGTGGTGACCCACCCCATTACCTCAACACGCATTAAAAATAGGTTCACCTGCCCTAGTGACACATAACCCTGACTGAGCACCTTATATTGACAATACAGTATGCACCCCTACATATTCAGGGCTAACAGTCTGGGTTGTTCCTCACTTAAGCGCAGCAGCAAGAATACATGGTTATGCACACTTTAGAATGACAGTACTCAGCACGTTTGTGGATCATTAGAATGCCTTGCAATTACAGCCCCTGAAGGCATCACAGATGAAATCACAGGATTACATATACAGCCAGACACCCTAGCAGGAATGTCTGGCAACATAACCCCACTTTGCTTATGACATCACCTTACACAGGTACTTCACATTACATATGTGACTTTCAGTCCTTCTAAAAAAAGGAATAACCATTAGTAAATGCAGTTCTGGGGCAATTACACCTCTTCACCGCCAGGAGATGCCCTTCTCCAGCCATCCCCAACTCAGTCCTTCACTCCATGAAGCACTTTTAAATACTCCCTCAGCTGTAGAACAAAAGTTCCAGCCTAGAAGGTGATAAATGCACGCTGAGCCCTTGAGGGGTTATCCTTTTAAAATCCCTATGAGACTTAGGGTGGGACTTATCTTCGTGCTGGGGGGAGACTGCGCTTCTCCAGCAGCTCCCCCAGCACCCTTGTCACAAATGAGGGTGACCCCCCTCCTCTGGGGGGCCACCAGGCACCAAAAACGATCATTTCCCCATGCCTTGCAAGGCATTATGGGGCACTTCAGGCTCCTTTCCCTGAATATTGGATGAGCGGCTCTCCCGCTGTGCCGGGGAGAGCCGCGATCGCGCTGGCGGCCTCCGCCGCATCCTTTCCCCGTTGGGGGGCCCGGTCCCACCCGGACCCCCAGGTAAGCGCTGCAGCGCGGGGAGCCCACCCCCGGCCGCGTATGCCAATTGTAGGGGGCCCGGTCCCACCCGGGCCCCGGATTGCACGCTCGGTGGAGAGCCACCCGGGGAGCCCACCCCCGGTGGCTCCCGCCGGCTCCCCGCCCGGCCAGCACCCTCATGTGCTGCCGCGGGAGCTGGCACTCGTCTTCTGGTCTGCCCGCTCTCGGGCAGACACGGAGGTTCCCGCCGGTCCAGGCGGACCTCGGGGGAGTGCTACGGCACTCCCCCCGCCTCCTCTTCAGCTTCGGGGCCCGGAGATGGGGTCCCGGGCCCCTCCTCCTCTTCGCGGGGAGCACGCCGGCGCTCCCCGTCTTGGGCTTGTTCGGCAGGGGCCAGGGTGGGCTCCTGGCTCCCCCGCCTTCCTCAGCTTCACGGGGGCCGCGACGGCGTCCCCCGGCTTTACTTCGGGGCCCGCGGATGGGGTCCCGGGCCCCTGGGGGCCTCTTCACGTGGAGCGCGACGGCGCTCCCCGACTTTGCTCGGGGCCCAGGGATGGGGTCCCGGGCCCCTTGAGACCTCCTCGCAGGGGGGCACGACGGCGCTCCCCCGCCTCCATCTTCGGTGGGGGCCAGGGTGGGCTCCTGGCCCCCAGGCAGGGCACTTTTGTGGGGAGCACGACGGCGCTCCCCGGCTTCCCTTCTCCTTGGGGGCAGCCCCCGGGACCTGACCCACCCCGGGGTCATCTCATGGACCGGCGGCGGAGCCCCACGTGCTTCGTCGTCGGTCTTCTTAGGGTCAAAGGTCGCTCACCTTCTGGAGGCCATATCTCAGCCCCTGGGGGTCCGATCTGCCCCATTTTCGCTTCTTCTGGCTCCTGGTGGTGGCCCCCAGCCACTGGGAGCACTCTCCTTTGCCCTCCGGGTCTCCAAGAGGGTGCATTCTGCAGGGAGCGTTCTTCACTGGCTCCCTGCGCCAGCCTTTCGCCTGGCTCTCCTCCTGGACCTCTCTTCTCCCTGCGCAGAGGCCCCTGCTTCTGCGCACCGGTCCTGGGCTCTTCTTCTGGTGCTGTTAGGGGCCTGGGGGGCAGTCAGGGGGTACCTCCTTCCAACTGCCCATTGCCAGGCTCCAGCACCTTCCGCCTCAGCAGACCACACCCCAGAGAGACCTCTCTTCCTCTTCCAGTACTTTTTAAAAGTTGAGTAGGGGCTGGCAGGAAGTCTCTGTTTGTCCTATCAAACAGCGACACATCACTTCCCTGCCCCTGCTCCCTCCTCCTTGTCCAGCCTCTGGGTTTGTTCAAAATGGCTTCGTCCAGGGTCTCTGGCCACATGGTCTCTGAAACACGAGCCCTTCCCTCCTCGCTGCCTTCCCTCCTTGGTGCAGCCTGGTGCCTGGCACCCAGTGATGGCTGCTGATGGATGAGCCTGTAGCCCCACCCATCTTCTCTTCGTGGAGAGGAGGCCTTAGCTTGTGGAAGAAAGGTTATCAATCCATCCAGCTGAGGTCAGCCCTCAGCCTGGCCCTGGTTATGACTGACTCAGAGAAATGTGACATTTTTGGATGACCCAAAAGCAGTACAAATATGACTTTGGACTCTGCAGAATACTCCTTTTCACATCCGCTACAGTGGACTTTAGTGCGTGTCTGGAATCTGTAGGCCTTATGAAAGTTAATCTAGCACATGGGCTCCACATCCCCATAGGGGAATAATGAAGTGAAAAACACAGTAAAGCACACTGACTTTCCCTGGCATGTTCCTTCCCAGTGTATAAGGCATATTCCGTGTCACCACCCACTTCTGCATAAGTCCCGCCACACCATTCACTTTGTAGCTGCTCCTGGACTGCGCACGCCAGGAATCTCCCCTGCGCAGCCCCTACACGTGTGCACACGCATGTACACAGGTGTCTGCATGTAACCAGCCCAGTGCCCCTTACTCCAGCTGCTGCGCAGCGGCCTAGTCAAGCTAGGGGGACACCAGTAAAATCCACATGCAGTCTCCTTCATCATGAGTTCACTGTGGATGAGTCCCAATTTATGAGGCTCTCCCACAGTAAAAGCTCAACACCTAGGTGCTCAAAAAGCGAAAAATCCGGGCGGCCAATAGTGTCAGAACCACCTTCTAACATGATGATAATGCAATAATGGGGTAATCGCAGTGGTATCAGTAGTAATGCTGATGCTGGTCGTGGTAGTAATGGTAATGGTGGTGGTGATATTGGTAAGGGCAAACAAGGAGAGGGAGATGAGGCGAGGACAAAAGACAAATGAGTAAAACGTGGAAGAGTGACGTGGAGAAGAGTGCTGTTTCTGTTGACAGGCTGAGCGAGGTAGCAGTAGATACATGTTGTGCGAATGGAGAAGATCCCCTTGGCTGGTACTGTGATTTGCAAACAAATGCCCAGTGGACACACACACATCTCACCAGCATTCCAGGAGCTACTGGCCCACTAAACGTGTTGGCAGCGGCCTTTTAACCATAGTAAGCCACAGCCATGGTAATATGAAGGGCTGCGTTTAGGAGGAGCTAGTGGCTATTGAGACAGGGCGACCATTTTGAGGTCAGACTGTCCCGATGTTTAAAGACAAAAAAGTAATTAGAAAAAAAGACTTCTGCAATTAAAAAAAACAACAAAAAAAGCTATTACGAAAAGTATTTTTTTGTGTACATTTCTTACATGAAGTAAGGAATTGCATGTGTCATGATTGGGTGTATTTTTCAATTGCAAAAGAGTCCCTCCCAGATAGTAGTACATCAGCCACTAGCATGTTGTGCGAGTGATTTTCCTGTGAGCCCACTGAAGGTACATTTTTAACAATTTGTATAAAAATCTCTGTAGAAAACACAGCTAAAGTTGCCTCTAGCCGGACCTAAAAACAAAAGGATTTGGCGGAAGAATTATTCTGTATGATAGTCTGGCTCCTATCTGCTCCAAAGAGTACCTTTTATGGGCATGAGTGTCTTAAGAAATGTTCCTGGGTTCAGTAGAAGCCTATCCACCTCTTGATTCAGGTCACTGGAGTGAGGGCCAGTTAAACAAGCATTTGCAATGCAATAGGTCTCGCATTTTTTTAGGGTTAAAGCTATTGGCGCTGTAATGGAAATGTTTGTTACTTATGAAAGTGTTTGTTTTTAGTACCTTTAAGTGCCTTTAAGTAATGTCTCACAGCTGCATTTTTTAAGTTGTTTGCATTATTTTATAAAGCAAACACATGGAGATGATGGACGGAGTGCTGAAACTTTTCAAACACTCACCCTCAGTCACAGATCTGGGTTGAATCCATCATCATTCTTTAGCTCACTCTGCCACCCCAGTTCAGACATAGCTATATGCAAATCAGTCTTGACCCTGTGCCTCATGGGAACAGTCCAGACTGAACTGCCAAGCCATGTCTTCTCTGGACCGGAATCAAGCATCCCGGGACCGGTTTCGGGCTAACAGCCCTCATCAGCCAGGCTAGCTTGAATCCAGTGACAAAGTGAGCAAGGGACCCACGTCTGGGCATACCCTGCCAACTTAGGGCGAACAAAGCAAACACAAGGAGATGATGGACGGAGTGCTGAAACTTTTCAAACACTCAAACAAAACGATGGATTTAGGCCCAGATCTCTGTACTGGGGTGAATGTATGACATTGTTCTGCATTCTGTCCATCAATTGTTGTTTTTGCATTTGTCACCACGAGTGGGATGGGTATGCCCAGACGTGGGTCCCGTGCTCTCCATGCCACTGGAGTCAAGCTATCCTGGCTGATGAGGGCTGAAAGCCCGAGACCGGTCCTAGGATGCTTGTTTCCAGTCCAGGGAGGACCTGGCCTGGCAGTTCGGCGCTGGACTGTTCCCATTGGGTGCAGGGTCAAGACTGATTTGCATATGGCTGGGTCCAAACTGGAATGGCATGGTGAGCAAAAAACGATGGATTTAGGCCCAGATCTCTGTACTGGGGTGAATGTATGACATTTTTCTGCATTCTGTCCATCAATTGTTGTTTTTGCATTATTTTATATGCAGTAACCTGGAGATGAAAAAGCAACTAATTACAGTTTGACTTCGCCCCCCTGGCAATTGGGATCAGTTCACATGCTGCTTTTTTGGCACTTCAAACAATGGGCTCAAAATGCATTAACATAGAATGCAATACGCTCAGATGTCATTGCGATTTACACAAGCAGGGCTGCACTATACATTAGGCGAAACTGGACCATATGCAGGTGACCCTACTTTAGGGTCTGTAATCTTGACTGCAGTAGGCAATTCACATGCATAATCCTTAGCCACAGCATTGATTGGTGGGTTGGCTGTGGGAGGGGGGCTCACCTGCTGCTGCAGTCTAGCCATGTACTCATGCACATCTGCACACATATAAATACAACGTCATGCTTTTATTACACAAAGTGCAGTGGTATACAACCCATATTTTACAGGGAACCTTTGTAATATGGAAATATTTCACGGGTGTCTATAAAATATGGAAATATTTAACTACCCCCAACCCTCCGTCAAATATGGTTTTCGTCGTCAGCACAGCCCAAACCACTCTACACAGCTTTACAATTGTCCATGACTTAAACTACAATACATTACTGTTCGTTGATGCCAACTGGAGAGTGGAAGAATAGAGGGCAACATGTTGAGCATAAACTGTCTTCTGTTGTAACATGATAAGTGTAGGTAGCACTCCAACCGTACCTGTCACATTTTGGCACTTGTGATCATGCACTAATAAAAGTTTTAAAAAAACACCAGGTCCCGGAATATATAAAAAACAAAGTTGGTGAGCAACTCACACCTCACCTAGCATTACTTGATTCCTCTATTTCCCGAGCATAGGAGCCCATTTGCGTGCATTAAAAGACATGATAACAACAGGCTCAATTTCTTTGGACATAAACACACCGACCGCACTGTGATGACAATAAATCCAAGGACGCGGTCATTGCCGTAAACTGGAGGATGGGGTTTGGGGCTGGGGGACGAATCCTAGGTGTTAACAAGGGGAGATATCGAAGTAGGCTTGAACACATATGCTTTATGTCTGGCTATGGAGTCTGCTGCACTAACGGGAAAAGGCAGCCCATGAATTCCTTTCACTTAACTAATGCAGAAAAGCAAAATGCATAGCTGAGTGTGGCCTCGTTCTGCTCTATGCACCAGCGTGCCTCTGCAGCACAACGGCACACCCTCCAGCTCCCCTTCACCAAAAACAGCCAATCACCAACCGCGGGTCTGCCATGTTGTGCCATAATCATAAAAAGAAGACAAGAAGGCAAAAACCGTAGACAAGAAAAATAGACTTTTTGGACTGCCTCTGCACATTTTCTAGTGCTCACAGGTCTCAAGTCAGCGAATGCAGGATGAAAGACAGATAAAAAGCTGTCCAATAAAAGGATAAAAAGCTGCCCCATTCCTACTATCTTCACCACCCAGGCATGCGGTGCTTGGAAAAGTGTGGCAGGTGACAGCCACGTCCACTTACATGCAGACTGAGGTCGGCGGAAGTACGGGAACAAAAGACGGATAAAAATGTGTTTAATCACTCAGCCGAAGAGCGTGAGCTTAAACTAAAAGCAGCCATGCGGAAGTATGTGAAAGGTACCAAGCTCGTTAAGTGAACACTCAGCTCAGAGTCGCCTGAATTCTACATGCACACAAGAATAAACATAAAAAATGTACATTAATAATTGTGGCCAGACCAGTGTCTCAAGCACAGTGCAAGCACTGAGCGGGCAAACAAAATATAAACGAGACTGCAGATGCGGAGCGAGTGGCCGGGACGTGTCGGCGAGAAGAGAGGCGCGCGCAATAAATAAAAAACAACCCACACAGCGTTTCCCTTGCGGGCGCGAGCAGGAGCACCATCTGTTTACAAGTTAATTAGAAACAGATGGTGCCAAAGCTCGCGCCCGCAAGGGAATTGCCAAACGTGCACGCGTTGCCATTGAAAGCAATGCAACGCGTGCACGTTTTTGGCCCAAAGCTGAATCGATTCCAAGAGGTCTCTCCTAAGCAGCGCATGCGCGCTGCGTAGGCGAGACCTAAAAAAGCACCTCTCTTCTGAAGTTTAGCAATGGAAGTCAGTTTGGCACTGAGATGTAATCCTCATTCTGCACAAACTGTATCTGGTTGTAGTGCTGTAGCCCCCTGAGTGCATTGAATGCGTTCAGAGAAAAGTCTGTGTCCTTCTACATATGCGTACTTTGCCACAATTTTGGGTCTGGCTGAAGATACCTAATCATACTTTCTGTATGTAGAGCCTTGAGGGGTAGAGTTAATATAATTCCACAAAGTAGCACAAAGTGATGAATCATGTTTATGACATGGGGTGCAGTGTTGTTAATGGGGCGTCCGGTATGCAATGCCATTCCATCAGTGGTACATTGATGCTCCAGGCGTGTAGAGGCATGTGGCGATTTCCACCCTCATTTCCCACCACCCACCATGGCCCCCACCTCCAACACTTAGGAGCCCTCAATTTGTTGGTGTATACCTCCCCAAGGGCTGGAACAGGAAAGCTGGGCCTTTGTAGAAAGGGGTGTTGAAAACCCTATTTCCTCCACAGACCTCTCAGTGACCTTCTGGTCCATGCTAATGGCCTCGCAAAGGAACAGTAGGCTGGAGCTCTACACTTACGCAGCAGGAGGAGATTGTCTACAAGGGTCTCGCGCAGCTCATCCCACCACCTGCTCTGAGTGGGAGATGGGAGAGAAGGGTAAAGCAAAATTAACTTCATTGAGACTTTGAGAGACGCCTCTCCGCGCATCCATGCTTCCATCCACATCGTAAGACGCGGGGAGTTTGTGAAGGGGAAGAAGGGTATGTGTGGCCATAGTGGTTCCTTCAACTAGGAGGAGACAGGCAATAAGGGATGTGGAGAGATGAGACACATTATCAGGCACCACCAACCCTATTCTTCTGTCTCGCAATGAGAGCTTCAGGAGGCGCCAGGTAGGGAGGGTGTACCAGGAAAGAGTTCTCCTTCTCCCATTGAGGGGCCCTGCCTTACCAGTGCATCTCACCTGATCCCTGTGTGGTTCCCAACACCTATCTCCCAAGCAATATGGCAGGAACCCTT
Organism: Calotriton arnoldi; assembly: GCA_963921515.1. NCBI lineage: Eukaryota > Metazoa > Chordata > Amphibia > Caudata > Salamandridae > Calotriton > Calotriton arnoldi. The sequence continues at coordinate 1,248,301 of CAWUFW010003162.1, read as the reverse complement.
TTAGATGAAAGATGAGTCTGGCAAATCCATATGTTTCAAAATGAAGAAAATCCACAAATTTGGAAGCGACCAAATGTACATATTCTAATTACCAAACTATGACTGACATAACACATATCACGTACCACATAAGCGGTTCATCACCAGAAAGATATGATACATATTTATTTGAAAGAAAAGCTATTTTGGCATCCAGAGAAACTGTTTAACAATGATGTATAGAATTACCTCTTTTTCTGTTACATCAACTGCCAACTACTTCATCCTGACCATTACATCCAGCATGGCCGCCACCTTGGTTTGCAATTACCTCGACAGTCAGATCAACTATTTACATTCAGGCACTTGCAATGTGGGTCTTAGAGCCGGATTACATGTAATGGCAAGTGGGGGTAAAGGTAAGTCCGTGTAATGTCAAGGTCGGTGTAAAGATGAAGTCGATTTAGTGGTCAGTCAAAGTAATGGAAGAACGTCACTTTACACCTATTTGTTACATTCCAACTTCCTCCAGTTTCAGTAAACGTTCTACTCTCTACCGGGGCCCTGTAGTGTTTGTAATTACGGATTCTGTAAATGCACTTGCTTGGTTACTTTTAACACACACAGCACAACCACAATTTTGCTAGAAATTCGTTTTCCAGATAAAATTTGAGCTGATACGAGGAATTAATAGCAGTCTGTGCAATAACCTGAATTTTCGATGGAACCGTTATAAATTGCTTTAAGTACCGCGAATTAGGCCAGACCCATCAATCCCAAACTTGCCCTGTATTCTTTTTTTGCACCCAACGCAACCTCAAAGTAATTATATCCATTCAATGCAGCCCAAAACTAATTATATGCGGCCTCCCTTCTTCTCTTTCTTTATTGCTTTCTGGCCCTCCCTCAACTGCCCTTTCTTCGCTCCCTCCTCTGTACATTTAATTTATTTTCCTTTCCTTCTTATTTTTTCCTACTGACATTAGGTAAGGTAATTTATCTGTTTCAGTCCTTCACCAAGCTCCATATCTGATTTATTACCTTTTATCAAGCTTTTGTGTAGCCTTTCACCCTCTTCTGCCCTTTGTCTTCCTAAACCCTTGTATCTTTCTTCTGTTTTAGTGTTACTGAAAGTCATATGGCCTGGTATCGCCGAGGCCTCTCCACTTGACACTTGTCCCGCCTCCCCACAACATACCCACCCCTTCCACCTTGGGTAGGCACAAACAATTCACTCAGCTTTTGGGTTAGGGGTCGTAAACCCCTGGCCGTATTTTATTAAAACACAAAATTTGCATTCAAAACATTGAAATCCACATGATTATACCCAATAACCTTTAAATCTACAGCTTCATCTACATGTGTTGATGACTAGCCTTAACAGAGACGCTAATACATCAGATTTTAATGACAATATCTAGACATTATTCCTGCTCATCCACAATTTAGGACTTCACGTGAGATCATGTCTGCTCCCAGTTGTGTCCCCTGTTCCAAAAATTCTCCCTTCCCCTTCAAGTGCACCTGGGGTGGATCCCACCTTAGGAGAGGTCCCCGCCACCACCTCCCCTCTTGTGGTACGCCTATGCAGGGGGCCCGCGTGCCCACCAGGATACCTACCTTGGGCACACCCTACACTCATCTATATACCTGCCAAGGGCCAATGCTAGCTTTGCGACCATTGCACATGTGCAGGTGGTTGGCCAGAAGGCCCAGATGCCAGCGATCACTCCCATCTCCTTGGCGCCTCTGGTTCCTCTATTCGCCTCACTGGCAGCACACCTTGGAGGGCCCGTGACACAGCTGTTACGTTTACCTGAGGAAAAGGTATGCCTTATATGGACCAGAACTGTCCCACCAATCATGACTTCACCCGCCAGGCTACATACAATTACAATAAAATACAACATGGTTGTCTGCTGAAAGAAAGGATTAATTAAACAAGACAGAATAGCACAAAAGCAAGACACTCTCCCCCAGGATATTGACAGAACATGCTTACCAGTTGCTAGGGGGATGTGGGAAGGAAAACGAAAGAAAATCCTCGGCGGGCGACGAGGAGAGTTGGTCACGTCTTCACAAGGCGACGAGCAGAAACAGAGACTGACCCGTGCCACGCAGCCCCTTTTATGGGTGGGGCCTGGCACACTTTACGGATCACGCAACCCGGAAGCACTTTAAGTGCTTCCGGTGCAGCGACCCCCACTAGGAACCAATTGCTGCCTGTTTGCCGCCGACCCCCAGCCGAGGTCTTGCGAAGACGCCTTATGTCAGCTACCTCAAGTTGGGAGAGGCCTCTCCACTTGACACTTGTCCCACCAACACACAACATACCCACCCCATTCCACCTTGGGTAGACACAAAAAATTCACTGATCTTTTGGGTTAGAGGCGGTAAACCCCTGGTCGTATTTTATTAAAACACAGAATTTGCATTCAAAACATTCGAATCCACAAGATTATATGCAGTAACCCTTCAATTTTCAGCTTCATTTGCATGTGTTGATGACTAGCCTTAACATAGATGCTAATATATCGGATATTCCTGACCATATCTAGACATTGTTCCTGCACATCCACAATTCAGGCCTTCGCGTGAGATCATGACTGGTCCCAGTTGCGTCCCCTATTCCAAAAATTCTCTGTTCCCCTTCAAGTGTAGCTGGGGTGGATCCCTCCTTAGGGTAGGACCCCACCTCCAACATCCCCTTCCGGGATCCGTCTATGCAAGGGGCCCACTTGTCCACCCCCTACACCCATCATAATTCCCCGCAAGGGCCAGTGCTAGCATTGCATCCATTGCACATGGGTGGGTGGTTGGGCAGAAGGGCCTGATGCCAGTGATCACTCCCAACCCCTGCGCCCCTGGTTCCTCTATTCGCCTCACTTCCAGCACCCCTGGGAGGGCCCTGTGACACCGTTGTTATGTTTACCTAAGGTAAAGGCATGTCTTATATGGACCCAAACTGTCCCACCAATCATGACCTCACCCAGCACAAGCCAGCATAGTTACCCGACTATCTGGCCTCCCCCCACAATCACGCTACCTGGGGTTGTGAATCAACCAGGTCAGCAGTTTCTCTAAGAACATTTAGTTGCCAATCTTTGACAAATGCACCCCGTTCTGAAGGAAAAAACTTTCACCTTTGATACAGCAAGGAGGAATGGACGACAGCCTGGGCGACCTGAACATCTTAGCAATCTTGTTGTTTATCCACTTCACAGAATCATTAAGAGCCTTTACTGAGTCACCACCCCTCCACTGCAGCGTAGGAATGATATTAGACCATGCATGGACAGACTGAGGAAATGTCTTTGCCAGCCACCCAATCTCTGTGATCAACAGTTCAAACAGAGCCCTCCAGCTAATGTGAACCAAATCATTGCCACCAAGATGCACCATAATGACCCCTTGGGGTGTGCACCCCACTGGTAACATAGTGTCCAGTGACACTCACAACTGGTCCAGAAGCAGCCCTCCTTGGCTGTGGAATGACAGGCGGTTACCTGCTCGATGTGCCCTGACTGCAAAATTTCCTGCAAAATAAAACTCTTTTCCATGCCACACATAAGAATGGCCCAAAACAGCACCTCTGTAATTTCCACTGCCTCCTCGTGGACAGGGGTTGCCAAGAAATTGCTGGGTTGGGTCTCTGCGCCCATGTCTTGCATCACAAGAGAGAAAAAGAGGGAGGGGTTAAGAGTAATCGCTACAACATATGCAATCAAACATAGTGCTTGTAGCAATCAGAGGACCACCAGCCAATTTTTTTGCAATGCAGTACCCGTGAGTCCCATTGCCCCGGCTGTGGTGGCCTCGCCTATCCTAAATGAGTGAGACCCAAACTCAGCCAGCTCATACCCTGCCGCCCTCAGGGCCCCATTAAGTATTCTAGGGAACTGAAACTTGGTCAGAGGGGTCCCATCAGCATGAAACAGGAGGGCCCCCATACCCCCTGGCCACCTAACCCAGAATGACTCAAGGTTACCTAACTGGCAACTCAGGTTACCTGGGCCCTATGTAGTAGAATGTGGTCGCCCCTGCCACACTGGTCTGACTTGGAGCGGGGGATATTATTTGCCAGGGACCCCTCCAAATACTGAATGTCCACCAGCTGCAAACCCCCACAAAATCCCTCCTGTTCTTGGCTACTAACTCACTCACCCTGAGAGCCTCATAAAAAGCAAGGGTAAACGCCGCACTAAAAAGGCGGACATCATCCTGTGACCTGCTGATGGCCTCCAGGGACCCCAGAATCACTGCTAACATGCCCACGTCCATGGGGCGCCCAGAGTCTGGCCCAGTCCTCTCTATCAATCAATCAGGATTTATAAAGCACAGCTAATCACCAAGGCGTTTGCAGGGCTGGAGGCTTATTTGAACAGCCAGGGATTGAGGGCCATTTGGATTTCCGGAAGTGAGGTAATGTTCTGGAGGTGTGCGGGAAGGCTATTCCAGGTCTTTGCTGCAATGTGGGAGAAGGAGCGTCCTCCACTTCTGCTTCGGTAGATGCGGGGAGTATGAGCAAGTGAATGGGAGGCAGAGCTGCCAACCCCTCAAGGCCCACTGCACTAAAAAGGATTTGGTCCCATCCGAATGCCCTAGCATTTTTGCCAGAAAGTATAACGCCGTGGTGTGGCATCTGGTGCAAGTCACTGCCCGCTGATCACACCTCAGTGACTTCAGGAATGCCAGCACCGATTTTGAGGTAAACCAGTCCACTGCACCTCATGGCCCAGGAAACTCCAGTATGTATTAAAGGCCCCCTCCTAGGCACGCCTGGGCCTGGGTGCTTAGATGGCTGCCACGAGGTCCGGTAGGCTTGGGCACCAAGCTGCCATGGTCGGGGAAAGGCGTAGGGGACTCCGCTGCTCCTGGGTGATAGACCCCGAAAGCCCTTATCTTGAAATGAGATAATGCATCAGCAGTGTTGTTTAATATACCAGGGATATGTTTGGCTTTAAACAGTACATTCAACTTCAAACTCTGCAATATAATCACCTTCAACAACTTCAAATTCATTTTGCTGCCTGCTGATTCATGCAGTCCACTACTGTCATGTTGTCAGACTGGAATAAGACTCACTGGTTGTGGAACTTCTCTGACCAAATGGACAGTGCCACCAAAATAGGATTCAGCTCAAGGAAACCAATGTTAGCAACCAACCTAGACACCACCCACTCACTGTGCCAATGCTGCGCGCACCATGATGCGCCTAGGATAGCGCGAAAACCTTCACTGCCCACCGCATCAGTGAAGAGACCTATCTCCTCATTGGTTCTGGACTGACTGGCCCACACCACTGTTCACTTAACGTCCAGCAGGAATGCCTCGCAAATCCTCATATCCTACCCGATTTCACTAGACAGCCTGGTATGATGGGTTTTTGATAATCCCATGGGGATTATCCGTAAGGCAAAATTCAGCTGCCCAACCAAGGCTTGCAACTGATACAATGTGACCTTCTTAGCCCCCAGACAAGCCTGAAAGGCAGTGAATAGCATTGACCTTCTCTGAGGGGTGCCTCGAGACCCATGCAACAGAATCCAATTCTATACCCAGAAATTCAATTGTAGTCACAGGTCAGAGAGTCTTGCCCTATGCCAGTGAAACCCCAAACTCAACCGCCAACTCACGGAAGGAGCTCAGGGCCTCAGCGCAATACTCTGTGCCCGGGTGCGCTAAAAAGACCCATTCCAGGAACATGTTGAATTTCTTAAAGTAGGCACAAGAAAACGAGCAGCCCATCAGCATGCACGTATAAAACATTAAAATGCGCCCTCAAATTGGAAACCCAGCAGATGGAAATCCTGAGGAAGTACAGGTAGCAAGCAGAAGGCTGACTCAATGTCGGAGTTTGCCAACAATGTCCCAGGGCTCAGTTTTTGCAGAATCTGAATCACCTGGTCCAGGGAAGCATATTTGACAGAGCATAAAGCACCGTCAATCGCCACATTCACTGACTGACCCCTGGGGGTCGATAAGTTGTGTATCAGCCTTAACTGCTCGGGGTCTTTCTTAGGGACCATCCCCAGAGGCGAGCAGACGAAAACCTCTAGCGGGATCGCGTTGAAAGGGCCTGCCACACTTCCCAGACTTATCTCCTTAAGGATCTTTGCCCTGGCCACCCTAGGATTGGCCCTAAGTGACTGCTGGGTCCTAGAATAAGGGATGACCTCACACCCTTCCGCTGGGATCCTGAAACCTTCCTTGAAACCTTCATACAATGTTTGAGCTGCCACATGATTATCGTATACATTGAGCCATGGGATCATTGCCATCAAATTCACCGGTGAGGGAGCTTTTACTACAGAGGAGGAATCAGTCTTGTTTCTTGGCACCTCTGTCTTTAGACTACCTGAAGCACTTGGATTCTGGGTGAGATGCCTGGCCACAGAATGAGCAGCAATGCTTTAATTTGCAGGTCGCTGCAGGCCGGGTACAGTTCCGTTTATTGAAGTCCCAACAGGCACCTTTTTTAGTTCCCCGCCCTCCGGGCTGCCAGTCGACCCCGCGCCCACATGAAAGGGCTGGATAGTGGTAGCATCAGCGCGGGGAGGTTTAATACAGCACAGCCACGTGATGACATCTATCTGATCCCAGCCGAGAGTGGGCTTAGCGGCCTTTATACTCCTGAACTCCTTATCATATTCCTTCCAGGATGAGCCCCCATACTCATCATGAGCGCACACAATCCTATTTTGATAGCACGCAAGCTGGGCGCCTAAGTTAGTAAAGCGCTCTGCTAAGATAGCCTGGTAAATTGAGAAACCCCTCACCCAGTTCACAGGGTTTCCTCCACCATCGTTCTATAAGTCCCTGGAGTGAGAACAATCCCTGCAGAGCTTGGCCTCTTCCCTCTCTGGCTTATCCACAAGCAAATCAAAGAAATCCACGTGCGCCCCTTCCAGATTTTCTCCTTTACCTTCAGTGCAACATTCCTGCCCAGCTGCTCCTGTTCAGACTTTACATCACCCAACCCCACTGTCAGTAATGAAGCTCCCATACCTGTATTCATGGGTTCTCGAGCAGGGGAGGCCGTCGTCGTCACTGTCGCCTCAGAGCCCCCAGACGAACTGACTGACAAAGCAGCGCCTGGTGCTGAAGGTACCTGCCCTGCTGGCTGTGGGGCACCACCAACCCCCGCCTCAGATTGGATCCCGGATCAAAGACTCCCAAACAGGGCTGCAGCAGTAACCGGTGGCACCCCACTGGTGCCACTGTGCCTCCGTTGGGAGCAGAACTTCCCTTGCACCCTGCTCAGCAACTGTACCATCAAGGAGTGCCACTGGCCCTTTCTAGGTCATCACCTTCGCTGGTTCCAGCAAGGGGGCCGCCAACCAGAGGGGCGGACAACATCCACACCTTGGATAGCCAAGGCAACACACTTGCTAAATTGGCCACTAAATCCAGCTGACTAGAGCCCACCGCAGGCGAAACCCCAATAGCATATGTTGCCATTCTGTACCATACCCCTGACAGCCGTAGGTCCTATCACCGCTGTGACCCCACCCTGAGAAACTACCAGGCCTGAGTTACCTACAACCAGGGTCTGATCCACTGGTGCAGCTGCTGCTAGGATACAGCCCTGAACCCCAAACGTAACAGAGTTACCTGCCAATTGCGAATCCTCTGTGTTGCTTGCCCCTGGGCCCTCTTCGGGACCCGGGGAAATGCCGCCCTAGGAGCCTCTCCCACCCTTCTACGACTCCACTCTGGCTCAGCTAGGATGCTGCTCTGACCCCCAGGAGACTGCAACCGCATCAAAGCCAAAGCCCCATCCATACCATCCATCCTACGTATTAACACGTCCAAGACAACCTTAGTCCACCAGGGTTTAGCGCCCCTTCGCGCGCCACCAGACATAGCTTCTCTACTGGCCCGGTGATCCCCACAAACAACAAATAAAATGAAGCTGCAGCCCGCACAATGCCACTACTCCCAGTCTAAAACTGCCCCTCCACCCCAACACAAGGAACTGTGAGGGCCATATACCGATAAGAGACCCAGAAAAAATCTGCTTAACAAACTGTCCCTGCTACCACTGCTGTGCCTTGCACCCTTTCCTTAGCAAGACCCTTGCGTCTACTGCCGCACCAAAAACATGAGAAAAACCTTGCCCCAGCCCTCTACTGCACACCAAAAACGCCCTAGAATTCCTGCAGATACACAAACATGCCCCACAGATTGCCCTCTTCACCTGCAGCAGCAGCGGCCCCCTGCAGGAGCCGCCACCAAGTACCCAAGCCAGGCAAGCCACTCTCTAGCTCGTGCGGTCCCCAGGCAAGAGACTGCTGTGCTGCTGACGCTCTGTGTATGCAGGGAGTGGAGCGGAGCGCGCTGTGCGAAGGAGGCCCAGACCTGCACTGTAGTAATGTAGTTTAGCACATAGTACTGTGTAGAATGTAATTGTAGAATGTAGAGTGTTCTTGTATTCTGTACTCCAGTAGATGTAGAGAATGTTAGGATCAGATGAGGTGTAGCGGAGGATGTGTTCACAGCTTTCCTTGACTGCTGGATGAGGTTACCAATAAACCACTATTTTACCTCAAGAGCATTCCTGAGTGTTTACTACAGAATATGGCAACGAGCGGGAGGTAACCTCGAATGAATCCACGTTTATTTCTACAACTTGGACAATCGGAGGTCATGTTTTAATTATTATTCTACTACGAAGCACCCAGCGTTTGGAGAAAGCTTGAACATTCAAACAGCAACAAACTACGTTTTCCGGTAAGCAAAAAAATACGAAGAAGAAATTATTTGAAGTATTTGCTTGCCTGTTGCTGCAACGGTTAACTGTCTTGGCCGCGAGTTGTATTGGTTTAAAGACGAGCGTTCTGGAGGCTCGAGCGGCATTGTCCATGAGCTCTTCTTCATGACGTTCTCTCCTCTTTGACGTACGCTAGTCAAACGCATTGAAGTCATCACAAAGGTCATAACCTTACGAGGCGCCATCTTGAATTTCATTTACCAGGGTAACACAGCGTTTTAGATCCTCGAAGCTCACCGGTGGATTTCCTGTTTGGATTTTCACATAATTTACACACCGGATCATTCCTTCCTTTCAGGAGAATAAAGAAATAGCAAGTACATTTTCTACAATTCTTTCTATTTTACTGCAACGATGTCCACAGAAGCCAATCCTTGAAGCGAAGCACCCCCACGTGGTGATTCTGTTTTGCAACTCAGCACTCCAAAAGAATTCTTGTCATCTCCTGGAGAGCCCATCATTCAATGGAATGAATGGAAAGAGTACTTTTTAAATGATATTGCTAATCTTGAGGACTGCAGTGGATCGTATACTCCTGAGAGGAAAAAGAGAATTATGATGTATTGTCTTGGTCCCGAAGGACTTCGCGTTTTTTGTCAATTACAAAAAAAGGACAGATCCGGTGATATTGATGTATTTAAAGCCGCATTATTAGACTTAGACGAACACTTTTCTCCGGCAGTTTGCGTTGGCGTAATGCGCCATGCTTTCTTTCAGAGGAAGCAAGAGAAACATGAGTCCATTGAAGATTACGTTTCTGCCCTAAGGAAGTTATCTATAAATTGTAAATTCGGTACTTTGCATGAGGAACTTGTTAGAGACCAAGGGGCAGATTTACAAGCCCCTTGCGCCACTTTTGCGTCACTTTTAACATGGGAAAAGTGACGCAAAAGTGGCGCAAGGGGCTTGTAAATCTGCCCCCAAATAGTTATGTATGCCAACAACAAAGCCATTTAAGATAGATTGTGGGTGGAAGGGGAGTCAAGTCTAAAGGACATCATAGCAATTGTAAAAAAAGCTGAATTGTCAGAGCGCTGCGCTAAAGCTACTTTGTCTACAGAAAAAAAAGATAGTAGTGAGATAGTCAACAAAATCTCAGATACTAAGAGCAAAACTTCTCATAAATATGAAAAGAAAGACCTAAAGAAAGGAGATCGCTTTGTAAAGAACAAACAATCTAAGTATACTTGTTACCGCTGTGGTAGTAGTTCTCATGCTGCCTGGTATGATAAATGTCCTGCTAGGTCTGCAAAATGTTTAGAATGTGGGCTAATTGGGCATTTTGCTCGAGCATGCAGGCGCAAGAATTATAAAAGAAAGAGTAATGTAGCTTGTGTGAAAGAAAGTGATATTGATGAGTATTCATCTGATGATAGTGAGCACGAGAATAACAGTAAGTATGATTCTAAAAAAAAGGTTGTTTTAAAAATTTCTGGAGAAGGAGATAACAAACCTTTATGTTGGATTTCCTTTGGTGGCGTTACATTACAAGTCGCTGCGGACTCCGGTTCGCCTTACACGATTATTGCGGAAAATGTCTGGTTACAACACTTTAATTCCATCATTGGATGTCAGTTAGAAGAATCTGACATAAATCCTGAAAGCTATACTGGTGAAAAGATTGACATCCTAGGATTTAGAGAATTGATTTTCAGGTTTAAAGGTAGACATGCCTTATGTAAATTGTATGTGGCCAAGGAAGGTCCATCCGTACTTGGGTGGAAGGACCAACGTAAATTAAATATAATTTTAGACCCAAATAGTCCAGAACAAGTTTTGGTAGCTTGTGAGGCAGAAGACACCAAGAAATGGGTATTAAATGAATTTCCTAATGTTTTTAATGGGAAAAATGGTAAATTGAAAGGTTTTTTGCATTCCATCAGATTGAAAAGTAATGCTGTTCCCAAAATTCATAAAGCACGGAATATTCCACTCATTGTGAGAGATGAAGTTAAGCTTGAATTAGATAAATTAATCAAAGCTCATGTAATAGAACCCGTCGAATCCTCTGAATGGATCTCTCCGTTGGTCGTCGCTAGGCGCTCCAATGGCAAGGTCCGTTTATGTGTTGATTTAAGAGGGTTGAACAATAACATCATAGTGGATCAATTTCCATTGCCTCGCATTGATGAAATGTTGTCCTTGACGAGAGATGCTAAGTGGTTTTACACGCTTGATCTATCGTCAGCATATCATCAAATAATGCTTGACCTTGAGTGCAAACAGTTAACTGCTTTTTGTACACCATTTGGATGTTATCAGTTCCGTCGCATCCCATTTGGATTGGCATCGGCGGCAGCTGTTTTTCAAAGACTCATGACACAGTTGTTTGGAGACATCCGTGATGTAATATTTTTCCAAGATGATATTCTTATCATGGGAAAAACGAAAAAACATCACGATGACACTTTAAGAATGGTTCTGCAGATACTCGATAAGAAGGGTTTAACAGGTGAAATCAGCAAGTGTAAGTTTGCTGAATCCAAAGTTACTTACTTAGGTCATGAAATTGGTCACGATGGTATTAAACCTAAAGAAAAATTGATTGAGGCTATTCTCAAAGCTCCACCGCCTCAGAATAAAGATGAACTTCGCTCTTTTTTAGGCCTTGCGGAGTACTACTCTAAATTTGTAGACAAGTTTTCTGAAAAGACACATGAAATGCGTTCTTTACTAAAGAACAAGAATACGTTCGTTTGGTCTAACCTCTGTCAAATCTCTTTTCTTGAAATCAAATCTGCTATTGCAAAATCTCCTACATTAAAAGGATTCAATCCTTTTGCCAAAACTTTCATTACCACCGAAGCAAGTGGAAAAGGTTTAGGTGCAGTCCTTACTCAGGCTAATGCGACTGGTGGTGAAAGTGTTATTGCTTTTGCTTCCAGATCATTATCCCCCACTGAAGAAAGATATTCAGTTATTGAAAGGGAGACTCTGGCTTGTGTATGGGCTCTTGAGCACTTTAGGAAGTTTGTTTGGGGAAGGAAATTTGTGGTAAGAACAGACCACAAACCTTTGACGAAGGTACTTACCACTGAAGGGTTGTCAAGGGCATCTGCTAGGATTGCCAGATTATCTATGAGGCTACAAGATTTCATCTATAAAGTGCAGTATGTTCCAGGGAAAATGAACACAACTGCAGACTTTTTGAGCAGAATGTCTTTGCCTTTAACAGAGATTGACACAAATCCCTGGAATGATGTATGTGTCGCTGGAATTTTTGTAAATGAGAATTGTAAAGGATTGCAAGAAAAAGAGTGGTCAGATGCACAATGTAAAGACGAAATTTTACAAACAGTAAAACATAAGATTGAGAATGGTTGGATGGATTGTATAAAAAATGAACTTCTGGGTGAGTTAAATGCATTTTGGGAAGTACGAAATGAATTGGGTTTTGAAGGGATGTTCTTAGTGAGAGGAGAAAAAATTATTCCACCTTCTGAATTAAGAAATAAAATCATTGCACTTTGCCATGAGGGACATCCTGGTATTTCCCGAACCAAACGCAATATCAAATCTTTATATTGGTGGCCCAAAATTGATATCGAAACTGAACGTTTTGTCAGATCATGTGTTGATTGTGTAACAGCAGACAAATCACAAAAAACTTTAAACCCTCCTTTAAGCTCTCTTGCTTGTCCCAACTTACAGTGGGAGGATGTCGCCTTGGACATTATGGGGCCTGTTTCTTGGGACGATGGTTCTCAAAAATTCATTATTGTTTTAATGGATATGTTTTCAAAGTGGTTGGAATTGAGGGTAGCAGCAAAAGTCGACACATGTTCTGTAATTAAATTTCTTGAAAGCATTTTTATTGGAGAAGGTTTTCCAAAATCTTTACTCACCGATAATGGTGTTCAATTTAAATCTTTAGAAATGAAGAATTTTTTGAGTTATGCTGGCATTGAACATAAATTCACAGCACTTTATCATCCTAGGGGAAATGCTGTTGTAGAAAGAATCAACAGAGTTATTAAAGGCACTTTACAACAAGCTTTGCATAACAAAAAGAATTTGGATATTGAATTAATGAAGATGGTATGGAGTTACAGAGTCACTGTCCATGATTCAACTGGTTATAGTCCTTTTGGTGTCATGAGAGGCAGGATTCCCCTTTCAAAAGTTAACCCAGGTTGGATGAACAAGGGGAACAAAGTAAATTGGCAAGCTGCTGATATTAAAGAATGCATTACAGATTCTCAGCAGAAAAACATTGCTTATTTTAACAAAAAACATGGCATCAAAGATGTTACTATACAGGAAGGCCAATGGGTACGAGTTAAATCCAGTAGGAAAATTTCGAAAGGAAAAAACAGGTTTAGTTCACCTAAGAAAATTGTTAAAGTAAATAAAAATACAGTTCAGTTAGCAGATGGCTCTGTTTATCTTATGAGCAAACTTGCGTTAACTAAAAATTTTGATACTTGTGAAACTGTACCTGATAACGATTTTGAGATCCATTCAGATAAGTATTGGTGGCTCACTTCCGATACTACTTGTAACCAAGTTTCTCTTCCCATTGTTTCTACTCAAGATCTTGAACAAAGTCATGTTGATAATGCCAGTGCTGTCAGTCTTCCTGATGTTCAATTTGATATCAATGAAGGTAGAGTCAGTAGTTTTGGGAAGAACATTGTTAAACCTAGGAAACTTGATGATTATGTCTGTTCCATTTGAATTCAAATCTATTATTGTTTTTTTGTTGTTGTTTTTTTTCTCTTCTTTCCATTTCTTTTGCGGGGAGGGATGTGGCCATGTTTTTATTGAAGAGAAGGGATGTGTAGTAATGTAGTTTAGCGCATAGTACTGTGTAGAATGTAATTGTAGAATGTAGAGTGTTCTTGTATTCTGTACTCCAGTAGATGTAGAGAATGTTAGGATCAGATGAGGTGTAGCGGAGGATGTGTTCACAGCTTTCCTTGACTGCTGGACGAGGTTACCAATAAACCACTATTTTACCTCAAGAGCATTCCTGAGTGTTTACTACATGCACCTGCAAAAATAAGGGGGACAAGGAGAGGGGAACAGAGAAAGCAATTCCCAAAGTGTGAGAAAATCCTCGGCAGGCGACACGGGTGGCGTCTTCGCGAGGTGATGAGCAGGAACAGAGACCTGCTCGAGCCTCACAACCCATGTTATGGGTGGTGCGCTTTGCGGATCACGAGACTCAGAAGCACTTTAAGTGCTTTCGGTGCCGCGACCCCACCAGGAACCAATTGTTGGTGCGTCAGCGACCCCCAGCCAGGATCTGGTTAAGCTGCCATATGTGCGGTTCCCCGAGTTGGGGGAGTCTTCGCCAATGCACCCAGGAGGGACAATGGTCCATTTCGGGGCTTTCACTGAAAATCCTAAAGCATTCTGGGATTTGTTGTTTGGACCTCATCAATAGTGTAATTTGGACCGACATACCATAAGGCCGGACTGCCCCATTTACTCCACTGGGCTTACCGCAGTTTGCCAGGGCCCCTGGAGGTCCACTTTCCTGCTGGCACCTCTGCCACTTTCTCCAGCTCTCCCAGGTATTTATAGAAGACACAGCAGATGCTTCAGATGAGAGAGAACCAAAGAGAGAGAACCAAAGAGAGAGAAATGAGAGTGGAGGAAGGGAGCGGGCTGGTTTGAATATTTTTTACCAGGGCTGCTTTTGGTTCCCAGCACGGTTTACCATATTGCCAAAGAATGTAACAATTCTCGTCTAGTGCCTGAGCCAATCACAACGCTGCAATGCAGCGTTGTGAGTGGTCTGAGAGCCTTGGATCGGAGCTCAGACTGCAACAGGGAGCCTGTGCATGCTCCTGACCAGGCTGTGTAATGCAGCCTGGTAGGAACATGCAAAGTGTGCATGGACTGTTTGGCCGTCCCAAGAGGGCCAGCCAAACAGTTCATCCGCACTTTGGGAGTGCACAGCACTCCTCACCTACTCTGACCAGCCCCGCCCGAGATCCACTGACTGACAGTAGCGGTCCGTGGTAGGAGTGCCGTCCGGGCGGTGACGTGGGACGGGGGAGGGGCAGGGTGGGGGGTAGTAAACCACGGATTACGGCAGAATACAGGTAAGTAAACATTTAAATAAATAAAACGAATTTCGTTGTGAGCGCTGCATCGCCAAATGCGATGCAGTGCGCGCAACGAAATTCGTTTTATTTATTTAAATGTTTACTTACCTGTATTCGGCCGTAATCCGTGGTTTACTACCCCCCACCCCACGTCACCGCCCGGCTGGCACTCCTACCACGGACCGCGACTGCTGACTGATATAGGAAAAATAACATGATAATAACTATTGTTATTATCATGTTATTTTTCTTTTTGTTCAGTGGGGCGACGCTCCTCCACCTTAGCGGAGGAGCCGCCACTGGGGGAATCCCGTCTGAATAGAAATTTGCAACGAGATGTATCAGTGGTTTATGACAGGAGTTGTGGTTACATACTATTTATCATTTACCAACATTCGAGTTGGGGAGGTATCTGATTTGCAAAGGGAAAGCTGTGACAGCTTCCCCTTTGCGGATTGTTTCTGCTGGCCCCAGTGGGCAGGGGTGGGCCATTGCGCACACAGGGATCAAATAGAGCAGACAGTGGTCAATGGGAAATATGTTTTTCAAAGAAAAAATCTGAAGCTGTCCCATTAGGCGACCTGGACTACTTTAAAAAAAAAAAAAAAAGGATTCCTATTTGTAAATGTGGAATGCAGGGATGGGGTGTACTGCGCCTTGCAAGCCACCATCCTTGTGTTCTTAGCCAATCACAGGGTTTCACTCATAGCGACCTGCCCAATTAATTCATTGTGCAAGTCATTTTGCTACAGTCACTGAACGGGCATCTTGCGACTCAGCCTATTAGTTCATAGATTGCACTGTAAAATGACAGGCAGGTCGTAAACTTGGGGGCTCATTTACAAGCCCCTTGCGCTGCCGGTACGTCACTTCTCCCCATAATATAAGTGACGCACCGGCAGCGCAACGGGCTTGTAAATAAGCCCCCTGGAGTGCAATTTGCACCCACTATTTGCAATCTTCCTATACTTACAATGGGGCCCTATTTCATTTCCCATCCTTGTCACCCTTCTTCGCTTCTTCCTCGTTCTTGCGTGCTCTAGCAAATATTTTGGTTTGCATGCTCCTTCTCACTTGCATGCCATTACGTTATTTAATGTTTTTTTCCGATGGGCAGCCCTAGCTTCTTTTCCTTCCTTAACATACCAGGTGCATGTGTACAGTGCACTTCCACCCCAATAGAATCTCTTGGGAATACTGAAAGGTCACAAGTGACCCTTAAAATTATAGCCCATGTGAAAACGCCTGTTTGTCCAGAGATAGGAACTCCAGGTAATGCAGAGATTTCCCTACCGGTAATAACTGGGCTCAATAAACTATTGCAGTTTTCCCAGGCCATGTTTGACAGGTCACCCTGTCAAAATTTACCATGGGAGAAGTACCTGGTAAATACCTCCACAGACTGAATTTAGTGAGGTAAGAATCAATTTCTGCACGGTATGCCCCATTTCTTGGTTTGAAGGCACAATAGGAGAAATTGGCAGATCCTGTGAATACCTCACACTGCACTGTTGGTATGCACTGGCTCTCATACACTCATGCCCCACTTGCGATCAGGGCAAAAGGGAATTATTCTACCGACTCCCCCAGAAGGATGAAAGGCTGAGCAGTTCTACCAGATTTGAACCTGTATGCATAGGATCAGACGCCTGGAGCAAATGCATCAGTCAATTGAACAACCGGATCCAGTTCCCATTAATAGTTTTTTTATCCTGAAATTACAATTTTGTGATATTTTTTTTATCATGTTATCCTTTTTAGTTCTTAACAACCTACAGTTATTTGTTCTTGCCCCAGAAGCTGAGGGGGGGCCCTCATTAGAGGTGATGTAGCATGTCTTTTTATAAGAACACTATCTTAATTATTCTGATTAATCCACACCAGTACAGAGCCGAATAAATAAATAAATGTGGGAAAAAGAGAAACATGACAGGGAGGCAGTGCCAGCAGCTGGATTTATTCTTCGGAGTCAGCCAAGCCGACCAGGATCTGTTTCTAGTTGGCAATTACAGCATCTGCTGTGCCCAGTGGAGGGACTCAATTGCTGCAGACTCTGCCACCGCGAGTGCTCCAGATGTTCCCTCCGTTGCAGTCTCCAGGATGGATGCCCACACTTTGTCACCAGGACATAACCCCTTCACCACCACTACTCCATTCTGCCCATGTGACTAGAAGGCCATAATCTGCTGCATGTTATACTACGACAATAGCATCCAAGACGCGGCTCTGCTACCTCCACGAGCAAGGAAAGATATTCGCTATCATCAAAACGACAATGGTCCTCATTGTAGATCTATTTATTTTTATACATATGTATATAAATATCAATCAATCAAGTGCTTTATTTCGATTACTAGAATCATAAAAGCAACAGACAAAAAATACAGACAGACATTAAAAAGAAAATATATACAATATATCACATTAATATGAATACATGATTTGACGGAATTATCAGGATAACTAAAAAGATACTAGTAAAACTTTTAAGACCTGAAAATTGATTAGAAAGTTTAAAAGGTTAAAAGCAGCTATATATAAAACCTTATAAAAAAAAAAATGAAAGAATAAGCATTGGGCGCACAACCAGACTTAAAATACAAAACTTGAAAGTTGGAGCGGTTATGCAAGCATATCAAGGGAGATAAATATATACATAATAAATATATATATAAAATATTATATATATGTATATATTTTTTAATGAAAAAACAAGAATTAAACGGACATCATAGTTAGGTGTTGAAATGAGATAACAATAATGTTTAAAAAACAAAGAACACAAACAATTAATTAGTTGTAGTTTACTGACCTAACTATAACTTGAATTCCCTCCATGCAGCGCCTATGACCCACATATTACATCACTCATGACATGTTAAATAACATGATTGATGATATCACAGGTGACATCTCAATTGGCAACATTCATGACATCACTGATAACATCACTGATGACACTATAGTCATATACAACATAGAGTTACTGAATGTACATGGTTGGGTCCATAGCAACGTAAGTCTTGGAGGTAAGTGTGATTCTGAATTTTGAAAGTTATGTGGTTTACTGCTTACAAATTATTAAAGTTTGGGGTGCAAGTATTACTCTGTTGTTAAACAAGGTACAGGTTGAGTGTACCTGATGTGACTTGCAGAGGTATCGTTGAAAGCAGATTGAGGCTTAAAATTCTAGCTTGTTCCAAAAAATCTGTGCGAAAGGTCAACGCTTCTGTTAACAATAGATTATATGTCAGTAAATATCTGGGCACATGCCCATATTAAATAGATGTAATACAGTAGTATAGACAAATCCTATTTAGGGAGAACATTTATAAGGTGTGGATGCTTATTTCCAGACCGTTGCTGAAGGTTTGAGGCTTTGCAGATTCTTGAATAATGTAGAGTGTAGGGGAGTCCCACTTAGGAATGGTTTATGACGCACTGGAGTTGTAAGCATGGCTCTATGGTTGCATGCTATTGTGCCCATCTCAGGAATGCGTGTAGTGTATTTTATTAAACTATGGAGTGTTCTCCATAGGGCCTGACAGAAGGTGTCTTTTCCGGTGATGAATGTATACCTGTCAACCTCTTGACTTAAAACTGAGTGTCATGTGAAGTCTTTAGTAGAGTAATTCCATTAAGGTGAACAGATAATTGTCCACAGGTGTAACGTGCATCATGACTTCAAATCCACAAACCCAATAGGACGATGTCACAATGATTGTATGATGTCATCAATAAATGCCATCAATGATATCATTTGAGATGTCATCAGTGAGGTCATCAGTGATGTTATTGAACAAGTCTTGAGTGATGTCATATTTGAGGTCTTAAGCAGTGCACAGCAGGGGCATGAGTGATATTTAGCCCAGTAAGCTAAAACAGGTGAATTTCAGTGCTTTTATTTTCGAACCACACACAGGAATTTACCAGTTATGGTATGTAATGCAAACGATAACTCACATCCTCACCATGCAATGCTCAAGACCTCACAAATGAATTACTTGACTAATGAGATCATTGATGACATCGCTGGTGACATCTCAAAAGACATCATTGTTAACAACCCCGATGAGCTCATAGCTAATACATGCTGCCTGATCACCACTTGGGATGGGACTGAAAAAACACATTAAACACACAAAAGTGATTAGAGAAATGCTTGTAATTTGTCTAACCACTGACAGTCAGTCTGGGTAGCATTCCTCTCATCACCTTTTGTGCATTTCATTGAAACATCACATCAGAAAACAAGTACTTCTGTGGAGACACCGACCCAGGCAAATACAAACTGATTCACCCCTTGGCCATAGCCATAAGAAGGCTAGTCCCCTTCATGCGATCCTTTTTTGGCTCCAGAAACCCTTCCCCTCTCCAGAAAAAAAGGAAGCGATGATGAATGGAGGTGATAGATGTATTGCCCTTCCTTCTGGTCCCTGCCAAACTTGAATCTTCTCTTTTTTTTTTTGTGCAGATTAATATAGTGCAAACTCGACCCAAAGATATTGGAGTGCTTTACATGAGCACCAGTTATGTTACACAAGGACACATTTTTTTTTTTTTTTTGGTAGGCATGGGGAGATTAAGGGATTTGCCCAGAATCACAGGATGTGTAGTCGTCCCCAAGGCTCGAACCTTGGTTTCCCAGCTCCAAGATCGGCAGGCTAGCCGTGAGACCACATCCTCTTTGTAAATAGCAGGAAGGCTTCTGAGACATCAGAAACAATTCTGATCCTCTGCCCTCATTGATAACCCCAAAGTGTGTGACGTAATATATTCATTGTGCCAGCTGCAACCCTGCTTCTGAAAAAAAGCTGAATGGACCTCCATGACATGACAGCTTGCACGCACTGCTATTTTGGTGAACGGTCTCCCACCTTGCCTGCATTAGTACTTTCATGAAAATACATACTGACACTGCAGGGTATTAGGAAATTGGCAGGCAGATGGAAGTAAGGCCTACAAGAACTGAGCCATTTGGAGACCCAGATGAAAAAAACACTAAATGATCCCATTAGAATGTTAATGAGTGTTAAATTACAGAATGGGAGAAATCTCTGAGGGCCTTCAGGCTACTGTAGGCATAGCATGGGGATCACAAAGAATCAGAAGTGGCCAGCACTGGAAAGGCTCTTTCAGTACGAGAGAGGAGTTTGTGGTAATCCAGACGAGCATTGCATGGGGAGAATATTTTGACTCTGCCACAAAAAGAGCAGACATCCAAAATGAACCACATGAAGCTCTGTGGCACTAAATGGTTTAATGGTCGAGCACAAGGTTCTCATTGCACCCTTCCTACATACATGTATTTGTAAAGAAAGAGCCAAGAGTCGAACTGGCAATGCTTTGCAACCCGCCAAAATGATTTTGGGAAATGCTCTCTTTTGTATTATAAGCAGGGCGGGGTATTACACTGATGGAATTTGTTACAATCAAGATCTAAAATGTCTGATGCAAATTAAATAGCTTTATCTCCTTCTTTTGCTGGAGGAACATCCTTGTATGCAAGATTTTGGAAAAATCTCCATTATATTGTATTGTACTATAGTGGAATTTATATGCATGACGCAGAACATTTGTAATGCTGTTTCTATGTTTTAGGGAAAGCACAAAGAGCACAACATAGTATATGTCTCAAAGACATCCTGTGCCCTGGGCACCCCCATTTTCTGCTGACTGGTATACTTGTGGTAACTGACTCTGACTGCCCCTGGGCTCTGCCTAACCAGGCCCAGGGCCAGTGCTCTGGTGAAAACACAGTGAAAACACACACACACACATTAAGGTACACAATGGGTCAGGGTACCCCTATGATTGGCATGACCTACTTTATAAGTCCCTAGTACATAATAGGGCAGGGGGAATAAAACTACCTTTAAGTCCCTAGTATATAGTAGGGCATGGCAGTTTAGAGGCCAGCAGCCCTTTCTGCACTTGCATGGGTGCACTGCTGAGCCTAAGGTCATTTTAGAAGCAGCCCTGTGTTGCAGGACTGCTTTTAAATGTAAATTGTGCCCAAACTCGACTTTGGTGGTAAGGGCACTTACAAATTGATAAACTACAATATTGTGGCATATTCGGTACTCCCAGGGTTTCCCGTAGATGTCCCAGGGGTGGGGGGCCAGGTACTTATAAGGAGGACCCTTATAAAAGATGTTTTATATGTCCTGGGACTAGAGAAATTGCACATTTCCCTTCCCTCATTGTAGTAAAGTGCTTCCCAAAATCGACTTTTGTGCTAAGAGCACGGTGCAGTGAGGATCTACATTATTTTTGCATATAGACAGGACCCCTAAAGTCTCCCTAGGTGTCCCAGGGGTGGAGGGGCCATGTAGCTAGAAGCAGGGTCTTTATAAAAGATATTTTATAGGCCCTGGTGATGGAGAAATTGGACATTTCATTTTCCCCATTGTAGATCCCCAGCCACATAGGTTAACATTGAAATATTTTATGAACTCATAACTATCGCTAAGGATGACCCAAAAATATCATTCAAGGACTTAGGAGAATGGTATTGATAAATCCAACAATATGCCAGTTTTGAATTTATCCTGAGATATACAGAAAAGATGTCATATGACTTTTTTGCCAGTAATCCAAAATCCAACCCCCCTGAGGTCTTCCCTGATTGGTCAGAGTGAAGAGGATTATCCAGGCTGCTTTGATGAAGTGATAAGTGGCACCCGGGGTGAGGGGCTATCTGGGAGGAGAGGGCTTTGCTACAGAGGAATGCCAGAGCAGGGGGTAGGGGGTCATAAACCATGAGCTTCAAAGGAAGAAGGGACAGGCAGAAAATGTCAGTTCTATCTACACCCATCCCCTGTGAACCCAGCCAGATGGCAAGCTTAAGGAAGGAATTTGCAGATGTCAGGGGGAGGACAGCTATGGAAATGAGCCACACTGGAGGTTGGCTTAATTAGTTCTTGCTCCTCTGCTGTGATTTCAGCCATATTGAATTTTGGAAGAATAGTGCTTTCTGGGAGACCATTATGCCACACTTTGGAAGAACTGGTCATGCTCTGCTTTGTTGCCTTGCACATCATTGGAAAGGAGTGCCCTCCTGCTTGACCCCAGAGAACACTGAATAAATATTAGAGAGGGGCAGAGCATCTCAGATCTGCTGCTTGAAACTAAGAGAAGAAGGTTCCATGCTGGAAGTTTGATTTGCACCAACCAGGCCCTGCACTCTGACTGACTGTGTCTGCTGCACAATCTGGAACTACAGCCCTGTGGACCTAACTGGCTTTGAGAAGAATAAAGAATGGACTACCTGTAAGCTACAAGTTAACAGAGCTCACCTGGATCATCACCATCAAGAATCCCCAGGCTGGACTGCGTCCAGTGGATTTGTAAAGGTTTTGTCCGAGTGTATTGTGGGCGCTGAAGTCCTAAACTTTAAAGGACCATCTTGGAGATTCCAGACCCTTGGATTTTGTTTTGGACACCTTGGAACACCCAGAGGAACTTCAAGAAGAAGATCCAGAAGTATGGAGAAGTTTGAAGTAACTTTGGAAAAAAGCTCCATAAGTGAACTGAACCCAGCCAGGTAAAGATTGTCGAGGGACCCCAGAAGAAAAAGCTCCAGAAATGTTTCTAAGTTCGAAGGTAAAATATTGACCGGCTCCACCGCGAGAGTCAAGCCGCCCACCCTCAACCACAAGCCAGCTTGTATCCCTGGTTCATCCCGCTGAAAAGCTCAGGAGGTCTGACTTCCAGAGTTTGACTGCGAGCTTGTTGAAAGTCAAGCGGGCGAACCCTCACCGAACCCGGACTGGCGAAGGGCATCGAGGGACCCCGGCAGAAAAAGCCCCAGGAAAGTCTCTAAGCCCAGAGGTAAAAACTTTGAATTGAGATTGAATTAACAGAGAGGCTGCTCTCCTTGAGTGCGGATGCACATGGCATTTAATGGGCCACCACCCTGATGTAATACATAGCCCTGAGCACCATATCGATCAGTTCAGCTCAGGGGTAACAGCCTAAGGCGGGGTACTGATATCAATCACCCTCTGATGGATGAAAGGAGCGCTAGGTCTCGCTTGGCTGTTAAAAAGAAATCTGGGCTGCAATGTAACCCCAAGTCCACCAAGGCCACCAAAGATGCTGGAGAGGATGTTGGTAAGGATCTTATAGCCACTTGTCCCATGACTTTTGATATTGCCCCCACATGTGATGAGAGAGAAAGTGAGAAAGTTCCACAGCCCCCTTGGATAACATGTTTAATAAGAGACTTTCTTGCCCAGGTTAAATTTGTTCTCCACGAGGAACTCACCCCATTAATGGCTCATTTGGACTAACTGGGACAATCACGGGGGATCTCTAATGTGGAATCCAGGGGGCCAAAATGCACAAAGGACAAAAGCAGTCAGATTGCCACATCTACCATGGCTGATGCACAGATGGGCAATAATATGAACGAAAAAGGGAGGAGCAATTGTGTGAACAACTGGGGGGATAGTGTGGGGCCAAATGGCATCAGTTCAGGGGGCTCTTTACTGAATACAGCAGGTAGTAGAACTATAAAACCTCCAACTATTAACCTTCCCCCCGCCTCATGCCCTACATTGCGATTCTTTCAGGGGTCCCTGAGCTAAAAGTAGGTCAGAGGGAATCACAGGAGGATCTAACAAACAAATGTCTATATTGGCTTGTAAAGTACAGGAATTACCCTCCTAATAGGGTCGATCATATCCTCTTAACCCGCAGAGTGAGCAGGATTGGGGGAGGTATTGTGGATAGGACTGGTGACTGTGTTATTATAAATTTTAGGAACCCACAGCAGTACATGATCTTTTAGTGGGTGAATTATCCAGGCAGGAACTGGGCTCTAATTTAACACTGTTACAATTGGTTTATTTCTATAGACCCTCCTTACCTGGTTATACCAGCCTGAAGAGTTCGAAACCCTGTGATCCAATATACAACCCGGGGCTTTCTAATTACCAGGCGAGGAGCGCTTGTCCTATATGGTCCCAGTAGCCAACAGATTTGATGTACTGGAGGGGGTGGACTGACATTCTGTGTGTGGGGAAAGCAAGGGACATAAGCTAGGCAAAGATGGATGGTTGTGGGGGCGGACTTGTGATCTCGGAAAACCCACTAATTTTCCAACCCAGTCATCTTCCTGTATTGCTAGGCCTTGCACTCTGGAAAGTGATTGCTGGGGTGAGGTAAATCTGTTAACACATACAGGTCTATTATCAAGTGGTAAGGATACGAGGAAGGCTGTCCCTTTGGTTCCCACAGATCTCCATAATCCCTGCCAGGAAACCGCTCTTGGAGAAAGCCACTCCGTAGCAAGTGGGGGATCGAGTCAGGCCCTAGCGCCCCAGGAAATTCTAAAATCTTCAAAGGTGGTATCTGGGAATGTCTCAGGATTAAAGGGAAAGTTGGACTGTCATGACTGGGGGTCATTCATAGACGAATATGACATCTGTCTATTTCAAGAAACTTGGATGACGATAGATTTTGGGCACTCGGGCTATGCGGTCTTCATCAAGGCAGTGATCACAGCAGGGAGGGGTAGACCGTCTGGAGGGTTGTCCACTTGGGTAGCTGTTCATCTGGGATGTAGGGCCAAAATGGTGTAGACTTTCTCAAATGACATTTTGTGTGTTCTAATAACCTCTGCATCCAATATTGACGTATACTTGCTAAGTGCCTACTCTAGACCAGTGGTCACGGGGCAAGAATCTTCTACTGTTGAGCAGTTGTCATCATTCCTGTCCTCACTTCCAAAGATTGCTTTCAAGATAGTAGGCTGGGACTTTGTCATTTTG
Source organism: Calotriton arnoldi (assembly GCA_963921515.1). Classification (NCBI taxonomy): domain Eukaryota; kingdom Metazoa; phylum Chordata; class Amphibia; order Caudata; family Salamandridae; genus Calotriton; species Calotriton arnoldi. The sequence goes on along the minus strand of CAWUFW010003162.1, from coordinate 1,223,717 downwards.
AGCCCCTTGTTGTCAATCATGATGATACATTAAGTGATGAGGACAGCTTATGGGCCATTCCAGCGCTGTTTATACCCCCATCAAAAAATGGTTCCCCTTGGCCCTCCAAATTAATGCTTTTGCACTGAATTATTCCATACGGGCATGTAATGAGCGTACTTAATCAGATAGACAGGGCACTCATACATTTAATAGGACAGGGTGCTCATCTTTAATTGACTGTATTCTTGTGGACAAAAGATTATGGTCTTCTGTCCTAGATTTGGAAATACTACCCAGACACGATAGTGACCATAACGCTCTGTCCCTTGACTTAGTTCTACCCTTTAGGAGTACCTCGGCAACTGGTATAGATCTGTTAGACTACAGGCTGAGGTTGACCTCGTCCAGACGAAGATTATACTGGTCCACAATGCAGCGGTCCCCGGACTTAATTGATGCTCTGTATAAGGTGGTGGATAATTCCCTAGCAGATCTGTGTAAAGTTCTCTCACTGGATGGTAAAGTTTGTTACCCCGATAGAGTAGCGGATATTCATGTCTCATTAGCTGGCGAACTGAAAGATCTATTTTATATTGAAACGAGGCACAGGCATTGTAGGAAGAATATATCCTCATGGTTCAGGAAATAGTGTAGAGTTGCCAAACTTGCCTTAATAGAGGCTTTAAAAAGCAAAGATATGTATCTGATTAATCTACGAGGAGTATTTACAATAGCGCCATTAGCTCTGCAAAGAAAGAGTGGGACAAAGCAAAATGGGACTCTATGCTTAATGCTATCAAGCGCAAGGATTTCAAGGAATTCTGGAATATAGTTACCTTTGGGAATTGTGAGGGAAGAATGAACATAGAACATAACATTGCAGCTGATCTATGGAATGAGCACTATAAGTCCCTTTATGGAGTATTGGATGGACAGGCAGCACAAACAGCGGATTATAATGCCAAGGGCCTGCCAAATAGCAAATTACCTTCTTCAGGTCAGAAGGCTTATATTGCGATAACTCTCTTGGAAGTCCTTAGGTCTATTAGCAAGATACTCCCTCATAAGGCTCTGGGTATTGATAAAGTTCCTGGGGATCTTTATCTTTCCAAACCAGAGGTTTGGGGCCCCTGTCTTGGGCAATTTTCAATGCTATCATGGAGGGCATGCCAATTCCCGGTTCTTGGCATGGGGCAGAGACTATACCCATCTTTAAGAAAGGTTCTCCACTATTGCCTGCCAATTATAGACCGATTAGTGTAATTGATACAATGCAAAAAGTATTTGCCCGAGTATTATCAGACCGACTACAGGATTGGATAGAGGAAGGAAAGGTCGTCAGTCCCTTCCAAGCAGGTTTTAGGCAGCGAACATCCACCCTAGACCAAACCTTTAGGTTGCACCTCTTATATTGGAACACCGCAATTCTTGAAGGTGGGAGCCTTTATTTGATCTTTGTAGACCTTAATTCAGCATTTGACCTAGTTCCGAGGGATTTACTTTGGGCAGTGCAGACTGATAAGGGGGTTCCTCCATATCTGTGCCATATAAAAAGAGGTTGCACAAGAATAACTTTGCGCAATGACGTTGTGGCAAACTGGAAACTCTGAGAACTTTCTGAACCCTTTTGTTGTCAGCAGGTTTGTTCGACAAGGGTGTGTGTTGGCCTGACGCTATTTTGCCTGTAAATTAATGGGCTTATTGATCTATTGAATACCACCAGCAACAACGATGCACCCAAGCTTGGTTCCTGCAAAAGACCGGCATTGATGTTTGATGATGATACTATTCTTCTATCTAAATCCCCAATGGGCATCCAGAGGACATTAGATAGCTTTAATTAATTTTGTAGGGTGAGGGGCCTTGAAATCAATGTTACTAAAACCAAATTTATAGTTTTCAACCCATTCCATTCTACACGCTTAAACCCCAGCCTGAATGGCACTCTCCATGAGAGGGTTCCTATTTTAGATTATCTAGGATTATCTCTTAGCGAGAACATAGATGGGCCATTCCATATTGCCAAACAAAGGCTAAAACTGGTGCAATACACGGGTGGGATTGCGAGTGTGTATGAGGGATCCTTTTATAAACCTGTTAGCCCCACTATTGAGATCTACAAGGTAGGTGCTACCTTGTATGGTGCAGAGCTATGTGGACTCATATCTATATTGTGCAGGTGGAGAATACATTTCTAATGCAACTAGTGAGCCTCCCTGCTAGCACCCCATTAACCCCCCTGGACCTAGGCGTTAGATCAATTGCGGAGGGGACCAGACATAGGCCACTTCTATTTTGGAGAAGATTATGGATCACTCCGGAGCTGACCTCTTATAGATTGGCTTTGGTGGAGATACTAGGACTTCAAGGGGCAGGCAGGTTACCATGGCTGCACTATATTAGGGAAACCCTAACAACTATTGGCAAAGCAAGCCTATGGGATGATCCGGCAGTGGCTTGCTCGGCAGTGTCCAAGGGAGAGTTAGTAAAATGTTATAAGGGGTTTAAATCAACCTCCTTTCTGGCAAGTCTCTCCTCAGGAACACTAACAATAAGATTTCTAGGGACTTAAGAAACCTATCGATTAGAGGACTTTCTTGATGATGTGCAATCCACCCTAGTGAGGAAGCTGTACATCCAGTTTAGGCACGGAACTCTTACCTTGCGCACATTTACCAATCATTGGGGGGGGGTGAGGGTTATGATACATCATTGATTTGCCCTTTCTGTGGTTTGGACAAGGAAACGGAGGCTCATGTCTTATTTTCCTGTGCAGCCTTTATGAAATCTAGGGCCAAATGGTTGATTCAACTCTGGAGAAATCTAGGGACATCACGTTGCCATGAGGCTCATAGGATCTTGAAAACAGACACGCACCAGCTATTGCCTTCGCAGTCCTTAAATACTTGTTCTCAATCTGGTGTGTGAGGAAAACATTCCTGTGAGGCCTTGTCTTTCCTCGATAAGAATGAAGCCGGGCCCTAGCATGTGGCACCTGATAATTCGGAAGAATTTTAAGGGGATGTATGGTCTATAGCGAACACGCAACTCCAGAATCTCTCTTCCCAGCCCAACCTGGCACGTTTGAGCAAAATGCATGTAAATGTCTACTATAAGGTTTTAATGATTTTAAAATATTTTATTTTAGCACTATGCACTTTAGAAAGAGCAATATGACAATGACAGAGTCTTTTATGAAATATTCCCCGACCCTAGACAATATGGTTGGCATAGCGGACCCCTCTAGATTTAGTTATAGGAGCTCTTGGAGGTTTTTGTCCCATATAATTTTGTCTAAAGGGAGGAGTTCTTAATAAGTGTTCTATTTTATCAGGGGTAATAGATTTAAGCAGGTTTATAGTATTTATTGTAATATATTTTATATATATTTACATCAGAACTGCCTTAGTTGGAGAGGTTGTGCGATCAATTCCGTAATGTGGTTTATAGCTGTGTGGTTTTACTATATACTGAGTCATATTATATGATGGTGTGCACTTTTATGGTTCTTTAAACCGCAATAAAGTTATTGAATGGAATGGAAAAACGTTGACTGAGGCCTACCGCGAGGGTTAGCCACACAGGGCTCCATTGCAGTCAGCCTGAAACTTTGACTTTGTCCCGGTCTAGCGCAACCAGATGTCCCAATAGGTGCTAGTTTGTGCTATATAGTGCTAAACCTTTACAAAACACATTTCTGGTTCCCTACATTGTTCTTTTTTGTTTTGATGTCATTTTAAAGATACAAATATTTTCTATTTTCATAAATTGGTGTTGGATTTTTGTTGTGTGTTGAGTCATAATTATTTACTGAATTGGTGTTTTTAAATGCTTTACTATTTTTTGCTGTCTCTAAAGTTAAGCCTGCCTGCTCTCAGCCAAACTACCAAGGTCTGAGCATGGGAATAATTTACTGAGACCTACTCTGAGCCCTAGACTGCATTAGTGGCTTTATTGCCAGTGGTAGATGCATATTTACCACGACTAATAATCCACTTTCCAGCAGTATGCTTTCACGTATTCTGTGCCTCAAGATTTAGCAAAGATTACCAACACGTCGAAGCAACTTGCTCTCTCTTGAACTCGTTCCAAACTCAGCTTCAGAAAAAGAAGTAGGAATTGATGATTAAACGGTGTTTAGCGCCGGTTCCTTTAAACCCCACCGCCCTGGAGATCTGACGTCAAATAGGCTAAAGATGATGCGGACATTCAACAAAATGTGCAAATATATAATAAGACGTGGTACGGTTTAAAAAAAACGTTTTTGGACTATAGAACATTATTGTTATGACCATAATGTGATCTTTGATCCTTGAAGGTCAATCTGTTACACCTTAGAAATGTTGTCAGTTTTGCCTGGCCGAGGCCTTGTGTCTGCCTATCAGCTCCAAAGGCAGGCAATATTTACACCCCCACAGCCAGCTAGTGACTGAGGCTCTCGATACCAGTGTGCCAGAATTTGATGTGGGGATACTGGAGGCCAGAAACACCATATCCCTGCACCAAATTATGTAATTACACGTTTTCTCCCTGGAATGGGGAATAACTGCCTGGTAATCTGGGGCACCTGTCCTCAATTCTATGCAGAAAAGCGTTGACATTTTCTAAATGCTCAACGAAGGAAGAAAATGCCAGCATGAGGGCTGGTAAGGCGGGCATGGAGTTGGGGGGTGGGGGGATCAGAAGGTCAAGGCAGACTTCAGCCTGCCTGGAAGGAGCATTTTCTGCTCCACCCTTACTGATACAGGGGTCAGGTGGGGGCCTGGCACGTGCTGCTGCCCATAATCCCCTATCCCTGCATCATCAAAAGGGATGTCCGGTGTCTCCTGCCCTGGAGTTTGCAGACCCGACAATTCCTGCCCAGAGAAAATTAGCTTTGAAGGTGGCAGAATTGTATCCCGAGTTATGGCTCTGGGTGAAACTGTGCCACCAGTCACGAGGGCCTAAGTCACTGTTTGATCCTCTCACATCAACTGCCAGGAATGCAGTTGGCCGGCATGACCATTAATTATTCAACCTCACATCAAGATTAGATTTGACACCTTTTATGCCACAAGGTGCATCTACCTCACTATCACAGTCAGAAAGTAGGTCTCTCACGAATATCAGACAATGAACCTGCTGCCAATATGAAAGTCAGGCACTGCCATATGGAGAGGCATTGACAAACTCTATGGTTTTCACTTTTGTACACTAAGAGGTAATGTTAAAGATAAGAGTGCATTTGTGAGAACATGCATGGTATTTTCAGGGCATAAGGAGCATAGGCTCTTAAAAGTGTACGCTATAGTGGTGGTGAGTACAGTGCACATATTCATACTAGTGCCTGGCTGTACACAGGGCAAACACACTTCTTGGCGGGCAGCAAATGTAAAGCCAGAGGGGGCTTTGGGACTTTAAGCCAGTGGGAGAGGAAACTGTGATTAGATGGCAGAAATGGCATGCGCTAATGGATTAATTATAGATATCTAAGTTTAGCCTGAACATCCCAGTTTGCAATCCTTGAATCAGTAACTCATCTTCTGGGGGCTATAGAGAGAGAGAAATACGAGTCAGAAGCCGCAAGCGAACCAGAATGCGACATGTGCTCTGATGAACATTGAACAAATGAAGGAGGGGATTTTATTGTGAATATTAAGGAATGCTTGGCTATACACTCTCGCTTAAAACTAATATAACTTAAGATTTTACACAGAACCTACTTCGCCTGCACAACATTAGTTAAAATGGGGAGGACTGACTCAGCACTATGCCCTAGGGGGTGCAGGCAGGAGGGCACCTTTTTTCACATACTGTGGGGATGCCCAGTGCTTCAGGAATATTGGGAGGCGGTGATGTCCTGTATTCGGAATGTATGCAATGTTGACATGATTAAATCACCAAAGCGGTGCCTGTTGAATATATGGAAGGCAACAGATTTAAATAGCAAGTAGCATTGCTGGGTGACATTGGGGTTTATGGTAGCCAAGCGTAACATAGCTTAAAAGTAAGGAGCCACATCTGCCCCTACTCTGAGAGAGTGGAAGGCGGATATGGACTTGTTATGTCCCGTATAGAGGCCCTAATGTAGACCTGTTCATACATGCCCTAAAATGGACGTATTCGTATTTGCCCTAATACGGTCATCTTCATACTTGCCCTATTATGGTCAAAGCCGCATATACCCTATTACGGTCATAACTGTACATGTCCTATTATAGTCATGATTCCTTATATAGGCATGATCTTACACCTACATTGGTCCTCACTAGTACACAACGTGCTCTGAGGGCTGAACGTTATCTATTCTGTGGTTTTGAATACAGCAGGGTTTTTCCCAAACACAGGCCCACACTGTACTCATCAACTATGCATGGCTCTCTAGGAATACACCACCTGCATAATATGTATGTACAAAGTTTACCCCTGACGTCTTCCTCAAGTCTAACATGGCCAATACAAACCATACGAAGTAACCAGATTCTTCAGGGTATAAATATACCACATCTTACAGAGGGAACTGAGACTTCCATGCTGACACACTGACCAGAGACGCTGAGGATCCTGCATGCAGTCGCTCCAGCTGACAGCGGTCTAACACAGCCCTTGCGGGGTGTCCAACTCGAGACCAGGACGGGGTCCCACACTCTCTCTATTCAGGTATGGGGGTTCGACTAAATCCTAGAAGGATTCTTTGCTCTTAGGCTTTTAGACCTATACACATATGCTAGGTACACTCAGGTACATCTAGTTAGGCATCGTAGGAGTACGCGCACTTTTCATAATGCTTTTTATATTCATGTATGTATTCATGATTATTGCAATATGGTAGAACTGTTCTATCCCTTTACTTTTATCGTACTGCTGATAATATATCTCTGCTATTGTCTGCTGGTTTCTGCAGCACATATATTTTACACGAGAATAACAACTGTTCAATAAATACTTATTGAAACGCCCAGACTGTTTATTCTGTGTAACTCTCTGAGACAAACCGAATAAGTAAGCACGAGTGACTGAGCGAAAAGTAGTATATTGTTTCCACGATTCTGAGGAATTTGGGTTGTCATGGTCTGGGGTTGCCAGAAACTAATCTCTCCCCGATAAGAGGAGATTCTAGTGGCACTGTGAGCTACCTAATGCAAATCAGGCTAACATACGCGGTGGGGTTGCACAGAGCCAGTCTATCACCAAACCCACGGTTTATGTTATCCAAACGCGCAGGTCCTGCATGGATACTATAGGAACTACACGACATGCCGCCACCAACGTTGGTTTGGTACTTATTTAACAGTAGAATCTGAGTAGTTCAGTCGTGCTATTCTCAGAGAACCTACTCACAAAACACCAGAGACGTCTGGAGTGGGTGGGCACAAAATCCGCCGCAGCTGAGTAGTACGAAAATACTATTTATTGGCTGTTGGTTAATCAAGCTTGAAAGGATATTTAGTTCCTAAATTGTGCATAACACCTCACCTTAGTTCCCTTTGAACACTTCTTCTTCAAAAACATGCCTGGTTCAGGGGATGAGAGAACTGACCTGGGAGGAGAAGATCCTGAGGATGCAATACAGATTGCACCAAAATTCAGAAGGACAGTCACCCTAAGACTATTAGAAAATGGTGTACAAGCCAAGGGTGGTCTTGTTGTTTTCGTGATTGAGGCACACGAATCAAACAAAACAGAGGTATTCTATTCATGGGTTACACTCCCAGCAGCAAATGCAACAACAAATACATTTCACTACTATATAGAAGGAGATGCACCACAGGAATGTGGTCCGTTTGAGGACATAGAGATTCCACTCACTTTCCAGGAACATCATTACTGGTTTAATGGCGCCCTACCCCACGTACGTCAAAGAGTAAGGTTAAGCCCCGCTCGGAGGAGACGGGGCCACATGGACAATACTAGCAGCTTACACACCGCATTCTGACATTAACACAATGCCACAGCCAGACTTACTAGTACAACATACAGATTTAATTAAAATCTACAGAAACCTGACACAATTTGTCATGAGGACTTTAACAATCCAACCTGCAGGTGCAGCAAACAGTACTCCGACTCAGGGTACAGGAAATAAAATTACTCCTCAAACATTACACACGGTAATGGGCAAAATGCCCGCAAAACGCGAACAAATACCAATCTGGATAGCTCAGAAAATAACTCAGCTTGAGGCGGTATTCCCGAATACTACCACCTGTGATAAACACAGAATTCTAACAATCTGCTTGCCCATGGGGATCACACCACAAGTAGAGGACTGCACCTCTTGGGGCTCAGTCTTCGCTGCCATATATACCAGAACACATGGTATCCCGTCATTAGCAGTAGTACCTGACGTATTGAGACAGATACAAAATGAGTATGGAGCAGAGCCTGCCCTTAACTTAGGGATGAAGTTACTAAATAACTTTGACCAGGTATCAGCCATAATACTAGCTAATATTAAAGGGGAGGCAGCTTCAGTGGCGATCCGCCAACGCCTAAGGGAGTTCAGTCCAGAGGATCATCAACACGAACTACCCAAAATAATTGAAACTGCATATGCAGAACTAGGCAGAGACAGTTTAGGTGGGAAAGCATTAAAACCACAACTAGTGGGCAGTCCTGAAAAAGACACTACAAAGCAGATGCCTACTTCTTCTAAAAAGAAGTGGGAAAATAAAAAACAACAAAAGTCTAAAGTCAGCAGATCTCAATCCAGAGGTAGGTCTCCTCAACAGGAGCCCTCTGAAAGGAGGTATAACCTCAAGAATAGGGATAATATTAAAAAACCTGACAGGTATCAGGATACTGATACTCGTTCCTCTCGTTCCTTTCAGGGTTCATCAAAAAACTCCGAGAGGGAAGGACGGTCAGAGGAGCGTACAAAGTCCAGAGACACGCAACGCGCTGCGGACTATGCACCTAAAAAAGAAGATAAACAAAAATCGAAACCTCAGTTCAAAAAGAAGAAGGTAGCAGGTCTCAAGATCGGACATGCCCAGAATTCTGAGGACACAGCTTCTGAATGGGGAATGGGCTCTGACGATGCTAGACAGCGCGGCAGAAGTAACGATAGCTCGCCAGAACCTGAAGGAATTTCTGGTGACAGCGGAGTTGAGTGAGTATATCACGGTGGAAACACCTGATACTCGGGTAAGTGTTCCACATAAGTTACATGAGATAACACTCCGGATGGAAGGGGACAAGCCCAGAAAAGTTAAAGGTCTCTTTTGGAAAAATCTGTCATCTGGATATGACATTCTATTAGCAGAACAAGACTGGCCGCCAGCATTCGTCATGGAGTGCCCTAGGGGAGAAACTGTAATTTTTCCAGCCTTTTCCGACCTCATTCCCATACATCTAAAACATGCATATAGCCAGGAGTTGGTGGTTGCCCTAGCTCCAGCATGGATAAAAATCATGTTGGTTGGGATGAGGATTCAACCCACCACGTGATCCCGGTAAAAGTTTCCCCAAATGCTCAAAGGCAATACCCTATAAAGCAGGAAGCTAAAAAACAAGTCAGGAGATTCTAGACCAACTAGAATACCAGGGGGTGATAGAAAATTGCACTTCACCTATGAACAATCCTTTGTTTCCCGTAATGAAACCTGACAACACATATCATTTAGTTTTGGATTACAGACATTTAAACACTTGCACAAAGACATTTGCAGTTCAAAATGCACACAGTGCAGCATTAATGAATAACATTGTGCAGAAAAAATACAAAACAACACTTGATATCTCAAATGGATTTTTCTGCCAAAATATAGCACCTGAAAGCAGGTATCTCGCAGCATTCAGTGCGTTAGGGTCACAGCGACAATTTTGTCGACTAGCCCAAGGGTATAAAAACAGCCCCGGGGTATTTTCAGCAAGAGTAACGGAGTTACTCCAAAATTTGGATGAAGAAGCATTGTCCTATGTGGATGATATTTATCTGACGGACGATGACTTACCGAGGCACTTGACCAGGGTAAGCACCATTATTATGGTATTCGCCTCTGAGGGCTATAAGTTTAATTTCAAGAAATCAAAAATTGCCCACCTCAGTGTCCTATTTTTAGGATACGAGCTGTCAAGTGAAGGAAAAAGCTTAGCTGCTTCAACCTCCAAAATCATTAAAGAATTTACAATCAATTCTGGGATTCCTAAATTTTGGTAGAACATACATTTTGGATTATGCAGAAAAAGTAAAACCTTTCTACGACTTAATAAAACCTGATTTTTCAGTCAGACAATGGACACAGGAACATACAAATATCCTGCGTTCCCTACAGGAAGACATGATAGCGTCTAAACACAACAGACACGCGTAAACGTACGCAACTTGGTGATCCGAGTAATAGCGGGTCAATGCGGGTACACTTATTTGACTTTTAATGAAGGCGAAACAGTACCGATCGCATACAAATCACACCTGTACACAAACGCAGAGATGCGTTTCACTTCAACAGAAAAAATCCTGACAGCAGTGCAGACCGCTGTAGCAAGAGAAAGAGCTCTGGCTCAGGGTAAACGCATAATAGTCGTGACCCCAGTGCCAGCCTTAGAAGCTGTTACAAAAGCTAGCATTCCAAATGCGAAAGCCTTACATCCCAGATGGATACAATCAGACCCTCCAGGATTTCGCGATTTCGCGGTTTGCCGCGAAATCGGCACTTTTGTAAAAATGCCGCGATTTTTACAAAAGTGCCCGCGAAATCGGCACTTTTGTAAAAAAGCGCGATTTTTACAATAGTGCCCGTGAAATCGGCACCTTTGTAATTGCCCGCGAAATCCAAATATCTCCAGACCCCCCTTCTATTGGCCCGGTGGCTCTCGCCACGGGTCCAATAGAAGGAGGGTCCTCACAGCAGGCAGGCGAGGTGGTGTATATTTACATTACTCACCTGCCCTGCTGTGCTGTTCCCTCATTCTCAGGACTGCAGTCTGCTGCTCACCTCATCACCTCACCAGGTAAGAATTTGGGATTTGGAAGGAAGCTGTGTTTGGTGGGTGCCTGCCTCGTGGGGGCATTATGTTTTTATGCCGCACACAGGGCACGCGGCGGGCCCCTCCTGGCATTCCTTTTTTTTTTTTTTTGTTGGTTGGGCCCGCCGCGTGCCCAGTGTGCGGCGGACCCGGGGGCATTATGTTTTTTGGGCCCGCCGCACACAGGGCACGCGGCGGGCCCCTCCTGGCATTTAAAAAAAAAAAATTGTTGGTTGGACCCGCCGCGTGCCCAGTGTGCGGCGGGCCCCGGGGCATTATGTTTTTGGGGCCCGCCGCACACAGGGCACGCGGCTGGCCCCTCCTGGCATTTAAAAAAAAAAATTGTTGGTTGGGCCCGCCGCGTGCCCAGTGTGCGGCGGGTCCTGGGGGCATTATGTTTTTGGGGCCCGCCGCACACAGGGCACGCAGCGGGCCCCTCCTGGCATTTTAAAAAAAAAATTGTTTGTTGGGCCCGCCGCGTGCCCAGTGTGCGGCGGGTCCCGGGGGCATTATGTTTTTGGGGCCCGCCGCACACAGGGCACGCGGCGGGCCCCTCCTGGCATTTCCTTTTTTTAAAATTATTGTTGGTTGGGCCCGCCGCGTGCCCAGTGTGCGGCGGGCCCCGGGGGCATTATGTTTTTGGGGCCCGCCGCACACAGGGCACGCGGCGGGCCCCTCCTGGCATTAAAAAAAAAAAAATGTTGGTTGGGCCCGCCGCGTGCCCAGTGTGCGGCGGGACCCGGGGGCATTATGTTTTTGGGGCCCGCCGCACACAGGGCACGCGGCGGACCCCTCCTGGCATTTCCTTTTTTAAAAATTATTGTTGGTTAGGCCCGCCGCGTGCCCAGTGTGCGGCGGGCCCCGGGAGCATTATGTTTTTGGGGCCCGCCGCACACAGGGCACGCGGCGGGCCCCTCCTGGCATTTTTTAAAAAAAATTGTTGGTTGGGCCCGCCGCGTGCCCAGTGTGCAGCGGGTCCTGGGGGCATTATGTTTTTGGGGCCCGCTGCACACAGGGCACGCGGCGGGCCCCTCCTGGCATTTTTAAAAAAAAATTGTTGGTTGGGCCCGCCGCGTGCCCAGTGTGCGGCGGGTCCCGGGGGCATTATGTTTTTGGGGCCCGCCGCACACAGGGCATGCGGCGGGCCCCTCCTGGCATTTCTTTTTTTATTATTGTTGGTTGGGCCCGCCGCGTGCCCAGTGTGCGGCGGGCCCCGGGAGCATTATGTTGTTGTGGCCCGCCGCACACAGGGCACGCGGCGGGCCCCTCCTGGAATTTTTAAAAAAATTGTTGGTTGGGCCCGCCGCGTGCCCAGTGTGCGGCGGGTCCCGGGGCATTATGTTTTGGGGCCCGCCGCACACGGGGCACGCGGCGGGCCCCTCCTGGCATTTCCTTTTTTAATTATTGTTGTTTGGGCCCGCCGCGTGCCCATTGTGCGGCGGGCCCCGGGGGCATTATGTTTTGGGGCCCGCCGCACACAGGGCACGCGGCGGGCCCCTCCAGGTCCTTTTTAAATTATTGTTGGTTGGGCCCGCCGCGTGCCCAGTGTGCGGCGGGCCCCGGGGCATTATGTTTTGGGGCCCGCCGCACACAGGGCACGCGGCGGGCCCCTCTAGGTCATTTTTTAAAATTATTGTTGGTTGGGCCCGCCGCGTGCCCAGTGTGCGGCGGGCCCCGGGGCATTATGTGTTTGGGGCCCGCCGCACACAGGGCACGCGGCGGGCTCCCTCCTGGCATTTAAAAAAAAAAAATGTTGGTTGGGCCCGCCGCGTGCCCAGTGTGCGGCGGGACCCGGGGGCATTATGTTTTTGGGGCCCGCCGCACACAGGGCACGCGGCGGGCCCCTCCTGGCATTTCCTTTTTAAAATTATTGTTGGTTAGGCCCGCCGCGTGCCCAGTGTGCGGCGGGCCCCGGGGCATTATGTTTTGGGGCCCGCCGCACACAGGGCACGCGGCGGGCCCCTCCTGGCATTTTTTAAAAAAATTGTTGGTTGGGCCCGCCGCGTGCCCAGTGTGCAGCGGGTCCTGGGGGCATTATGTTTTTGGGGCCCGCTGCACACAGGGCACGCGGCGGGCCCCTCCTGGCATTTTTAAAAAAAAATTGTTGGTTGGGCCCGCCGCGTGCCCAGTGTGCGGCGGGTCCCGGGGGGATTATGTTTTTGGGGCCCGCCGCACACAGGGCATGCGGCGGGCCCCTCCTGGCATTTCCTTTTTTTTTTATTATTGTTGGTTGGGCCCGCCGCGTGCCCAGTGTGCGGCGGGCCCCGGGGGCATTATGTTTTTGTGGCCCGCCGCACACAGGGCACGCGGCGGGCCCCTCCTGGAATTTTTAAAAAAATTGTTGGTTGGGCCCGCCGCGTGCCCAGTGTGCGGCGGGTCCCGGGGGCATTATGTTTTTGGGGCCCGCCGCACACGGGGCACGCGGCGGGCCCCTCCTGGCATTTCCTTTTTTAAAATTATTGTTGTTTGGGCCCGCCGCGTGCCCATTGTGCGGCGGGCCCCGGGGCATTATGTTTTGGGGCCCGCCGCACAGAAGGCACGCGGCGGGCCCCTCCAGGTCCTTTTTTAAATTATTGTTGGTTGGGCCCGCCGCGTGCCCAGTGTGCGGCGGGCCCGGGGGCATTATGTTTTGGGGCCCGCCGCACACAGGGCACGCGGCGGGCCCCTCCAGGTCATTTTTTAAAATTATTGTTGGTTGGGCCCGCCGCGTGCCCAGTGTGCGGCGGGCCCCGGGGCATTATGTTTTTGGTGCCCGCCTGGCATTCCTTTTTTTTTTATTATTGTTGGTTGGGCATTGTTTTGGGGCCCGCTGGGCATGCGGGCCCAGGGGGCATATGGGGGTGCTGTGGTTTTTAAAGAGGCGTAGTGGGGGAGGTGGCAGTGTTGTGGGACAGGTGCCATGGGAAGGGCGAGCCAAGCCTGCTCTAACTCTTTTTTCTTCTTCTTGTAGAGTCCCGGAGGTAAGAATCTGCTGGTTCAAGAGCCATTGGGCCGTCTGGCAACTAGTATATGCTTGCTGCTGCACAGCACGGGTAAGTTTTGGTTTCTGTACACTTCCGGGGAGATGAATACTACATATGCTAAAGCGCAGAAGCTTGAGGTCGCCACCCATATTTGTGAAGTCCTACTTGCGATGGGTGGGAGCGCTGTGCATGGTTTGGTGATGGGATTCTGTGTGATCATGTGGGTTTCATAATTGTTATTTTGTTTTTTGTTTTTCGTGGGGTGGTTTGGGGCTGTCTTGGGATTTTCCCTAGACACCCGTTAAGCACTGTTGCCCCCCGAGTGTAAACGCCTGGCTTATGTGCTCCTACAAAGTACACTTGTACAAATTTGTTTTGAACGGTTAGGTTTCACTGTCTTTGCAGGTGGCTCATCCTTCCCCTTTTTTCGTTTTTCTCCAAATGTGATTTTTTTTTTGCAGGCACTTTGGGGCAGGGTTTTTTTGGGGGAAACACTTTTGCCTTGTTTTTTATGTTTACCTCGCACCCCCACTGGCCTCCACAGACGACTCAAAGTTGCCTAACGGGACCACACAAGTGTGCCATTCCACTTCGAAGGACCGCTGCCTACCTGTATGTTAACGCGCCGTGTATGCAACCTTGCTTCAAAAGGTTTCACGTTCTCCTTTCTTTGCTACTGCTCTTGCTGTGTTAACACTGTTTGCTCAACGCCGTTTGGGGAGTGCCGTTTCCCATTGCGGATCTGTCCCAACAAGTTTTCAAATTTTTTGCCATTTGCAGGTGCTTCAGAGTTACATGCATTTTTAATCATTGCTTCACTACGTTATCTTAACTTTCCATTCAACAATTGCAATGCCCTTTTCCCCTTTGGAACACATCTAGTAACACCAAATATATTTGTAGGTGAGTTACGTGACTGCGCCACAAGCCCGAGATCTTTTGGATTCCAAGGGAGCAACAAGCCACCACAACAAAAGCATGATGGAGAGGTTTCTGCAGCCTGTGAAGACTGTGAAGCACCGATCACATCTACCTACCCATATAACCGCAGCAGATCGGGCCAGAGAGTACAGCACCGTGATGCATGCTGATGGTGGCGTGCTGTTTTGCAGTATGTGCAATGTGGCGGTGGACCACATCCGGAAACACACAGTCGATATGCATGTGCGGTCACAAAAACACTTGAAGCGCTGTTCAGATGATCCAGACCCTCACTCTTCACCTAAACGTGCCAGTCAGATGACTGTGAACTCACTTTTCACAAAGAGTACAGCTGCCGGTGCCTCAAACCATGAAATTATAAGTGAGTGGGTCAATGTCTGCACAGCGCTGAACATTCCGCTCAGCAAAACCGACCACCCTGTGTTGCGCAAGTTTCTCCACGAGCGAGTACGAAATGGTGGAGCGATACCTGGAAGTCATCAGCTTCAAGAACGTTATCTCCCAGAGAGATATATAGGAGCCAAGAACGAGCTGAAAGAACACTTGCAAGATCAAAAGATCAGTGTTATATTTTATGAAACACCTGATGTCGAAGGGCGGTGTGTATTGAATGTGTTATTTGCAGTGGTCTCTGCGCAGGGTGGCCGTCAGATCCACACCCACCTAGCAGACACAGTGTTCCTCTCACAGTGCAACCATGGGACTGTAGCGCAAGCAGTTGTGAAGGTGCTCACAGAGTACAGCATAGCCTTTCAGAACGTTATTTCCTTTAACACTGACAATGCGGCATACATGCTCAAGGCATACAACACTGTGTTGAGAAATCTGTATACAAACTCCATACATATCACCTGCTTGGCACACATAATGAACCTTATTGGAGAGTCATTTAGGAAGCCTTTTGTGGAGCTAAATGCTTTCCTCCTGTACTTCTCGCGCATCTTTTACATGGCCGGTAGCAGAAAGAGAAGGTACCTGCACCATCTTGCTGAGAACCATGGGATGAAACCACGGATGGCACCTGACCCTTGCAGTACCCGGTGGAATTCTTGGTTTGCTGCTGTTCAGTACCACTGCAAGCACTTTGAGGCCTATGCTGGGTTTGTTGAGTCGGAGATGCAACTCAGCAAGTCTCCCCAGATTCCCTTGAAAATCTGCAAAGGATTTTGAACAGCGACCAAAGAAACTGCATTAAAGTTCAATTGGAGATTGTGGCAGAAAAATGCCAAAACATTTTACATCTGATGGACTTATTCCAGAGTCAGACACCAGTGACAATGAAGGTGTATGATTATTTGGAGGACCTCCACATGAACCTAACAAACAATTCAGTCCTCGCTGTGGAGTCACTACAACCATTTCTACAGACCACTGCAGGGGCTAAATTATCTCTGACACAGAAAAAAAAGATGACAGCCCAGCTTAATGAAGCTTTTGAAAATTCTCTGGAAAAGGTGGGCAAATACATGGGGGAGGCCCAACCAGGCATTGGATTCTTGAAGCAAGTGCGCCTTTTCAATCCTGCACGACTCTGCATCCTGCCTAAGGACAAGAGTGCATATTCAGCCATTCCTGGTTTGAGCGAAGTTCCCGATCAGGAGCTTCGCCTCTACTTTGAACATGTAGGCCCGGAAGCAGTACAGGCATCTGTTTCTGGGGTGATTGACACTGAACTCTTTTGGCGTGGGATGGCTGACCGCATTCCTGCCCTTTCACAGCTTGCAGCTGTGTACAAGGACTGTGTGACCAGTTCTGCAGATGCTGAAAGGAGCAACAGCATCTACAAAATTATTCTGTCAGCCAGACGACGGTCCCTCTCAGAGCAATCCATCCGGGCATTATTGTTTTTGCATTATAATCAGCAGCACAATATAGGGCTAGATTTGGACTGCTCAGAAGAACTGCACATACATGGCCAAGATTAACACAACAAGCATACAGGTTCCGTGGGCATTTATTCAATAACATGTTTATGTCCTATATGTAGCCTGGAAGCAAAACAAATTGTCTAAATTGTAAATAAACCAAATATACATAGCTTCATGTTGTAAAATAACTCAGAAAAGCTAAGATATCAGTGTTTGTTGTAGGAAAAATTGCAAAATAAAGTGCCGCAAAATGCCGCTAAATTTTCAGATTTGTGCCGCTAAATTTCCATATTTGTGCCGCTAAATTTGCTAATCCATGCCGCTATATCCTGGGGGGTCTGTATAATGGGCTAATTCTCTTACTGCAACGGATGTTGAATACAGATTTGATCCAAGTTTAAAAACACAAGCATTTCTGCAATACGAACAAGAATATCCTCTACCAAATGAGATTTTGCCTCTAAATCAGTATGAATACATTATTTACACTGACGGATCTGCTCAACTGGCCATAGGGAGTAAGCAAGCTTACAGCGCAGCATGTGCGATTGTTAAAGGTCGCATGCATGATGGAAGTTGCACTAAAACGCAATCTCTAGGAGACTGCACGGCTCAGTTGGCAGAGTTAAAAGCACTTATACTGGCACTGGTGAATACGGAACACAAATTCCCCACACTGATTGTGTGTGATTCCTTTTACTGTGTACAGTCGTACAATGAATATTTACATCACTGGGAACAAAACGGGTTTAAAGACGCAAAAGGTGGCACAATTAAGCATAAAATGGTATGGGAACAGGTAGTGGAGTTGAGAAACGAACTACCAAGGGCTCACGTGATACATACACTGAGTCATCAGCGTGATGCCGTTCACGTTGAAGGGAATTCATTGGCTGCAAAGGGGGCTGTTCGCATGGCTTCCGTAGCTGCAATCACTCGTTCAAAAACGAGAATAGACGGCGAGATTATGGTAGCTGTCAATGCTTCACGCAAAGGCAGCACAGCAGTACCTAAAAATTTCCACTCAAGTACTCCTACAAGTTAGATGCACAAAACATTCCATATGCTCAGATTCCTGGAGTGGGGGATAAAGTAATACCAAATATGGATCGTAGGCAAGGCTTAATTTTAGCAGCACACGAGGGTTTGGGTTCTGCGCATACAGGCGTCACAGCGACTATTTCTTTACTGAAACAGCGCTACTGGTGGCCAGGGTTAACAAAGCAGACCAAAGACTATGTCTTAAAGTGCGACATCTGTCAGCAGATGAAGGGCTCCACCGTAACACGCCCGGCGCAGACACCATTGCTGAAATCAGACAAACCTCTCGCATGTGTTTATTTGGACCACTGCGGACCCCTACAATCTGATGGGGCCCAGAAATATATCATGGTTGCAGTGGATTCCTGCTCTAGATTCCTATGGGTCTGGCCTCAGCGCTCAGCTGACGCTCGAACTGTTATAAGAGATTTGCGAGTCTTCATCAGCACATACGCAGTTAGCACGTTACATTCTGACCGTGGCCCGGCATTTAGCTCTCGGGCTTACAAAGAGGCCATGGAAGGAATGGGCGTAGCATTGCGCTACTCCTCTCCGTACCATCCTGAGGGAAATTCCGTTGTGGAGAGGAAAAATCGGGACTTAAAGCAATCTGTAACAGCTAGGGTATTAGGCAAGGGCGGTAGATGGGTCGATCTCCTTTATGGGGTACAACGAGCAATAAACAATCAGCCAAGAAGCTCTCTAGGGGGTGTCACTCCTTACGAGGTCCTATTTGGGACAAGAATGTGGGTACCTGATCTTGATTGTGAAGGCACAGTGGCGGATGAAAAGCCATTTGATATCCATGATCGTTTGGCTGTTTTACAGGATCTAAACAAATCCAGAACACAACAAAGTAACGTGCTCTAGAAACAGACCGCCACTGAGGAAGTCAAGGCAGTAACGGCAAGACCTGTCTGGATCCCAAAAATCGGAGATCTGGTCAGAGAAAAGATTGCAGACAAGAAATAATTTGGGCCATCCTACAGAAAGTCTGTACCGGTCCTAGCAATCCAAGGCACAAGAACTGTACTTCTGCCGCCTCTTGCCGGAAAAAAGGAGAAAAGATTTGTCTCAATTGACTTAATCAAACCACACTATGTGGCCGATACTAAACAGTAGGCCTTGTGGACTCCACAGTAGCAGACGCCCTCCTCTAGCTACAATCCAAGAAGTTCAAACAGAAAGACTCATCACGTTTGAAGAGCCACCTGTACAGAATGAAGGACTAAGCAACAATGCTATGGAACTCGTTCCACTTCAACAAGAAGAAAATCAACTTAACAACCAAGGGCCCGATTCACAGAACTAACTTACTACAAAATCCTAAACTTACTACCATTTTGGTATTCGCAGAAGGCACTTACTCATTTTGGTATTCACAGAAGGTACTTACTCATTTTGGTATTCACAGAAGGCACTTACTCATTTTGGTATTCACAGAATGCACTTACTCATACTAACTTTATGTCCGCACTGGGGCCGGAGATTCCGGCCCGGTGGTGGAGAGTCCGGCCCGGTGGTGGAGATTCTGGCCCGGTGGTGGAGATTCCGGCCCGATGGTGGAGATTCCGGCCCAATGGTGGAGATTCCGGCCCGATGGTGGAGATTCCGGCCCGGTGACGGAGATTTCGGCCGGTGGCGGAATCTCCGCCACCGGCCGGAATCTCCACCTCCGGGCCGGAATCTCCACCTCCGGGCTGGAGATTCCACCACCGGGCCGGAATCTCCACCACCGGGCCGGAATCTCCGGCCCGAGTGCGGACATAAAGTTAGTATGAGTAAGTGCATTCTGTGAATACCAAAATGAGTAAGTGCCTTCTGTGAATACCAAAATGAGTAAGTACCTTCTGTGAATACTAAAATGACTAAGTGCCTTCTGTGAGTACCAAAATGGTAGTAAGTTCAGGAATTTGTAGTAAGTTAGTTCTGTGAATCGGGCCCTAAGTTGCAATAAGACCGACTACAGACATCTACGTCAACATTCCTCGTCAAGAGCAAAATCCACTTTCAACAAATCCCGATGCAATTCCAACAATTGATCGAACTGCTTCTGGCTATTTCATGAACTTTGACACGTTTTCACTGGATCCAAGCGAGCCGGAAACGACGCAGCCAAAAAATCACACACATTGACTTTTTGCACTTTTTTAGAAAGACTTACCTGGTGTCACCTTGGATAGAATTATGGTATATCACTGGGATTTTCTTTTTTCTTTTCTGGCTAGGTTTAATTATAACTTTTAGTATGCTTATTAATGGACGATACCTCCAGCAGAGCTCTACAGCCCAAAGAGTCAATTTGATTTTAAAGCCACCCCAGTCTTCACATTGTGAACCAAGAGACTTGTCTTCAGTGAACATCACAGCAGTTCCTATACCGGACGGTATAGTATAGGACAAGATTGATTTTGATATATTCGGTCCGACTGAACTTTTAAAGCTTAAACATGTATTTAAAATTTCTTTAAGCGATATCATTACCTCCAGTACATTTTCTGATGATTGGGACACTGAAACTGTAAACAATATGATGTCTGATTTAGAAAAAACTGCAGCATTTCCGAACGATGAAATGTTAGAAGGTACTTCAGACTATGATACATTGTACTGTTAGCAACATTATGGTCATCATTTCTTACACAAATCTATAACACCTAGAAATGTATTTGAATACCACCAGTGGGAACACTGCCCAACACCTCCAAAAGGTAGTTCACAAACCTTTGCACAGAAATTCACATACTTTTCAGGGTTTAATACATCTGACCCGAAGCCATTTTATTACAAAGTGGCAAAAACATCAGCACAGAAAATTATGTTGACTAACACCAAACAGATTTCCTCTGCTTCCTTTATGGCCCAGTTGTCTACACAGGGTTTCGACCTATGGAAGGACACTATAGATTTAAAATCAATCTGGGGTTCTAGGGACTGGCAAGTCCAGGGAACAGAAGCACTTTTTAGAGCAAGCCTCATTCCACAGCAGCTGATATTTCTATATGACACTGTGCAACAGACATCCTGTCTTGGACTAGCCAAGAACAAGGAACTGAACTCACCCAGGTTTCCTACACCATCACAGATGGGTGGGGGGCAGAATTCAACTACACAAGGGGTAGCATTAGATGACATTCTCCAGTACAACAGATCAGATCCTGATTGGACGAAATGGCTGATTTGGCCCATTGACACAAACACCTGTCAACAGAGATTTATGAATACAACCGAAGGGTTTAGTATCCATAGGCCAGATACACGCTATGTACAAAGACAACATCCAGGGTTAGTGACATCCTACAGTGTTGGGAAGTTGTGCCTTGATTGGCTAGAGACCTCAACACTCACAGAAGTAAAACATCACTTAACCTTACTCACACCTGATGTGGACCTAAGGGATTTCTTGCTAGGCCCAAGGAAAACACGTCAGAAACATTTCATATATGCCGGCATTTATGCCTATTATAATGAAAACTGGAAAATATCCCAACAAGAGGCCGCAGAAAGAATACGGGAAATAGACCGTATTAACTTAGAAAAGGCATTAGCTGTAGTGGATAATGGGTTAACAACTTTGACCTCCAGGATTTACTCCTTAGGCAACATTGTGTCTTCGGCAATCGACATATTAGAACAAGATCTGGCCTTGTTACAACACGGGCAATCTCAGCTACGTTCTATTATGATGCTCAGCTGGACGCTACAATCTTTGCGCGCAGGCTATGTGCCCTGGCTTTTCATAAACACCACATTCCTGTTTTCAGAATACAATCTGACTGATAAACAGACAGAAATTGCACAAAGGGGAGCCAAATATACAATGCTGCTTATTGAGAAACTGGAAAGGTTACCATTCACTGTAGCCGAATCACCATCAACTGAATGGCTAATTCATGGCCAAATCACTCTGCCAGTCACTACGTTTCAGTTTCAATATTGCCTTGAGCAAAGGCAGGCAGGCAAATATGAAAAGATGGGTAAGGGTTACATTAAGGAAACTTGGGAGTTACCATATAGATACCGATGCCGGAATGGGGATCGAGAAGTGTATCTGAGTGGTACAAACTGCAAGAACGCTTTAAGCGGTTCTCTCATGTGTCAGGATATTTCACTACACGGAGCCTGTAGTGGTTCAGTTGCGAACCTATCGTGTCACATGACAGGGACCCCAGCGGCCATGATCACACCGGTTTTCCAGCTGCTCTCGAATGGGAGTTACTTGATGCTAAATGATCAAGGTTGCTGTGGGATGCTTCCGGGCGTCGCCTATCTGGTCACTGTTAACTCCAGGGTTACTTGCTGTATGCAAGTATTGCTTCCGCCACTGAACACAGTCAGGGAGGCACCGCTATGGCCTTCACTGAACGTTTCTTTCATACAATTTGATATTCTGAGCAGACTGCAAGCCATGCTTTTACAGCAACCCGTGCCCTTAACCTCCGCTCGAGAAACCTTTGAGCTTCAAGTTGCAAGGACCTCGACTGAGATACAGGCGCTTATACGTACAAACTGCCCCTTTCATTTTGTAGAAATGGTGGGACGTATCTTTAATATGTCAGATACGAGTGGAATTGTACACCTATTTAAGACCATAGGGTCAGGACTTTTAAGCACCTTTCAGACAGTCCTCGGAGTGATCCCAAATTTTATACACTCCGTATTGGGAAGCGTATTTGGAAGACTCCCGCTTATTCTATTTCTGATTGCTGGGGTCCTATTCATAATACTACTGCTACGAAATGGACGGCCCAATTCCCGAGGGAATGGCGAACATACTCCTGGAGCGGAAATACCGTGAACTCATGGTACAACTTCTGGGCATTTCTTGCCTGCGAGAACTCAATGCCTCCTAGTTTCTATCCTTTCGACCAGTCTGGGTAGACTGCATCTTACCTGTTCTTCGATGCCTGTTTTGCGGAGAAGAATGCACGTTGGATCTTTGTCTAACATTTCCATCAGATGCGCCTCCGGACACGAATGCAATGCTGGACCCCATAAAGGCCCATGCTCTGTGTTGTCCCCAGCGGCTTCCAATTCTGATGAATGCATTCCTGGAGAATCCACAGGTGCCATTTGCTCCTGCTGGGTTAGGTGACTCCTCCACAGGCACCCAGGTAACAACTGCCGCACAAGCTGCCGCAGCATCGACTGTTGGCAGTGCTACATTCCATCTATGCGCGATTGACGTTCTCTGTGAGGCGTTGGATTTGTCGTCTGCAGTAGCTCACACAGATAATGTTGTGCTTCCCAGCCAGGACACTTAATCTCGAATTGGCTCATCGCGTCCTGGGAAAGAATTCGGCTTATTCGGCTTCTCCACTCGTTTTCATAAATAGGGAGCAAATTTGGAACATTTCCTAAATTGACACTTTTGCTTGAGAAAAGCATGGCCTTCGTCCGCTTTGAATGAAGCAACTTATATAGAGAAACAAAATAGACATTTATTTTTTAGTGGCAATTGGAAATAGATGAATTGTAACATTTTTTGAAGTTTTTTAACAATTTTAAAACCATGTTTTTACTTGCTTTTAAAATGTTTTTAAATTGTCCAGATTTTAAGTATGGTCATTGTCATCCTGTTCGGAAGAGGAGTGGGTGTTATGTCCCGCATAGAGGCCCTAATGTAGAACCGTTCATACATGCCCTAAAATGGACGTATTCGTATTTGCCCTAATACGGTCATCTTCGTACTTGCCCTATTATGGTCAAAGCCGCATATGCCCTATTACGGTCATAACTGTACATGTCCTATTATAGTCATGATTCCTTATATAGGCATGATCTTTCACCTACATTGGTCCTCACTAGTACACAACGTGCTCTGAGGGCTGAACGTTATCTATTCTGTGGTTTTGAATACAGCAGGGTTTTTCCCAAACACATGCCCACACTGTACTCATCAATTATTCATGTCTCTCTAGGAATACACCACCTGCATAATATGTATGTACAAAGTTCACCCTTGACGTCT